>OY728167.1:283811169-285061169 GCA_963277665.1 Viscum album
GAGATGGCTGGCTATCTTAGTCTACTGGAATTTCCTTGGCAAAGATTTTTATAAAAACTTATAAAATGAGTTCGCGAAATTCTCATCAATTCCAACCAAGTTCCATAAAAATAAATCTTATACTTTTTAGGCCTTCTAAAAAATATTATTCATTGAAAATTAATATATATTTTTAATGAAATTCTCAAATATACTCATGTAATTAATTTTTTCATGGTCTTCTCAAAATTTCTTGTTGTAAAAATTCTGTTATACCAAACCTCATTAGAACAAGTCTTGGACTACAGGAACAACTTCAATAATCATAAAATATAATTAAAATTACTCTCAGACATCTACATATTAGGTTAGAAGTCTAGTACCATCAAAAACCATTTCTATTTATTATGGAAGGACCTAAAATATTTTATGTGATTGTGTGGATTCTTTATAGAGAATGACATCCAATCCCCTTTCACCATCTCCTTCCTTAAACATATATTTATAGATACTAAATGAAATTATTTCTTGGGAACTTAAATATCCTCGTAAGAACTTGTTGGAAATACTATAAATACTCAATACTAATTTGTGTGTTCAGATAGATTTTTTTCTTCTAAAGATTACTGAAAATAAATACAAATGTTAATGTAAGGGCTTCATAATATATTATTCTTCCTTTCAATGCACTCAAACTCTTCACCATTTTCCATGATAAAGATGATATTGCATTGTTTTCATAGTAGTTATCATTTATTTAGTCTACTATAGGTCTAAATAGGTTTCCTTAAAGTAAAAAATAAGAGAAAAGAAATCACGGTTTACCATGTTGTCTAAAAATAATGGTGAATTTGATACCGTGATCATAAATTACTAATTTATAAACAACGAGATATATAAAATATTTTTATAAATAAATATGTTATATCCTAAACATATATCATGAAAACATTAAAAAGTTCAATTAAAAAGAATTTATATTCCCCTTTCCTCTTATTAACATCATCCAACACCCCCCTTCAAAAATATGATTGATATAAACAACTATATGAGATGGAAGTGTTATTACAACACCATTTTCTATTGTATTTTATTATTATCCAAAATATCCAGTTTTACTGTATGAAATATTATACTTAGGGTTTCTTCCCCTCAATTTACGCACTGTCTTTCCACTTCATCACAAAGTATTATATATATATATAATCCATGATAAATCATCATATTTACTATCTAGAGATGACAACACTAAAAAAATTCTCTTTTAATTCCCCACATGTTAACACAAATAAACAAAAATAATAAGAGAATAATGTAAGATACCTACCATTTATAGATTTATATCAATATTGATTTTATATAATATTTTTTCCTTATTTTATTACATTTCATTTGGGTTATGACATAGGGTGCAATTGGATGAAATTTGTAAAAAATGGAAGAAAAAGTGGTTCTGCATTGTTGGCACATGATTAGAGAAAATAATGCACCCAACCCATGAAATTATGCAACCATATATAGTGAGGATTCACATGGCTAACGAATAGTTTGAAAAGTTTTTCACCTTAGAAAGAAAAACTATGAACCCCAAAAATAAGTGGTGCACAATTGGAAAATTAGTTTGGGAAAACTGTGCACCCATGCCCAGGAAACAATGCATGATAATTTTAATTGCTTGAAAATTTGCTTTAAATTTCCCCTAACCCCAAAAAAAATTCCCCCATACGACCCATACTTTGTCTAATATGTAGACTACATAGCTTTCTAGAGGGATTCCAAGGAAATCTGACCTCCATTCTTTGCGATTCAAAGTTCGGATCAAAGATCTTCTCCTCCCCTAGCAAGTGGATTCTATCCCATTGATTATCCCATTCATCCTCCCATCCTTACTTGTTATTTTTTAAATATTTTCTATATATTTATATAAATAGATATATATTTGGTGAATCTAGATCCAGGATTATGGATCTTGATGTGTAATTAATGTGATCATTACTTTTTGATCATGATGTAGAGTTTTGAGATACATATTCGATTATATGTTGTTGTACTACCCAATTTTGAGGATTTCTGTTTGGTGATTGATCTTCAACGTTTGAGGTTGGTTGTATAATATTAAAATCCCATAGTCATGATTTTTATTAAAAATATTTAAATAGTATAATTTCAAAAAAATTTAAGAAATTACATTTGAAAAGAAAATTAATTAATTGAGTGAATTAATTAATGAAATAAATGTGGGATTATGGTATTGTGGGATTTTGTGATAATTAATTCTGGAATTAATTATGTTATATTTATGTTGTGAAATCGAGAATCAATTGTACAATTAGTTATGAGAATATTGAATTGTTTATTGGAGATAATTAATCATGGAATTAATTATGGTTGTTGAGTTGTGAGTATTGATTAATTAATTATTACATTAATTAATGTTCTGTAAATACATAATTAATTGGGGGATATTAATAAGGTAACTCAAGTGATAAAATAATTGATGAATTAGTAATAAAAACAAAGTTATTAATTTATTATTTAATTAATTAATGTTATTTATGTAATTAGTTAATTGGTAGATTAACTAATGGAATTTTTGAGATGATTAAAAAGTTGTTGAATTTTCAATGGGATTGATGTGGATAGTTAATTGTTGAATTGATTGTGTGATATAATGAAGGGTAACATAGTGGTTCATTGTATTAAATAATAATGGTAACATGGTTATTCATTTTTGGGAATTAATTAATAGTATCATGGTTATTCATTTGTGTGAAATAACAATGGTAACATGGTCATTAAATTGGGGGAATTAATTAATGGTAACATGGTCATTCATTTGTATAATATAATAATGGTAACATGGTCATTCAATTTTTTTAATTAATGAATGGTAACATGTTCATTCATTTGTTAGAAATAAGAATGGTAACACCGTTATTCAATTGTTTGAATTAATGAATGTTATCATGGTCATTCATATGTGTGAAATAAGAATGGTAACACGGTCATTCAATTTTGTGAATTAATGATTGGCAACTTGGTCCTTTATTTTTTTGTGGAATTAATAATGCTACCATAGAAATTTAGATATATGATAGCCCTTTGGGATAGATCGGATATTAGTATGGGTCAAGGTAGGTTTTGATATACGTGTGTCTACGGGAACCCATGGGGTTTATGTAGTTAAACAAAATAGACTGATAACCTGATATTTGTTTTCTAATGCAATGTAAATATTTCTTTATAAAATGAAATAAACTTTTCATGTACTAGATTTTTTTAGTCACTATTGGTGGTGGCCTACTGAGTTTTACTCACACCCTACTCGGGATGTCTGATCTGTACCCAAATAGAATATATTTTCGCAGTTCAGGTTAAGGGAAAAGGACCTGTGTTAGATGGATTAGTTGGGGATGGAACATGGATAAGGGAACTAGAAGTTGTTCAGGTCTCTCTTGGTAGTCTTTGGTGTCTTTAATTTTTTGTTTCATTTTAGACACTTGACACATACTTTATTATGGAATGATTTCTCTATTTGTTGGATATTGTATTTCCCACTTGATTGTTATAACGAACTGGTATTTTTGTCATTATATATTCTTATTCTATTGTAGATATATTTATATAGATGTATTACTCTAATAAAATAGGGTATAGTCTCCCAATTATTGACTTATGAGACCCTCACTACTAGTCAACAACCTCTAGCGTACAGGATGGTATGCTTGAGGTCACGTAGAGACCGGCTCGGTGAACCGTGGGTGGCACCTAGGTCAGGACATTAAAAATTGGTATGAGAGACCAGTTTTATTTTATTTTTATTTTCCTTACTATTTGGGAAATGTATATAGGATACTTGGAAGATTCATGGGCTTCGTAATGATCTCGGACATGGATGTTTCAAACCTATGTTAGGGGGTGGGGGAACCTAAGTACTCAGGGTTGAATTGTTGTTATTTTTGTTTGTTGTTACAGTTGAATACACTTTCACCTAATGTGATAAACTTTTTTGTGTGATGTGATAATTATTTTTATGTTTATAAGAATTGAATCGTGTCTCATAATGGCCTGAGATCTGAGTCTTTATACATCATTCTAGGCACTTAGGGTTATTTTTGACATGGATCATTTTAGGAACACACAGGAAGGAAGAGTTTGGGTAAGTTGTTGAATATGAACTATTTTTCCTTTATTGTGAAATTTTAATGGAAGAGGATCCTAATATGAAATTGAAAATTGAAAATTTATTCAATAATGTGAACTAATGGGTGTATAATGAGAAACTTGATATAAGAACATGTTTACCCTCATTAACTAGGACATAGGTGTAGGATGGTTATTTGTGGTGATAGTGCATAAATTTTTATTATGTGGAGACATTTTGGGGAAGGAACTGGTTGCATCTTGTTGTTTTTTCTTCTTATTTAAATGCGTTATATTTTTGAAATGTTTTTTAAGGTGTTTGTTTGGATTATTGGAGTATTCCCTCCATGATGATTCTTGTTGAGAGGATGACTGGAGGACATGGATGTGGATGATCCTCCAACTCTGGAACCTGAGGAACCAATTAGAGTCATGTGTGGAAGAAGGGGAGAAGTTTTGAAAGAAAATTTATCTCTTCATGTAATTCATGGAAAGAGAACCAGGGAGGGTTATAATAGGTATGTATGACATGATTATGGAGTTTAAGTTGCAGCACCCTATTAATTTTACTAGAGAGGGTGGACCTAAGGGAGATGAGTTCTGAGTTGAGTCTATTTAGATGATAATTGAACATTTAGAGACTCCTACTGAGAAGAGACTCATGTTGACAACACCCATGTTACAAGGATCAGTGAAGCATTGGTGGGAATTTCATTCACGAACTGGAAAGGCTGGAAATATGTTATGGAAGGTCTTTTTGGAGAATTACCTAGATCACTTATATCTAGAGACACTGGGATATGAAAGAGTATCTGATTTCATGTAGTTGACTCTGGGGAGCACGTCCATGATGGACTATGTGGGACACATTATGGATCTACATCACATTTCTTTATCACTAGAAGGATATGAGATAACTATGAAAAAGACATTTTTTGGATGTAATTAAATGTGAGATTAAGCCCCAAGTTAACCACCTTCGGTTGAAAAATCTTGTTGAGGTAGTGGATCCGGCTCTCATATCTAAAGGGAACATGAAGTATGATTCCATTACCAGACAAATAGTTTCTACAAGAGGATTAGTAGGTTTGACTTTTGAGATATGGAACCACCATTATGAGAAATTTATCCATAGTAGTGGAAAGTGGAGTATGTAGACAGGAGGGTCTATTGCAGAGGACCTTACTGGAGTGATCTGTCATCAGTGTAGTATGTCAGGCCACTATCGTAGAGACTTTCCCTAACCAAAAGTAGAGTGGAAGTATTGATAAAATATATTAAATCCACATAAATGCTATAAGTCACAATGATAAATGGTCAGAGAGGGTGCAGAGTTAGAGTGTGTGAAGGGGATATTTCACACCATACCAGACTGGCAGCTGGAGTTCTACTGGATAAGGTGGTAGAGGAAGAGGATGTAGTACTTCCAAGAAAGAATTACCAAATCCATAGAGTGGTAAAACATAGGGGATTCAAACGACATAGTAGGGGAGAGGGGAAGGACAGTTGCATGTGGTACAACCTACACTTGTGGATAACTAGTGTAATGACCCAAACATTTTGAATGATAATTATTTCTTGAAAATGTGTGTTATATTATTTATACTCAACCAAAATATATCCTAATAATAATGAAGTGTTTATAATTGAAATGTGACAATTGAGTTTCGATCGTTATATGATCGTTGGTCTATTATGACGATTGGTCAATATGACTATTGGAAACAATACTCTCAATAATAATTTTAACATTATAATTAGTGTCAAAAATAGAAATGATAATAGTTAATTACTGAAAAAAGATGAAATGATGGCCTCAAATAGTATAGTCATGCCATATGAAACCCATTTTTCGGAGCTTTGGAAGGATGTAGAATCATTGGGATTCATTCTTAACCAGCCCAATATGAGCTCCAACATGTTATGCTTAAATGAAATCCTCTATGGTAGAAGTTCTTGTTACTGTAAATTACCACTCTAGTGATTTTTTTCGAGCCTTCCCATGAATATATCATCATCGCACACCTTACCCTAAGTTTTTATTTAGGTGTTATAATGGGTTATGTGTGAAGGACTTAGTAACATAATTTATAATCACATTGTGTAAATAAAATTTTGGTTCCATCAATTCCATTTTAAGAATATGTTTTCCTAAAAAATCGAGTTGGAATTTGATAAATTGATTTTTTAGATAGATATTGTACTTTTCAAAAAAGATATTATTATTATAATAAACTAATTTATTATAAATAATTTTTACTTTAATGAAATAATATGACTAAAAAACTCTTATTTAAAATTTAATGATAAAAAAATATTATCTTTTTCAAGTGTCAAAAATTTTACTGTGCAATTTACTCTGTATTTTAAATACGCTATTATTATTTTTAAATTGTTTTTATATTTAGAAAATAAATTTATCATAATTCTATTACTAATATGATAAAATAAATAAAAAATTTTAAATCATCACATCAGAATTTCTTTTAGTGAATTGATGAGAATTTTTCAAAAATATTTGGTTTCGGTGAATAGTAAAAATACAATTGTGAGTTTTTGGTATTTTTAAAGACATCATAATGATGTTATTTTTAATAAAAAATTTGTGTAAACTATTATCTATTAAAATATAATAATATGTGTCCCAATTTTCCCATACCATGGTAAATCCAATGGTTTCTAATTTACCACTACCTAGGTGTCCATGAAAATTAAAAAACAAATTCTCCACTTTTCTATAAATACCCACCCATTTCTCCATTGTATTTAATTAAAAATTCATCATCTATGATGATATGATGTTTTTACCTCCCATGGAGTCCTCCCAAGGTTTCATAAATCCCTCAAGGTCCCAATATTTTACTTTTATGAGTTACTCTTCATGGTAAGGGAAATGTCAACTTCTCTTTTCCTTTCATGTTTCCTTTTTTAAGTGGTATGTATTTCAAATTTCCATACAGTGTTCTTCTTTCCATTTTATTCTATTCATTTATTGTATTAATAGTATTTTATTAATGGGATATCCTTTTTCACTATCTTTTTAATGTTTTTTAAAACCATTATTCATAACCATTATGCTTCCATATTTTCTTCTCAAAATTTCTCTATTTTTCTAAAGAAATTATTTTATTTTATTTTTTGAATACTGAAAATTCTTTCATTTATAGGGTAATTTTCCTAGGTTTCAAAAATGGTCTATTTTATTCAGGTATTACATACATTAAACCCTCTTTCCTTTTTATTGTGGGTTAATAATGACATCGAGATCTTGAATTTTATCACCCTTTCAAAATGTCATGATTTTGATATGAAACCTGTTTCTTTTATTCTCCATAGGTTATTTATATAATGTTTAATTATTCTCTATGTGGCTCAAGATAATTAATATATATTATGTTTTTTCATTGTTATTCCTCCAATGCACTGGGTAAATAATTTAATCTCTATAGATTACATGTTTTACAATACCTTGGTGAATAACCTTATGAATATTTAGGACACCATAGTGATAAACCTTAGTGATATGCTTATGAATGAATAAATTAAATGTTATAGAAACATTTACATGTTATTATTCATGTTATTTTTTCTATTATATTTCTATTTTTTTCTTTTCTATTTCTATTATTATATTCGTCATGTTCTTATCAATATTTCTTATGATCACTTGTAAACAATTTCCCTTACTTTCCTTTATAGGGCCTTATTCTCACCATTTCCATTGATGTATATCCCCAGGTTATGGGATATATTAATCATACTTAGTAATAAAATTTTAAGAATCCATTCAAATTTTTTAAAATAAGGTTTTATGATTTCATGTATTATGTAATTTTTTCCCAAGAAACTAGAATTTAAAAGATCATATATTTGTACAATGTAATGAAAATTTATGTAACAAAAAGTGGGGATTCCATAGTTGGTATCATAGGATGGTTTAGTTATTTTTGTAAATTAGTATTTTTAATCTATAGGAAGAACCTTATGAAAAAGTTTAACTTTAGGAAAACATCTTTTCATTTTGGTGAAATATTAAGTAAGTGGTTTGCATGAAAATAAATCCATTCCTAGATACGAACAAGTGGATGTGGTTCTAGAATAGATGTACCTAGGGGAAAAACTCTCACAAGATGAGTTGAGCCTAACTCGGCATGACATTGTACATAACATCAGGCCTTACTGCGCACTTGGTTTGACACTAGATATCTTTGGTTAATAACAATATTTTTATAAACCATTATGAAGGATTTATAGAAAATGTAATTATTGTTAAAGAATAGAATATTTAAGCATAGGCAGTAAATTAATTTTTAATTTTAAGATTATTAAGTTAAACAAATTTCTCATTAAGGTTTTCCTCTTTTATAAAATAGAGGGAAATATGAGAAACTGTGTAAATTGTGAGGGTAATGGACCAGGGATTGACAGAATTCAGATGGAATCTAGAATGAAAAAATTAATGAGAATGATGAATCAAAAGACTTGAGTTGTGAGTAACAATTTGAATCAAGATGAGAGACTAGATTTAACTTGAAGGGAAAAACTTTTCATTGAGTCCTTTATGAGTCAAAAAACTCATTCATTTAGTAGATCTATCGACCCATTGGTTAGTGAAAAATGGATAAGATATATAGAAAATATATTTTTTATTCTCTATTGTTTGAAAGAAGAGAATGTCACCCTGTAAATGTACCACTTAGAGGTAGAATATGATCAGTTGTGGGAACTAGTTTAAAACACGATTCTAGGATTGGAGATTGAAGCTATGGACTTGGAAGATTTCAGGGGAAACATTTTCATGAAATATTTCTCCCATTCAATGAAAATAAAAATGGAGAAAGAATTTAAAGAGCTAAAAAATAATGAAAATTAATATGTGGGGAAGCTTTGAGATGATCATCACAGTACTCTCTCATTAAACCTCAATCTTGGTTATGGATCCTAACGGGAAGGTTGATATATTCTTTGGTGCACTAAGACCCCATCTATAGAAGAATCTATCCAACTGAGAATATGACAACTATGAGGAGATCAAGACGAGTTATAAAGTTGAACTAGAGTTCAGAGATATTCAGTGGTCCCCTTGATAAAATGAATATAAGAGATCATTTGAGACAAGCATGGGGAGGGACTTTGATCAATGAATAAGAGGAAAGAAATTTCACCTTTCAACCATAAAAAAGTGGTAAGAATCATTTAGGTAAATTCTTTCTTGGAAGTGGGAAACGTTACAAGTATAGAAGAGAAGGTCATATATCTCGAAACTGTCATCATGAGGTGAAGACTAAACTTCTCAACACTAAAAACAAAGGTAAGATAGTGCACTTCTTACCTGAAGTCCATTACTTCATGTGTGGACATATCTAGCACTTTTCCAATCACTATCCAAATTTGAAGTCAATAGAGTGGAATAACCATAAACCTTAGCATAGGACAAGGGAGAAATGTAATGATTTTTTTGTCACAATGACTGAATTTGGAGCTCTAATTGATGTGGTGGTAGTTACTCTCATTATTCTCTCAAAGATAGAAAGTATATTTTTCAATTCTGGTTCTACTCATTCCTTTATTTCTTCCAAGTTTGAAAAGAATATAGAATTAATCCCTGAACATCTAGAAGTATATTTATCAGTCAAGAATCTTGGAGGGATTATCCAAGAATCAATAGTTTTTAGAAAGTCTATTAATCACATTGGCGATCAAAATATGATGGAAAATCTAGTATTCATTCCCATGTTGTCATTTGACCTTATACTAGGGATTGATTGGATATCAATGTATAAAATGCAAAGATAAACTAAAGAAGAAAGGAAACATCATTTTCTATTAATGGAAAACCAATAGTTTTTTCAATAGAGAGATATCTTGACATGATATTTTTAGAGGAACCACCCGTAGCCTTCTTTATGGAGATGATTGGTGAATATGAAGAAGGAAATAAAATTATACGAGTAGATAATATACCCATAATTCAAGAATACATTGATTTATTTTATGAGGAGTTACCTAGAACTCCCATAGAAAGATAGGTATAGTTATCCATTGAACTCATGGATGGTTCTAAGATGCTTTTAAATACCCTATATAGAATATAAAATGTGGGGCTGGAGGAATTAAAGAAACAACTACAAGATATTTTGCAGAAGGGGTTTATCAGACCATGTCTGTCTCCTTGGGTAGAACCTATTCTATTTTTGAAGAAGAAATATGGATCAATGTGGCTATGCATTGATTATAGATAACTCAAAGGGATCACAGTGAAGAAAAAGTACCCTCTTCAAAGAACTGATGATTTACTTGAGCAGCTCTGTGGGGCTCAATTCATCTCTAATATTGATCTTCGATCTGATTATCATCAATTGAGGATGAATAAATAAGATATTCCGAAGACCTCATTCCAATCAAGATATGGTCATCATGATTTTTTTCTTATTCCCTTCATCTTGGCTATTTCTCCTATTATTTTTATTTATTTTAGTAATAGAGTCTTTTAGGACCACCTTAATAACTTTATGGTTATTTTTATTGATGATATTATGATATATTCCAAAAATTTTTAGGAGAATGAGTATCATATAAGGGTTACATTGGAAACATTGAGGAAGGAGAGGCTATTTGGAAAGTTCATTAATTGTGAATTTTGGATAAAATAATTTTCTTTCTTGGGGAAAAATATATCAAATTAAGGAATATATGTTGAACCATCCATGAAAAAGGTTGTGGAGTATTGGACTCATCCTACAACAGTAAATAAGATTCATAGTTTATGTGGATTAGAAGGATATTATAGGAGGTTTTTGCAAAACATTTCATGAATTTATAATCCAATAACTTTGTTAACTCGAAAAGGTGCCAAGTTCATCTGGGAAAAGGAGTGTGAAGAATGATTTCAAGAGTTTAAGAATTGTTTGGTTACTACACCCATGTAAACTCTATCTTCTATCAGATAAGGATTCGTTATTTTTAGTGACGCATCTATAAATGGTCTTGGGTGCGTCCTCATGAAAAATGAAAAGGTGGTTGCTTATTCATCATGATAGTTGGCACATCTTGAGAATAACTAATCTATGCATGAACTAGAGCTGGATATAGTTGTTTTTTCTCTGAAGATATGGACACACTATCTTTATTAGGGGAAATTTGATATATACACAGACCATCAATGTTTGAAGTATATTTTCACACAAAAGGAATTGAAAATGAGAAAGAAGATATGGTTAGAAATTATTAAATACTATGATTTTTCAATTCATTGTCATCTAGGAAGCGAAAACAAAGTTCATATTGCATTAAGTAGGAAAGAAATATTGTTATATCTATGATGAGGATTAATGGAGATCCTTTGATCAAAGACCTTGTAAAACTGGACATGGGAATCATAAGGGAAGAGGAATCATCAACCCCATCCCAAATGATTTTTCAACAATATTTAATATAGAATATCAAAAATCTCAAAGAGATTATCATTTGTTGAAAAAGTGGGTTGAGGTTGTATAGAATGGGAAGTTTCCTGAGTCAAATATTGATCAAGAATATTTATTGAAATTTCATACAAGGCAATATCGTCCATCTATTCTAGGAATAAATAAATAAATGATGGATGAATCTCATAGCTATTAATTCTCTATACATCCCAAAAGCACTAAACTTTATAGTGACCATTGTGATCATTATTGGTGGGATAACAATAAAAGGGAGATTTTTGACTACACTGCAAGGTTCCTGGTGTTTCAACGAGTGAAGGAAGTGCGACAAATTTCTAAAGAGGTATTACCCCTACCACCCATACAAGAAAGGAAGTGGGATAATATCACTATAGACTTTGTCACTGGAATCCTGAAAACATCCAAAGGAAACAATGTTATTTTAGTTATAGTGGACCATCTCACCAAGACATCCCATTTTATCTCTATTCAGGAATATTTCTCTCTTGAACAAGCATCCACGATTTACATAAAGGAAGTAGTGAGGTTTAGTGGAGTGACACATTCCTTTATTTCAGATCATGATATGATATTCACATCAAAATTATAGAGAATAATTCAACATGATATGAAAAATGAATTGATTTTTAGTTTTCCCTATCAACCAAAAACTGATGGGAAATTTGAAAGGACTATTCAAATTCTCAATGGCATGCTTAGAACAGGATCAATTGAATTTAAATGAGGATGTGATAAACATCTCAAATTTGTGGAGTTCTCAGTCAACAACATCTTACATTTTAGTATTCAATTGTCACCATTTGAAGATTTATATTGGAAGAGATGTAGAGCTTCTACTTTCTTAGTTTAAGCTGGTGATATAAATATTCTTGGCCCTAATCTTGTGCAGGAGATGCATGAAGAGGTTTATTCTATCCAACAAAACATAAAGGATTCTCATATTCAGTAGAAGAGTTATGATGAAACCCATCTAAGGGATTTGGAGTTTGATGTTGGTGAAAAATACTTCCTTCAAATTTCACCATAGAATAGTGTCATGTGGTTTGAGAAGAAAGGGAATCTCATCCCCAGGTACATTTTCCCCTATGAAATCCATGATCACATAGGAGCATTGGCCTATTATCTTGCACTTCCTCAAAATATATCTTATGTTCATGATGTTTTCTATGTATCTATTTTGATAATGTACATACCTAAGCCTTCACATGTATTGAATCTTGATTTTGTACAACTAGAACATGACCTCTCTGACGAGGATCACACGGTGGAAATCTCGGACCGTAGAGACAGCGTACTATGAAACAAGACTACCCACCTCATTAAATTGTTGTGGAGGAACCACAAATATGAAGAAGAAATGTGGGAACTAGAGGGAAATTGAGATATAATTACCCACACATTTTCTAAACCGAGGTAATGAGATGATATTTTAGGGATGAAACTTCTTAAGGGGGGATAATGTAACGACCCAAACATTTGGAATGATAATTGTTTCCTGAAAATATGTGTTATATTATTTTGTTCTCAACAAAACTACATACCTTTAATAATGAAGTGAGTATAATTGAAATGTTACCATCAAGATTCAATTTTTATATGACCGCTATTCAATATGACCACTGGAATAAATACTCTTAATAATAATTTAAACGTTATAATTAGTGTTATAAATAGAAATGATAATGGTTAATGAATGAAAAAAGGAGAAATGATGGCCTCAATAAGTATATTCATGCCATAAAATTCCCATTTTTCAGAACTTTTATAGGATGTAGAATCACTGGTATTTTCTCATGACATATCCCAAGACAATATTCAACATGCTAGGCATGAATGAAATCACATAAGGGAGAAGTTCAAGTTAGTGCAAATTACCACTTCGGCGATATTACTTGGTCCCCCACATGAATCGGTCATCATCACACGCCTTACCCTTAGGTCATATGAAGGTTTTATAAGTGGTTATGTGTCAAGGACATAGTTAACTAATCTATAATCTCTTTTTATAAATAAAATTTTTGTTCCATCAATTCTATTTTACAAATAGTTTTTCATAAAAAATTTGATTTGGAATTTGATAAATTGATTTTTTAGATATAAATTGTACTTTTTAAAAAAGATATAATTATTATAATAAACTAGGGTATTATGAATAATGTTTACTTTAATGAAATCATATGATTAAGACAGTCTTACTTAAATTTCAATGATAAAATAATTTTATTTTTTCTAGTGTTGGAAATGTTACTATGCATTTTACTATTCAATTTCTATCCAGTATTATTTTTAACAAATAATGATTTTTTTATTTATAAATTAAATTTGTCCTAATTTGAGATTTAATATGATAAAATAAACATCGTTTTTTAAATATTCACATTAAAATTAGGATATGGGGAATTTATGATATTTTTTGTAAGATATTTTGTTTCTCGGTGGATAGTAAAAATATTGTTTTGTGTTTTTTGTATGTTTAATGAAATCATAATGATGTAATATGTAATATAAAATGATGGTAAACTACTGGGGATAAAAATATCATAATAGGTCTCCCATGTTTCCAATACCATCAGAAAATACCATGGTAAATCCCATGGTTTTGAATTTACCACTATGATGGTGTCCAATGAAATTAATTAAAAAAATACTCTCAATTTACTATATATAACCACCCATTTATCCATTATCATTAATTACCAATTAATACTCCACAAATATCTCATAGTTTTACCTCCCAAGGTGTCATAAATCTTCCAATTTCCCAATCTTTGAATTTTAGGAGTTACTATTAAATGTAAGGGAAATCTCAACTTCTCTTTTCCTTTCAAGTTTCCTTATTTTGTGGAATGTATTTAAATTTTCCATACTATGTTCTTGTGTCCATTTTATTATAATATGTTACTTTATGAAGGGTATTTTATTTATTTATGACCCTTTTCTCCTCTCATTTTAATGTTTTCTATAACCATGTTTCATACCCTTTATACTGATAGATTTTCTTCTCAAATTTTCTCTCTTTTTATAAAGAAATTCTCTTATTTTATTATGTGAATACCCTAACCTTTATTTTATAGGGGTATTCAGCTAGGTATCAAAATTATATATTTTATTCAGGTATTAACATTCATGAATCCCTATTTCCTTTTTTGGGGTTAATAATGACATAGAGATCTTGTCTATAAGCACTTTTTTAAAATGTCGTGATTTTGATATGAAACCCATTTATTTGATTCTACATGGGTTATTTATGATTTTTTTATTATGATATAGGTTTATCACAATAATAAATCCATTAGAATGGTGTTCCCTAATAGTGTTTCAAAGCATTGGGTAAATAATTTAATCTCTACAGATGACATGTTTTATAATTTCTTAGAGAATATCCTTGGTAATTTATATAACACCTTAGTGATAAAACTTGGTCATATGCTTATGAATGACTTAATTAATCATTATATCTAAATTCCCTTATTATGATTCACATTATTTTTACAATTATAATTATATTTTCTTTTTCACTTTACTTTATGATATTCTTCAAGTTCTTATCAATAATTCTCATGATCACTTGTAAACAGTATCCCTTTATTTCCCTTACTGGGAATTATGCTTACCCTTTCCTTTGATGTATGTCCTAAGGTTATGAGATGTAGAAAGTGTAATTATGAAGAAAATTTTAATAAGACATTCAAGTTGATAAACATATTTTTTATATGTTTTCATGTATTATTTACCTTTTTTACATGAAACTAAACATTAAATGATTTTATGTTTGTACAATGTAATGAAACATTTTTTAACAAAAAGGAAGGTTGCCATAGCAAGACTACACCAATAATATTTTTAGGTACTATTCTTGTAGAATCTATGTTATATGGTTCTATATTGGATACTAGTGCCTCACATTCCATGATGTATTCTAAGGGTGTTAATGGTTGGAGCCTGATAGTGGAGTTTATAAGCGATGTTATGACTATTTATACACCCTTAGAAGTGCATTCTAGATATGTATACATGCGAAAGAGATGTTCTCTTTTTATTAGGGAGTATTGTTTTCTCTGGGATCTCTATATTCTTAATATGTCAGGCTTCAACCTAATAATGTGTATGGGATGACTAGTTTCATATTGATCCACATCGATTGTTTTCGCAAGAGAGTATGAGGACCTGACCTTATTACATACATAATCTTGAATTTAGTCAAGAAAAAACTTCCTTTTACATTGAGGATCTTTTCAAGTTTATATCTTTAGAGAATTAGGACAAAACATTCATAACATTACACATTGTCACAGATTGGATACCATAAAAACATTTTCCATTTTTTTCAAATTATAAAACATTAAAACATAAAAAAAGTCTCCTTGACAATTATTCAACATTTAACGTGACTTCCGTCCATGTATTACACATTCATTAACCGGTGAAAAATCATTTAAAAACTTGGGATGAGCACAAAAGCTCAGTAAGGGTTGAAAAAGAAGGAAAGAGCACATTAGTCCATGAAAACTCGTAACGTATGAAAACATTTTCAAAGTCATGCTTGTCACCCATATATACTTACTTTGTGTAACATGATATTTACACAAAATCCACATAAACATGAGAACATAAATATAATCATAAAGTTATCATGGGCCATTACCTACATAATCATGTAACCATTCTTGGCTACCTTATAATTTGTAACCCTCTCGGCTACCTTACTTTGTGTAACCATCGTAGTTACAGTTGGAGTAACCATATGGCCGACCGCCAACTTAATCATAACCAATGCATTATACGAAGATATAGGTCCCACCTTTCATCATAAATAATTCCCATGAACCAAAACATAATCATACAACATGAATAATTCTATAAAAACATTACTTTGGAATTTCGTAAAACTGAATTTTAAACAGAGGATTTTAAAAGAAATCCCCTTATAAATATCATACAATTGAAGTGTGAATTAATAGAGTGGAAGGAGTATGTATATATACTGTAAATACACATAATAAAACATTATATAAACAGAAACCGTCACACAAACAATTTAAATAGCACATAAATAATGAAGTAGAAGGTTAACCCAAAGAATGGAAACCGGGTTAAGAATTCCCTTACCTCGGGTTTGTCTTACTTACACCTTGTTTAAACCTCCTGTATAATGGTTAAAATAGTGTTATTAATATTTTACAGAAACATTTTCATGTTTATAACATCTTATATGATCATTTCATAACATCTTTTCTCCCTTAATTGTTAGTATTTTTCCCCTTTCACTGTTTTTGGTTTAATTCTTTACATGATTTCCATGATTGGTTCATGAAGGACATTATTGTCGATTGGAAGTGAAACTCTAGAATTGGAGTAGATTATTATTTAAATATATCGAGTAACATAAATTATTCCATTCATCATTTTTAATTCTCACATGAGGATGATTCATAAGTCAGAACATTAATGATGTTCGTTTAGATCATTTTAGTGGTTATTTGATAATAACAACCTTGCTTTGTCATATAAATTAAAACCATGAGTAAAAAAGAATTATAGAACCATGGGTGAGTCATAAAAAATAAATTATAACCTGGTTAAGCCCTATAAATGGTTTCATGACCATACTTGAAAGAATTAATGGAAATTGAAGTCACATCGTCCACGATGTCGGTAATTCGACACAAACAGACAATGTTTTTATTCTTTAAATAAGTTGGAGGGTAGAAGAATAATGATGAGTAATTTTCCATAAACAGGATAAAATATAGAATATAAATTATTTATGGAGATTTCATGACTCTTTGGTAAGGATATATGAAGAAAGAATAAGGAAATAACTCAAAATAAAAGAATAATTGTGAAATTGCTTACAAAAATTCGGCTGCCTAATGGCTACGCAAAATGGTTTTAAAAAATATTAAAAAGAGAGGGGACAAGGGTCACCCATCCAGAAATGAATCATAATATAGATAAGATCAAGAATAATAAGGAAATGATAACATGTTATGGAAACTTGAAAATTATACCCCATAAAAGAGAATTTGAAAGGAAAAAGAAAGAAATTGAGAATTTTCTTACCTTGTAGAGTAACCCTTAGAACTTGAAGGTTGGGACCTTGGGGGCCTGAGGAAACCTTGGGAGGCCTACTATGAAGTTAAGGAGGCCAAATCTTCGTTGAGGGAGAATTGGGAATGAATTCAATGAAGGGAAGAGTTGGTATTTATATGAAAGGTGAGGGATTAATTTAATAATTTTCAAGGGACACCTCATGAGTGGTATTTACAAAACCATGGGCTTGCCCATGGTATTTTCCCAAGGTATAAGCCACTTGGGACACCTCAAATATTTTTTAACTATACACAAGTCGACCAGATTTATGACATCATTATTATATCATTAATGATGTCATTAACACACTGAAACTAAAAACTGTATTTTTTACTATTCACTGAAAAATCAACTATTGCAGAAAAATTCCCAAAATTCACCCTAACCATTTATCGAAGTGAATATTTCAAAAATGAAGTCTATTTTTTGAAAATAATTTTCCAAATATTATTAATTTAATTTCTAGATAAAAGCATGCTTAATTCAAAAATTAACAGTTCTAATTCTACAACTATTTCTTTATCACAAAGAAAAATTAACCAAGATTTTATTATCTTAAAGCCTTAATAAAATAAAATGATAATAAAATTTACTATTTATTAGGGACATATTACTATTCATATTACTATTCATTAGGGTATATTACTATTCACTAAAAAACAAGTTGGTTCCAATAGACTCCAAATAACATACTGAACACAAATGTAGATGACAGTTTCTTTAAATTCAGAACATAGAAGTAGAAAAGTTATGTTTTGAAGGATAATTAAACATATCTACTTAAAACAAGGTTCCATGAATTTATATTTATTTTCAGAAAAACATGGGTTGTTACATTATCCCCACCTTCTTGAAATTGCGTCCTTGCAATTTTATTTACTTCTTAAACAAATGAGGGTATTTTTCCCTCATAGTATTTTCAAACTCCCATGTTGGTTCTTCAGACATGTGGTTTCTCCACAAAAACATTTCCTGGTGGATTACCTTATTTCGCAATACCGATTCTCTTCAATCAAGAATTGGAACCAGTTTCTCTTCATAAGAAAGGTTCTCTTCCAGCTGAACTTCTTCTGGGCTCAAGACATGTGATGAATCTGGTACGTACTTTCTCAACATCGAAACATGAAAAACATTGTGTACTTGAAACAAAATCGGAGGAAAAGCTATGAAGTATGCAACTGTTCCAACTTTCTCCAAGATTTCAAAAGTACTATTGAACCGTGGACTTAGCTTTCCTTTCTTACTGAAACGCATCACACTTTTCCAAAAAGATACTTTAAGGAAAACATGGTCACCTACCTCGAAAGATAAGTCTTTCCTTCTATTATCTGTATAATTTTTTTGCCTTCTCTGAGCTATCCTCATGTGCTACTGGATCATACTCACTTTCTTAGCCACTTCTTCAACTAATTCTAGCCCCATCAACTTTCTTTCACTGACTTCATCCCAAAACGCAAGATTCTGAAACCACATTCCATACAAGGACTCAAAAGGTGTCGTCTGAATACTAGAATGAAAAATGTTATTATAAGAAAACTAATCTAATGAAATATTTTGATCCCTACTTCCTTGATTTTCCATTGAACAAAATGGAAGCATATCCTCTAAAGTTTGAATCATTCATTCTGACTGCCCATCTGATTTAGGATGAAATGATGTACTGAAATTTAACTTTGTGCCCAACGACTTCTGAAGTCCCTTCCAAAAGTTAGAAGTGAACCTAGGATCTCGGTCAAACACAATGGAAAGAGGAACTCCATGTAACCTGACAATCTCCTTGAGGTACAATTGAGAAAGATAATCCAAAGTCATTGTATCTTGAATTGATATAAAATTTTCAGACTTTGTTAGCAGATCAACAATAACCCAAATAGAATTGTTGCCTTGAGAAGTCTTTGGTATTCCCACCACAAATTCCATGGATACATTCTCCTATTTTCACTCTGGCACTGGAAAAGACTGAAGCATCCCCTTTGGTAACTACCGCTCTGCTTTAACCTGTTGACATGTCAAACATTTTATGGTAACATCAGTGATATCTCTTTTCATTCCATCCCACCAATAATACTCCCTAAGGTCTCTGTACATCTTAGTACTTCCAGGATGAACAGAAAATGTAGAACTACGAGCTTCACGCAATAATGTTTTCTTCAACTGGGAATCACAAGGCACACACAACCTTTTTCCAAATCTTAAAACACAATCTTTATCAAGATTAAATTCTGGAAACTTACCCATTTTAACCAATTCTAACTTTTTCTGTAGCTCACAGTCTTCCTTCTGCACTTTCTTAATTCTGTTTGACAACGAAGACTACACTGAAACCTGAAACAAAACTATTTTATTCCCTACACCAACAACATTTAAGCCAAAATTCATCAAATCATTAATCAAGGGATCATGTTCCAAACATAGCATGGTTAATGATGCTTGATGTTTCCAACTTAAGGCATCCGCTACTTTATTTGCTTTTCCAGGATCATAATTGATTGTGCAGTCATAATCCTTTATCAGTTCTTGCCATCTTCTCTGCCTCATGTCTAATTCCTTCTGAGTGACTATATACTTTAGACTTTTATGGTCAGTATATATTTGGAATTTGGTTCTATATAGATGATGCCTCCATATTTTCAAAGTAAAAAACCACAGCTGCCAATTCCAAATCATTTGTGGGATAATTTATCTCCTGAGGTTTAAGTTGTATCGAAGCATAGGCAATTACCTAGTCATTCTGCATCAAAACACAACCAAGTCCCTTCAATGAAGAATCGCTGTAGATAACAAACTCACCATTCCGGGTAGGTAAGGCCAAAACTGGAGCATTCACCAATCTATTCTTTAGTTCCTAAAAACAAACATCACATTCCTATGTCCAAACAAATTTAACCCATTTCCATGTTAACTTAGTTATCAGGCTAGATAACCGTGAAATGTTCTTAACAAACCATCAGTAATAACTTGCTAAGCCCAAAAAACTACGAATCTTTGTAACATTTGTGGGTCTTGGCCATTCATAAACTACTTTTGTTTTGGAAGGATCAACTGTTATTCCATACTTATTTACAATGTGACCAAGAAAAGAAATATGTTGCAACCCAAAATCACACTTGATGAATTTTCCATATAGTTTATTTTCTTTTAATGTTTGTAAAACAACCCTTATGTGTTTTTCATGCTCCTCTTTATTTTTAGAAAATACCAGAATGTCATCAATAAATACAACTAAAAACTTATCCAAGAAATCATGAAATACTTTATTTATAAGATTAATGAATACATCAGGTGAATTAGTTAATCAAAACAGCATAACAAAAAATTCATAATGCACATATCTAGTACGAAAGGATATTTTCGGGAGGTCATATTTCTTCACCTTCACTTAATTGTATCTGGATCTCAAGTCAATCTTGGAAAAGTACTGAGCTCCCTGGAGGTAATCAAACAAGTCATCAATATGAGGCAAGGGATACTTGTTTTTAGTATTGATGTTATTCAAATCTCTATAATCAATGCAAAGTCTTTTGGAACCATCTTTCTTTTTAACAAACAAAATAGGGTCTACCCATGGTGAAGTGCTAGGACGAATGAAGCCTTTTTCAAGAAAATCTTGCAACACATTTTTCAATACAATAATTTCTATTGGAGAAATATGATATGGGGGTTTTGAAATTGGCTTAGCATCAGGAACTGAGCCAATTGTGAATTCGACTTTTTGATCAGGTATGACACTGAGTAACTCATCAAGAAAAACATCAAGGTATTCATTTACCACTAACACATCATCAATTTGAATAGCTTCCATGTTTTTAACAATATGGGAAAGATAAATTTAATTTACATATTTCAATAGTTTCTCAGCTTCCTGATATGTTATCAATTGTATGGGTTCATTCTTGTATACAAACTGAAACTCTTTCTGAAAAACAACTTATTTGGCTCTACAGTAAATCTTATCATGATAATCAAAAAGCCAGTCCATCCCCAGAATAACATCAAACTCGACTAAGGGTAAAACAACAAGGTTTTTAGGTAAATTATTTCCACAGACCACAGTAGAAAGATTCTTATAATTCCTCTTTGCTATAACATTTCCCCCTGGTGTTTTAACAACAAGTTAAGGTCTTATTTTTTGTGGTGATATTTCCAATTTACCAGAAAATTTCTCAGAGATGAAGGAATGTGTAGACCCCGAATCAAACAAAACTTTAGAAAAATTTGAGTGAACAAACAAAATACTTGATACAAATTCATTGGATGGCCCGACGTCTGCTGATGTAGTAGCAAAAGATCTCACTACACCTTTCTTCTTGTAGTCTGGCTTCTTTTCATCATTTGGATATCTCATTGGGCAGATATTTTCATAGTGACCCATCTCACCGAATTTAAAACAATTTACAGTTTTCTTATCAGGATTATTCTTAGGATCATTTTCATTGCAATCTCGGGACATATGTCCAAACTTACCACATTTAAAACAGTTTCCAGTTTTGATAAGACATTCCCCTGGGTGTTTCTTACCACACTTTTCACAAACTGGAAAATGGATTTTCTTACCATTAGATTTATTTTGTTGATTCTTAGCCATTTCTTTCCAACTGGACCTCTTCTTCTCTTTGTTTCCAAAATTCACTTGATCATCAGAAAACTCCATCTCTACCCCATCAACACATCGGACCAGTTTCTTATAACTTTTGAATTCACGGGAGGCCAATGCCCTTCGATACCTTGACTTCAATCCTAAGTAAAAGCAGTTTATTTTGCTATCAAGATCCATAATAAGATTTGGTACATACCTCACCGGTCGGGTGAAGTTCGCTTCATAAACAGCCACTGAATCTTCCTCCTTCTATTTAAATTCAAATAAATTCTTCTCCATTCTATGTCGCACCACCTTAGGTAAATATTTTTCAAGGAAAAGGATTTTAAATTAATCCCACTCTATGGCATCAAAATCCTCTCTACCCCTGATATTCCTTACCATTTACCACCGCTGATCATCTTTCCCTTTAAAATGATAAATGGAAGGACTTGCCTTTTGATTTTCTGAACATCCCATAACATTGAATATCTCTTCAAGGGATTTGATCCATCCTTCAGCTGCTACTGGGTCAGAAGATCCATTAAATGCTGGAGGATGTTGTCTCATAAAATGTTCCACTACTATCATGTTCTGTTGTGGTACCTCTATTGGTCCTCTTTCATGGATGCCACCACCATTTATTTCCTATGTTAGCTAAGCATTACTGTTACAAACTGCTCAGTTCCAATCCCTACCATTTTGGGATGTAGTTCCGGAAGGATGTCATTTTGGCGGTGCCTCTCCTCTTCAACATCCATGATTCTTCTGCAGACAACCATTTTGAACAAACATGTCTTAGATAAAGCAACATGGTAATCTATAAATTCTATAACATTTCAAACTAAACATAGATTAAAAATCATTTGTGTTATTCTACTAACATCACCCTAACCCCTAAAGTTATTTAAACCATCCTTTGATACCAACAATAAGGACCCAACCTTATTACATACATAATCTTGAATTTAGTCAAGAAAAAACTTTCTTTTACATTGAGGGTATTTTCATGTTTAGAGCTTTAGAGAATTAGGAAAAAACATTCATAACAGTACACATTGTTATAGAGTGGTTACCATAAAAACATTTTCCATTTTTTTCAAATTATAAAACATTAAAACATAAAACAAGACTCCTTGACAATTCTTCAACATTTAACGTGTCTTCCTTCCTTGTATTACACATCCATTAAACTATGAAAATCATTTAAAAACATGGGATGAGAACAAAATCTCAGTAAGGGATGAAAAAGAAGAAAAAAGCACATTAGTCCATGAATACTCGTAACATATGAGAACATTTTCAAAAGACATGCTTGTCACCCATGTATACTTACTTTGTGTAACATGAGATTTAAACAAAATCCTCAAAAACATGAGAACATAAATATAATCATAAAGGTATCATGGGGAATTACCTACATAATCTTGTAACCATTCTTGGCAACCTTATAATTTGTAACCATCACAGCTACCTTACTTTGCATAACCATCACAGTTACACATGGAGTAACCATACGGCTGACCTCCAACTTAATAATACCCAATGCATTGGAGGGAGGTATAGGTCCCAACCTTCATCATAAATAATTCCCAAGAACCAAAACATAATCATACAACATGAATACTTCTATAAAAACATTACTTTGGAATTTCATAAAACCGAATTTTAAAAAGAGGATTTTAAAGGAAAGCCCCTTATAAATATCATAAAATTGAAGAGAGACTTAATAGAGTGGATGGAGTATGTATATATACTGTAAATAAACATTTTAAAACATAATATAAATATAATCCATCACACAAACAATTTAAGTAGCACATAAATAATGAAGTAGAAGGTTAACCCGAAGAATGGAAATTGGGTTAAGAATTCCCTTGCCTCGGGTTTTTCTTACTTACAACTTGTTTAACCCTCATGTATAAGGGTTAAAAGAGTGTTATTAATATTTTACAGAAACATTTTCATGTTTATAACATCTTATATGATAATTTCATAACATCTTTTCACCCTTAATTGTTAGTATTTTTTCCCTTGCACTGTTTTTGGTTGAATTCGTTACATGATTTCCATGATTGGTTCATGATGGAAATTCTTGTCGATTGGAAGTGAAACTACAGAATTGGAATGGAGTAGTATTTAGATATATAAATTAACATAAATTATTCCATTCGTAATTTTTAATTATTACATGAGGATGATTCATAAGTTAGAACATTAATGATGTTTGTTTAGATCATTTTAGTGGTTATTTGATAATAACAACCTGGTATTGTCTTATAAATTAGAACCATGAGTAAAAAATAATTCCAGAACTATGTTTGAGTCATAAAACATATATTATAACCTGGTTAAACCATATAAACGGATTAATGACCAGAATTGAAAGAATTAATGGAAATCGAAATCACATCGTCCACGATGTCGGTAATTCGACACAAACAGACAATGTTTTTATTCTTTAAATAAGTTGGAGAGGAGAAGAATAATGATGAGTAATTTTCCATAAACATGATAAAATATAGAATAGAAATGATTTCTGGATATTTCATT
Source organism: Viscum album (assembly GCA_963277665.1). Classification (NCBI taxonomy): domain Eukaryota; kingdom Viridiplantae; phylum Streptophyta; class Magnoliopsida; order Santalales; family Viscaceae; genus Viscum; species Viscum album. The sequence goes on from OY728167.1 coordinate 283,835,959, forward strand.
CCTCTTGGGTAAAGATATATGAAGAATGAATAAGGAAAGAACTCAAAAAAAAAAGAGTAATTGTGAAATTTCTTACAAAAATTCGGCAGCCAGACAGCTACGCAACATGGTTTTAGAAAATATTAAAAAGAGAGTGGAAAAGGGTCACCCATCCAGAAATGAATCATAATATAGATAAGATCAAGAATAAGAATTAAATAAGAACATGGCATGGAAACATGAAAATTATACCACATAAAAGAAAATTTGAAAGGAAAAAGAATGAAATTGAGAATTTTCTTACCTTGTAGAGTAACCCTTATAACATGAAGGTTGGGACCTTGGGGGATTGAGGAAACCTTGGGAGGAATAATATTAAGGTAAGGATGCTAGAGCATAGTTGAAGGAGAATTGGGAATGAATTTAATGAAGGGAAGAGTTTGTATTTATAGGAAAAGTGAGGGATTAATTTAATAATTTTCAAGGGACACCTCATGAGTGGTATTTACCAAACCATGGGCTTGACCATGGTATTTGCCCATGGTATAAGCCAATTGGGACAAATCACATATTATTTAACTATAAAAAAGTCGACCAGATTTATGACATCATTATTAGAATATTAATGATGTCATTAACACACCAAAACTAAAAACTGTATTTTTTACTATTCACCGATAAATCAACTGTTGCAGAAAAATTCTCAAAATTCACCCTAACCATTTATCGACGTGTAGATTTCAAAAATGAAGTCCATTTTTTGAAAATAATTTTCTGAATATTATTAATTTAATTTTTAAATAAAATCATACTTAATTCAAAAATTAACAGTTCTAATTCTACAACTACTTCTTTATCACAAAGAAAAATTAACCAAGATCTTATTATATTAAAGCCTTAATAAAATAAAATAATAATAAAATTTAATATTCATAAGGGTCATATTACTATTCATTAGGATATGTTACTATTCACTAAAAAACAATTTGGTTCCAATAGACTCCAAATAACATATTGAACACAAATGTAGATGACAGTTTCTTGAAATTCAGAACATAGAAGTAGAGAAGTTATGTTTTAAAGGTTAATTAAAAATATCTACTTAAAACAATGTTCCATGCATTTCTATTTATTTTTAGAAAAACATGGGGTGTTACAGAGAGTGACATTTATATCTCCCAAGGGTGACCATTAAATTCACCGTGGAGAGTGTGATATCCATGTTAGTCAAGAATGACCAATCAATCATCTACTGGGAGAGCTCACAGACGGGGTTTCTAGTCTTTTGTTTGATGATGGGGATATAGAGAATGATATCCTCCCACTATTGGTGGAATATTTTCAGGATATTTGTCCTGAAGACTTCTCAGGGCTTCCACATAAGAGACATGTGGAACTAACTATTGAGATCATGCTGGGGGATAATCCAGAATCTATTCTACCATACATAATGGCACTAATAGAGCTTCAAGAGCTCAAGTCTTAGCTGAAGGATTTTCTTGATAAATGATTTATCCATCAGAGTACATCACCTTGGGGATCACTTGTCTTATTTGAAAATAATTCTGATAGAATTTTATTTTTATATATAGATTACCCTATGTTGAACAAGATGAATTTAAAGAATCAATATCCTCTTACTTGTATTGATGATCTGTTTGACTTGTTGAGGGTAGCTTGTGTGTTCTCGAAGATCGACTTAAGATCAGGGTATCATTATCTAAGAGTTCAGAATTCTAATATACTGTGGACTAATTTTAAAAGAATGTATGGACTATAATAGTTCCTCATAATGTTTCTTGGGTTAACAAACACACCTGTAGTGTTTATGGCCTTGATGAACAAAATATTCCATCCATTCCAAGATCTTTTTATGGTCGTATTTTTGGATTACATATTGGTGTACTCCATGAATCCTGACGATCATGCCCAACATCGTGACATAATCCTAAGTACACTGAGAGAGCTTTGACTATAGGCCAAGAAATCTAAGTGTGAGTTTTGGATCGATCAGGTACACTTCTTAGGTCACATCATCTCAATGAAAGGTGTTTTGGTAGATCTAGAGAAGGTTCATGTAGTGTTTTTTTCATCATCCCAAGAATGTGCTTGATATCCAAATATTTTTAGGATTAGCTAGATATTATAGGATATTCATATATGGATTTTCCTCATTGTTATTGATGCTCTCATGCTTGAACAAAAAATGGATAAATTTGGAAATTTTGTAAGAAAGTTAGAATTCTTTCCAGGATATGAAGAAGAATTTGACACCGACACCTATTGTGATCCTACATGATCCATGTGAGGAGTACACTGTATATTGTGATGCTTCTAGGATCGTATTTGGATCTTTTTTGATGTAGGTAGATCGAGTTGTGGCGTATTGGACATATAAATTTAGACCACATGAACGGAACAACCCTACACACAACATAGAGTTGGAATTAGTGGTTTAAGATATACATTGTTCGTAGAACTATCTTTTGTGTGAAATTTTTACAGTTCTTAAAGATAAAAAAATATTAAGTTGTATTTTTCTTGCAGTTTTATTTGAATCTTCAGTAGAAAATATTGGTCGAGTATATGTAGTCATTTGATTTTGAACTAGCATATATGCCTGATGAGGGGAACAATGTTGCTGATTCATTGAGTAGGAAGACTCAGTCTCAGGTGGTTTACGAGTCTATTTCAGAGTAGAAGATGATGAACATACTATCTGAGTTACACATTGTGGTTTAGCAGAGTTAGGAGTAGATGAATCAGGTTTTGGTTTCAGTGTAGTAAATTCTACACTCTTGATATGGATCAAGGAAAAAATTATGAGTATCTGGAATGATTTTACTAAAGGTAAAGCTTTAAAGGTGGGGAGACACCTTCAGACTGGTTGATAGAATAGGAATAGATCATCTATGTGAGTAATCGGGTTTTTGTTCCAATGAGCATGTGAGAAGAGCTCTTGCGGGGAATACATTCCTTGAAGTGGGAAGTATATAGAGATGTGACAAAGATTAACGGTTACCTAAGAAGATAGTTTTGTGTCCAGTTTTGAAAATGGATATTGTAGGGTTTGTGACACGATTCTATATCTTTCAGTAGGAAACGTTAGAGCATCAATGACCTATAGGTTTTCTACAGTCGTTTACCATTCTAGAATGTTAGTGGGATGACATGACCATGTATTTTCTTGTAGGTCTTATGAAGATGATTAAGAAAAATTATTATATCTTAGTTATCGTGGATTGACTAAAGAAGGTAGTAAATTTATTTTCTATACGGTAAAACTTTTTAGTAGAGTATTTGGGAGAACTATTTGTTCAGGAAGTAGTCATTCTACATGGGGTCCCATGGAAAATTTTTCAGACCTTGATTCATGCTTTATTTAACACTTATAGAAGGTTTTAAAGAAGGTACTAGGTACACAGTTATTGTTGAGTACATCTTTCCACCCACATATAGATGGAAAGTCAGCGCGTACTATATGGATACTTGAGGATATATTGCGGGCATGTGAGATTGACTTAATTGGGTCCTGGGAGATTCATTTGGATTTATTGTATATTTCCTATTACAACAGTTATTAGTAAACAATTCACATTGCACCATAAGTGGATCTTTATGGTAGGCCATACAGATCACCACTATGTTGAATGGAGGTAGGAGAGTCAGAGGTGTTGGGACTGAGTCTCATGTATGAGATGCTGGAGTAGGTGTAGCTAATTCAGATTCTTATGGATATGACAAATAGTATACATATGTCGTATTATAATAGATAGAGACAACCCCTAGAGTTTACAGAGGTTGATCTTGTATTCCTTTAGTTGTTTCCAAGGTTGGGTCATCACAGGATATGGAGACTGGGAAAGTTGGCACCCAGGTTTGTTGGACATTTTGAGGTTGTGTAGAGAATCAGGATGGTGGCATACCAGTTGGTTCTTACACATAAATACAGTTCTATGCACAATGTTTTCCATATATCAAAACAATAGTAGTATCACCATGACCCTTCTCATTGGATCGATCTGGATGAGGTTGACCATGATATAGATGTGTTCTTTGATGAGCATCTGATATGTGAATTGGATCGTACTGAGAAAGTGTTGTGGGGAAAGACCATGCCTATAGTTTGTGTATTTTTTCAACATGAATGGGTGGAAGAGGGTACATGGTAAAGGGAAGCAGATATGCGGGCTCAGTGGCCTGATATTTTTGGCTAATAATATTAGGGATGTTTAGGAGTGCATCTCAAAGAAGAGATTTTATAAGGTGGGGAGATTGTAAGATCCAAACCTTTTCTAGAGTTATCTTGGGCTTCCTTTCAGGTACACTTGTTTCCTTATTTGGTATCATTTTGTCTGGGTTGTGACATAGAAAATGTTTCGGTGAAATTTGAGAAAAATGGAAGAAAAAGGTGTTGTGCATGGTTCGTGAATGGTTAAAGAAACTCATGCACCGAGCCTAAGAAACCATGAATCCCTAGATAGTGATGGTTCTCAAGGATCGAACATGGTTTGAAAATCCATGAACCCAAAAATAACTGGCACACGGTTGGCACACGTTTAGGGAAAATTGTGTGCCCCTACCACTGAAACCATGCGTGGTAATCTTAATTTCCCAATATTTGGTTTTAAAATTTCATGAAGCCACAAAACATCCCCCATTAAATTCAAACTCATAAAAAATGATTTTGGATGATTTTAGAGATTTCTAAATGGATTCCAAGTCCATACTACTAATATTCTTAAATATTTAAATCTCTGATTAAAGATCTTATCCTCTCCCGATAAGTGGATTATATCCTGTTGATTATCTCGTTCATCCTCCCTTCTTTATTCATTATTTTGGTGGATGTTAGTATCATTTTTTCTAGATCTATATCAACATTTTGTGAATATAGATCAAGGATTATGCATATAGATTTTTAATTAAAGATATCTTGATTTGTTAATCATGATTTAGGGTTTAGAGATATAGATATAAATCTATGTCATTGTGAGGCCCAACTTTGAGGATTTACATTAGGCGATTGATCATCAACGTTTGATGTATGTGGTCAAAGATTAAAATCCCATAGACATGAATTTGATTATGTATATGAAAATAATATAATTACTAGATTTTTTTGAAATTATATTTCCAATGAGAATTAATTAATTTAGTTAATCAATTAATGAACTAATTGTGTGATTCTGGGATTTTGGAATAATTAATTGTCAAAATAATTCTATGATATTAAGGTTGTAAAACTGGTAATTAATTACAGAGTTAATTATGATAATTTTCAATTATTGATTGGAGATAATTATTGATGGAAATAATTATGGGTTATGAGGTTTGAGTATTGATTAATTAATTGTTACATTAATTAATGTTTTGGACATTCATAATTAATTGGTGGAGATTAATTAAGGGGAATATATTGATAAAATAATTGAATAATTAGTAATAAAATTGGAGTTATTAACTAATAGTTGAATAAATTAATGTTATTGATGTGATTAGTTAACTTGTATATTAACTCATGTAATTATTTAAGTGATTAATTATTTTTTAATTTGTAATAGGATTGATGTGGAAAGTTAATTGTTTAACTAATTTTGTGGGTTAATGATTGGTAACATGATCATTCATTTTGTGAAATAATAATGGTAACATAGTCATTCAATTGACTTAATTAACGAATGGTAACATTGTAACGTCCCGATTCTAGAAGCCACCCAGAGGCGCCGCATACCCGATTGGTCACATTTCCTCAAGCGCATTTCCCCGAATTCCAGAGGCTGCCGACAAGTAGTGAGGGAATTTGGTGTGATAATGGGGAAACTATACCCTCATTGGGAGAGTAACATAGTGGATGTAAACAAATGGAAATAGCGGAAGTAGAAATGATAACATATAATAGTAAACAGTGGAAGACTAGAAGTAATAACCATTGGAGCACATATAAAAAATGATGCATGATACATATGTCTAGGAAAACAGCCAAACAAGTCACAATGATTAATACAGTACTAAACCAAAGTACAAAGAAAATCAAGAAAACAACTCCTTATCATCGCAAGCCATATCTTGGTCATATGCTCTCCAGCTCCACAACAATCAAGTACCTGAAGTAGAAGGGCACTTTCCCTTATCTATAACTGCAGCAATATAATATGTTTGGGCCCAAAAGCATGACCCAAATATGGTGAGAGACTAAATACAGGTAGGAAACCACCAAAAGATCTATGCCTAACACTCAGTGAGTATATAGCAGGTAATAAGTAAAAGCAAGAAGTAAACAAGGAAGTACTCAGTAGTAACAATCCACAGTTTCAAATCATTTAGTTTCATATATCAAGCAACAACTAATAAAAGAAGGTAACCCTCTAGGAAGTACTCAGAACCTCACCCCACTGGTTCAACCAAACAACACATGCAAGTAGCTAAACAAAATAGCAACCCTCTGGGAAGTACTCCCAGCCTAATCCCTATTGTTCAACCAAACACCTACAAGCAACCCTCTGGGATGTACACACAGTCTAACACCTCTGGTTCAATTTAATCATAGACTATCTGAGGAAGCACTCACCATCAATTCCTCCAATACTCTCTTATTAGTAACTAAAGGCTCTCTGGGGAAGCACTTACATCACATTCCCCATGTGGCCCGTGTCGAGGAACTACAAACACTCTGAGGAATCACTTACATAAATTCCCCCTATGGTCTCACATCGTAACAGTAAAATAGACACTCTGGAGAAGCCCTTACATCGATTATCCCTATGGTCGACTACACCCGGTTCTCATGGCCCTATGTAAGAAAACAAGTATAGAAAATCATATCAGCCAATGTAAACCTCAAGAACTACTTTGCTAATAGTCTACAACGTAACAACATGTCAGAAAAACAATCACTCCATCCTACAACACTAGGCATGGGAAAGAGGGAAGGCAACCTAATAGGCTAAGCAGGACCAAACGGTCGTAAACAGAACATGCATGGTAAAACACTTCCAAAGCATATCAATTAACCCTATTCATAATCAATTAACCTATACTCAAGAATACAAGCATAGAAGGTAATTAACTGGGCTAAAACAGTAAACACACAATACCCCGTTCAAAGGTATTGGAAAAATTAGCCCATATGACTCAAAGAATTTCAATAGAAAGGAACAAACGACCTACCTTGGTGTTGTAGGATCTCTATACGTGAACCCTGATCCTTGAATCTCCGAATATCACCGTAGATATACAAAAATGGCTAAAACGTTCAGCCAAATATAACTTGAGAAAGAAGAGGAATCACTAAACTAAGCTCTATAATAAGGAAGAGATTACCGAGGTGATCCCAATGCAATTAACAGCGTTCAAATCGGAGATCGGATGCTCGACCGGGGGCTAGGAGAAGAATTGCGGTCGTACGGGTTCTCCCAGACGAACTAGGTCAAGAAGTGGACGGTTCTTTACATAATACATGACCACGAAACATTTAATGAAAAAAATAATGTACACAGCATGTACTTTATAAGTACACCGTGTGTACATTCCCTTAAAGGCCGCACTTTAGGAGGCCTCCAGGTCACCACACATGGTCGTGTGTACAACCATTACATGGCCAGCACCTAACTACCCACGGTAACTGAGTACACAGTGTGTACTCATAAAGTACACGACGTGTACTTAAGAAAATTCTAGAAACTCCTCTTTTTCCTCAAAAACACTAGAAAAATGAAAAGATACCTAAAAATATGATTCGGGTTCTTAAATACTTCCCCCCTTAATGAAATTCTTCCCCAAATTCCACTAGCAAAGACTCATGGAAGAAGAAACTCTGAAAAGCTCTGGCCACTGCGATCGTACATCAGCCTCCCACTCCCATGTCTCGTCCTCTACTCGCCCGTGCTACCACAACACTAGTACAAGTGGAACCGACCGTCCATTGAGAACTTTCACACTTCGATCAAAAATCTGGATAGGATGATCCTCGAACGATGCATCCACCTCAAACAAAACTTCCTCATGTTGGAAATCATGAGATAGGACTAAGAAGTAACATCAAACCTGAGAAACGTGGAAGACATCATGCATATCCTGATACCTTTGAGGTAACTGCAACAGATAGGCCACTGACCCAACTCTCTCCAACACCTCAAACGGACCGATGTACCTCAGTGATAGCTTACCCTATCTCCTAATCCTCCTCAGTCCCATCCTCGGTGTGACACATAGGAAAACCTTATCTCCGACCTTGAACTCTAGAGGTCATCTCTATCGATCAGCATAAGACTTCTGTCGAGACTGTTCAGTAGCCAACCTCTTCCAAATCAGCTCTATCTTCTCTGTGGTCTCCTGGACAAGACGAGGTCCCAGCATAGCTGCCTCTCCTACCTCCAGCCAACATAATGGTGATCACTATGGCCTATTGTACAAATCCTCATAAGGTTCCATCTGAATAGTTTCTTGAAAACAATTGTTGTATGAAAACTCCACAAGAGTTATGTGTTTCTCCAAAGAACCTCCAAAATCCAGGATGCATGCTCACAGCATGTCCTCAGGTACCTGAATCGTATGCTTGGACTAGCCATATATCTGGGGATGGTATGTTGTACTCAAAAGTACATGTTTACCTAAAGCCTTATGAAGCTCATTCCAGACCTGAGAAGTAAAACAAGCGTCCCTTTCTGAAACAATGAAGTGCGAAACTCCTTGTAAATGTACAATCTCTCGGATGTACATCCTTTCCGGATCATCAACACTAAAGATTTCCTTGATCAGAAAGAAGTGAGAAACCTTCATGAGTCTGTCAATGACAACCCAAACGGCATCATTCCCTCGAGGTGACCTCGACAAACCTGTCACAAAATCCATCATGACATTGTTCCACTTCCACTCGGGAATGAGTAACAACTGCAAAATCCCTACTGGTCGCTGATGCTCTGCCTTCACCTGCTTCCTGGTGGAACACCTCAAGATGAAACCAGCAACATCTCTCTTCATACCTGGCCACCAATACTGACGGTGTAGATCACGATACATCTTGGTGACACCAGGATGAACTGCCCAAACTGAGGAATGAAAGTCCCACATCAACTCCTCAAATATATTGTTTGACACCCATATGTGCCCATGAAAATGCAAGATTTCATCCTTTCCTATGGTCCATCTAGGAATAGGGTCCTCTCCTGGGATGCTCTCCCATAGGACTTGGCCTTCAGAATATGATAGCTTCCTAATTTTCACTCAATCAAAAAGAGTAGAGATAACACCTATAGAAGATAAAAACGTCTGACCCTGTCTATCGTGCACCTCCAAATGCATCTCAGAAAATATAGCTATAAGCTGCCACTCACTGCTGGACTCCCAAACTACCTATATCTGAGTCCTCCTTCTTAGCTCATTAGCCACTGCGTTGCCTTTCCCCGGCGTCTAGGAAAGCTCCAAGTCAAAGGATTGAAGGTACTCAACCCATCTTCACTATCTTAAATTTAGATCACGCTGAGTGAAGATATACTTTAAACTTTTGTGGTTGGTGAAAACCAAAAAATGCTCCCCTAGAAGATAGTGTCTCCAACAACATAAGGCATGAAAAACTGCTTCCAACTCGAGATCATGCGTCGGGTAATTCCTCTCATGTGGCCTTAACTACCGAGACCCGTACGCAATGAATCCATCTCCTTGAATATGTAGAACTCCCAACCCGATACCTGAATCATCATAGTAAATAGTATAGATATTTCCCAGATCTAGAAATACTAGTATCATTGCCGAATTCAATCTCCCTTTCAGCTCCTGAAAGGCTGACACATAAGAATATGACCACACGAACTTTTCACCCTTATTATTCAAGCTCGTCAGTGGCACTGATAAGCATGAGAAGTCTTATATGAAACGTTTGTAGTATCTATCCATTCCAAGAAAACTCTATACCTCAAATATGTTCTTCGGACGCTCCTAGTAAACTACTGCTCTCACTTTCTCTGGGTCTACTGATACTCCTGTCTCTAAGATTATGTGACCCAAGAAGTGAATTTGTTCCATACAAAAGTGACATTTTGAGAGATTAGAATATAAATGATGCTCTCTTTGTGTACTCAAAACGATCTCAAGATGTGTGGCATGGTCATGTCGAGTGTCAGAGTACAAAAAGATACTGTCCACGAAGACAACCATGAAAGAATCCAAGTATTGATGGAACACTCAGTTCATCAGTTCCATAAAGACTGCAAAAGCATTCGTGAGACCAAACGACATAACAACATACTCGTATAGACCATACCTACTTCAAAAGGCTATAAGTGGTATATTAGATAGTCTAACACGCGACGGATGATAATCGGACCTCAAGTCAATCTTCGAGAACACTTGGGCTCCTCGAAGCTGATCAAAGAGATCATAAATCCTCGGTAAGGGGTATCGGTTCTTGACTATCAACTGGTTCAACTTCCGATAATCCACACAAATTCTGAGGGCACTGCCCGCCTTCTTTGAAAATAGGACAGGTGATCCCTAATAGAAGTACAGGGTTAAATGAAACCCTTTTCCTACAACTCCTCCAACCACTTCTTGAGCTCTTGTAACTCTGGTGTAGCCATCGTATAAGGAGGAATGGACACTAGTGCCGCTCCTAGCACAAGCTCGATCGAAACTTCTACCTCTCGCCCCAGAGGTAAACCTAAAAATTCCTCTAGAAACACATCCTTGAAATGATCCACCTCTAGAGGAAAGTCCATCTGTGAAGTCCCCTGGTCATCCAGATATAGAGTAGCAATTTGGGTTGTAACTCCTCCCAACCCATGATTCTCGAGTCCCTCTCTGCTCTCTTGGACATCCCATTAACCCTTATGAAGAAATGAGTCGCACTCTGGTGATGTGAAACTCACCCTACGATGATAGAAATCGACAAAGGCCAAGAAAATCACTAACCAGTCCATTCTGAGAATGACATCATTACCTGTCATCACTAAGACATAGAGATCCAAAAGGAAGTGACACCCACCAACCTCTAAAGGGAACTCCTTGCAATGTCGTACACTAGTCGTTCTTTTCCCCAAAGGAGTGTCTAATTCCATGACATCAGCAGAAGAAAACACACAGAGCCCAAGGCTCTCCCCAACGGCAACAGATAAAAAACTACGGGAAGACCCTGTATCGAAAAGAGTTGAAGATAAAACTGAGGTAAATAAGATTATACCTCAAAATGTGGAGGGTCCGGGATCCTACTCCTACTAGGTATAATCCACTACAAAATTCGGGCCTGTATTGTGGCCCTGTGACCCTTCCTAACCAATCTGAGCTGATCCACCCTGCTGTCGCTGAAATCGTGGCGACTGAATACCACGACTGCGACCTCCACCTCGGCATGAATGGCCATAAGAACTCCAGTTCCCTGCATGGTGATAAAATGGTGGTTCTTCTCTTGAACAAGGAGTCATAGAAGAACTCCTGTCAGCAACTACAGGTGAGAATATCTGATAGAATCACTGAATATGACCAATCTTACCACAAGATCGGCACTCCATTGGGTCTCTCGGGCAATGTGGCCTTGTATTCCCACTCTTCCCGCACTGGCAGCACACCACCTGGCTACCATAAGAAGTGTCTCACCTCCTTGGATCACCATGTGAAGACTCCCGATGAGGCTTCTTACTATTAGTAGGAGGAATAATAACTACAGATGTCGAGCCTCCCTGGCTCACAACTACAGAATCCCTTAGATTGCGCTCTGTGATCAACACTTGGTTGACTAGAAAAGTGATGGGAGCCAACCTGAAGATGTTCACCTAAGATCGTATGTCATTCCTGAGACCATCCTCCAACTTCCTTACCAGTAATAACTCATCACCTCCTGGAATAGGTGTGAAGTGATGCAGCTCAAAGTACTAGAAATAAGAGCTATACCAATTGTTTTGGGAAAATCATTGGTATAGTTCAGTTATATGGACCTATACCAATGGTTTTTCCAAAACTGTTGGTATAGGTCCATATAAGTGAACTATACCAAAGGTTTTCCCAAACCGTTGTTATAGGTCCCCCCTATACCAATGGTTTGTCCAAAACCATTGGTATAGGTCCCAAAATCAAATAATCTTTACCAATGGTTCTCAAAACCGTTGGTATAGGTCTATACCAACGGTTTTGAGAACCGTTGGTATAGTTAAATGTATTTTTTATGGAATCTTATTATAGAGAACATTAAATAAATCAAAATTTAAAATATTTATGATAATACATATATATATTTATGAAATTATGTTCACAAAAGTCATCTTAGGTTAGTGGTTAGGTCGTTCAATCATAAGCTAGAGGTACTGGGATCGAAACCCACCGAATTCTTCTTTTTTGAAATACATATACTAATGGTTTTATGGAACCGTTGGTATAGATTTTTCATATTACTAATACCAATGGTTTTAAAAACTGTTGGTATAGGTTTATACCAACGGTTTTGTGAAAACTGTTGGTATAGACCTATCCCCATGGCTTACTTGTCCATGGTTCTCCAAACCGTTCGTATTGGATATACCAACGGTTTGGAGGACTATACCAATAGTTTCAAAACATTGGTATGGGGTATTTTTCTACTAGTGTCAGTAAAGAGAGATGAATACTCCATAACAGAAAGAGTAACCTGCTCCGGACTCATAAACTCTTAGGCTCGATCGGCCCTCAAGGTCTTCAGGTAGAAGTAGTGGTAGAAGGAATGCTGAAACTCATCCCAGGACATAACCTACTGGCATCCCATTGGTGAGATCACATCCCACCATCTCTTGGATGAATCTAAAAGCATGTACATAGCGAGCTTCACCCTCTTCTCTGGAGGCTTCACCAGATGCTCGAAGATAGAATGCATGGCTTCTAACCATGACACTACAGCCTCAGGTCCTTCTTCCCTTGTGAAGGTGGGAGGATGCTACTGCTAGAAAACCCGCGTCAGCTCTACCATAGACAGGGTATGATGCGTTACTTCACGGAAAGTCATCATAAACCTCATAAAAACATCTCGAAACTGTGCATTATCACCTATGTCTGGAATGACGGCTGGTTCCAAGACTGAAACAACTAGGGGATCTGATGGTAGTCCCTGATCGGCCATATCTAGTGTCTGATCACTACCTGGTAACTGACGTACAACCGGAGGACGTCTCGGTGGAATGAATCTGCAAGGTCAAGCGCACACCTTAGATAAACATTATCAAGGACTGAAAACTGGATGTTCAAGAAGGTAACATGAGAAAGAGAGCATTAAATTTTTTTAAAACATGGATACAAGGCCTGTATAATCACTACATGGAATGTTCCCTTAAGCCTTCACATGGGCGTGTACTCCTGCCAACCCTGTCCGTGTAGCACCCCAAACACACGACGTGTTGTCCTAACACACAACATGTACTTGAATTATCTTCCCCTTCCCGAGTTCCCTTACATGGCTAACCCGCACAGTTCTCCTAAAACAAAACTACACGGCGTGTTTGTGCCAGACACGACGTGTACTACAGAAGATTCCCCGACCCATGTTGTTAGTGACACGGCCGTATACATGGCTCACACTACACAGCGTGTTCCATATGGACATGACATGTATAAGAAAAGACTCCACCAACCCATGTTTTTTAGTTACACGGCCGACTGCACGGGTTACACTACATGGCGTGTTCTATACTTACACAACATCGATACTTATGTTTTTTCCATCCATTTCATTAGTCACATGGGTGGAGACAAGGTCTCTACACACGGAATGCACATCCGGTATGCGACATCTTCTACAAAGAAAATCCCAACCCCGTGTCTCTGCCCACATAGCATGTGACATGGTTAGAGACTACACGACATATATATATAGTACACAACATGTACTTAATAAAATCTGTTCTTTCTTGAATAGAAGGACACACGGTGTGTGTTCATAACTACACGATGTTTATTTTGGGTTTTTCCGGATAGTAAGCCTTAGAAACTACTGCAGAACCCAGAAAAAAACTAAAACAAACAAAGAAATTGCCAAATTTCAATCCATGACGGCCCATACTCCCCGTGAATCAAAGCTTCACATCTTATACATGTCATAAACAAGCATTACAGTACAATGATCTACCAAATTCTGGTCCATGAGGGCCCATAACACCTCAAGAACCAATGTTTGGTGTTCATTCAAAAAAACCTTACACAAACAATACCGTATCAAAAAGCAGGTATTCTATCAAGGCATATATCACAACAACATGCATATCTAACACAACATCTATCACAACAACATGCAATCTCTAATTCATCCTAAATGGCAAGGCAAGAATGCATGACATGTGATTTCTAGAATGTTCCTATATGATTCATGAGATGGAATACCCTCATCTCATCGGGTTGCAACAGAAATAGAACCTCAATAATATCAATGATAATAGCACAATACATGTGAGTCACCCAACGCTGAAAATAAAATAGACTGTAAAATTCAAAAACCAGAAAATGCAATAAATGTGGTAGATTGGATTTTCCCTGTACACAGGTTAGCTTCTCCCAGGCACAACTTATTACCAAGTACCTATTCCTTCCTATCCCTGTCTACTGGCTCCAAATAGTAAGTCAAGAAGAAAATAATTCCTTTGATACCACTTTGTAACGTCCCGGTTCCGGAAGCCACCCAGAGGGGCCCCATACCCAGTTGGTCACATGGCCTCAAGCACATTTCCCCGAACACCAGAGGCTACCGACTAGCTGTGAGGGCCTTGGGTGTGATAATGGGGAAACTATACCCTCATTGGTAGAGTAACACAATGGAAGTAAACAAATGGAAATAACAGAAGAAACAATGATAACATAAAATAGTAAACAGCGGTAGACTAGAAGTAATAACAACTGGAGCACATATATAAAATGATGCATTATACATATGTCATGGAAAACAGCCAAACAAGTCACAATGCTGAATATAGTACTAAACCAAAGTACAATGAAAATCAGGTAAACAACTCCTCAACATCGCAAGCCATAGCTTGGTCTCACGCTCTCCAACTCCATAACAATCAAGTACCTGAAGTATAAGGGCACTTTCCCTTATATATACCTTTAGAAATATAATCTATCTGGGCCCAAAAGCATGACCCAAACAAGGCGTGAGACTAAATACCAGTAGAAAACCACCAAAAAATATGTGCCTAATAGTTATTGAGTATATATCAGGTAATATGTAAAAGGAAGTAGTAAACAAGGAAGTACTCAGTAGTAAAAATCCACAGTTTCAAAGAATTTAGTTTCTTATATCAAGCAAAAAAAATCAAAACAGGTAACCCTCTGGGAATTACTCACAGCCTCACCCCTCTGGTTCAACCAAACAACACAAGAAAGTAGCTAAACAAAATAGCAACCCTCTGGGAAGTACTCACAGCATAACCCCTCTGGTTCAACCAAATAAGTACAAGCAACACTTTGGGAAGTACACACATCCTAACTCCTCTGGTTCAGCTTAAGCATAGAATCTATGAGGAAGAACTCGCCATCAATTCCTCCTATAGTCTCATATCGGTAACTAAAGGTGATCTAGGGAAGAACTTATGTCACGTTCCCCTGTGCCCCATGTTGAGGAACTACAGACACTCTGAGGAAGTACTTACGTCAATTCCCCCTATAGTCTTGCATCGTAATAGTAAAATAGACACTCTAGAGAAGCCCTTATGTCCATTCTCTCTATAGTCTTCTAAACCGAGTTCTCACGGCCCTGTGTAAGTCAACAAGTATAGAAAAGTGTATCATCCAAATTAAACCGCAAAAACTACTCAGCTAACAGTATACAACATAACAACATGTCAGAAAAACAATCAGTCCATCCTACAACACTAGGCATGGGAAATAGGAAAGGTAGCCTAACAAGCTAAGTAGGACCAAAAGGTTGTAAACAGAACTTGCCTGGGAAAAAACTTCCAAAGCATAGAAATTACCCCTATTTACAATCAATTAACCTCTACTCAAGAATAAAAGCATAGAAAGAAATTAACAGTAATAAAACAGTAAACATGAAATACCCCATTCAAGGGTATTGGGAAAATTTTCACAAATAACTCAAAGACATTCAATGGAAAGACACAAACCACCTACCTTGGTGTTTTAGGATCTCTATACATGAACCTTGAGCCTTGAATCTCCCAAGATCACCGTAGATCTACAAAAAAATTCTAAAAAGTTAGACCGATGATTACATGAGAAAGAAGATGAATTGGGAAACGAAGATCTAGAAGAAGGAAAAGATTACTGAGGTGATCCCAATGCAATTGATGGCGGTCGAATCGGAGATCGGATTCTCGATCGGGGGCTCAGAGAAGAATCATGGCCCTATGGGTGCTCTCGGAAAAACTAGGTGGAGAAGTAGACAGTTCTATCTATCAGACGCGACCCCAATACATTTAATGAAAAAAAGAAAGTACATGTCATGTACTTTATAAGTACACGACGTGTACATTCCCTTACCAGGCCCCGCTTTAGGTGGCCTCCAGGTCACCACACACGGTCGTGCGCATGACCATTACAAGGTCAACACCCGGCTACCCATAGTAACCGAGTACACCACGTGTACTCATAATGTACATGGTGTGTACTTAGGAAAATTCTAGAAACTGCTCTTTTTTCTCAGAAACACCATAAAAAGGAAAAAATACCTAAAAAGATTATTCCGGTTCTTACAAACATGGTCATTTATTTGTGTGAAATAATAATTGTAACATAGTCATTCGATTATGTGAATTAATGAATGGTAAGATGATCATTAATTTTTGTGAAATAAGAATGGAAACAAGGTCCTTCAGTTGTTTTAATTAATCAATTGTAACATGATCATTTATTTGTGTTAAATAACAATGGTAACATGGTCATTCAACTGTATGAATTAATGAATGGAAACATGGACATTTATTTGGGTGAAATAAGAATGGTAACATGGTCATTCAATTGTTTGAATTAATGATTGGTAACATGGTCATTCATTTGTGTGAATAATGAATGGAAACATACAATTGAGAGGACCAATTTGGGATATACCTAACACTGATGGGGGGGAATTAGTGTTGGGGACTTTTGAAACCAATTCCTAATTTTTATCATTGTACCTCTTGACCTGTTAGGATCTTAATTCTCTGATTCTATTTTCCATGTCACATGAAATAATGGAAATCAGTAAAAATATGAACATAATATTTTTACAACGTTCACTGATCAATAAGATCAGCTACATTATTTCCATGTATGGGAACGACCAGTGCATGGATTCTCTAATAAAATGTGATATGTTTTTACAGTGGATCAAATAGAAAAAAATCCTCTATTCAGTGTGGCTCCTTACACTTGGAGGAGGGATGGAGTTAATCACTTCACAGTGTGAGTCCCTATACTCAGAGGGGAAAGGGAGATAATCCTATGCCAACTTACAAAAAGTAGGATATTCCCTTACACTTTCTAGTTATTTATAATTCCATCTAATACAGTATTCTTCCTTCCTCAAAAGGTAGGTTTTTCTCTTGATCTATTTTAGTAATCTTAACTTTATTACTTGCAAAGCATTAGGCAAGAAATTATCTTCTTTATTTATCTTCTTCTCTAGTGAAAATCCAACTAAACTAGTCTTCTTCTTTATCTAGCTAGAATCACATACACCAATGTGATTATTCAATAAATGAAGATCAGATTACTTGGAATCATCAGAATCAATTATTATCTCTCTAGATCATGAATTCATGTGATCATGAATATGGTATTTAGATTTAACCTTTCTTCCCTTTCCTTCTTCTTCATATTTAGACATATGCACACACTGTTTTGGTTCTTTATTTAAATGGATTCACATGTGCATGTTCATGTGTATGCATGATAGAATGAACTCTTCTCATCTTCTTTTCATGTGAAAATCCTAATGGGTATGGTTATTTGAACACACACTCACACAACCTATTCTTCTCTTTATTTTTTGTGATTCTTTAAACCCGAATGGGTGATATTTCTTTAAGCACACACACACACACAATGTCTCTTCTCTTTTTCTTTTACTCTTCTCTTGCACTTAGTTAGGGTGTTTCATTAAGTTTTTATGTGTGATTTATCAATCCCGAATGGGTGAACTCTTTGTATCATGTGAAATCATTCTTAAACACTCAAACACAGCCTCAATCTTCTTCAAACAAAACTCATGTGTGCATGCATGTGTGTTGGCCTTCTGTTGTAGTCACCTTCTTCCCCAAAGCATGAACCCCTACAAAAATTAGGGTATAAGTATGAAAAAATGAGGGATTTATTCTTCACCTCATGAAATCAGGGTGGCCACCGGTCATGTTCTTCATGCACAAAATGTGTGGTTCTTATTGGTGCATGAGGTGCATAGATTTGACTCATTGAAAAGTTGAGTGACATATAGAGGATCAATCACTAGATCATGATGGTGCAACACTTTCAAATCATAATGATGGTTTTGTAAAACCAATCGTGTGTTCATGGGTACTGGATCTTCTCGAAGTGGATTTAGAGTGTAGAGAACTTATCAAACACTCACCGGATCTCTTATTTGAAGATAAGTGGGCTCACGGGACTCCTTGATGCTCTATGAGAACTTGTTCACAAGGAGATGCTCTGTTTTTCCTAAAACAGAAGAACTCGGGTATGTGGGAGTAGTAACACTTCTCATTTCAGACTCCTCCTTTTATAGGCAAGGGGAGATCCTCTTCCGCGTCCACAATCTGTGTGTGAATCTGTGGGGATCCTGGATTGAATACTTCTGATATATGGATTTTGAAAATCTTTAAATCTACAGATTAGATTATCCAAGATCCTTAGGGTGTTTCATTTTCAACATGGGTTTCTATCTTCGTGCATGGATTCAAGATCACAAGCACTATTCTCGTGGAATAATCTTGTGCACGATTCTCACACAGATCCTTATGGCAGTGGCAACATCATTTTCCTCAGCTGAATATTATTCTTTGATATTTTCGCATGCATGATCATTGTACATTTCATTCATGTATTTAGTGTTACCCAACAGTCTTCACAATGTCAAAATGGTAAGGCAGGTTATCTCGGATGTGGTTCTTGATCATATCCAATGGAGAGAGGTGGTGTCGGCGAGCGCTGGAGGAGGAAGAAAATGGCTCGGGTTCCTCAAATGTCACGGAAGATCAATGGTCCTAGTTCTAACATGACCGATTCAAAATCAGATGAGCGGTGGATATTAGATCCATCTACCATTGGTGATCAAACTATCGAGTGAGACTTGATATTAGATGAATAATTGAGATTACGCCCTAGGTTTTTAAGACTCATACTAAATCAAATCAGCAACGTGGAGATTCGTGGCTAAAGTATCAAGTTGTTCCATCATTCGTCCAGAATTCTCCCTCTCCAACCATGGTACTTCCCCATACCATATTCTTTGGGTGCACTCTATGCCCACCCTATTCTTCCTATGGGCTCACTCTATGAACATGATATTCCCTCATGCATCCATGTCACCCCACATGGTGAAACGTGTTCTACAGGCGCGCTATTCATCCTCTACCGCTCTCAGGCATGGTCCTGGCCTGGCTTCCCCATGGGCGTGGTTGACCCTAGTGGTCCATAACATGCCTTGGGTTGAATTCTAGCTCACTAGCTGAAGAGTTGGCCCAAATATTTGTAAGACAGAAAACAAACCTTCTTTCTGAAATGCATTTACATATTAAAATTTATGTATGGGAACCTCTATGTTCGATCCACTTATTCATCCTTATTCTTAATTATTTTATTTTAAGATTATCAATTCAAAGATACTGAAATCATCCTCAATGTATTAAACTCTATTATTGTAAACCATGTTCCACTTTTGACACAAGTTCTTTGAACTAAGGATCATTACATTATTTGTCTAATTTGATCAACATGGAGATTTTCCCAAGCATGGCATCCAATGCTATGAATCCATAACAATTATCCATGAATCTTCGCTTAAAAAAATCTCTAATCACTTTCTAGTTCCTTCTTCATTTTGACCATTATTGACAACTTTTGACAAAAAATACAAATTATACACAAAGTGGTCCCAATAGGAAATTCAGGTATGTTATATCCCTTGGGGATAGTTTAGATTCTGGCATGGTCCAAATATTTTTTTGAGATATGGGTGTCTACAAGAACCCATTGGTTTGTATAGTTAAATAAAGATTAGTTGATAATGTCATAACTATTTACATATTCTTTTTAATTATTTCTTCATACAATTTCGTACACTTTTCATTGACTGCATTTTTTTAGACACCATTGGTGGTGGCCTGCTATGTTTTACAAACACACTACTCTAGCTGTCTGATTGGTACCTGAATAGACTTTATTATTGATGGATAGGCTATGGGAAAAGGCATTTAGTTAGATGGCTATGTTGGAGATGAAGCTTCGATGAGGGAACAAGTCATTGTTTGGGACCCGCCTGGGAGTCGTTGGTGTCTTTAATTTTGAGTTTAATTTTTTACACTAGACACAAACATTATCATTCCATGTTTTCTTATTTATTTGCATATTGTATTTCTTTCTTGATTATTATGAGTTACTGGTATTATTTTTGGTTATATATTCTTCTTATATTGTTTATTTATTTATATAGGTGTAGTAATCTGATAAAATAAGGTGTAGTCTACCCATGATCGACTTATTAGATCCTTTCCGCTATTTGGAAGCCTATTCCACCCAGAGAATCACGCTTAAGGTCATGTAATGACCTCCTTAGGGTACCAGTGGGTGGCACCTGGGTTTGGATGTTACAAATAAGGTGGGATTTTTTTATAAATTAAAAGAAACAATCACGTTTATATTTTATTCTCGTCCTAATTTTATTATTTTTTAAAATATCAATGAGATTGATTTCATCATTTGATTGACTTCTTGGAAATAAAGAATCAATTTTTCCGTTTCTTCTCATTGGATTCTTTGTGGGGTAGATATTGGTGAATATTTTATTTCCATTAAAATTGCAATATTTTTACAATTGTTTTCCTTCTCTTTTCTATTTTCCATTATCGAACATTATATAAATAAGGGAAAACAACTCATTTAAATCCTTATCAGTAACATTAGAAGTTGATACATTCTCACTAATCCCAGACGTCCTATATTCTATCTTTTATACTTTTGGATATTTTAAGGAAACCTATGAAAAGATATCACTTATAGATACAAAATTTGGTTAACCATAGAGAGTGGGTGTAAATTAGTGGTCTCTTTTTATGAAATATCTATTGTTTTAAACAAAACTACTGAAATTGATAGAGTTATTGATCTACTCAACAAAACCTCACAATCATACCTTGTGTGTAGTGGTAAATAATGAGATAATCACACATGATATTTATATGGTTAAATACGGACACCTACCCCATGCCATGTTATCTAGACACTACAATATGGATTCTCCACTGTCATCCTGTTCAGAGTTACAATTTACCATAAAGAAAATAGTTATACACTTTTGTACTAGATCACCCATTTTTTCACGATTCTACACCCCAAGCACCAACTCCTCTACCTCAGTTCATTATACAACACAACATTCCTCCTATTATTCTACTTCCTCAACTAGTTATAAAACCCCATCCCTAGAGCCTCTTCAACAACTAGTTATACAGCGTAGCTAAAATCTCATACTCATTATTTGAGAATCTAGTATTAGATAAATCCTCTTCTTCTTGAGATGATCCTTCTCTAGAATCTTATCTAATCATGATTTCTCATATACACCATCAAGATCATCCATAGCTACTAGAATAGATCTACTGATCCTAAAAATCCTAGATCTGACTTGATCAAGAATCACCTTGATCATGAAATGATCATGTGTTTCTACATCAGGGACTCATGGATTTGAATCAACTTATTTAAACAATATTTTCTACTTTCATGGTCTCTCAGAACAATATCAATATATTAAAAGACTCACAAATGATTCTCATCACCTATAAATTCTATTTATATTCACAATAATAATTTCATGAATATAATTATCATAATTATTATAGTAATTATTCGATTAATATGGAAACACCATTCACAATTTTCTTGGGTAATTTATACTCTTTTATTTTGTTCATAGAATTCCAATTTATCTCCTCATTTATACTAGATATTATTTATTTTTTAATATCTAAGAATAATACATCAATTAAATGTTTCATAAATCATCATTCATGTATCATGATATTCATTACTGCAATCTTGATACATAACACACTATCAAATATAATTCCTGAGAGGCTTGGGTCTTCCTTTTTATTTACAAGGTTAATGAATAATTAAGGCCATGCATGGGATGCATGTATCCTTGAAGATATAACTCTTAATTTGAATATTTGAAGAATAACTAAAATATATTATACGTTATTT
This sequence comes from Viscum album, assembly GCA_963277665.1. Lineage (NCBI taxonomy): Eukaryota > Viridiplantae > Streptophyta > Magnoliopsida > Santalales > Viscaceae > Viscum > Viscum album. Next base: position 283,858,303 of record OY728167.1, read on the forward strand.
CTTCATGTATCATTAGACATCACATGACATCATCATTTATAACCCACATCAACAGTATTCCACATACCTCTTCAAATCCATATAGGGAATCTTGTATTTCATAGATAGATTCCCTATTAGAAAACTAAACTAGTTTGAGCTATGCACATTCCTATTTTCCTTATTTTACATGCATGCATTTAAACATTCAAGAATGTACATGAAAACACTTAGACTCTCTAATGCATTAAATATAATTTAGTCCACTATTTTCTCAAACCTCTTTTCATTTCATATAATGCAATCATGGTTGAAATTCATACATGTGGTCTCTCAATTATTCATGTGTAAGTTTCATATCACAGTATGTCATATGGTCAATTAAAGACATATCATGGTAGATCAAGAAACTATAAAGGATCACTTTTATTTGATCAGTATGTCCTCATATGGTCAGTGCATCAATCGTGACTCCACACATTTTGCATTAATTCTACTTGAGATGTGTAGTACATTGACTTAGAGTATTATGGATGATCTAGTTATCATCCAAAGGTAACTGCATCTACCCTGAAAACTAGGACATCCTCATACATTCTCTCTAGTTGTCTTTTAGTCACTCGATATCGAAGATATTTGGTAGCATAAAATTCCTCTTATGTTCTATTCATAAATAGTGTGAACATCCACATATAGAGGAGGACATATATTTTTTTAGTATCATTATGCATCGAGTAAAATCAATTAATTGTGAAGGTGGTCGTGGTTAGTCATACCCTTTTCACGTAGAAGACCCATATATGAAGAGGTTGAAGATGAATCAATAGGCGAGGAATGATGTTATTCAATGGCATAAAACACTCATACATTTTATTGGTATAATTTTAAAGTGGGTGAACATTACATACACCTCATTTATACCAAATTGCAGTTTTTCTCCTCTAGTCTCAACATAATAAAACTCGTCAAATATAAATTCATCCAAGAGACATGGAATTTTGTTTCAACTCTCAAACACACCTCTAACACACTTACTAAACCCATGTGTGTCAACCTATGCACACACATGTGCCTCATTTTCACCCATTAATACCTCTGTAATGGAATTATGACTCCACTATAAACCTACCTAATAATAATTGGACATGTAATGGCCTTTCAGTTGGTCTGATGCCTCTCAAAGATAGCTATCTAGCTTGGGCCACTAGCCATTCTTTGGCTTAATTGTTTTATAAATACCTAATTAAATAGACAAAAAATTTCTAACCAAATAATTCCAAGTAGAAAATAATAAATCCCCTATATATAAGGCCTTTAAAAAACTATTCTTTAAGAAAAAATAATATATTTTAGATTGAACATATAATATATTCAAATGTTATTAAATATTACAAGGTCTTATCAATATTTCATGTTGTAAACATTGATCCCTCCAAACATCGTTAAAACATGTCTTGGAATTTAGGAATATATTAAACAATTTATAGACATAATTTCACTTAGTATTGGGCATCTCCAAATGAGTTATTAAGGATAGTGACCTCAATATCCATTTTCATTAACCATGGAAGCACCTCAATCAACTTATGGACTTAAATTGATACTTTATCATGAAATAAAACCAATTGCATGTCCCATCAACTTATTTAAACACATATTGAGAGACATTTACAAGAAAATGTTATTCTATCTTGGAAACATCATATTTAAGGAATTATTTAAATTTTTAAGGATTTTTTATGGAAGATTATTTTTAATTCATCTTATTTTATTTATTTGAAATGTTTATATGATTACATGTGTGTGGAGTTTTTTCAAGCTATTTATATATAATTTAATCAGTATTTAATTCATTTTAATTATTTTTTTAATATTATTTCTATGTTTAGGATCTTATTTTATCTATTGGGATATATAATCAAATCTTGGTTTCATTGAGGTTTTAAAATATGCTTTTCCAAATTTTCTATGGTTGGATTAACACTAAAGTCTCATTTGGAACCATATAATAAAGGATTACGTAACCTAAGATAAAAACATAGTTTGAGCATCATTTAATTAAGGTTTATATGTGTTTTTGTATAATATGTTATGATGTTCATTAGTTTTTAGTTCTTATGTGAATAAATGTGTATTCTTGTTAAAGGGTCCACAGTGGTGAGATCAGGGATTGATGTTGAGATAAAATTTTTCTGTTTTGTTATTAATATGGAATTTATGGGTGATAAAAATTTTCCTCACATCCCTTATATAGCTTCATGGGAACCCTGTGTTCTTAGGTAGGGAACCTATGACAAGAATCAGTATGCATTTGATATTCTCTCCCATGTGTTGGATCACAAAACAAACTAACTATAACATCACTATCACTGGGATGATATATCAATTATTCAATGATATGTGTGTCAAAAAATCTCTAGGAATGTGAAATATCTCTCCCTAATAAAAGTGTGAGGTTATATGTGATTGTTTTTTTTTCATAATAAAATAAAACAAACTTAGAGTACCTTGACCTTAAAAACCATAGATATTCTCTCATGATTCTTCCATGTGTGTAAATTAGTTTATCCCTAGGATGTGTGGTTTTATTATTTTCATATTTATGTTACTTCATTCACATTACTACTTAATTTTATGGGTCTATATTTCATTATTTCATTTCTTTAAACCCAAATTATTAAAATATTTTGGAAAATAAAATTTTAGATATAGCATTTCAAACTGAAATATTATGCTCCAACGAAATAAAGGTAGTTAGTTTACTCTTTTTTAAGAGGTTTTGAAATGGATTTCCATGAACTAATACTATTTGTTTTCTTAAGGTGGCATTGTTTATATAAAAGGGCTCGTGAGCTATGTGGATTTTTCTTTTATTTCATAAATATTAAAAATATTATTTCCTTGAAATGTATTTCAAACTTGCATTTATGGAATATATTATATAATAAATTTATTGGAATCTTTAGTGAAATCTTACTAGGTATCTTATCTCACACCCTATACACATTAATATGTGTATATGTAGAACTTATGTTTTTATATAGGTTTCTAGGTTGTGATATTAGGTTGGATTTTGTTCTCTTGGGTTCATTTATAGATGTGTTAAGATGCGATGGTTACTGAGGGTAACATAGAGGTTAATTTTCCTTTGTTCTTGTTTATATTTTATTTTTAGAATTTCTTGTATCAAACACCTGAACCTTTCTCCTTACATTTAGTCACATATATTCTTATACACATTACATATATAATTTTAAATTTATTATAAAATGTGATTTTGGTCATTTATATTATCTAGGAACTATTTGTTTTTAGTTTACATTTAAATATATATATTTTATTATGCATGGTAGACCAATATATGGACACACCATGCCATATTATCAATTGGATTACATATATTTTTATTTATATTTTGTTGTAAAATCACTCCAATTTAAATATATTTGATAACCTTTTTGATTTTCGACAATCCATAGTGATCATGAACATGCCATGGAGCTTTTTTTGAACTAACCCAAGAGATTTTTAGGTTGAACTAGGGTGGTTCTCGAAATTTAAAATCTAAATATATTTTTGATTTAGACAAGATTAGGATGTGGTGGCCATAACCATGAAACAATTTTATCAGTCAAACATAGATCTAAAAAATTCTTCCAAGATCAGGAACTCCTTTATATATTGGAGGAAATTTCCTCCTTCTCTCTCAGGTATTTGATTAAAATACTACATAGTCAGTTCGCTGCCATGATGTGGTCTATCCTTCATCTCCCTACCAGAACTATGACCATTTTTCCTTCATTTCATTCTATTGTTTCCAAAAAAATAGTGTAATTTTTATTATCATGGAAACTATTAAGTCCATAATATACTCATACATCATTAATTACTATAACAATCTCAACATAATCTTCTTAGATTCATTCCATGGATTGGTTTTCACTCATCATATTGAACTAAATGTATAAAAAACCCTTTTCTGACTCCTATGAGCACAATGACCAATAATGAACATTTCATTAAAATTAGTAAGTGGTGGTAAAAACCACAATAAATATTCTATTTATTTTGGATAAATAGTTCTAGCTTCGTTAAATGGATATTTTCCTCTAATTTTTTCAATGGAAATTTTTATAAAGGATAAATCATGATGTCGATTGATTAAACAATTATATTGTTCTCATGTATATAAGCGATATCATTTTATTTAGTTTGAATAATTTAAACATTATCTGTATATATAAAATATTATTTTTCTTGTTTACCACTATGACATGGTTTTCTCTAAATGTGTATTCTCTTAACTTTTCTGCATGTAAAAGTCTACAAACCTTATTTTTTCTTCTCCGACATCCATAAATGATCTAATCACTATCATGATAGCCTTTAATAATCATAATATTATTTTTAATTTATATTTTCATTCTTTATCCATTATTTTAAATAATCCATGTTGTTATGGGATGTTATACATTAATCTTCATATCAAAGTATATTAATATATTCTCATGAATACTTGAAAGACATGACTAAAATATACATATATAAGAAAATATTTATTGTTTGATGAACTCGTTTTCATATGAGGATTAAATTTACAAAATAAATCATATTTCCTTACTAACACACCATTAGAATAGATAATTTTTTTAAATAATATCCATTCTATGGTAACTATAAAATAATATGGTCAATGGAAAATACTTTTTACATTATAAGAAGTCATGAAAACATTCTTGATCTTTATACTCCTAGTGAAATTTAAACCAAACTGTTATTTTTCTCTATAATCTATGAAAGTGATTGATAATATATAACAAATTATTTAACCTTGGTAGATTACACAGAAACACTAACCACAATCATCTAATGTTCGATACTAGATCGATCATTGTATATATCCCTAAAACCTCATTTTTTCAACTAAGGATAGTTTCCATTATCTTTAACATTCATCTCAAATCATTATAATGGATCACTCAAATGTATTTTTTATCAAATACAATATATAAACATCATGGTATGTTAATAATCAATAAATAATTTATCATCAAATTTAATATGAATTTATACTGATTACAATCCAATACATCCTCAAATAAACCAAAACATCATTCATAAAATTCCTATTAAAAAAATATGCATGGTAAAAAAAATTACTATTTAATTCAATAGAATAAATATCTATAAAATATTACATACTTTATAAACATTTAGTAAAAATTTTTATCAATAAGTTATAAATCTAATGTGATAAAGAATCTCAAAGGGGATGATGTACTTAGATCCTATCATTTCCTTCTTCTCAAACATTATAGCCCTCTTGTAGGAAAATATTTGAAGAAATTTTTTATCCCCATTATCTAAGTCCATGTCTCTATTTAATTTATCATTATAACTCTATTGTTGACTATAAGCTTTATTACTTTTTTATTGATTAGTTTATACCTGATATATTATTTCTCATGAAATATTTGGTATCAAAACCATACTTAAATTTTCATCTCTCCCCATACTGAGATTTATATACGGTTCCATTTATAAGTTTTAATGGAAAATATTTTTATATGGGAACATTACTAGTGGATGATATTTAACCCAACATCCATTAATGTTTATAGATCATGTCCTAAGAATTTATTCTAGTGTATGGATTTTCTTCTCAGTTTGACTATCTATTTTAGTTAAATATTCCATAACAAATATCATCTTATTGTTAAATTCCCATTAATGAGTCCATCTTAATTTTGAGGTGAACTATGTATATTAATCAAATAAAATTGATATGGGTTCCTCTTTAAGACTCATCACTTAATTGATTTATATTTTATCATAATGATTGATATATAAATCTTATATAATAAAAATGATGAAAAATGACATTAAATATTAAGAATCTAAAAAATAAATTGTGTTTTTTAAATTAAAGGCTCATGGAAGAACCATGAAAATATCTATGGTGATGTTTTCTGATTTTTATATCTGTTTTTTTAATGATCTCATTATCCCCCTGGACTTATAATGTTATTCCTTCACTTGTTGTTATACCAAGAACCTTGATGTATATTTTTAATTTTTCTTATATTATCCTCCAAAAATGATCATGGTGATTTCAATAAATTTTTGGGATTTATAGATTAATTAGTAAAAATCAGTTATCTTCATCTTACAATGATTACTTCTTTATATATAGCATCTATGATATACATAATCATATCAAAAATCATACATATTCATATTTATTGATGATAAATTCTTTAATTCCCCCCTTTATTTATTTCTTATACTATCTTTTATAACTATAAATCTATCTTTTGTGTTTTTTTTAATCTTCTACTCGATGAATGGTTGAGATATAAATTTGTAAATAGGGGATAACTGTTGAAAATATAATGTTTTTTTATGACCAAAAGAACTTATAGTGTTCCTAACCTTTGTATTTTGAGTGTTTCTTGTGTAAAGTATTCCAAAAGTTTCCTAGGAACAAATGGATCACGAAAAGGAATCATGAGGATCTTATTGGCCTCTTTCAAACATACATATAATATGGAACCACTGTCTACCTAGTGGAGTGTCAGGGGATAACCAATGGAACTGTATAGAATAATCGGAGTGGCATGAAGCTCACTGGCTACCCAATGTAGTTCATCAGCTACCTGATCGAATATAGAGAATTATGGGAGGCTAGAGGAGTTTTATTGGCTAGATAATGGCATCATACTGGTTACTTGGTGACTTCTATCCAGGACATTCAAGGGGTCATTAATTCTTTTTCTAAAGGAATAGATTTGGTTCATTAATTCCTTACTTGACCAAATAACCCTCTAGTTTATATGAAGGCTAAAAATAGATAACTATGGAGGTTGGATATTAATTATTAATATCTAAAAACATATATAATGACTACTATCTTTCAAATCAATAAATTTAGGGAATTTTAATGTATTATATAATATTATTCTAATTATAAAAAGGAAAACTAGGCTTTAATAAAATTTCTTTTGCCTCTATATTTTTCCAATTTCACCATTTTTGTATTTTATTAAACAATCTTCCTCTTGTAACTTTTCCCTCTATATCTCTCTGAATATTTCATATTATGTTCAACCCTATAGTTATATATGAATTATTTGTAATGGGTTTTAAAAAATGTCTATCAACATCATCATTTTCTTTATGTTCTCACCACTATTACATCTGGAGATCTTGCTTATTAGTTTCAATTAAACCCAAGGGTCTTATTTTATGTTCAATTCCTTCACCATCAACTATCCACCATAATTTTATGTATTATAATGAAAAACTATATAATTTCAATATATTTTCCCATGTTAACAATAGTGATAACATGATCACAACCCTTACAAATAAAGAAGGTGGATGTTAAACAATATTTATCTTAATGATCTCTAAGGAACATTATCCATAATCATGGATGTGTAATAAATAGTTATCTATATCAAAATTGTAGATATAATGATTATCAATGTTCATTTTTCAATGGTATAATGTGGATAAATATATTAATATCCAACTATAGGGACATTCAAGATATAATATATTGTACCCCTATCAATGAAATAAAGATAATGTAGTTCTGAAGGGTAATTTCAAAGCATTGGGTTATCACTAGAATATAGTAATTGAGTTAAATATTTTCCAATGGTAAAAAGAAAATAAAAATGTAAGGATTGTCATTCATTATGATTTGTATGAGTGTGTTAATGTTTTGAAGTATATCCCATAGGAGTTCCTAGAAGGGTTTGTAGTCTTGGATCCCCTGATCATGCATCGAGTGGAGATCATGTTTATAATAAACCATCTAGTTTCATTATTATTACCACTATTTACATCTATTACACAACATAATCCACTTTATAGTAACTAGATATGGATGAAATTACATGGAAAATATGCACACTTTTACTTTATAAAAAATTTAGGATGGTTTTAGTTCAAAGGAATTTTTTTTTATAATGGTGTTGGTATATATTGTGTAAAAAGAATATAAGGTATGGATAATGATATAGAATCATAATTTCCTTAAATCTCATACATAATATGAAAAAAAATCTTCCATGTTAATTTATAAACCTCACAAAGGAAAAAACTGGGGAATATAAATCATATCTCAATGAATAAAAATTAAGATATAGAAATCCTTCCCTTAATTCTTGACATCCACGAAAGTTCTTGAATCTCATGTAAAATAAAAATAACTATCTTAATCACTTATTTCATTACCTTATCCAAAACTATAACCTTTATTTATATTAAATTATTAAAAATAAATTAGTTATTTATAGTATATTTTCATCATCAGATGCTCTTAGTTTTGATTGTTATATTTTTACAAGCTTCGTAAAGATAGTTAAGAATTTTTATGGATTAAAATTTCATCATTTTGAGACTATTCAGGATAGAATGGTCATTTTTAAGGATTCCTCCCATTTTTATTAGGTGAAGGATATGGATATAGTTTTGTGAAAATGGAAATTGGGATGAACTAGATTTTGTGTGTTTAATGATCAAAAGGGAATATATCAATAAATATGATAAATATTATTAATAACATTAAAAAGTATTTTAAAAATATAAAATAATCATTATTACATGATATTATAATTACATATTATTCCTTATTCTATTATGGAATAAACATTATAACATTGTTCACATAAGTGGTAAAACTAACCAGTATAGGAGCATGTTATAATGATTTAATGAGAAACACATTATTTTTATGTATTGAAAATATAAATTTTAAAGAAGCTTAAAAATGTCATAAATATCATATATATTCCATAAATTAATTCCTATAACCATCCCTTTGTGGTGGTAATGGTAAATTAAATTCATCATTTGTGGAGGCGGTAGTCCTCATATTTGAATAAATAACAATTATATTTCATAACAAATGATATAGAATTATGTTATACTTTAATTTATTTTTTTCATAATAATAATTTTTAAATAGGAAAAAACTGATTAATCAAATATTTTATTGTTAGAAAACCTAAGGGGCGATGATGAAAAATGAACCACATTGCTTCCTGGAGGTGGTAGTCTACACATACACATAATAGATGTTGTTTTGATTTTTTATAGAAATCGGAAAGTATTGAATAATAGTTGATACACTAATATATTAAAAATTAATTAAATCAATAATTACTATTTAATTATATAAGGGAATATTTAAATATTTATAAGATGATGATTAAGAAGAAAAGGATATCGGGTAAGAAATAATAACATTAAGAACTTGAGATTTCTCGTGGAAGACTACTTATAAATAGAGTTCATTGGATAAATAATTGAGTCCATAAACTTATGAAAATTCTATTACCATTTATTAAATTAAAAACTATATAGAGGTTCATCATGAAGTGGTTGAATTGATCCTCTTTTATAAGTGAATAAAATGAAAATTTTGTAAATACCCATTAATTTTTCAATGATTCCATGACACTATTCAAGGTTCAATGAAACCAAAGTGATAAATAATGAAATTTGGGCTGATATATGTTCAATAAATCCTCTATCATTAATTTTAACACATCTTTTAAACATATTTTAATCTATTTAATCATAGATTATTAACATTTACCAATTTTAGTTTTTACCCTATAAATTAATTTTTTCATAAGTTGCATAAATTTAATGTCTAAAATTAAAACAAGACTTATGAAAAAACTTAGACTTGATTAATATAAATATAAGATCCATTTTATTAAATAATAATTCTATATTTAAAAATATAATATTTTTAACTTTAGCACATTTAATGTGTAAAAACATGCTTTAGAAAAATTGTATTTTCAGAATTAAAATTTATGTATAGGAAACAAATATTGATATTTTAGACTCTCATAATATAATTATTTTTGATTCTAATGGTTATGTATCTTAATGAAATGAATTTTTTTTAACAAATTAATATTTAATCAAATTAAAATAATAAAAAATGCTTTATTTTATTGGAAACTTTTACATAAGTTTATAAAATGTTATATATTGGTTTTATAAATTCATAATAGTAGTTTTAAAATGTTTAATTTTAATCCATAAATACAGATTTTATCATGGAAGGTTTTTATTTATATTATAGTTACTTCATGGTATATTAATAAATTCTATGTTTTTTGTAAAAACGTTACTTTTCACTATTATCATAAAATATTTTTTTTCCTAAAAAATCTCAAAAAAACACCCCAATATAATTTTTTCATGATGAATTATTGAATTTATTCCTATTACAAAATAGAAATTATATAATTTATAAATTTAACTTAAAATCAAGAATAGTGGCTCTCTCTATTTTGATAGAGTTCACATTGTGAGATAATTGTCATGATATAGTGTTTATTTTCTCCAGTAGTGTCTTGGGTATTAAATCCACTCACCCTAAAATAATTAATATATGAAATTTTTTATACGTTAGATTAAAAGAAAATTTGGGTAATTATTCATGGTTTCCACTTTTGGTTCCGATGATTCCATCTCTAACAAATTATTTATTTAATGCACATTCACCAATTTATTTGTCAAATTCTACAACACTTTATATCTAGTGTCAAGAATTTGTAAAGGATGTTAATTATAATACTGGATAGGTTACAATTATATTATCTAATTAGGGGTTACAAGTGTTGTGTTTATCATGTACTTCATAAATTATTAATCATAGAAAACATTTTTTGCTTTAGATAGGTTGGGTGGCATAATGAGTTGGTTGGACACAACTACAATTATATCCAACATTCCAAAAGCACTGATGTACCTAGGATTTACTTTCATATTCTTCCCAAACCTTATGACTCCTAGCCAGGGATATTTATTTAATAATAAATGATCCCCATATTGAAATTTTATATACATTAATTATTTATATTTATTGAAATTCCATCTTTGTTGAACTATCATAATGTGATAATTAATATTTCTCGCTTTCTATGTTGTCCCATCAATAAATTTTGGGCCTATTAGTGTCCTCTCTCTAGCCTCATCCCAACAAGTTTGAGTATGAAATATATTCCTAAACAATAATTCATATGGTTCTGTCTTGTTACTTTAATAGAATCTATTATTATATCCAAATTATAAAAAGTGTATATATTTATCATATGTACATTGAAACACAAGATATAACAACTTAAAATGTAATCTAATGTCATAATAGTCCTTTTAGACTAACCAAAGGTTTGAGGGTGATAGGTAGTTCTATGTTTTATCTCGGTGATGAGTGCCTCCTAAAGGCTCCTCACAAATTTCAATGTGTACTGAGGGTAACAACTAGATACAATTGATATAGGTTAACATGATGTCTCACTAAATCATTTATATAGAGTCAGGAATGGTGTTTAAGGGGTAATTCCTCCCTTATTGTTATGAAAAGTATAGACATGGTAAGGTGGTTCGTCATGACCCATAAAACATTTTTCTTATTAGGAATCTTCAATTTTATAGTGTAAAATTCCATTGTTACATTTTCCAACAATAAAATTAATATAAGGAGATGTTTCATGACTCATTTAGGATATTGTATTTCAGCCTTTACCTTTTGGAATCCCAAGAATCCAGACACAAAGTCAAGATTTCTCACTTCATACCATCCCACCAAATATGTTCTCTTAAATGCATGTTCTTATTTGTGTTACTATGGTGCATCAATAAATTTTAGACATTTACTTGATCTAGTAATTCCCTTTTTAGCCTTGGTATGGATGGAACATGTAGTCTATTTTCAGACATCAATACACAATATTCATATATAAAGTCAATTATACTCCCATCATCCATGGATTTAATTATCTTTTTCAAACCATTATATTCATATTGTAACTTCATTATATTCTCGAGTAAAGATGGTTTCACAATAATTTGTAAAAGGAGTGATGTTTCCCCATCTATAGTGATTCCAGTAACCCAATTTGTTAACTCCATGAATATATCATCATTTTTTATTCACATCTTAGTTATAACACCATGATATATCATACATAATTCATTAATAACCTTGTTTGTTTCCATTTATATAGTGTATCAAGATATCATAGAACATGAGTAGGTATATCCATCTCTTTTGTCTGATGTTCAGAACCTTTTGTTAAAAAAATTAACACTCTTCTAATTTGAATATATCTGAAATCTATTACCATAGAGGTTATTCCACCATATAATCAAGGTAAAGATTACAACATCAAATCAAGTTTTTGATTTGGATATTTTTTTCCTATATCTACAATTTTCCGAACACATAAGAAAATATATTATCATTTTTCATAAAGAAGGTACCCAGTACTCTATTTTATGAATCACTATATATTATAAATCATTCCATTCTTTATAGAATAGTCGATACCAATGCATTGAAAAATCTCTTCTTTAGCTCCTCAAAAACATTTTTCACATAACTATGACCATGTAAATTTTACCCCTTTGTGTGCCAATATGGTTAATTATGAGGAACTAACTCAGGTTACCCTCAAACTCGGCATCCAACCTAATTCGTCACATACCCGAAGGGAATTCCAGATCCCCATGGGCTGGTGAAAAGAACCCAAGAATCGAACAAGAAAACATATGGAATGATTTCTCCCAATCTGATCAAACACATGGCAGATATATACTAAAAAAGTAATGGTGGAAGACAAAGAAGATATATATATTCCATAACTATAAGAAATATATCAGAAATAGAAATCTTAAATTTTTCTAAAAATCTAAGAAAATTCCAATAGGAAAAAACTAAAAAACCAAATAACTAGTAAAAATGATGGTATAGATGTAGTTATAATATCTCACCACCAGCTGACATGAACCATTCCCCCTTATTGTGGTGCCTTTCCATTCAATTCACTAGAAGACAACCAAAGGTCTATGCACCACCAAAGAAATTTGCAAGGTGTGTGCTAATAGGCTCATTAGGATCCCACCCAAGAGTTCCATAACAAGTATCTGTCTAAAATTTCTTGTATGCTAATTTTAAATAAAACCATGGAATGATAAGAAGTAAATATGTTTTATATAGAACATGTCAAGTATTTCCCTTTTTCCATAGTTCTAAACAAAAACATGTATATCAATTTCAAAGAATATTTTCCATATCATTTTCCACAAGTATAATCATGTATATCAAGGCTAACTCAGAAATCCATGAAATTGAAAATAGAAGAACATGTATCACAATGCCAAGGAATAATACAGGTCTCATCCATAGACTACTCATACCACAACAATAAAGTGCACAAATCTAATCCTAGAACACATGTCAATGAATCATAGGAATACCCCATGATTAAACCCCCCAAAATGTCAATATCGGTCTCCTAGAATAATGGTCCTAAAACAGAGGAAATCCCCAAGACAAACCTCATCAATAATCACAAAATAGTGGATGATGGCCCCAAGAAAAACTTGCAACCTATGTACCAAAGGTAACCCATGTTCTCTTTTTTAGAATTCATTCTGATTCTTTGAAAACCATTTCCAAACCACTTCACAAATTCCATTTCAATGATTTTAAAATACCCATTTCCTCTCCATTTATCAAATACCATGGAAAACCCCATTTTTCACTGAAAAACCTTTTCAACACGCATAAAAATATCATTCCAAATGTATTTATAAATCAACTTATAAAGCATAAACAATAAATCTTATCAACATAGGCTAGATACAGAACCACCTACCTCAAAACTTGGGACACACAGGCCCACAATGGAATCCAAAATCAATGAAACCCAAAAACAACAATGAAGGAACTGGAATAAAATCACCATATCTTTGTATTGATAAAAATAAAAACACAAGAGGTTGGAGGAAGATTGGAAACCCACATACCTCAAGGACGAATAACTGTGTAACCACAACCAATAAAAGAAAAAGGACTCTAGAATGAGATGTCGCAATAGATCTTCAAGAAGAAAAGTAGGAACATCTAACATAGATCAATGGATCTGGTACTAAAAATCTACGGAACTACGTGGATCATTCATAATGAAGAACTGAAAATATCACTTACTTGGAGAGATGCATTGGGAATGTAACCTAGTTTGAATGCCAAACATATCGATCTAGGGGGAATGATACCTCTGACAGTCACTTAAGATGAGCTCCAATTAGAGTGACAAGGGGTTTGGAAAAGGATTAATGGAAAAACATTCACTCAATTTTTTCTAAAACTGTACGAGGTCCGATTCACGACGTGTAACCCATGGTCACATGGGGAAGTCCATGCTGGATAAGTATGCTAAAAAACCCGTCACCTTGGGTTAAAAACCACATTTTTTTAAAAGTCACGGTGTGTACCATTTCACACCATGGTCTCTCCATTCATGAATTTTATCAAGAAACCATTACACTGTGTGTACAATAGTTACATGATGTATACCTACTCTACAGCCTGTAGGAAATCTAGAAAACCAATTCTAAGGACCTAAACTAGAAGGGATCATATAATGAGGGAAAAAATACCTAATCAAGGTAATGAGATGTTACAAAATCCCCAATTTAAATACTTTTTTCCCCAAGAAGTCATGTGGAATATTTAATCCCCAGAAAGAGATGAATCCATTTCTCACTCATCAACGATTACCATTCCCAAGTCTCATGAAAATATGATCCTTGCCTCCATAGCACTCTGACCAATGGAATTGACTTCCCACACAAGACATTTATATGAGATTCAATGATCTCAATTGGTTCCTCCAAAATAGAAGCATCTGGCTCCAACTCAATTTCTTCCCAACTCAGAACCTGAGCGGTATTAGGGTGACATTTTTTGAGATGGGATACATGGAAGATATCATGGATGTTTTTCCACTAAATCAACAATTCTAACAGCTAAGCAACCTGTCTAATCTGTTTAGATATCTCAAATGGTCGAATATATGTCAGAACCAACTTTCCTTGTTTTACAAGTCAATAGTGACCCAAATGAGGAGAAAATTTTAGGAAGACCCATTCCCCTATGGAAAACTCCAATGGATGATGCTTCCAATATACATACGATTTTTTTCAACACTAGGTTGTAACAAGATGTCATTGTACATCAGAAATATTCACAGAAATTTCCTAAACCAAACATGGTCCAACTAAATATTCTTCACCCACCTCTGCCCAACCAAGAGGTGATATGAATGGGAAACCATACAATTCCTCGAAAAGTTTCATTCTAATTTATGATTGATAACTATTTTTATAAATGAGCTCAACCAGTCCCAGATGGCTATCCCATGATCCACCGAAATCCAAGACGTAGTCACAAGGAATATCCTCCATGATCTGAATTACCCACTATGTATAACCATCTTCTCGTGGATGGTATATTGTCCTCAACTTGAAATTAATTCCCATTGCCTCTTGGAGACTCCTCGAGAACCTTTAGGTAATCCTAGGATCCCTATCTGGGACAACATAATTAGGAATCCCATGTAACCTAAAAATCTCATGCACATACATCTTACCCAGACCTTTGACTTTAGTGGTGTCTTTGATCAGAATGAAATGATCGGTCTTCATAAACAAATCAATAAACACCTAGCTAAAATTCCTCTATTTGGAATTCTGTGGTAATACAACAATGAAATCCATTTATACCTCTTCCCATTTCCATATCGGCACTAGAAGAGGCTGAATAAAACCATAAATTTTCATGTTCTCTACCTTTATCCATTGGTAGGTGTAACAAAGGGACACAAAGCCCGTGATGTCACGCTTCATACCAAGCCACCAGAATCACCACCTCATGTCCTAATACATTTTTTGTGCATGGATGTACTAAAAAAATAGATATGAAAATTAAACAAGAATGAACTCCCCACATATTCTAGGATGAAAATACTTTTTCTGCAGTGAAGCATACCATCCGAAAAAAGAGACCAACCTGAAATGGTCTCCCCACTATAAAGGATTTATTGAGTCTTTTGAAACTCCTCATCATATTTTTGACTATGAAAGATAGACTCTAGGAGAGATGATGATAATAGAACACTGGCTAGAACCATTCCTAAAACATCCTCCTGAGCATCTAAGTGCAATTGAGAAAGAATCTTTATAAGGTTCCACTCTTCCTTCGATTCCAGAACAACCTGTGATGGTACTTTCCTGCTTAGAGTGTCTGAAAAAACATTTATCTTCCCTAGGGTGTAGGTGATGTTGATGTCAAACATCTAAAGGTATTCTACCCATCACCTCTATCTGAGATTCAATCCATTCTGAGAAAACATATTACTCATACTCTTATAATCCTAGAAGATCATGAAAATTCCCCCAAAAAGATAGTTTTGACAACACTTAAGCACATGGATGACTAAAACAAGATCTAAATAATTAGTGGGGTAATTATTTTTATTCCGTCGAAGCTGATGAGAGTCGTAAGCTACCACATGGTTATTATTCATAAGCATGCATCCCAAACCAGAATTGGAAGAATTGTAAAACACCACATATCCCTTACTGGGCTCAGGTAAATCAGAATAGGAGACGTTGTTAGAAGTCATTTCAGTTCATCAAAAAAAGTCTGACACTTTGTAACCCAAGTGAATTTCATTACTTTTCTCGTAAGAGCAGTAAAATGAAATTCCAACTTAGATAATCCATTAACAAATCATTGGTGGTATCCAGTAGGGATAATAAATATTTGTATCTCAAAGACGTTATGTGGTTCCTTCCCTGAAAAAACATCCTTTACCTTTTCTAGATAAACTAATAATTCATGCTCATAAATTCATTTCCCCATGAAATTCACATCTTGAATCCAGAAACTACTTTTTGAAATCATTCCATACAAATGACTACTTCTCAATATTTACATAACCAAACTCGGATGGAGCTCATGCCCACTCTCATATTTTAAATAAACCAAAATATCATCCACAAACACTACCACAAAAGAGTTTAGATGTTGGTGGAATATATTATTCATAAAATCCATAAAAACTATAGGAGCATTATTCAGACTAAAAAATTCACATGATATTCATAATGGCCATACCTACCCTTGAAGGATGTTTTTGGAAAATTAGACTCCCAAACTCTGACATGATGATAAAAAACTGAATATCAATCTTATAGAACCAGTTTTCCCCCTTCATCTGATCAAAAAATTCATCAAAATGGGGAAAAGGATATTTGTTCGTAACTATTGATGAAGCATTGTCGTGCGCTCTCTCAAAAAAATTTATAACTAAGTGCAGCACAGGGGCTTCCCTTGTATATTCTCTTGAGGATGTTTTGTCGTAAATCACTTGATACTTCTATTTCACATTATATTATATTTTTTATATTTATTAAATAAATATAAATGAAATGGATTTTTTATAGCTGAGAATGTGATAATAAAATTAAACATACAAATCCAACTAAAACACAATGAATGTAAAAAAAATAAAGTTATGAAGGAGATATTCTCAATAGAATCACCCAGATTAAACCTCCATCGTCTCATTATTAGTTTTAAATTTAATTAATAAGCACACTCCATCATATTAATGAATATCCTATTCTATATATGGTTTTGAATATATAGTACACTCAACGATGGGTGACAGACCACACATCCACCACCTCGATCGAGGGAAAATATTATAGAAGAGAAAGTTAGGTCTTAGGTGGGAAGTGCAGACACAAAGGCACCTTAACCATTAATATCCCCTTGAACTAAATCTAATAAAATAATAAATAATAAGCATAAATGTTAGATGACTTGGGTTCAACACTAGATTGATCCCTCAGGAACTTCCTTGTAACACCCCAAGATTTTATAGTGTGTTATTTCTTCAAAATAATTCAATAACTTTCACTACACGCAACACCAAGTTCAATCGCACCATGACTTACCAAACAAGCTGTTCAAAAGAGGTTATGAATAGTGTTAACTAAATTTTAAACTTTATATAATCCTTATAATTTTAGAATCCATATTATGAGTTTCTTAGACATAATGTAAGAACAAATTCATTTTCAGTATTGCAATTTTACGAAATTTTAATAGTGAACCCTTTTTAGAATAATATATTTTAAACTTTTTGACTAAATGGGGACATCAAAAATTTAAAATGAAACATCCCAAGCTTCCACGGCACGCTAGCGTGTGTTGTACGCAACCTCGAGTTCTAACACACACCACAACTAATTAAACTAGCCGTTGTGAATATTAATACCTACTTTTTGAAATCATATATATTTTATATTTCAAAATGGACTTCATTTTTGGATTTGGAATATCGAAATTAGCCTAGGGTGAAATTTCGGTACTTTTCGGATAACTTTTATATTTTGATGAATAGTGAAAATTACTAAATTTTAATTAAAAACAACTTTTTTAATCAAAATAATTAATATTGATAAATTATGAATTTTAGTGGTTTTAAAGTATATTTAGAATATATTTTTACCATTTAATTTAATGTTTGTCATTGGACATAATTTCACAATTAAACCAGACATAAACAACTGTCAATCTTTTGATAGTTATTATCTCTTAAAAACACGCTTTTTATTTTAACAATAGGAATTAATTTTAAATTAATTTCTGCCACTTCTGTGTTTTGAATTTGGAAAAATGGATTACATATTTGGAATCAGGATGTCCAAATTATGTAAATAGGTGACTTTTATTTTTACACATTTTTAATAATTACTGCGGTAAATATTTTATTTACCATGGTTAAAGGGTAAATCCGGTAAATAAGGGTTAAAAAAATAATATTATAATAATACGAAATTACCCTAAAACGTGTCCTAACCTTATTGGTGGACACATACCCGACCATGGACATCCTTGGGTCGATTTGGGGACCCCTTGGAGCCACTTGTATGTGGTAGGGACACATTATATTAATAAAGTTAAAATAAAAATAAAAATGGCATAAGCTTACATCTTTTAGAAGAAAAATTTTTACATAGGGTTATACATGTTTTATTTTCGATTATAAATATTCATTAGAAATCTAAAACGATTTCCTACATAATGATATTTTATTTATAATTTTTAGACATCAAATAAGTTAAATTATTAATGACACAATAATGATACAATGTTTACCTCATTAATAAATCATTTAAATAAATAAGATTATAATGATTAAAATATTATCTAAAACCTGTCCAATTTATATTGGTTGATTTTATTTAGAATATGAGTCATCTTATCTTCGACCTCAATGATTTTTGGAGAATTATAAACTGAATATAATTATATTATAAAGTAATACTTTCACTCTTTCCTAAAGAGCCCCTCCTCTGCCTTATAAAAGGAGACCACTTCTACTCATTCCTCACACCTCTCAAACCACTTGGCTCGTCCAAACCCTGCCCCAATAAGCTCCCCACATCCCTCTCCTCCTCCTTGAAGCTTCCACTTAGGCAGAAAGCATTTCAAGGAGTCCTTTGGTCCCAACCAAAGTGAGTTACCTAAATTAAAGGTAACGATTTCTCTTAAATTATTTTCATTTATTTCACTTCTCCAACCCCCAAAATCTTTTTATTTCCTTTCTTTTGTAACAAAAAAAGTATCCTCAATATACTAGGATGTTTTTATAAGAAGGATTCGAACTACACATACACACACCTCCATCTAATGGATGATGAACATAATGTTTCTGTGAATGGAAAACTAACGCCTCACGAAACGATGATTGTTCAAATACATCTTACCGCCTCTCATGGTGGCCATTATGATGGCACTGTAATTAAGTGTGATATTAATGATACATATTTTATATATAAGTTTCTGTAATTCCATTTTATTTCATACCATTATTCGTTTCATGTTGTATATACATACGATAATTTCATTTGAGGAAGTGCGGACTACCGCCCCCTTAAAATGATATGACTCGTTCATACCACACATGGAACGTATAAAGAATGGTGTTAATGAACATAAGTAACATATATAAAATATAATATTATACTGGAATAATAATATACCTATGTATCATTTGGATTCAATTCTTTTAAAATTAAAAATTAAATGGAAGTAGCGTTCGTGCGTACGTACGGACTACCGTCTCCACGAACGCGATGAGATTCATTGTCCATCATATCCATTAAAGTATAATTATAATTTGATGATTTAAAAATAGTATCTAAGGACTTGATATCATTCTGGATATGAATAATATACATCCCATTAATAACGAATATGACTTACATAACAAAGAATATAAAGTAAAATAAACCCGTTAACACCCGAAATGACGATAATTCTAAGATATTATTAACAAACCAATGTTAAAAGATCATATATGATATCATATTAAAGTAAATTATTCTTGTATTAGTCAATAACAATTATTTCAACATTATACAGGAGGTAAACCTACCATCGACCAAGGAAAAAGTACAAAGTAAGGGATTTTCTTATCTCACTTTCAATTCCGTGAGATTTCCATTGTTCTCCACTAAATTATTGAAAGTGGTGTATTGTGTACTGCCATTTGATACATATTATCATTATTATCTTTATATTCATGTTATTATCTAAATCATTTGGTGGTTATTAACTTTTGTCCATATGACTCAGTTGATTAACGTGGTAAGGGGTTTCTTAACTCACTCTTAATTTCGTGAGAATTCCATTGTTCACCACTTAATTATTGCATGTGGTGTATGTGTACTGCCCATGACTGTATTCATTGTGTAATATACTTTAATTTATGGGTATTTACATCATCGTGGTATGATACTTCTTTCATGGGTGTATGTTTTGTAAGTTACCTAGTCGATAAGGGAATTTGAGATTTCAATTTCCACTCATTTGGCTTTACGCATATTTCATTGATTATATTACCCTAGGATTATGTGTGGAATCACTATTCATCTGATTATGTCATAATTTCCACTCCCCTTCATGTGGATATACTTTTGATACACATAATCACTCCATTGATAATTCTCAAGTCATTGATATGAATTTGATAAGTGTAATTTTAACTCATTCACCATTTGTTGAGTTAAACATCCAATTCGTTGGTGTTGTTTTTACAAGAATATGTGTGAATATCCTTTGATTTTTTTACACTGAATATCCAATCATATTTAGTGTATTTATATTTTTCACACATAATTATGTCGTTGATTTATCCTTAACCTAAGGATACTGCCTTTATGATAGATTTCATCTCAATTTACATTCCATTGAGACTTCTTTGTTGATATACACCAAATCACTTTTATGTGGTGTATATAATGTACTTTGACATAGTATATCATGAATCCCTTTATTCCCATGATATTAAAATTTTTTGATTACCTCAATTATTTGTATTCAATTGTCTCTATTTTGGTTAGAATCTCTAACTAAAATACCATTTTTAAATGTTTTAAAGACTTATTCATCTAAATCTTTCTCATTAATGTCCATGTTATAAAAATGGTTTTAAGGATTTATTTATATGGACATTAAATATTAGAAATTAATACTCCTTTTAAAAAGTTTCAAAGTGGTATGGGACACTTTGATTCAAAAATCTATTTTTAAATGGCTTCTTGACAAATAGTGACTTTTAAATGATTTCAAGAAAAAGGGGGATATTTCTCTCAAATCGTTTTGATGATTATTTTCATCTATAATTATTCTTGATTGAGGTTAATGTGATACAATACAATCTTCCATATTGTATCGAATGAGTTATGTTTGACTGTGGATGTGTTATTTTTATACCATTCATGGTTTGTGGTTCAAGTATTGACATTTCGTATGCTAGTTTTAATACGAATGTTTATGTTATGTTTAAACCTGTTCATATGATGAATGCATTGGACTTAATAAGTGACGGGTGGAGCCCGCTATAGCTCCTCGATGCATCGGTAGGTCTCATGAGACAAACTAGTGTCTTGGCACAAGGCCTTTGCAAAATCTTATTTGTAGTCTTGGCACGAGGCCTTGGCTATGTGGTTATGATAGTCTGGCATTATGCATTCCATCATTATGAAAGTGGTTATTGATAATGCATGGGATTGTTCGACTAGTAGAATATCCATGTGAGTAAGTAAATGGCATTATTTTATTTTATCTTTGCCATTTTATGCTGAAGTTCAAGTTTAAAAGGCTTTTGTTTTATTTATAAACTACCTTAAGTGTGTATGCTTATTTATGAAAGATTCTTCTATAATGTTATCCTTACTGAGAATATGAGCTCACCCCATTCAATGTTTTATTTTTCCCAGGATTATGAAGAAGTAATTTATGAATGACCTGCAGGGATAGTATGAGGGGATATGAAGACAAGATGTTTTTTTTATGATGTAAAAATTTATGGATGTATCTAGTTATTCCAAGGCTACTAAACTAATCGGTCTTTCGAGACTTGATCTTTCTCGTGATCATGCCAATGTTATGTAATAATGCACCGACTCTAGGTAACTAGGGTCGGGGCGTTACAGTTGGTATCAGAGGAAGTTTAGTACAAACCTTGGAAGCTAGATTTAGATAAACTCTGATTAGAGCACGTAGACCTAAGATGAACATTAAGGATTAGTATAAAATAACTTCCTAGAATTTTGGTATTGTAGAGATTTTGTGAGTTTTCTGAGCAATACATCCCTGTCTGGATACGAGCAGGTAGAGGCGGCTCTGGCACAGATGTACCTAGGGATAAAACCCGAAAACACCGCTTTGAGCTAGACTCGAACGGGAACTGGTGCACGACAACGGGCCTTGCTGCACTCTTGGTTACGACACTCCCGGGGGATATGCTTAGGATAATTTACATTTTCTTTACAAAACAATTTAAGTAATATATACATAAGATGAGAGTAAATGACCTTGGTTAATCCTAATATGTTTCAAATTGAGAATATGGTGACATTTTAATCTCTAAATGATTTTACGACTACTATTACTCACACAATGCTTTCTGGTTTTAGTCAATGGCTGGATTCCAAGGAAGTCATAGTGAATTTTAGAATGATGTACAAGGTGGGAACGGTGGTGGCAATGAGAAACAAAATGGAATGTTGATAGGCGTAAAATATATCGTCTTTATGCCAAATCAGATTTCCTAAAATATGATCAACAACATATATATTAACCAACTCCCAGACTCAACAAGGAAGAGAAAGGTGATAAATGATAAGAGCTCCAGCAATGGAGACCATGGAGAAAAGACCCCTCAATTTTCATCATGCAGGAAATGTGGAAAGAGACACCCAGGAAAGTGTCTCAATGGGATAAATAAATGTTTTACGTGCGGGAAGGAAGGACATAAAGTGAAGAATTGGCGAAGAAAAATGAAGAGTACTATGGAAGAAGATAAAAATGGTCCCAAGAGTCCATTTACAGTCATTTGCCGTAAATGTAGGGGACCTGGCCATTACCCGAGTGAATGTCCTATTCTATAGGATATTTTCTTGGTCAAAGAAGAAGCTATGTGGAAATAAATGGTTGGAGAAAAATTATCACTACTTGTTGATGGGTTTACTTTGGAATAATTTTCTCTTGTATTTGTAACCCCGCAGTTTTCCATGTGAGAATGATATTTGAGGAAGAATTGTCTCTTCTCTTGTGGATATAGGTATAAATAACCATTTGGTTTTATATGATCATTGGGGTTTGAGAAAATGATAAGTTATTATAATTTGGTATGAAAATGAAAAGTATGATATAACATTTGTGGTTAAATTATGTTATTTTGAGGAATTTATCTCATTTTGGTAATATTATAAAATATAGTTTTTAAAAAAAGGACAACACGTAGACCGTGTGACAACCCGTCGCGTCGGACAAAGCTGTGGGAATCGAACACACAACCAAAGTGCGATTAGGATTTATCGCCTACCACTGGACTACGTGAAGTCCCTGGTTAGTGTGACTATTTTTTTTGTTAAATGATTTTATTGATCAATAATAAGATGGTTTGGGTTCTTATGTCTTATCAAATGAAAACCCTTGGTATAGGAAAATGATTTGGTGATTAAGTGATAAATGTTATTTTGGAAGATGTTCGTTTTGTTAGGAACACTATATTCCCAAGGAAAATAGAATACAATGAGGTTTCATTTGTAGAGTAATAGTGGATTTTTATCTACGTTTTTATTGTTGATTTATAGTGATTTGGGTTATTTATGGAAATGATTAACCTATAACAGAGAATATGTGATGATGTTAATTACTTTTAAGTATGTGACTTTAAGAGTATTTGATGTCATTTGGAGATACAATGTAACATGGGAGACTACATAATCAAATTCTTCTATGTTTTGGGTTTCAATATTAGTTTGGATTATATTAAAGGATTTTAAGGACAATTCGTTATTGAATGGTATCTATTTAACTTTGGGGTATTGTTGGTTTAATTTTAGAAATTAAGATTAGTGCATATCTATCTCAATGAATATCCTTTTGGGGGATCATTAGATCATTCACTAACCATTTTAGTTTTGATTAATCTTCAAAGACAATGTAAATATATGGTTTATCCTACATAGATCATGTGATTCTATAGAAGTTTATTCTAGCTCTTCCAGTGTGACCAAGTCTTCTTGAATACTCATCGTTTAAAAAAAAATTGAGTTAGTGGTGGAAATTTATTAAATAATGAAAATCTACTTAAAATTTAAGTATATCTCATAATGTTCTTTTTCAATATCATAAATGAATTCCTCTTCCTTATGTAATGTAACTTTAAAAAAAATGTTGTCCTAGATGGTACATTAAATCATCACTAATTTATGGCTTTGGGATTGTTGGCCTTTTCATAGCCATGTTCTCTACCACTCTCCATCAGATAATTGATGGTTAGATTTCTCTTCCATATCCATATTTTCCTACATGGAACCCTAGTATGTGTTATTTTCGGTAATCTTCATACTTTCCACTCTTTATTTTAAATAGAGGCCTCATTAATTCATTTTTCGATGTGGGATTTCAACTAAGATATTTTGAAATGTCAAAAATATGTTATCCCAATACCCTATATTTTGTTGAACCGATGGTACTTCAAATAATCATAGATTGATGAGTTTAAGGACCTCAATTTTATACTTGTTTGTGATTGATGACCTCAATCACTACCTATAAATATTTACGTTTTTCATCCAATTATATGTCTCTAATTGTCACCAATATTCTCCTAATAGAGATCATAATTTGGTGGTGATCCTTTCATTTCTCTTTTCCTCATATTAAGACTAAATTTTAGTAACCCAATTTTCGATGTGGGTTTTCCCACAAAGATATTTGCTATTTTCAACCTTTTATTTTCAAAGAACAATTTCAAATTGCGAGGACGCAATTTATTGAAGGAGGGAAGAATGTAACACCCCAAAATTTTATAGTGTGTTATTTCTTCAAACTAATTAAATAACTTTCCCTACACGCAACACCAAGTTTAATCGCACCATGACTTACCAAACAAGCTGTTCAAAAGAGGTTATGAATAGTGTTAACTAAATTTTAAACTTTATATAATCCTTATAATTTTAGAATCCATATTATGAGTTTCTTAGACATAATTTAAGAACAAATTCATTTTCAGTATTGCAATTTTACGAAATTTTAATAGTGAACCCTTTTTAGAATACTATATTTTAAACTTTTTGACTAAATGGGGACATCAAAAATTTAAAATGAAACATCCCAAGCTTCCACGGCACGCTAGCGTGTGTTGTACGCAACCTCGAGTTCTAACACACACCACAACTAATTAAACTAGCCGTTGTGAATATTAATACCTAATTTTTGAAATCATATATATTTTATATTTCAAAATGGACTTCATTTTTGGATTTGTAATATCGAAATTAGCCTAGGGTGAAATTTCGGTACTTTTCAGATAACTTTTATATTTTGATGAATAGTGAAAATTACTAAATTTTAATTAAAAACAACTTTTTAATCAAAATAATTAATATTGATAAATTATGAATTTTAGTGGTTTTAAAGTATATTTAGAATATATTTTTACCATTTAATTTAATGTTTGTCATTGGACATAATTTCACAATTAAACCAGACATAAACAACTGTCAATCTTTTGATAGTTATTATCTCTTAAAAACACGCTTTTTATTTTAACAACAGGAATTAATTTTAAATTAATTTCTGCCACTTCTGTGTTTTGAATTTGGAAAAATGGATTACATATTTGGAATCAGGATGTCCAAATTATGTAAATAGGTGACTTTTATTTTTACACATTTTTAATAATTACTGCGGTAAATATTTTATTTACCATGGTTAAAGGGTAAATCCGGTAAATAAGGGTTAAAAAAATAATATTATAATAATACAAAATTACCCTAAAACGTGTCCTAACCTTATTGGTGGACACATACCCGACCACGGACATCCTTGGGTCGATTTGGGGACCCCTTGGAGCCACTTGTATGTGGTAGGGACACATTATATTAATAAAGTTAAAATAAAAATAAAAATGGCATAAGCTTACATCTTTTAGAAGAAAAATTTTTACATAGGGTTATACATGTTGGATTTTCGATTATAAATATTCATTAGAAAGATAAAAAGATTTCCTACATAATTATATTTTATTTATAATTTTTAGACATAAAATAAGTTAAATTAATAATGACACAATAATGATACAATGTTTACCTCATTAATAAATCATTTAAATAAATAAGATTATAATGATTAAAATATTATCTAAAACCTGTCCAATTCTTATTGGTTGATTTTATTTAGAATATGAGTCATCTTATCTTCGACCTCAATGATTTTTGGAGAATTATAAACCGAATATAATTATATTATAAAGTAATACTTTCACTCTTTCCTAAAGAGCCCCTCCTCTCCCTTATAAAAGGAGACCACTTCTACTCATTCCTCACACCTCTCAAGCCACTTGGCTCGTCCAAACCCTGCCCAAATAAGCTCCCCACATCCCTCTCCTACTCCTTGAAGCTTCCACTTAGGCAGAAAGCATTTAAAGGAGTCCTTTGGTCCCAACCAAAGTGAGTTACCTAAATTAAAGGTAACGATTTCTCTTAAATTATTTTCATTTATTTCACTTCTCCAACCCCCAAAATCTTTTTATTTCCTTTCTTTTGTAACAAAAAAAGTATCCTAAATATACTAGGATGTTTTTATAAGATGGATTCGAACTACACATACACACACCTCCATCTAATGGATGATGAACATAATGTTTCTGTGAATGGCAAACTAACGCCTCACGAAACGATGATTGTTCAAATACATCTTACCGCCTCTCATGGTGGCCATTATGATGGCACTGTAATTAAGTGTGATATTAATGATACATATTTTATATATAAGCTTCTGTAATTCCATTTTATTTCATACCATTATTCGTTTCATGTTGTATATACATACGATAATTTCATTTGAGGAAGTGCGGACTACCGCCCCCTTAAAATGATATGACTCGTTCATACCACACATGGAACGTATAAAGAATGGTGTTAATGAACATAAGTAACATATATAAAATATAATATTATACTGGAATAATAATATACCTATGTATCATTTGGATTCAATTCTTTTAAAATTAAAAATTAAATGGAAGTAGCGTTCCTGCGTACGTACAGACTACCGTCTCCACGAACGCGATGAGATTCATTGTCCATCCTATCCATTAAAGTATAATTATAATTTGATGATTTAAAAATAGTATCTAAGTACTTGATATCATTCTGGATATGAATAATATACATCCCATTAATAACGAATACGACTTACATAACAAAGAATATAAAGTAAAATAAACCCGTTAACACCCGAAATGACGATAATTCTAAGATATTATTAACAAACCAATGTTAAAAGATCATATATGATATCATATTAAAGTAAATTATTCTTTTATTAGTCAATAAGAATTATTTCAACATTATACAGGAGGTAAACCTACCATCGACCAAGGAAAAAGTACAAAGTAAGGGATTTTCTTATCTCACTTTCAATTCCGTGAGATTTCCATTGTTCTCCACTAAATTATTGAAAGTGGTGTATTGTGTACTGCCATTTGATACATATTATCATGATTATCTTTATATTCATGTTATTATCTAAATCATTTGGTGGTTATTAACTTTTGTCCATATGACTCAGTTGATTAACGTGGTAAGGGGTTTCTTAACTCACTCTTAATTTCGTGAGAATTCCATTGTTCACCACTTAATTATTGCATGTGGTGTATGTGTACTTCCCATGACTGTATTCATTGTGTAATATACTTTAATTTATGGGTATTTACATCATCGTGGTATGATACTTCTTTCATGGGTGTATGTTTTGTAAGTTACCTAGTCGATAAGGGAATTTGAGATTTCAATTTCCACTCATTTGGCTTTACGCATATTTCATTGATTATATTACCCTAGGATTATGTGTGGAATCACTATTCATCTGATTATGTCATAATTTCCACTCCCCTTCATGTGGATATACTTTTGATACACATAATCACTCCATTGATAATTCTCAAGTCATTGATATGAATTTGATAAGAGTAATTTTAACTCATTCACCATTTGTTGAGTTAAACATCCAATTCGTTGGTGTTGTTTTTACAAGAATATGTGTGAATATCCTTTGATTGTTTTACACTGAATATCCAATCATATTTAGTGTATTTATATTTTTCACACATAATTATGTCGTTGATTTATCCTTAAACTAAGGATACTGCCTTTATGATAGATTTCATCTCAATTTACATTCCATTGAGACTTCTTTGTTGATATACACCAAATCACTTTTATGTGGTGTATATAATGTACTTTGACATAGTATATCATGAATCCCTTTATTCCCATGATATTACAATTTTTTGATTACCTCAATTATTTGTATTCAATTGTCTCTCTTTTGGTTAGAATCTCTAACTAAAATACCATTTTTAAATGTTTTAAAGACTTATTCATCTAAATCTTTCTCATTAATGTCCATGTTATAAAAATGGTTTTAAGGATTTATTTATATGGACATTAAATATTAGAAATTAATACTCCTTTTAAAAAGTTTCAAAGTGGTATGGGACACTTTGATTCAAAAATCTATTTTTAAATGGCTTCTTGACAAATAGTGACTTTTAAATGATTTCAAGAAAAAGGGGGATATTTCTCTCAAATCGTTTTGATGATTATTTTCATCTATAATTATTCTTGATTGAGGTTAATGTGATACAATACAATCTTACATATTGTATTGAATGAGTTATGTTTGACTGTGGATGTGTTATTTTTATACCATTCATGGTTTGTGGTTCAAGTATTGACATTTCGTATGCTAGTTTTAATACGAATGTTTATGTTATGTTTAAACCTGTTCATATGAGGAATGCATTGGACTTAATAAGTGACGGGTGGAGCCCGCTATAGCTCCTCGATGCATCGGTAGGTCTCATGAGACAAACTAGTGTCTTGGCACAAGGCCTTGGCAAAATCTTATTTGTAGTCTTGGCACGAGGCCTTGGCTATGTGGTTATGATAGTCTGGCATTATGCATTCCATCATTATGAAAGTGTTTATTGATAATGCATGGGATTGTTCTAATAGTAAAATATCCATGTGAGTAAGTAAATGGAATTATTTTATTTTATCTTTGCCATTTTATGCTGAAGTTCAAGTTTAAAAGGCTTTTGTTTTAGTTATAAACTACCTTAAGTGTGTATGATTATTTATGAAAGATTCTTCTATAATGTTATCCTTACTGAGCATCTGAGCTCACCCCATTCAATGTTTTATTTTTCCCAGGATTATGAAGAAGTAATTTATGAATGACCTGCAGGGATATTATGAGGGGATATGAAGACAAGATGTTTTTTTTATGATGTAAAAATTTATGGATGTATCTAGTTATTCCAAGGCTACTAAACTAATCGGTCTTTCGTGACTTGATCTTTCTCGTGATCATGCCAATGTTATGTAATAATGCACCGACTCTAGGTAACTAGGGTCGGGGCTTTACAGTTGGTATCAGAGGAAGTTTAGTACAAACCTTGGAAGCTAGATTTAGATAAACTCTGATTAGAGCACGTAGACCTAAGATGAACTTTGAGGATTAGTATAAAAGAACTTCCTAGAATTTTGGTATTGTAGAGATTTTGTGAGTTTTCTGAGCAATACATCCCTGTCTGGATACGAGCAGGTAGAGGTGGCTCTGGCACAGATGTACCTAGGTGTAAAACCTGAAAACACCGCTTTGAGCTAGACTCGAACGGGAACTGGTGCACGACAACGGGCCTTGCTGCACTCTTGGTTACGACACTCCCGGGGGATATGCTTAGGATAATTTACATTTTATTTACAAAACAATTTAAGTAATATATACATAAGATGAGAGTAAATGACCTTGGTTAATCCTAATATGTTTCAAATTGAGAATATGGTGACATTTTAATCTCTAAATGATTTTACGACTACTATTACTCACACAATGCTTTCTGGTTTTAGTCAATGGCTGGATTCCAAGGAAGTCATAGTGACTTTGAGAATGATGTACAAGGTGGGAACGGTGGTGGAAATGAGCAACAAAATGGAATGTTGATAGGCGTAAAAGATATCGTCTTTATGCCAAATCAGTTTTCCAAAAATATGATCAACAACATATATATTAACCAACTCCCAGACTCAACAAGGAAGAGAAAGGTGATAAATGTTAAGAGCTCCAGCAATGGAGACCATGGAGAAAAGAACCCTCAATTTTCATCATGCAGGAAATGTGGAAAGAGACACCCAGGAAAGTGTCTCAATGGGATAAAGAAATGTTTTACGTGCGGGAAGGAAGGACATAAAGTGAAGAATTGCCGAAGAAAAATAAAGAGTACTATGGAAGAAGATAAAAATGGTCCCAAGAGTCCATTTACAGTCATTTGTCGTAAATGTAGGGGACCTGGCCATTACCCGAGTGAATGTCCTATTCTATAGGATATTTTCTTGGTCAAAGAAGAAGCTATGTGGAAATAAATGGTTGGAGAAAAATTAGCACTACTTGTTGATGAGTTTACTTTGGAATAATTTTCTCTTGTATTTGTAACCCCGCAGTTTTCCATGTGAGAATGATATTTGAGGAAGAATTGTCTCTTCTCTTATGGATATAGGTATAAATAACCATTTGGTTTTATATGATCATTGGGGTTTGAGAAAATGATAAGTTATTATAATTTGGGATGAAAATGAAAAGTATGATATAACATTTGTGGTTAAATTATGTTATTTTGAGGAATTTATCTCATTTTGGTAATATTATAAAATATAGTTTTTAAAAAAAGGACAACATGTAGACCGTGTGACAACCCGTCGCGTCGGACAAAGCTGTGGGAATCGAACACACAACCAAAGTGCGATTAGGATTTATCGCCTACCACTGGACTACGTGAAGTCCCTGGTTAGTGTGACTATTTTTTTTGTTAAATGATTTTATTGATCAATAATTAGATGGTTTGGGTTGTTATGTCTTATCAAATGAAAACCCTTGGTATAGGAAAATGATTTGGTGATTAAGTGATAAATGTTATTTTGGAATATGTTCATTTTGTTAGGAACACTATATTCTCAAGGAAAATAGAATACAATGAGGTTTCATTTGTAGAGTAATGGTGGATTTTTATCTACGTTTTTATTGTTGATTTATAGTGATTTGGGTTATTTATGGAAATGATTAACCTATAACAGAGAATATGTGATGATGTTAATTACTTTTAAGTATGTGACTTTAAGAGTATTTGATGTCATTTGGAGATACAATGTAACATGGGAGACTACATGATCAAATTCTTCTATGTTTTGGGTTTCAATATTAGTTTGGATTATATTAAAGGATTTTAAGGGCAATTCGTTATTGAATGGTATCTATTTAACTTTGGGGTATTGTTGGTTTAATTTTAGAAATTAAGATTAGTGCATATCTATCTCAATGAATATCCTTTTGGGGGATCATTAGATCATTCACTAACCATTTTAGTTTTGATTAATCTTCAAAGACAATGTAAATATATGGTTTATCCTACATGGATCATGTGATTCTATAGAAGTTTATTCTAGCTCTTCCAGTGTGACCAAGTCTTCTTGAATACTCATCGTTTAAAAAAAAATTGAGTTAGTGGTGGAAATTTATTAAATAATGAGAATCTACTTAAAATTTAAGTATATCTCATAATGTTCTTTGTCAATATCATAAATGAATTCCTCTTCCTTATGTAATGTAACTTTAAAAAAAATGTTGTCCTAGATGGTACATTAAATCATCACTAATTTATGGCTTTGGGATTGTTGGCCTTTTCATAGCCATGTTCACTACCACTCTCCATCAGATAATTGATGGTTAGATTTCTCTTCCATATCCATATTTTCCTACATGGAACCCTAGTATGTGTTATTTTCGGTAATCTTCATACTTTCCACTCTTTATTTTAAATAGAGGCCTCATTAATTCATTTTTCGATGTGGGATTTCAACTAAGATATTTTCAAACGTCAAAAATATGTTATCCCAATACCCTATATTTTGTTGAACCGATGGTACTTCAAATCATCATAGATTGATGAGTTTAAGGACCTCAATTTTATACTTGTTTGTGATTGATGACCTCAAGCACTACCTATAAATATTTACGTTTTTCCTCCAATTATATGTCTCTAATTGTCACCAATATTCTCCTAATAGAGATCATA
The DNA here is from genome assembly GCA_963277665.1 of Viscum album. Lineage (NCBI taxonomy): Eukaryota > Viridiplantae > Streptophyta > Magnoliopsida > Santalales > Viscaceae > Viscum > Viscum album. The sequence continues at coordinate 283,890,894 of OY728167.1, forward strand.
ATTTGGTGGTGATCCTTTCATTTCTCTTTTCCTCATATTAAGACTAAATTTTAGTAACCCAATTTTCGATGTTGGTTTTCCCACAAAGATATTTTCTATTTTCAACCTTTTATTTTCAAAGAACAATTTCAAATTGCGAGGACACAATTTATTGAAGGAGGGAAGAATGTAACACCCCAAGATTTTATAGTGTGTTATTTCTTCAAACTAATTCAATAACTTTCCCTACACGCAACACCAAGTTTAATCGCACCATGACTTACCAAACAAGTTGTTCAAAAGAGGTTATGAATAGTGTTAACTAAATTTTAAACTTTATATAATCCTTATAATTTTAGAATCCATATTATGAGTTTCTTAGACATAATTTAAGAACAAATTCATTTTCAGTATTTCAATTTTACGAAATTTTAATAGTGAACCCTTTTTAGAATACTATATTTTAAACTTTTTGACTAAATGGGGACATCAAAAATTTAAAATGAAACATCCCAAGCTTCCACGGCACGCTAGCGTGTGTTGTACGCAACCTCGAGTTCTAACACACACCACAACTAATTAAACTAGCCGTTGTGAATAGTAATACCTACTTTTTGAAATCATATATATTTTATATTTCAAAATGGACTTCATTTTTGGATTTGGAATATCGAAATTAGCCTAGGGTGAAATTTCGGTACTTTTCGGATAACTTTTATATTTTGATGAATAGTGAAAATTACTAAATTTTAATTAAAAACAACTTTTTTAATCAAAATAATTTATATTGATAAATTATGAATTTGAGTGGTTTTAAAGTATATTTAGAATATATTTTTACCATTTAATTTAATGTTTGTCATTGGACATAATTTCACAATTAAACCAGACATAAACAACTGTCAATCTTTTGATAGTTATTATCTCTTAAAAACACGCTTTTTATTTTAACAACGGGAATTAATTTTAAATTAATCTCTGCCACTTCTGTGTTTTGAATTTGGAAAAATGGATTACATATTTGGAATCAGGATGTCCAAATTATGTAAATAGGTAACTTTTATTTTTACACATTTTTAATAATTACTGCGGTAAATATTTTATTTACCATGGTTAAAGGGTAAATCCGGTAAATAAGGGTTAAAACAATAATATTATAATAATACAAAATTACCCTAAAACGTGTCCTAACCTTATTGGTGGACACATACCCGACCATGGGCATCCTTGGATCGATTTGGGGACCCCTTGGAGCCACTTGTATGTGGTAGGGACACATTATATTAATAAAGTTAAAATAACAATAAAAATGGCATAAGCTTACATCTTTTAGAAGAACAATTTTTACATAGGGTTATACATGTTGGATTTTCGATTATAAATATTAATTAGAAAGCTAAAACTATTTCCTACATAATGATATTTTATTTATAATTTTTAGACATCAAATAAGTTAAATTACTAATGACACAATAATGATACAATGTTTACCTCATTAATAAATCATTTAAATAAATAAGATTATAATGATTTAAATATTATCTAAAACCTGTCCAATTCTTATTGGTTGATTTTATTTAGAATATGAGTCATCTTATCTTCGACCTCAATGATTTTTGGAGCATTATAAACCGAATATAATTATATTATAAAGTAATACTTTCACTCTTTCCTAAAGATCCCCTCCTCTCCCTTATAAAAGGAGACCACTTCTACTCATTCCTCACACCTCTCAAGCCACTTGGCTCGTCCAAACCCTGCCCAAATAAGCTCCCCACATCCCTCTCCTCCTCCTTGAAGATTCTCCTTAGGCAGAAAGCATTTCAAGGAGTCCTTTGGTCCCAACCAAAGTGAGTTACCTAAATTAAAGGTAACGATTTCTCTTAAATTATTTTCATTTATTTCGCTTCTCCAACCCCCAAACTCTTTTTATTTCCTTTCTTTTGTAACAAAAAAAGTATCCTCAATATACTAGGATGTTTTTATAAGAAGGATTCGAACTACACATACACACACCTCCATCTAATGGATGATGAACATAATGTTTCTGTGAATGGAAAACTAATGCCTCACGAAACGATGATTGTTCAAATACATCTTACCGCCTCTCATGGTGGCCATTATGATGGCACTGTAATTAAGTGTGATATTAATGATACATATTTTATATATAAGCTTCTGTAATTCCATTTTATTTCTTACCATTATTCGTTTCATGTTGTATATACATACGATAATTTCATTTGAGGAAGTGCGGACTACCGCCCCCTTAAAATGATATGACTCGTTCATACCACACATGGAACGTATAAATAATGGTGTTAATGAACATAAGTAACATATATAAAATATAATATTATACTGGAATAATAATATACCTATGTATCATTTGGATTCAATTCTTTTAAAATGAAAAATTAAATGGAAGTAGCGTTCGTGCGTACGTACGGACTACCGTCTCCACGAACGCGATGAGATTCATTGTCCATCATATCCATTCAAGTATAATTATAATTTGATGATTTAAAAATAGTATCTAAGGACTTGATATCATTCTGGATATGAATAATATACATCCCATTAATAACAAATACGGCTTACATAACAAAGAATATAAAGTAAAATGAACCCGTTAACACCCGAAATGGCGATAATTCTAAGATATTATTAACAAATCAATGTTAAAAAATCATATATGATTTCATATTAAAGTAAATGATTCTTGTATTAGTCAATAACAATTATTTCACCATTATACAGGAGGTAAACCTACCATCGACCAAGGAAAAAGTACAAAGTAAGGGATTTTCTTATCTCACTTTCAATTCCGTGAGATTTCCATTGTTCTCCACTAAATTATTGAAAGTGGTGTATTGTGTACTGCAATTTGATACATATTATCCTGATTATCTTTATATTCATGTTATTATCTAAATCATTTGGTGGTTATTAACTTTTGGCCATATGACTCAGTTGATTAACGTGGTAAGGGGTTTCTTAACTCACTCTTAATTTCGTGAGAATTCCATTGTTCACGACTTAATTATTGCATGTGGTGTATGTGTACTGCCCATGACTGTATTCATTGTGTAATATACTTTAATTTATTGGTATTTACATCATCATGGTATGATACTTCTTTCATGGGTGTATGTTTTGTAAGTTACCTAGTCGATAAGGGAATTTGAGATTTCAATTTCCACTCATTTGGCTTTACGCATATTTCATTGATTATATTACCCCAGGATTATGTGTGGAATCACTATTCATCTGATTATGTCATAATTTCCACTCCCCTTCATGTGGATATACTTTTTATACACATAATCACTCCATTGATAATTCTCAAGTCATTGATATGAATTTGATAAGAGTAATTTTAACTCATTCACCATTTGTTGAGTTAAACATCCAATTCGTTGGTGTTGTTTTTACAAGAATATGTGTGAATATCCTTTTATTGTTTTACACTGAATATCCAATCATATTTAGTGTATTTATATTTTTCACACATAATTATGTCGTTGATTTATCCTTAACCTAAGGATACTACCTTTATGATAGATTTCATCTCAATTTACATTCCATTGAGACTTCTTTGTTGATATACACCAAATCACTTTTATGTGGTGTATATAATGTACTTTGACATAGTATATCATGAATCCCTTTATTCCCATGATATTACAATTTTTTGATTACCTCAATTATTTGTATTCAATTGTCTCTCTTTTGGTTAGAATCTCTAACTAAAATACCATTTTTAAATGTTTTAAAGACTTATTCATCTAAATCTTTCTCATTAATGTCCATGTTTTAAAAATGGGTTTAAGGATTTATTTATATGGACATTAAAGATTAGAAATTAATACTCCTTTTAAAAAGTTTCAAAGTGGTATGGGACACTTTGATTCAAAAATCTATTTTTAAATGGCTTCTTGACAAATAGTGACTTTTAAATGATTTCAAGAAAAAGGGGGATATTTCTCTCAAATCGTTTTGATGATTATTTTCATCTATAATTATTCTTAATTGAGGTTAATGTGATACAATACAATCTTCCATATTGTATCGAATGAGTTATGTTTGACTGTTGATGTGTTATTTTTATACCATTCATGGTTTGTGGTTAAAGTATTGACATTTCGTATGCTAGTTTTAATATGAATGTTTATGTTATGTTTAAACCTGTTCATATGAGGAATGCATTGGACTTAATAAGTGACGGGTGGAGCCCGCTATAGCTCCTCGATGCATCGGTAGGTCTCATGAGACAAACTAGTGTCTTGGCACAAGGCCTTGGCAAAATCTTATTTGTAGTCTTGGCACGAGGCCTTGGCTATGTGGTTATGATAGTCTGGCATTATGCATTCCATCATTATGAAAGTGGTTATTGATAATGCATGGGATTGTTCGACTAGTAGAATATCCATGTGAGTAAGTAAATGGCATTATTTTATTTTATCTTTGCCATTTTATGCTGAAGTTCAAGTTTAAAAGGCTTTTGTTTTAGTTATAAACTACCTTAAGTGTGTATGCTTATTTATGAAAGCTTCTGCTATAATGTTATCCTTACTGAGCATCTGAGCTCACCCCATTCAATGTTTTATTTTTCCCAGGATTATGAAGAAGTAATTTATGAATGACCTGCAGGGATAGTATGAGGGGATATGAAGACAAGATGTTTTTTTTATGATGTAAAAATTTATGGATGTATCTAGTTATTCCAAGGCTACTAAACTAATCGGTCTTTCGAGACTTGATCTTTCTCGTGATCATGACAATGTTATGTAATAATGCACCGACTCTAGGTAACTAGGGTCGTGGCATTACATTCCACAGGTTAGTTACTCATGATTACGAGTATAAGAGACCGTAGTGGAGAAGAATGTAGGGGAAAGAAAAGAGATAAAAAAATGAGAATGAGATGAAGAAGAAGAGAAAAATATATTAATAATCCATAATACTATTATAGTGTAAATAAACTAAAAATATTAAATAATTCCACTTAGAAGTCCTAATGCATTGATAAGGGGTGTGGATACATATTTATAGGGAGAGGAGGTGAAAGAAATCACCAAAAAAGTCTCCTCTAGATAGTTCCACATCGATTTACCATTAAATGGATTAAATTTTAATAGTTTTCTTAATGAAACCTGTTTCATAATATATTCTAAATTCACCCTAGAAGTTTAATCATCATTTATCACCATAAGAAGGAGTTATTATATTTTACTCAAATACATTTAATCTGTCTATTTGACTTGTCAAATTCAAATTATTCAAATTCCCATGTCATTATGGCCCTAAAAACCATCGAATCAAAAATTAAATCATTAATAAAAAAATTTCCACAATTTATTTCACATATCTCAAAAAAATACTAGACATTTGGGAAATGTGTTTTAGATGGTATGAATTAATTACTCAATGGAACCATTTCTACCCAAGAATATCTTACATATTTTACTTGTTTGAAGCATTCAATGGGAGGATGGCCCCGTATTCCCACGGAGCCCTCCCCCGAGCGTGCCCTGCTTCCGCCTAGGGTTTCCTCGCGACGGTGCGACTCTTCCGGACTATTCCTTTCTTCTTAGTTCATTTGATCTTTCCATATTTCTCTCATATCCTTGCATCTGAGATCTCATTCTGGTTCCTTCATCTTTCATGGTGTTGCTGTCGAAGGGGGTTCGCTGTGGAAGCCTCAGGCCGCTGTAGCCTGCTCTGATCTCGTGTTCCACCGCGCCTCTCCAGATAGGATCTGGAGATATGGTTCATATTAGTTTTAGGATTTTTGGCTCAGTGGTTGACAGTTTTCAGGTGCCCTCCGGAGTCGGCTCATCCTCTTCTTTTTCTCTGGTTTTAGCATGACCGGGATGTCATCGTTCGGAGCCCTCGGCCATTCAAACCGCTGCCCTAACATCACGTCCCTCGGCTCCTATCCTGGTCGGATCTAGAGCGGTGGCTTATCAGATGTTTTGGGAGGTGAGTTTCGATGGCCGAAGGTGCCCCTCATGTGATCATCTATGGTTTTCTTCTCCCTCTATGTTCAGGTTTCGGCATCATCCATTGTTACCGACGCTGCTCATCTTGACTACGCTGAAGACGTTATGAGTTTTTTGTGATTGAAATTTGTTCGTATGGTGGTGTTTCTGAAGGAGATGATCATGGTTTGAAGCTTCGTTATGACATCTCCAAGAAGGAGTTCGATGACTGGCATTATCATCAGAGAAGTAGGTTACAATGGTGGATGATGGTGAAGTGCACGAAGTTGAAGGGACGGTGATGACAGTGAAGTACGATGGTGATGGCGGTAATCCTGACTTATCTTCTCAATACATGCGATCTTGTGGACCGTGCGGTGGTCTGGTTTTCAAATTTTAATGTGTTCTTTTGGTTTTGGTTTTGAAATTGGAATTTTGAATTTTGTAATGTTGGTGTTGTATTTGAGGTTTGAAAGTTTTCGGTTCCCACTAACCCATAAAGTGGATTTAGAAAATTTCAAAAAAAAAACGATTTGGATGAAGCATTCAAATAATGTCTTAATGATATTATTTTGGCATGAAACTTATCAGGGATGAAACTTATTGAATAATATTTCATATAAATATATAATTACCTAAATTCAAGGTGTTTAGATCGATTTATGATTTTATTACATTGGTGGGTTCCATACTGTCTACCCAGAATATTTCCCAATATAAATGATTTTTTCAGGCCTCTATATGCTCGAATCATCCCCTGGCCCAGAAGACAAATTTGTAGGAAATAAGTCGATGATTTAAATGAAAAAATAATCACTCAATTTTGAATAACAATTTTAAATGTTATTCCCAAAATACCCCTCGGATAAAAATTTGTAAAAATTCTAGATTTAACCATTTTTGCATTTAAGAACAAATTACCAATAAAACCAAAAAACGTGGCAATTAACCGTAAAATAACACTATGGTGGGATTATAAAAAATGGTTTACAGTATATAATATATGAAAATATTGAATTCATAACTCCCCCACACTTAACCATTTCACTCATGGGTAGTCATCTTACATCCAAATCAAAATCCAAACAACAATGAAAAATGAGAAAATATCAATGATCTTATCCAAAATAGAATTTCACGATGTCTATTCTATGAAAAAAAATTCTCTCTAATTTTTGTTTCCCACATTTAATTTTTTTTCAACCTCATAAATCCATCCATGGCCCAATCACAACCTACATCACATTGAATTTTATGTCACTATTCACTCAAGAGAAATTGAATCTGGATTTATGCCCATACTTGGAAATCACATGTATCACCATAGGTATGTGAAAATTCTCATTTCTCCACAGTGTGAATCACGAAAATGAATTATATCATGAGGAATTTAATTAAAGGTTCAAATGACTATGTGGAATAGGGTTGGTGGGAAATGATTTAAAAAATTATGTCCGGAAGTAGTAGGTTTAACTCTTACGTACAGTGCATGAGTAATCAAGTGAAAACACAGGATAAACCTCACTCAAATACCCTTATAATAATGTGAAATAAAACTCCTCCCCATTTATTTGTTACATGTAACATTATTTAACTAGTCATTACAAATAATTATTTTATCCATGTTCTCACCCTTTTTTATAAAGCTCTAGAAATTCATAGCTTTATTTTCTCTTTTTTCCATGGATAATGAACTAAACATTGGATTCAATGAATGAATGATATAATTTCCTTTGTTTTGGAGAGGGAAATTATTTATAAAATAATATAAATTGAGGTATTCTACAAGTATAAATTTTTTCATTTTTTTAAGGGGAACCAAATGAAACAAATGAAGCATAATGGAATGATGACTCAAGCCCAATTATCTCATTATTTACAACCCAAAAATGTTTACACACACCTCAAACCTCCAAAAAATGATACACATCCTAAATAATTCACATGAAAGGCCCTTCCCCCACACTAAAACATGAAATATTCATGAAAAAATACCAAGAGTATGGGTAGGTAAGGAAAAAGAATCATGTAATGTGGCATAAACCTATAAAGAAATTCAGAGAATCTAAGGGATAATGAATGATATATATAAAGATTGGCTTCAAGTTAAAATGTAGCTAGCCAAAGAGATACTTCAATCATTTTCAAACCCATTCCATGAAATCGAAATCATCGAAAGATAAAATTCACAAATTATGGTTCTCACACAAAATCGAACTTTACCTTAAAAAAGTATGGGTATTAGGAATAATATATTAAAGTGGTTCATAATACCTCACATGATAATAAAAATATATTGAGTCAGTGTTTCATGGGCATGGATTTCAAAAATCATTCAAACTCATAAAAAATATTGAAAATTTAATTCACGAAAAACGTTTTCAGATCAAAATCATTTAAAATCCATTCATTAAAAAATCATTTCAACTCTCTCGAAAACAATTTATTTGTGAAAAGTGATATGAATATTCATTTTATCTCAAGACTCATAAAAGGTGAAAAATTAAAAATGAAAATCACATAAGAAGAACTAATAAGGTTTATACTTCCCCTACACTTAAATTTTACTACCCCTCATTTCATCTCAAAAAAAATATGGGAATAAAAGAAAAGGGATGGAAAGATACAAAATGAAATTATTTTTGAAGTATATGCCTTTATTTAAGCTCTTAGATACTTCCAATAGACCTATAAATCAGAAAATAAAACAATGCATAAGAAAATAAATAAAAAAAGAAAGAGATAGGTAATAGAGGATAGAACATGGTTTATAACCCCCCATGTGGGTGCTATTATTTCACTTCCCTTAGTCAGGCAGTTGTAGTGGATTATCCCTAATCAGAAGATGGGTGTGGTTTCATTGGGATAAAACACCATATGTTACTTTTCCCGATGGCCATGATAAAACACTGAAAGTAGAGAACCCCAAATAAGATAAGAAAGTTTCAAACCCCCAATATATAATAAAGATATAATTTGAGTTCTGAATTGGGAGGGAATCGAAGATAGGGGTGTTACCTATTATCTTCTTTGGTTTTATACTCTATGTGGTAAAAAAATTGTTGAGAAGTTGTTTCACCACCACATGCTTGTACAAATCTTCATCATCAATCGACACCACTTGGGTAGTCTATTCTTTATCATCCATGGTCCCCTCCATTTATGTTGTATCAAAAATTTCAAATAAAGAGAATTCATAAATAAAATTTAGCTTGAATAAGATTAAAAAATTAAGAATTAATTAATTAAGCTTCCCTTTAAAGTAATTCAACTTGGTAACTGTTCTCTTCAGGCATGGCCATTGGAAACTCAATCTTAGTAGGTGAATATTCTTCATAATCTTCCAAAGAAATATAAAGGTAGAATTTTTTTGATGTTTTAGTATCAAGGATCTAAATATCAATTATTAAGTTATCTTCTACAAATATATTCCCAGATTTTTCCCAAAAATGTTGATCTCCCATCAGCATATCAGCTGGAATGTATACTTTTGGGACCTCCTCGAGAAATGGTTGAGTGCAGGATGATGTGATTAAGTCATTTAGAAGCTCCTTCTTAACCTCCTATGGTTCGTTAACATAAAAAATTATTTTTGAAATATCTTCCACCACTCATTCTAGTTCAGGATCGGGCTCAGGTTTGGATTACTCCTAGGACAAGTTTATATATATAGAAATCAATTCTATTTGGATCTTCAGGTTTTTCACTTTATCACTAATCCTTTGAAATTGATCATTAAGATCATTGAAAACAATTTCAGGAACTTGAGATTTTTTAATCCATGAATAATAATTTGAATTGAATGACATCGTGAACAAAGAAATTTTTTTAAAAAAAATTAATTTATGATTTTTATTATTTTTTTAATTAAAGGAAAATTAATTACAAAATTTTAATAAAAATAGTGAGTGAAGACCGCTTGGGCCCCCTAAAATGGTTCCAATTTGATGGAGCATTGTCGTTCACATTCTCAAAAATATTTATAACTAAATACATCTTAGTGGCTGACCTTGGTCATTCTCACGAGGAGCTTTTTTGGTCAATCCCTCGCTACATCTAATTCACATTATATTATATTTTTAAAATTTAAGAAATAAATCTAAATGAAATGGACCCTTGTTATCTGAGAATTCAATAATAAAATTAAACATACAAATCCAATGAAAACACAATGAATGCAAATATAATAATGTAAGAAATAAACAAGATATTCCCGAGAGAATCACCTAGATTGAACCATGATCGTCTCATTATTAGTTTCAAATTTAATTAATAAACACAATCCATAGTATGAATTAATATCCCCTTATATATATGGTTTTGAATTTATAGTACACTCAACGATCACCGAGAGACCACACAACCACCTAATCGATCAATAGAAAATATTATAGAAGATAAAGTTAAGTCTCGGGTGGAAAATGGAGACATAAAGGCATATTAGCCACTAAAATCCCCCTTTGACTAACTCTAATAAAATAAGAAACAATAAACAGTAATTTTCAATGTCTTGGTTTTAACACTGGATTGATCCCCTAAGAAATTCCTCAGGTTAGTTACTCATGATCAAGAGTATAAGAGATCATAGGGGAGAAGAATGTTATGGAAATAAAATAGATAAAAAAATGCGAATGAGATGAAGAATAATAAGAGAAAAATATATTAATAGTGAATAATAAAATTATAGAAAAAAATAAACTATGATACAATATAAAATTTCTACTTAGAAGTTTAAATTATTTGAGAAGGGGTGTGGATTCATATTTATAGGGAGAGGAGGTGAAATAATTCCCCTTAAATGTATCCTGCAAATATTTTCCGCATGGATGTCCCATTAAATGGATGAATTTTTAATAGGTATATTAATGAAAAAATTTCCATAATATTTACTCCATTAAACCTCAAAATTTCAACATCCTTGAGCACCAGAAAAAGGATTTATAACCATTTTACTCCGAGACATTGAATCTATCCATTTGACTTGTCAAATTCCAATTCTTCTTCTTCTCATGTCATTATGGCCATAAACCTATCAAATAACGCATTGAATCATTAATAAAAATTCTTCCACACTTTATTTCACATCTCTCCAAAAAATATGAGACATTTTTTACCCATGGTTCAGATGGTATGAATTAATTACTCAATGGAACAGTTTTTTCCTGAGAAGAACTTTCATATTCCACTTGTTTGGAGCATTCAAAGAATGCATTAATAGTATTATTTTGAATTAAAACTTATCAAGGACACGAATTATTGAAAATTAGTTCATCTCCTGGTATAATTACCTCAACTGGAGGTGTTTAGATCAATTTATGATTCTGTTACATAGGTGGGGTCCATGCTATTTTCCTGGAATATTTCCCAAGTTAAATACTATTTTCGGGCCTATAGATGCTCGAATCAGTCCTTGGTCCATAATATAAAGTTATATTAAATAAAAAAGTATTTAAAAAATAACTATCCATTCAATTTGGAATAATAATTTAAATTTTATGCACAAAATACCCCATTGATAAAAAAAAATTCAAAATTCTATATTTAATTTTTTTTAAATTTAAGATGAAATTACAACTAAAAAATCAAATAATGAAAATTACCCATAAAATAACACTATGGTGGGATAATAAACAATGATTTATAGTATAAAATATATGAAACTATTGTCTGCATCAACTATCAACCAATTCAACTTTCACTAGTCCACACATAAATGAAGTGAACCATCTGATTTCATGGTGAAGTGCATTGGGGCTTCCCATGGTGAAACACCAGGGTGAAAAAAAACATTTACAATAGGTTGTCCAACATAATTTTGAGCTCTTCCAACTCTATTAGTGCCATAAGATAAGAAGGTATCGATATCGGCTGTGTACTCGGCACTAGATCAATCGAAAACTCTACCTCTCTCTCTGGAGTAAGACCAGAGAAATTTCCTAGGAAAACATCAAGAAATTCTCAAACAACAATGATAAGATCATAAATAGAAGAAACATAATCATTCTAAAATTAAAAAGTAACCAAAAAACTTCTGATCTTTGGTCATTAAGGTCTTACATGACTAGACCTCAGATCCCACTCCCCCTGAAACACATGAGATCTCCCATCGACAGAAATAAATGAAACACAGTGATGATAAAAATAAACCTCCTATTGATGAGTTAAAAACCATTCCATGCCAATTATGAAGTCAAACAGATCCATATCAAGAAGGATAAAATCTTAGACAAACTCAGTATCAGCTACCATCAATGAACAAGAACACTAAAACCCCTACTCTCTATTATTTCCAAGATTTGTCACTAACTCCATTTTAAAGTACATAAGTTCTATTTTAATTTTAAGAACAACAAAAAAATGCGAAGATATAAATGAGTGGGAGGCACCAGTATCAAATAAATCGATTTCTTCTAAAGATTCAATAAGGATAATAACTCTCACTATTTTTGAACTAGCATTAAATTCCACTGGAAACTCATCCACTACGTGAAAGTGCATCAATCATAAGGATTGTGGCTAAAGACCTATAGTATTTAAAGATTCATCCTACACTATAGTATCCTTTGTAGATAACGATCCCTAACCATAAAGAGGTGTAGTCATAGCCTGAAAGAAGAGTTGTAGATGACCAAAACATCCATATCTATTGCATATCTTTGTGGGAATATGACAATAATGTATGGTGTGCACACCCTTTACACACTGATAGAAAGTTAGAGGCACACTACCAACAGCAATGAACGGTCCAGAGGAGGCTCACTATTGAGACCCACTTCCACCACTTCTGTGATGATCCTGCCACTTCCTCTCCTTCCCATGCATGCCACTGAGATTCCATCCTAAGGAAGAGAATAGGTGGAAAATACATCCTTTCTTTCCATATTCATTTATTCCATCATAGATATATCTACAATTTCCTCATAGTTAGAAATATTTAGTATAAACACAAGAAATCTGATATCCGGTTTCAAACCTTGTTGGTACTTCTGCGCCTTCATCTGATCATTCTTTACCATGTCTGGAGAAAAATGGAAAATCCCATCAAATTAGTTGGAGTATGCCGGCACTGAACTCTATCCCTATTGCAAAGATAAGAACTCTATAGACTTTTCCATCATCAGCAACTCTGGAAAAAATAATTTAAAGAACATGGTTTGGAAACCCTTCCAATCTAAGCCTACGTGTCTGTCTTCGTGAACCATAGAATCCCACCATCTGTTGTCGGAACTTTTGAGTCTGAATGATGCACACATCACCCTGATATTATCAGGCGTCTCTATGAATTTGAATTTTTGAACGATCCTATATAGGCACTACTTCACCTCTTGATGTTCTGTCTTGTCTTTAAAGGATAGTGTCTTCTTGCACAAGAACTTTTGCGATCGACCTTTCGCTCCTTCATCTCCTGGTTGTACCTCAACCACTACGCTATGAACTCATGGTACACCTTGGTCAACAGCATATACTGCTTGTATGATAGTCTCGATGATATTCTGATCTCTATGTGGGTTCCCTTGAATATCATCAGCTACACCTTCCTAAGGAACTCATGGAAGACATATCAGAGGCATAATGATGTACACCAAAGGAAAAGAATGATCATACAATAGAAAAACCCATATTACAAAATAGAAAACCCATAAGAAAAAACTATTATTTTCAAAACAAAAAACAATAGAAGAGACACACATCCCAATGTCCCATGGAAACTTGAGTCTCTTTATGAATATAGATGGACATGATCTTATTGAAACATACCTATCAAGTCCCGATAATCCTATTTCCAGTCTAATAGATGTCCCAATTCATGGACTCTTGAGGACAGACAAACTTTGATACCAAACGGTGACAAACCGAACTGGGTTTCCCTCAAACCCAGCACCTGGCCCAAACTGTCACATACCTGAAGGGCGTTCTCAATCCCCACAGGCCGGAGACAATCACCTGGGCATCGAACAAGAAAATAGAGGGAACGATTTCTCCCAACTTGATCAAACACATGGAATATATCTACTAAAAAAAGGAACAACAGAAGACAAAGAAGATATATATATATATATACATTCCATAACTGTAAGAAAAAAGTGGAAACTGTAACGCCTTGAGATTTTATAAGATTGATTACTTTTAATTTTATTGATGTCTTGTGATGTATGCTACACCAAGATTATCTTTTATTATAAACAACACTGTATTAGCTTGTAGTATATGCAACACTATTATTGGCTTGTGTTACACACAATTTCATGTTTTTTTGATAGAATTTATTTCACACAACACTGAGTATAGATTTTTTTCAATGTATAAAAGAAAAATATTTGGATTATTTTATATGAAACACCAAAGGAATATTTCACTACACGCAACACTGACTTGGCTTGCGTTACAAGCAAGAGCAGCCTACCTTGATTTCATGCATTGTATGCGATACCGAGTATAAATAAAAAATGATATATTATTAGGATATTTTATAACTAGCTGTTATGAATAGTATTAACCACATTTTTAATTTTATATAACATTAGAATTAATCCTACACATTTTCTAGGACATGATATGAGAACCAAATCAATTTCTCAGATAAAAGAAGTATTTTTCCAAAAATGAAATTTTCTAGCCTTTTAATGGAGCACCCATTTTAAATCTACTTTTTGGGACTTTTATAAGTTAAATTTGACAAAATATAATTCTTATTAGGAATTGGGAGATAAAAATTAACTTTTGTTGATTCTTTTGTATTTTTCTGCTAAAATTCATACTTTAATGAATAGTGAAAAATATTGCATTTTAATTCAAAACTGTCTTTTTATCTAATTTATTTATATAGTTATATTATATTTTTAATTTGTTTTAAAGTGTAATTGGATTATGTTTTTACAATTTAATCCAATTTTTTTGATTGGATGTAATTTCCCATTGAAATTTGATAGAAACACATGTTAATCTTTTGATAGTTATTATTTCTTAAAAACCCGCTTTTTGGTTATGACAACAAGAATTAATTTTAAATTTATTATTGTAACTTTTTTGTTGTGAATTTGGAAAAATTTATTCCGTATTTGTAATCATAAGTTTAAAATTATGAAAATTGGTATCTTTTGTTTTTGGACATTATGAATAGTAACTTCGGTAATTATTTTTTGTACCATGGTAAAATGGTAAATCTGGTAAATAAGGGTAAAAAACATTATTATTATAATATTAAACTATCCTAACCCATTTTTTAATCCTATTGGAAGATATATTTTAGACCATGGGTATCCCTGGATTGATTTTGTGACCCCATGGTCTCACTTGGATGTGAAAATGACATTTTATAAGAATTAATTTAAAGTAAAGATAATTATAACCAAAACCAATATATTTTACTAAATAGATTTTAATATAGGTTCATATGACTGATTTGTATATATGTAAATAATAATTAGAAATATAAAAATATTTCCTACATCATGGTATTTTATTTATAATTTATAGACACCATATAAATAAATTTATTTATGACACAATGATGTTGTTGTGATTACCTTATTAATGAATAATTTTAACAAATAAGATTATAAATATTAAAATATATTTAGTTTTAACCTATTTAAGCCATCCAAAAATTTTAAATATGATTATGAGTTATTATATTTTAATTAATGATGTTTTATTGAAATAATCAAGTTGTTATGGATTTTTAAAAATAAAGATATGAATAGTACAAAAATTGACATAAATGAGTTTTTAAAATAATACTATTTTATTAAATTATATAATAGTCATAAAAATATAGTATTCGGAAACATGACTTAGATAATGTTGAATATGTCATTAATTAGCAATTTGAGGTTCTATTGGAATTTTATAGTAAGTATATTAACCATTTAGTATGAATATACAAGAAGACATAGTAAGAGTTAAACTAGTTAACTAAGGTTAAAGCTAAAAGATAAGGTTCAATTTGATACCTAAACAGGTCTAAAATCTATTTTTTTAGATTATTTATAAAAATAATCATATTAAATTTTAATTAAATTTGTTTTGGTACTTTTGAAACCGAAAATAATTTTTTAATAAATTAATATTTTGAGAGTTTTCTAAAGTGCCCCTCTCATCTCTTATAAAAGGGCACCTCCTCCCTCTCCACTTCAATCAGTTTTGAGCCTTCAATCTCGTCCAAACTTAGACCATTTATCTTATAAACTTCCCTAGTTACATTCTATAGGTTATATTCTTCTAAAAAGACTATCTCTAATACCATAAGAGGAAATTTAAAGGAGGCACGTCGAGGAAGAGGTAATCTTTTCTACCGATTCTTTCAAATTTATTTCTTCTTATACTTCCTATTAATTAGTTTTTCGTTATAAATTAATAATATAAGTCTCACTCATATAATTATATGTTATTATAAATATGAAACTACACTATTTCACCTTCTATCCATCCTATGAAAAATTAAATCATCGCGCGTGCGTACGTAGGGCTTACTGTCTCCACACCGTGGTGTAATCTGTTTTCACCACCACCTTACTTGGATGGGTATAATGGTGGAAATAATAACTATATATGATTATTATAACATGATACTAATTCTGAGATATTATACACCATCCAATTAAAAACCACTCAATAGTTATAGGAATGATATCATCTCTCGTGCGTACGTATGACTTACCGTATCCACACCACGGTGTAATCTATTTTTCACCACCACCTTACTTAGATGAGTATAATGGTGGAAATAATAATGATATATTATTATTATAACATGATAATAATTATGAGATATTATACACCATCCACTTCAATACCATTCAACAATTATGGGAACGATATCGTCTCTCGTGTGTACGTACGACTAACCGTCTCCACGGCGTGATAAGATGCATTCTCTACATTAACCATTCAAGAATGATTATAAAGTATATATAATAAATAATAATGAAATATATGAAATAATAATTATAATGTATTTATGCATATATATATTTCATTTAATTACTTCCATCTAATTTAAAAAGTAAATGAAAACTGCGTTCATGCATACGTACGACCTACCGTCTATATGAACGGTGTATTCCATTTCATTTATCTATCTATTATATATTTTTATATACTGAATATATGTATAATATAAATCATTTTTAACCTCATGTAATTAATTAAATAATGATATAAGTAATAATATCAAGAATAAACATTTAAAAAACGTACGATAAATAAAACGATTATTACCCAAAATGATGATTTAACATGGAATTGACAAATAAATGGGTAATATAACATCGTAAGTGAACCATATATGATATCATAAATATTATTATGGTTATGTTACAAGTTAATAATATTTTTAAACCCACTATACAGGAGTTTCAGACACATATGAAATAAATCGTACCTAAGGTAAGGGATGATTTTGCAATCTCATTTTTATCTGAGATTGTTTATATATAAGTATTTATTGGGGTTATATTTATCATACATGTCCATGTTTTCTAAAAAAAATTCATAAAATTTTTACTATTATTATATGTATGTTTAAATTATTTTTACCCATTTTTGACTTTTACTACATGGTATTGAAGGAATCTTTCTTTTGTTTACCATATGAGGTACTTTTTGACTTTTTCGGAAAAAGTACAAGGAGAATGTATTTGTTTAACTTATACGTCATGAATGGATTTTTACTATTTCACGATGCCTTATTTCTAGGATGATTTCTCTATAGTATTTCAAGTTCATTATCAACTAAATTATTTTCTTCTCATATTGTGCGGAATTTTGAGAAAATAAGACATTTTTTAAGAAGAAAGGATATTTTCTTCAAGAACTAAGTTAAACTGTTTTATCAAAATTATTTTCCATTTAAGACAATGCTCTTAAAGAGGGTTATGTTTCTATACATATTATTACTATTATTTTATTTTTTAAATGATGGAATGATATTTTATATGGATTATTTTATGATGGAATGATATTTAAGAAACCAATTTCCTGGGTTGTGCTATGATGAATGATTTATGTTTTGTGGCACATGTAAGAATGATTTCATTATAAGACAGGTGGGACCTATATCTCCATCCAATGTATTGGGTAAATATTTATATTACATGAGATAAACATGACTAAAATGAAAAGTACATTTAGTTCAATAATACATGGATGGAACGTCAAGTAAACCCGGTTCAGTAATGGACTTTGTCCACTGTGATGGCCTTGGAAACAATGCATTGGCTACTATGAAAATAATATTATGTGCTAATTAGTTTTCCATAATTGCATGTTTTATGCCAATTCTATTCTATCATGGTTAATGTTACTTTATGATCCTTTCCTTACGTACTTCCATGATTTATTTCATGACTCAAGATTTTGATTTTTAAACTTTATGATCATGTTTTTATATTCAAATGTTAGTGGTTTGTTTTATGTTCTCCATGTTTACACATACTAAGAATTTTAGATCACCCTTTTTATTTTTTCTTTTCCTCAAGATATAATGAAAGGTTTTAGGTATGAAAGCAAAAGGGAAATATATTTATGGGAGATGTTGAAGATCTTTCACCATGATTAGAAGTTTATGTTCCGAGTTTCCAAAGATACTAAACTAATATGGTCTTTGGGAGTCTATTTATTTCATGTATTAATTATTCTGAAAAATAAATGTAATGTCCATGTATGTAAAGCTTGGGTCTCTATGGAAACAGACAACTAAAAAAGTAACTAGAAACTCTAAGACAAGCCCAATAGGAATGGACTAAAAACCAAACATCTACTCCAAACAATTGCATGGACAAACTCCCACCATCTCACCACCATCTACCCAAAAAGATGACATTAACCTCACCGCCTCACTGAAGCACCTTGCCTTTCCATGTAATGGAATAAAAAAAAGTTCTACACACCACTGAAGTGGTGTGGATGGTGTGAGATAACAATCTCAATAGGATCCCACCTAGGTGTTCTATAACAAGTCTCTGTATAATAATTCTCGTATACTCATTTTAAATAAAAACATGGAATGATAAGTATCAAATAATTTTTATAGATAACATATTAAACATTTCCCTTTTTCCATAGTTCTTAATAAAAGAAGGTATATCAATTTCCAATAAGATTTTCCTCATCATTTTCCACAAGTATAAGAAAGCATATCAAGTCTAACTCAGAAATCCGACCAATTCAAAATAGAAGAACATGTATCAAAACACCAATGAATACTACACGTCCTAGCCATAGAGTACTCATACCACAATAATCATGTTCAAAAATATGATCCTAGAACATAGGTCTAGGAAGCAGAGGAATAACCCATGAGTGAACCCCCCAAAATTTCAATATATGTCTCCTAGAACAATGGGAATAGGAAACAGAGGAAATCCCCCAAGACAAACATCATTGGTAATAACAAAACAATGGATGATGTCCCCAAGATAAAACATCCACCTAATTAACCATGATAACCCATGTGATCTTTCTTTAAATTCATTCTGATTCTTTGAAAAGCATTGCGAAAAAATTGAAAAAATTCTATTTCAATGCTTGGGAAATACCCATTTTCTCTCCATTTATCAGTAACCTGGGAAAAACCATTTTTCACTAAAAACCTTTTTAAAAACACACAAAAATATCATTACAACTTCATTTATAAATAAAATTATTACTAAATAATAATTAATCTTATAAACATATTCTAGAGATGGAAAAACCTTCCTTAAAGCTCAGGTTGCACATGCCTGCAACAGAATCAAAAATCAACCAAACCCAAAAACGTCAACGAAGTCCCTAGAATCAAATAACCACATCTTAGGATTGATCCAAATCTAAACACAAGAGGTCTTTAGAATAGAGGAAACCCGCATACCTTGAGGAAGAAAACCCACCGCACTATAACTAATAATGGAAAAGGCCTCCAGAATGAGATCTAATAATGGATCTAGAATAAGACAAGAAGGAAAATCCAACATAGATCAATGGATCTAATACCGCCTAGCTAGGGTGATACCATAATCAACCACAATGAGGAACCATAAATATCACTTAATCAGAGAGATGCGTCGGGATCGTAATAGAGTTCGAATGCCAAACGGACCGATCTAGGGGGAAGGAACCTCTGAAAATCACTTAGGATGTGTTCCAGGTTGAGATCCAAGGGGATTGGAGAAGTATTCATGAAAAAAAATCACTCTGTAGTTTTTATAACTAGACGCGGGCTGAGTCACAACATGTAACCCCTGGTCAAGTCATGAAGTCTATGATGGATAAGTACACTGAAAAACCCATCATCCAGGGTAAAAAACTGACATTTTTTCAGGTCACATCATGTAATCCCCTTTCAAAAATTTAATCCATCAACTAGTACATGGTTTACACCATAGTTACATGGTGTGTTCCTGCTCTGCAGCTGTAGAAAATCAAGAAAACCGCTTCTAAGGACATGGACCAAAAGGGAACATAGAGAGATTGAAAAACATACCCGGTCAAGGTAATGGGATGTTACATTAATGTATTTGCTAATATAGATTTTTTTTGAATAAATCATCAATAGTAAAATATTATTCCAAGGAAACTATGTTTCTCATTTACATTATTTTCTATACATCTTTTCTTGAAATCTTCCTTATTTAAAGGTTCAACACATATGTTATATCCCGACTTTTTCTAGAGAATTCTAGTGATTTTTACAAGTACCCTTTTACCTTTTGTCGATTACTTTTAATTTGGGTTTTACATTGGGATTTTATTGGGTGAAAATTTGAGAAAAATGGAAGAAATGGGGAAGTGCAAGATTGGTGCACAATGTTCCCTAACCATGCACCCAAGACCAGAAAATTGTGCAACCTTGGATAGAGAGTTTTTTCATGGTTAGTGCATTGTTTGTCAAACCATTCACTCTAAATGGAGAAAACACACACCCCCCAAGAAGAGGCACATGGTTAGGGGAAACCTTGCTCCACTTCCGAGCAAACCATACACACAGTTTTAATTAACCCAATTTTTAGTTATAAAATTACCTCAATCCCCCACCCAATTGACCCAAAATTGACCCCCACTTAGACCATTATGATTTCTAACAACTTTGGAGCCTCCCTGATAGATTCCATGCTCTCCCAACCACTGTTCTTGGTGATTTGAATCCCGGATTGAAGATCAACACCCCTCCCAATAATAGGTTCTCTTTTAGGTTTTTTTCCAATTATTCTCATGTTATTCCCTCTTTATTTAAGAAAAGTTATTCCTTGTCTTGATTATACCTATAAAAATTTTATGATATTGATAATTGATTATAGATATATATCTATATTTAAGGGATCTTGAATTTTTTAATCATTATTTAGGTTATAGATCTGAATCTCGATCTACACTATTACTCTGCTGAATTTTACAAATTTCCATTTGGTGATTTTTCATCGCTGAATTGAGGTATGTCGTCTAATATTCAGATCCTATAGTTGTAATTTATATTATTCTTATGAAAAATTCTATACTTTCATGGGTTCTTTTATCAATTGAAATTCCTAAATTGATTTAATTAATGTGGTCATTTAATTAATTGAGGAATTGGGGATTTTATTGAAAAATAGAATTGGGGAATTGGGGATAATTAAATTTTGATTTAATTATCAAATTTTTGAATGGTGAGTTCAAAATAATTAATTGGTAAATTAATTATTGGATTCTAAGACTATGAAATGATTAATTAATTAGTGAATTATTTAATGGAAATTATATGGTTAAATGATTGTTGAATTAACTAAATCAAAGGGTTGTGATTAATTAATTGTTGAATTAAATAATGGAAGTGGATTAATTAATTTATGAATTAATTAATGGATTTTTTTATAGTTACTTATGATAATAGGATAAATTTTAATTAATCATGATTGATGTGATGTTTTGATATTGTTACATATGTGATATATATATATATATATATATATATATATTCTCGACTAATAAATGTGTGTGGGACATGGTCTGCTGCTTCCAAATCCCATGTATGCAGGACATAGATGACTGCTTCTGATGCATGTAGTGATAAATATGTTTGGGACATGGTATGCTGCTTCCCAATCCCATTGGGCCCTAGGAATGATAACCTGGACCCAAATTATTTACATTGTATTATGGTTCAAATTAGCTATTTTATAAATTTAAATGGAATGGATAATGAAATCTCAATTTTTTTATGAACTTTGAATTGATAATGATAAATGGTTCAAACTCCTGCACGGGCCAAAGCAGGTACTGAGGTTTGGGTGTCATCGGGAACCCAAAGGATTATGTAGTTAAATAACTAATAAATGATAATGTGATAACTGTTTACTTATGAATTGTACATACTTATTTATACAACTTCGTACATTGTTATTGAATGGATTTTATTTTCAGACAATGTTGGTGGTGGCCTACTGAGTTGTACTCACACCCTACATAGGATGCCATATTTTTACCTAAATATATTTCATGGATGCAGGACAGGTCATGGGAAAGGCCTTGTGTTAGATGGTTGATTAGGGATGGTGCTTGGATGAGGGAACCATACATGATCTAGTACCCTCTTATGGGAGTTTTCAGTGTTTTTATGTTGGGTTTCATCTTAAACTCTTGACATGTGCATTGACATGACATATTTATAGTTTAGTTTTGATAATGTATCTCCAATTTTTGGTTATCTTGTGACCTAGGTGCTATTCAGTTTACAGTTATATGTTATTTAGTTATTGTTTCTTATTTTCTGCTAGTGTATTACACTAATAAAAGAGGGTGTAGTCTCCCCATTATTGAGAGTGTACCCTCACTTCTAGTCAGTAGCAGATGGCATATAGGGAGGTGTGTCTATGGTCTTTCGAATGACCAACTCGGGACACTGGTGCATGGAACTCGGGATGGGATGTTAAAAATTAGTATGAGAGCCCAATTTTCTTTTCTTTTATCCTGTATTAATATTTTTCAAAAGGTATAATATAGATTAGGGAGAGTTTTGTCTTGGTTATGAGCTTGTGAATGGGATTTGAAAACCCATGTATGGGGGAAAACCCATGTACCCGGGGTGGGATTGTTGTTATTGTTTTTTACTATTGTAGTTGAATATTATTTCACCTTAATTGACACACTTGTTGTTTTATGTGATTATTGTTGCAGAGATTTTACTCATAGCCTAGTATTGAATGAGTGCTTATTTTTCCAGTATCAATCTAGACACTAATGACTATTCTGACATGCATCATTTTAGGCATGCAGTGGAAAATAGGTTTTGGGTAATTTGTTGAACTAGAACTGTTTTCCATTTCTATTGAAATTTAAATGAAAATGGTTCCAAACATAAAATTGAAAAGGATGGTAAAAATTATTCAAAATTTGAATAAATGAGTGTCTAATGGAATTTGAATAGTGTGACGTATTTACCCTTTTTAACCATGACCTAGGTGTAGGATGGTTAAGGGTAGTGATAGCACCTCTGTTATTGTTGTCTGGTGAGGTTATAGGAAAAGACATGTTTTGAATTTTTGAGATTTTCCTCTTACACACTTGTGTTAAAGTTGTGTTATTAGTATTATAATGTTTATTTGGAATTTTATAGATATGCCTTCATAATGATTCTTGTTGAGCAGAAGATAGGAAGAGATGGCTGGAGATGCTCCACCAGTAGTATAACCTGAGGTATCGCCAGTTTAGATTGATGAATTAGGGGAGAAATTCCAAGAGAACATCACTCACTTCATACAATTAGTGGAAAGATACCTATGTAGGGTTGTGAAAAGAATTTTTCTACTTACATGTGAGTTTCAGTTGTAAAATCCTCTGAATTTTAATGGAGAGGGTGGACCTAAGGGAGCTGAGTTCAAGATTGAGTATATCTATACTATACTTGATCACTTGGGGAAACCTATATAGAAGAGGGTCAAGCTTTCCACTTATATGATACGAGGGATAGTAAAGAACTGTTGGGATGTTTAGACTCTGACTAGACACCCAGAAGCTACAGAATGGACAAACATTCAATAGAAGTTCCTGGAGCACTTTTTTCCATACACACTTAGACAGAAAAGAGTGGTTTACTTCATGAGATTTAATCAGGGGAGTTTGTCAATGATGGAATATGATGGACACTTTATATATTCCAAGCACTTTGTTCCATCATTGGTGGGAGATGAGGATATTGTGGGAAAAGAGGTTTCAGGATGGACTTAAATGTGAAATTATATCCTAGGTAAACATCTTCAGGTTAAGGAAGTTCCTATAGGTGGCGAATCAAGATATCATATCTGAGGGGAATCTAAAAAAGGCTTCCATTGAAGTAAATTTGGTTTCTTCTTCATGATCAATATTTATGAATAATGAAATCCAAAAATGTCATTACGGGGGGTTATCCTAGAGGATTGGTAAGAAGAGTATCCAAGAGTAATGGTTGGTTACATAGGACCGTACCCATGTGGTTTCCTTCCAGTGTGGTTGGATGGGAAAATTTCGGGAACATTTTTCCAGACCACCATTAGAGTGATGAGGTTGTGAAAAGCATGGGACATCTAAAGAGGTTCTAATGGAACCCATGTCATATGGTTAGTGATAGAGGATCTAGATAGAACCAAAGTGTGGAATAGGGATCTTCAACACCATATTTGTTTGGAATATTGAGTTCTACTGGATGAGGTAGTGGAGGTAGTGGGTGTGGGGATTCGGGGAAATAATACCCATATCAACAAAGCAATGTAGCTCAATGGAGTTAGAATAAATCATAGGGGAGATGGTAGGATAGTTATATTCCATTCTGCCTATAGTTCTGGATAGTGATACTGGACCATTAATAGTGAAAGGTACTGTTCTAGTTTCTTATACATTAGTTAGTGCCTTATCAGATACTTGTGGCTCCCATTCCTTTATATATTCAAGGATTGTTAATGGTTTTATCTTGGTGGTGGAGTTTGTGAATAGGGTTAGGATGATAGATTCACCCTTGGGAGTATGGTCTAGATACATCGTTTTTTTCAAGGGATGTTCCCTTGTGATCATGGAGTACTATTTCCTCTAGGATCTATATATCATTAACATGTCATGATTAAACCTAATTTTGGGTAATGACTAGAAAGTTTAATATTGATCCCACATTGATTGTTACCAAAGGTGAGTTACTTTTACATCTCCTAAAGGTGACCAATATATTCTCTGTGGAGAGTGTGATATCTAAGAGGGTTGAGAAAGGACAATTACTCATAAATGAGAGAACTCAGAGGCTAGTTTGTTAGATTTTTTTTCATGATTGAGGTAAAAGGTAGGAATTCATTCCACTGATAGTGGACTAGTTTTAGGATGTGTTTCTTTAATACTTGTTAGGGCTTCCACCTGAGAGATATGTGGGGTTTATAATTGAGCTTATGCTGGGCACTGAGCCAATTTCTATTCTACCATACATAATGGCACCGATCAATCTTCAATAAAACAATACTTAGCTGGAGAAGTTGGGGGTTTAGTGATTTACTTATTTGGGTATGTGTCCTTGGGGTTCACCTATGCTTTTTAATAAAAAAAATTTATAAGAGTTTTCAATTTTTTGTTGATTACGGAAAGTTGAACTTAATAACTATGAAGAACCGGTATCCTCTTCCGCATATCGATGATCTTTTTGACCTATTGAAGGATCTGGGATATTCTTGATAATTTAATTGAGATTAGTATATCATTTTATAAGATTTAGGAATTCTGATATATTGAGGAATACATTTAGAAGTTTGTATAGTCTATATGAGTTCTTAGTAATGTCATCTGGGAAGATGAACATACCTAAGGTTTTTTTGGCCTTGATGAGTATAATCTTCCATCCATACCTAGATTAGTTTGTGGTAATGTTTTTGCATGAGATCTTGGGGTACACCAAGACTCATGACCATCATTACCAACATCTTAACATCATCCTCAGTACACTGAGAGAGTATAAACTATACATCAAGCTATATAAGTGTCATTTTGGGATTGTCTAGGTACACTTCTTGGGTCACATAATTTTGGAGTAAGGTGGGTCAGTAGACCCAATGAAATCCTAAGAAATGATTTCATAGGAACAACCCAAGATCGTTTTTTATATCCAAATATTTCCGGGTAAGCTAGATATTATCATAGGTATATCCATTACTTTTCCTAATTGGAGGAATTTATTACAGGCATGACAAAAAATGATATTTTTTGAATGGTCAGAAACATGTGATCATTCCTTCTAGGTGCGGAATGGGAATTTGACATGGGCACAAATCTGGATCCTACCCAAGCTAGGTGATGAGTATTTAGTGTATTGTGATGCTTCTGGGAATGAAATAATAGTTGTGTTGATGTAGGGAGACTAAGTTGTTGTGTGTGGGACTTAGAGGTTGAGGCCACATGAATAGAACTACCCTACCCATGATCTAGAGGTAGTCGTTTTCATTTATGTGTTGAAGTGTTTATGACATTATTTGTTCAGAAAGAAGTTTACTATTTACACCAATGATTAGATATTAAAGTATTTTTTTTACCACACAACTTGAATCTTCAATAGTTAAGATAGGTTGAGTATATGAATTCGTTTGATTTTGAGATAGCATATAAAACATGGAAGGGAAATAGTGTGTCTAAATATTTGTGTTGGAAAACACAGAATCGATAAGTTTATGAATCTAATTTTGAGTGGAAGATGATGCCTTTTTTGGATGTGATTCATGTGGTGGTTCATGATATTCAGAAGAAGATGACCCTCATATCAGTCTCAGGGGAGTCTACACTTTTGAGATGGATCACAGATAGATATTATGATGATATAGAATTTTTTAATATGAGGTAAATCCTTAAAGGTGGGGATCCATCTTTAGATTGGTTCATAAATGAGGATAAGATCATTTATATCATTAATTGGTTGGTTGTTCCTATGAGAAAGACAAAATAGTTGGTGTAGGAATTTCAAACATCAAATTGCATGGTACATCTGAGTGTTAACAAAATGTCTCATGACCTATGACAACACGTTGTGTGTCCAGACATGAAATGGAGATAACATGGTTGGTAACATGATGTTGTGCCTTTCAGCAGGTGGAGGCTGAGAATCAACGACCTATAGGTTTTGTATAGTCATTTCCCATTCCAGAATTGATCATGGATGATGTGATAATGGATTTTAAAGAGGGTATACCTAGGAATACTATGAACAATGACTCTATATGGGATACTTTATTAGTGAAATAGCTAGGATATTTTTATGTTCGCTTGATTGTCTAGCCACACAGGGTGCTTCGAACTATAGTTTCAGACCACGACTCATGCATTACTTCTATACTTATTGTAGGTCTTACAAATGGAAATTGGTAAATAGGTTTTGCTGAGTATGGATTTCCACACACTGTCTGATGGTAAATCTAAGAGTATTATACAGTTACTTGAGGATACGTTGTGAATGTGTCATAGACTTCGGTGGGTCTTGGGAGAATCTCTTAGATTTGGTGTAGTTTACTTATAACAACATCTATCATGATACTACTATAAGAACACTTCATTTAATTTCACAGTTAAAAATAATGTATAACATAAAATATTCATAGAATATAGAGATTTCTAGTGTCTTTGGGGATTAGGAACATTAAATAATAACTTAAAACATGAAATACACATCTGTATTGAAAACTTCTTTTACATGATCACACACATTCCTTCGTACTTAGGATTGCATGGGATAACCTAAGGAAATGCATAAGAAATGGGTAATCTATAAATCCCAGTAAGGGAGTAAACAAGGAATAACATGAAGAATATATTACATGTTAGTAAATGAGCATATCAATGGATCATAATATAGAAATGAACATAAAGGAATGATATAACATGATTATCATAACGTGGAAATCTAGCATCAACATTTAACATGATATTAGCATGAGCCAAGGATCATTGCACTTGGAGAATGAGTAATCCCTCATTTAACATGAATTAGAATGATTAATCCCTCATTTCACTTGACTTATCATGATACAAATCTTTACCCAATGCATTGGAGCACTATCAAGGCGCACCCTTCTTAATCATTTCATTTCATGAATAAGTGTGCCACATGGATCATACAACATGGAATCATTCAACATAATCATTTATTAAAAGATAAAGGAATTTGAAATACATAAATTAAACTCTCTAATAAATAAGTAAATATGCATAAATTTTAATACCCTTTATAGATAAATGGGCATGGTATTCACTACACAATAACTTTGGGTTGGAAAATCGCGGTGCAATTTCTGCAGCATAACGACGTGACATAATAATTCACAAAAATGGTTTATGAGAGTTAAAGGGGTATCTCATTATATATACATGAAATTGATAGTAAGTAGGGTCATATAGATACATGTCCCAAAAAATTTAAGTGAATTTAGATGCATAATATAAAAGAATTTCTTGAATGTAAATGAGAAGAGAGAAATTCCTTGTGGAATTTCGGTATGGTAACAGTTGTAAATGGGAGGAATTAATGGGAGAGTAATAGGTATCTCATCATTAAAACATAAGTAGGTAAGTATGGGGGAGGTGAGAAATCATAAACCAACATTTTGAATTTAAAAAATGGTATAACAACATAATGAAATTTGGACAAAAAAGAGAAAGGAAGAAATCCCTTATTTGGAAGTGTGATCCCAAATGCTTAGGAGGGGCTTGAGAGAGGCTTCATGGGAGAGTGGGGTGCCTTGGGAGGATTTACGAGAGATGAGGACAGGTTAGGGACGTTCTAAAATGGTTTTTAGTGAAGATAAGTGGGATCTTGGGTGGGTTTATATAGGAAAAGAGAGGGAATTCTTTATTATTTAGGTTTTGGACACTACAGATTAAACTAATCAAAACCACAAACCAACCCATGGTTTTTTCCCAAGGTTTTTTCCAAAGGGGATTGGAAAATATTATTTTATAAGGCCAATGGCCTAGATTATTAAAATATTATGCTTTTTTATGTGGATGTGAGTCACACACTAAAGAAAATCATTTTAAAAAGTTAAAATGTTTTATAAGTCATAGAGGGTCCACTCAGGCACCATAAAATTAATCAAACAATTCTAAAATCACATTTTTATAGGTAAGTCATATATTTGAAGAAAAACACCTTTTTAGTATTTTATTATATCACTATTGTTTCATTATGATGTCATAAAACACATTATATATTTAAACGGTATTTAATCATTACCCTAAAAATTCAACTGTCTCAGAAAATTATTAAAAATTCACCATTGGATAATTTAGAAATCCTGATTCCAAAAATAATATTCATTTTATCTAAATAATTTTAAAAATATCTGATTTTTTAGTTTTAAAATAAATACTGTCATTTATGAAAAAATCATGGATTTTAACAAAAACAGCTTTCAAACCTTAATAAAGATTATAATTGTATTCATCAAAATTATATGTTAATTTATATTTAATAAAAATTAATATAGTAATAATATTTTATTAAAATATTAATTAATTCATAAATCCATTAATTCATCAAAATAGAGTTATTAAATGAATATTAACTTAAAATTATATTTGTTCTTTAAAAAACATTTACAAAATAAATGTATATTCTTTATACAGAAAACAAAGTACACAATCATGGTGATTGGGTCTTGTTATGTATCCACTTATAACACCCTAATAATACCTAAGGGTAAGGTGTACGATGGTGATAGACTCCAGGGGTGGCTCAGATAACATCACTCAGGTGGTAATCTATATTAACTTCCACTTCTCTCATAGGAGGTTCCGTTCAAACTTAACATGTTGAAGCTCAACATGGGCTTGAAAAAGAGAGAATCCTAGTGACACCACCTCCTTTCCGATCTCCAAAAAATGGCCTTCGTATGGAGAAATTCTACTTTATGAGTCCATCACATCCTTTGTCTTAGTAAATTAGAATTGTTAAAGCCCTATATTTATACTAATCATGTAATCACTGATCAATGGATATATTAGCAGTGGTAAAAATTCATAACGGTATTTTGAGATCCAAAAACATAAAACCAAAGAATCTCATATTTTATATAACAATTTTACATAATAATACATTTAATTAGATGAATAGGAATTTTCATTAATAAATGTTTGGGTCGTTACAATTTTCCCCCATTAAGAAATTTCACCCTCAAAATTTATTTTTCCCACACGAAAATAAATGAGGCTAACCCTGCTTCATCACTTCCGCCAATTCCCACGTTGTCTCTTCAAACATGTGGGTTTTCCACAACACCTTGACGAGGGGAATTATCTTATTTAGTAGAACTTTTTCTCTATGATCTATGATCTTCACCAGCTTCTCTTCATAAGAGAGTTAATTCTCTAATGGTACCACCTCTAGATTGAGTACATGCGATGGGTCAGGTATGTACTTCCTCAAGAGTGATACATGGAATACATCATGTACATTTGATAGGTTCGGTGGGGGTGCTAGTCGATAGGCCACTGCTCGAATGCGATCAAGGATATAAAAAGGGTTGATGTACCATTGACTATGATTTCCCTTCTTCCCAAATCTCATAGCTCTCTTCCACAGTGATATGCAGAGGAATACCTTGTCTTGAACATCAAACTCTAGGTCTCTATGATGATTATCAGCATATCACTTTTGTCAACTCTGAGAAGCTTTAATGTGCTACTGGATGGTCATAACTTTCTCCGCCACTTTCTCAACCATTTTTAGACCTAAGAGTTTTCTCTCCCCGACTTCATTCTAACATGTCAGTGTTTGGTACCTCTTCCCATAAAGGGCTTCATAAGGATCCATTTAGAAGCTTGAGTTGAAAATGTTATTGTAAGAGAACTCAAATAGAGGAATATGTTGATCTCATCCTCCTTTTAAGTCCATTGATCATGATCTCAACATGTCCTTAAGTGTTTCGATAGTCCACTCAGATTTGTTATCATTTTGAGGATGATAAGTCGTACTGAAGTTCAACACATTATTCAGATAATGTTGAAGACTCTTCCAGAACATAGTGGTGAATCTAGGATCTCGATCAGATAGAATAGATAGTGGTACTCTGTGCAGCCTTAACACTTATATGATATATATCTGTGCCATTTTATCCAATGAGAAATCCACTTGAATTGCAATGAAGCATGTAGTCTTTGTAAGATGATCCAAAACAACCCAAATATCATTATTTTTATTGTATTTCTTCATAATTCCATTGACAAAGTCCATGGATATTTTCTCCCATTTCCATTCTGTTATAGGTAATGGTTGCATAAACCCCTACACTTCTGCCACTCAACCTTCACTTTCTGATATACCAGGAACTTTGATGTATACTCATCGATCTCGTTCTTCATGTTATCCCACCAATAATACTCTTATAGATCTCGATACATCTTTGTGTTCCCTGAGTGAATGGATAAATTAAAACTATGTGCATCATCCAAAAGTTCATTCCTTAACTCTAGATTTGATGGAACATGTAGTCTTGTCCCAAATATCACAATTCATTCTCCATTAACATTGAAATCTGAGGATTTTCCTTTTCTGATAGTTTCCACTTTCTTCTGAATTCCTGCATCATCCTTTTGATCATCCTTTATCCTTTCCAAACGAGATTTTTGAATAATCATTTGTGAAAGAATTGATGATGTTCACTTATTTATGATTCCCATGTCCATCTTCATGAAATCTAAGAAGATCAGATCCTTTTCACTTCTCATCAATGATAGAATCGTTGGGTCATTTCTACTTAGAGCATCCTCCACCTTATTATCTTTACTAGGGTGGTAATGGATTGAGCATTCACAGTCTTTGATCATCTCTAACAATCTTCTTTGGCGCATGTTCAATTCTTTCTATGTGAATATATACCTGAGGCTTTTTTGATCCCTATATATTTCACACTTCTCCCCAAAGAGGTAATGTCACCAAATTTTTAAAGCGAATATTACTGTATCCAACTCTAGATCATGTGTTGGATAGTTTTTCTCACGAACTTTAAATTTCCTTGAAGCATAGGAAATGAACTTTTCATTTTTAATCAACACACCACCTAGGTCCTTCATCGAATCATCACTGAATACCACAAAAATTTCTCCACTTGTGGGTAGTGTGAGAAAATGTGAAGTGATAATCCTCCTTTTCAACTCCTTGAAGCTATCTTTACATTCTTCACTCCAAGAAAAATTTACTCCCCTCTGATTTAGCTTGGTAAGAGGGCTGGAAAATCGTGGGAAATTTCTCAAAAATTGGAGATAATATCAAGTTAACCCTTGGAATCTATGGATACCTGTTACCAATGTTAGCCTCAACCATCCCTCAATTGCAGCTATCTTGGAGGGATCCATAGATATCCAATTTCCTGTGATGATATAACCCAAGAATGAGACCTCCTTTAACTAGAACTCACACTTGATGTACTTTTCATAGAGATTCTCCTTTCTCAAGGTCTCTAATAAAGTGCTTAGATGCTCCTCATACTCATCCTTGGATTTGGAGTATATGAAAATATCATCTATAAAGACTACCACAAATTTGTCGTGGTAATCTCTAAAGACTCCATTCATAAAGTCCATAAAGATTTCTGTAGAATTAGTGAGTCCGAAAGGAATTACTATGAATTCATAGTGCCCGTATCTTGTACGAAAAGTAGTCTTGGGGATATCCTCCTTCTTCACCCTTACATGATAATATCCTAACCGAAGATCCACCTTGAAGAAGTAATGTACTCCACGTAGCTGATTGAAGAAGTCATCAATTCGTGGCAGAGGATACTATTTCTTTATCGTGATTTTGTTGAGCTCAGGATCATCAATGCAAAGGAACATTGAACCATCCTTCTTCTTGATGAAGAGGACTGATGTACCCCATGGTGAAGCACAAGGGCATATAAACACTTTATCTAGATTCTCATGTAGTTGTTTCTTAAACTCATAAAGCTCCACAATAGCCATTCGATTTGGATTCTTGGATATTGGCAACACCCAAGGTATAAGATCAATTGAGAATTCAAGATCTCTTCTAGGAGGAAGACCATGAAATTACTCAGGAAACACTTCAGTGAATTCCCTAACAATAGGCATGTATTCCCTAACAATAGGCATATATTCCAAGATGGTTGCTTCCTTAGACTCAATCATCTAAGAAAGATATGCATGCTCGTAGGGTAGTAATATCCATGCTTGAGATGATGGTACTAAAGAAGATTCAACCTCCTCCTTTCACTTGTACAGAATCGGGTTCCGATTCTCCATATGGAGAGTGATTTCCATCTCTTGAAAATTTATGTTGGCTCTATATAAGGAAAGACAATCCACACTAATAATTAAATCAAATTACACTAGAGGGAGTATGACGAGATTCTACAGGAATTTCAATCCACAAATTATGATAGGGGAGGATTTATATTCATCGGATGCAGTGACTACCACATTTTCTATTCTCACCAACATCTTTACTTCCATGATTTGTGGTGGTGTTGGGATTTTTCTACTAATCTTTTGAGATATAAATGAATACATAGAACTAGAATCAAAAAGTAAGTTTGTTATTCTTGAATGAATAACTAGCATACCTGTCACTACTTCATTTTTGGGGTTCACTTCGGTGGTAGTGATTGAAAAATATCACCCTTGAGGCCTTAGAGGATGTTGGTTTCCACCAAAAACACTTGGATTAGGGAACTAGTTTGAAAACTTCACTAGTTCTTTGCAGTTGAAGCAATGAAAAACACGTTGAGGGTCAAACAGAGCGTTCCTATCCTCTGTCGTAACTGCGGGTTTTTCTTGTTAGTAGTTAATGGTCAGGTTACCTTCTCTTCTACACCTAAAAAAGTTCCTCATCCCCTTCAGGAAATTTCCAGGGTACTTCTTTCTGCACCATTGGAAAGTGGAGTGCAGGAATTTCTTAGTACCATTGGAATTATCCATCGGACGCCCAAAATTAAAGTCCACCTTATGCTTCTTGTCTCCATGATAGCCCTAAGATTCGCCTATCTCTATTTTGACTTTGGGGGAACATCGTACAATTTCCTCAAAGCTCTTGAAGTCACGGTTCACTAGGTCTTTCTGTAGGTTTGGTTTTATCCCAACAAAGAAGTGGTAAACCATGAATTCAGGGGTAATGACAAAGCTGGAGGCGTATCATGTAGGCCTTGTGATGTTTTCCTCATACGCTCCAATGGATTCGTTATCTTTTTTACTTTAGGTAAAGGAAGTCCCTTTCCACACTAAGTCGGTGAGTGTGAGGAAAATATTTTTTGAAAAACATTTTATTGAAATACTTCTATTCCAACACCTCTATCTCTTCCTCAGGATTCGTATTTTTGATTAATGTCTACCATTGATCAAATTCACCCTCTATATGGTAATCAGCTAGAAGAACCTTCTCTTGTTCATAACATTGAAGTATGGAGAATATTTTTTCAAAGTAGTTGATCCATTGTTAATAAATTGAGTGATGAGATGATCCATTAAAAGTCATAGGCCTTTGTCTCATGAAGCTCCCGATTGTGTCTTGTTCTTTCTTAAGGGGGGTTGGATGATCCTCTGGACCCATGTTTCTATTAAAAACATGAGTTAACTGAGAGAGTATCATGACAAAGTTTGCAATTCATGCTCTCATAAGATTGGGAATCTTTTTATAATAGTTATCACATTGATCTTCACATCAGTTTCTAGCCTGAGTCCTCCTATTACCGGCCATTGGATGGAATAAAAGGAAAGTTATAGGTAACACATAAATTGGAATCCAATGAAAAAAGGTATAACTTATAAATTACATTTATTTCCTTAACTTATCTATGTTATCAATGATCTACTTCCCAACGTATATTATTAAGGGCATTTTTTTATTCCCTAAACAACAGTTCATAATTTGATTATGAATTTACCAAAGCATATCCCCCAGGAGTTTCGTAACCAAGAGTACAAAAAGACCCATTTTCCTGCACCAGTTCCCGTTCGAGTCTATCTCAAAGTGGTGTTTTCGGGTTTTACCCCTAGATACATATGTGATAGATCTGCCTCTACCTGCTCACATCTAGACAGAGACGTATTTTCTAGATAAACCACTTACTCAATACTCACCAAAATTTAGGGATGTTTTTATTATACTTAGTATTATCCCTAAGGCTTTCACTAGGGTTTTCTAATCCTAATCCCAACAATAATTAAACATATCCTTTAATAACAACTATAACAACCCTTATCTTTGTTTCACACTTAAACATAATTTATTACATAAAATATTCATAAAATATAGAGAGTTCTGGTGTCTTGGTGGATTAGGAACATTACATAACAACTTAAAACATGAAACACACATATTTATTGAAAATCCCCTTTACATGACCACACGCATTCCTTCGTACTTAGCATTGCATGAGATTTCCTAAGGACATACATAAGAAAAAGGTGAGATATAAAGCCCAGTAAGGGTGTAAACAAGACATAACATGTAGAATATAGTACATGTTAGGAAATAGGCATATAAATGGATCATAAAAGAAACATGAACAGAAAGTCCTGATATAACATGAATATCATAACATGGAAATGTGGCGTCAACATTTAACATGATATTAGATTTAGCCAAGGATAATTTCACATGGAGCATGAGTAAACCATAATTTGACTTGAATTAGCATGAGTAAACCCTCATTTCACTTGATGTATCATGATACTAATCTTTACCCAATTCATTGGAGTGCTATTAGGGCGCACCATTCTTAATCATTTCATTTCCTGCATAAGTGTGCCACATGGATCATACAACATGGAATCA
Organism: Viscum album; assembly: GCA_963277665.1. Lineage (NCBI taxonomy): Eukaryota > Viridiplantae > Streptophyta > Magnoliopsida > Santalales > Viscaceae > Viscum > Viscum album. The sequence continues at coordinate 283,926,591 of OY728167.1, forward strand.
TTCAACATCATCATTTATTCCATGATAAATGAATGTGGAATACATAAATAAAACTATATAATCAATAAGTAAATGTGTGTAAAGTTGAATACCCTTGATAGATAAATGGGCATTGTATTCACTACACAATGAATTTGGCTTGCAAAATCACGGTGCAATTTTGGAAACATAATGACGTGACATAATAGTTTATAAAAATGGTTAATTAGAGAGAAAGGGGAATATCATAATATTTACATGAAGTGTAAAGTATGGGGGTCATATAGATATATTTCCCATCATATGTAATGGAATTTAGATGCATAATATAAAATAATTTCTTGAATGTAAATGAGAAGAGAGAAATTCCTTACAGAATTTCGGCATGGTAACATGTGTACATGAGAGGCATTAATCAGAGATAAAGAGGTATATAATCATTAAAACATAAGAAGGGAAGTATTGGGTATGTTATAAATCATACCCCAACATTTTTAATAGGAAACAAAAGGGTATAATAGTATAGTGAAATTTGGACAAAAATGAGAAAGGAAGACATCTCTTACATGGAAGTGTGATCCCAAAGGCTTGGGAGGGGCTTGAGAGAGGATTATTGGGAGCTTAGGGTGACCTGGGAGGATTTTAGAGAGAGTAGGGCTGGGTATAGACGTGCTCCAGGGTTTTTGAGTGAAGATAAGTGGGAGCTTGGGTGGTTTTATATAGAAAAAGAGAGGGAATTCTTTATTATTTAGGTTTGGGACACTACACATTAAACTAATCAAAACCACAAACCAACCCATGGTTTTTTACCATGTTTTTTTCCAATGGGGAGTGGAAAATATTATTTTATAAGTCAAATGACCTAAATTATTAAAATATTTGGCTTTCTTATGTGGAGGTGAGTCACACTATCGAGTAAATTATTTTAGAAAGTTAAAATGTTTTATAAGTCTTGGAGGGTCCACTAAGGCACCATAAAACTAGTCAAACAAATCTAAAATCAAAATTTTAAAGGTAAAACATATTTTGGCAGAAAAAACCTTTTATTATATTTTATTAAATAACTATTGGGTCATTATTATTTCATAAAAAACACATTATATATTTAAACGGTATTTAATTTTTCCCCAAAAATTTGACTGTCTCGAAAAATTATGAAATATTCACCGTTGGATAATTTCGATGTACTGATTCCAAAAATAATATTCATTTTATCTGAATAATTTTATAAATATTTTAATTTTTAATTTTAAAATAAAGACTGTTGTTTATCGAAAATTCATGGGTTTTAACAAAAATAGTTTTCAAACCTTAATAAAGATTATAATTGTATTCATAAAAATTATACGATCATTTATATTTAATAAAAATTAATATAGTAACAATATTTTATTAAAATATTATTTAATTAAAAATCCATTAATTCATAAAAATATATTTCTTAATTCAATATTAACAAAAAATAATATGTGTTCATTAAAAAACTTTTACAAAATAAATGCATATTCTTTATAAAAAAATAATGCACATAGTCATGATCCTAGGGTCTTGTTACATATCCCATTATAACTCCCACATAATACCTAAGGGTACGGTGTTTGATGGTGATAGACTCCTGGGATGGCTCTGATAACATCACTCAGGTGGTAATTTCTATTAAATTACACTTCTCCAGTAAGCAGTTCCATTCATGCTTAACGTGTAGAAGCTCAAATTGGTCTTGGTCAAGAGAGAATATCAATGACGCAACCTCCTTTCTGAGCTTCGACAAATGGGCTTCGTATGGAGAAATTAAATTGGATGAGTCCATCGCTTCCTTTTTCTGAGTAAATTAGATTTGTTAAAGCCCTATATTTATACTAATCATGTGATCATTATTCAATGGCTAAATTAGCAATGATATCAATTCTTAACGGTATTTTGAAATCCAAAAACATAAAACCAAGGAAGTGCATATTTTATATAACCATTTTACATTATAATATATTTAATTAGATCAAGAGGAATTTTCATTAATAAAATTTTAGGTTGTTACTACTATTTAGATGGAACTATATGTAGATCTTTATGGTAGGCCATAAAGATCACCGCTATGTTGGATGGAGAAATGTGAGTCATAAATGTTGTGACCGAGTCTCATGTAAGAGAAACCAGAACAAATTCATTTTATTTGGAAGATTACAGCTACATCTCAGAGTATAAAAAATTCATATAATAATTGATGATGATGAACCCTATAGTTTACAGATGCTGATAATGTATTCCTTATGGTATCACTTAGGTTGGGTCACCATAGGATACAGAGACAAAGAAATTTAGAACCCATTTTTGTTTGATCATTTGAGGTTGTAGAATGAATCGGGTCGGTGGAATTCTTATTTGGTCTTACAAAGAGATACAATGCTATGAATGATGTTTTCCATGTGTCAAAACACTGTTGAAATCACCATGATCCGTGTCATGGGATTCAGGTGGATGATGTTGAGCTTAAGATAGATGTTTCCTTTGAGTAGCATCTGATATGTGTGTTGGATCGTAATTAGAAAATGTTACGATGAAAGTCCTTGCTGATAGTTCATGTATTGCCAAAACCTGGTCGTGTGAAGGAGTAAATCTAAGAAATGGAAGTTGATATGTGGCCTTAGTGGCCAGATATTTTTGTCTAAGAATATTACTGATACTTGGGGGTGAAGCTAGAGGATGAGATGTTATAATTTGAGGAGATTGTAAGATACCTCCATTTTTAGTAGAAATCTTGAGCTTATTTACAGTTACTATTTTACCTTATCTTGATTTATTTTAATTTTGGATTGACTTTTGGGTTTGTTTGTGGTAAAATCTAAGAACAATTGAAGAAATATGGAAGTGTATGGTTAGCACATGGTTTTCCCTAACTGTGCGCCCTGGCCCAGCAAATCGTGAAACCCTTGACATAGGGGTTTTTCACAATTAGAGAATAGTTTTTCAAGCCATTCACCCTAAAAGGATAAACCATGCACCCCTAAAAATAAATGCATGTCTAGGCACAAGGTTAGGGGAAACTATGTGCCCCTACCTAGAAAACTAAACATGTGGTTTTAATTAACCTGATCTATAGTTTTATAATTAAATGAAACCCCCAATAAACCCAAAATTTACCCCCACTTAGGCCATTAATATTTATCACAATTTTGGAGCCTTCTGGACAGATCCAAGCTCTCCTAACCTCAGTTCTTAGTGATTCGAATCTTGGATCAAATATTTCCACCCCTTACTATAAAGAAATATCATCCTTATTATTTTCTTATTCTTATCCATTTCTTCCCTCTTTCTTTAAGAAAATGTATTCCTTATTTTGATTAGATATATACCTAGTTTTTTTTATCAAGATCTAGTATGATATATTTAGATATTTATTTAAGAGATCTTTTATTTTTTAATCTTGATTTAGGTTAAAGATCTGAATCTCTATCTACACCGTTACACCATTGAATTTTGGGGATTACCTTTGGGATATTGTTCATAAAAAAAGAGGTATGTGGTTTAATATTCAAATATGATAGTCATGATTTTGATTACATGTATGGAAATTCTATAATTTATAGGGTTAATTTAGAAATTTAAATTCCTAAATTGATTTAATCAATGTGGGAAAATAATTGATTATGTAATTTGGGATTTGATTGAATAATGGAAGTGCAGATAATTAAATGTAGACTTAAATATCCAAATTTTGAATTATGAGTTGAAAATAATTAATTGGTAAATTAATTAATGGAGATTTAGGTTTTGAAAGGATTAATTAAATGGTGAATTATTTAATGGATCGTATATGGTCAATTGGTTGTTAAATTAAATAAAGGAAATTATTGTGATTAATTAATTTTTGAATTAATTAATGTAAATGGATTAATTAATTTATGAATTAATTAATGGAATATTTTTATGATTAATTGTGACAATAGGATTAATGTTGATTAATCATGATTGATTTGGAATAGTTATCTGGTGACATATGTGATATATATATATATATATATATATATATTATTAAGTGATAAATGTGTGTTGGAAATTGTCTAATGATTCCAAATCCATTGTGTGCAGGACATGTTCTACTGCTTTCGAACACCATAGTGATAAATATTTGCAGGACATGTTCTGCTACATCTAAAGCCAACAGGGTCATAAGCATGATGACCAAGACCCACATTTTTGGCATTGTCCTATTGTTCCAGTTATCCAATTTATAAATTGAAATGTAATTGATAATGAAATCCCATTAGTTTAATGAATTGTAAATTTATAATGAGAAATGGTTTAAACTCCGGTATGGGCCAAATTAGATATTGAGGTTTGAGTGTACTCGAGAACATGAAGGTTTATATAGTAAAATAAAGAACAAATGACAATGTGATAACTGTATACTTATTCATTATACCTACTCATTTATACAATTTCATACATTGTTATTGAATGTATATTTTTTAGACACTATTTGTGTTGGACTACTGAGTTTTACTCACACCGTACTTGGTCTACCTGATCGGTACCTGAATAGATTTCATAGCTTCATGAAAGGTAAAGCGTAATGGCCTTGTGTTAGATGGATGAGTTGGGAATGAGAATACCTGAGGGAATCAGACATGATTTTGGACCCTCTTGGGTGGATTTTCAATGTTTTTATTTTAGTTTTCATCTTAGACACTGGACACGTACATTGGCATGACATATTTATAGTTCAGGTTTGATATTGTATCTCTAGTTTTTAGTGATCTTGCGATCATGGTATAGTTATGTTTATAGTTATATGTTATTCATTTATTGTTTTTTATTTTCCACTAGTGTATTACTCTAATAAAATTTGGTATAGTCTCCCCGATGATCTATATTAGGCCCTCAATTCTAGTCAGAATCCTCTGGCTTATGGGGATTCGCGCCTGAGTTCAAGTGAATGACATGATTGGGGCACCGGTGCATGACACCCGGGACGAGACATTCAACATTTTCTATCCTTGCAGACAATCTGGCCATGAAAATAAATATTTGAGTGACATAAGTCACACAAACTAAATTTACCATAAAATTAATTTTCATTTGTTGTCAAAAAAATATTTCAAAAATAATACCAAACCAAAATCAATAATTAGCGGTGGATTAGGAAACCATAACTAAAAAAATGGCAAAATATAGTGGTGATTTTTAAAAAACTACCGATAATAATTTTTTAACCCATGAAACTTATTCTCTCTCCCATCCCCCCAAACCCATTACTATGACAACCCTGATCTTTTATTACACAATTAAACATAATTTGTTACATGAAATTCACTGGATACAACATAGAATATCGAGAGATCTTGTGTCTTTGGGGCTTAGGATCATTACATAAAAACTTAAAACCTGAAATACAATATCTTTACTGAAAAATTCCTTTACATGACCACTACATTCCCTCGTACTTAGAATTGCATGGGATAACCTGAGGACATGAATAAAAAAAGGGTGAGCTATAAAGCCCAGTAAGGGAATAATTATGGAATAAAATGAGGAATAAAATACATGTTAGACAATAGGCATATAAATAGAGAAAAATAGAAGCATAAACATAAATGCTTGATAAATCATGATAATCATAACATGGAAATGTGGCAACAACACTCAACATGGAATTATCATGAGCCAAGGATCATTGCACATGGAGCATGAGTAAACCCTCATTTCACATGAAGCACAAGTAAACCCTCATTGCACTTGAATTATCATGAGTAAAAACCCATTGCACATGACTTATCATCATACTATAATTTACCCAATGCATTGGAGTGCTATAAGGGCGCACCCTTCTTAAACATTTCATTTCATGCATAAGTGTGCCACATGGATCATAAAACATTGAATCATTCAACATAATCATTTATTATACGATAAAAAAATGTGGAATACATACATGAAACTCTTTAAGAAATAAGTAAATGTTCTTAAAGGTGAATACCCTTGATAGAGAAATGGGCATGGTATTCACTACACAATGACTTTGGCTTGGAAAAGCGCGGTGCAATTTCGGCAGCATAACAGCGTGACGTAAGAATTCATAAAAAATTTTGATGAGAGAGAAAGGGGTGTCTCATCATATGTACCTGAAATGGACAGTAATGGGGTCATATATATATATATATATATGTACCAAAAATTGTAATTGAATTTAGATTCATGATACAAAATAAATTCTTGAATGTCAGTGAGGAGAGATAAATTCCTTTCAGAATTTCGGAATAGTAACGGGTGTACATGGGAGGAATTTATTAAGAGAGAAAGGGGTCCCTCATAATTCAAACATAACGTGGGAAGTATGGGGGAGGTTAGAAACCATACCCAAACATATATAATTGAAATTGAAAGGGCATAACAACATTAAGAAAATTGGACAAAAATGAGAAAGGAAGAAAAAACCCTTACTTGGAAGTGCACTTCAAAAGGCTTGAGAGAGGCTTCTTGGGAGCTTGGGGCACCTTGGGAGGGTTTTAGAGAGAGTAAGAAAGAGGTTGGACGAACTCCAAATGCTTTGAGTGAGGAGGAAGTGGGATCTTGGGTGGGTTTATATAGGAAAGGTGAGGGAATTCTTTATTATTTAGGTTTGGGACACCACCCATTAAACTAATCCAAACCAAAAACCAGCCCATGGTTTTTGCAAATGGTTTTTGGAAAAGGGAAGTGGAAAAAAATATTCTATAATTCCAAAGTCTAAACTTCTTAAAATAATGGGGTTGCTTATGTGGAGTTGAGTCACACTCCCAAGGAAAACAATTTAAAAAGACAAGATGTTTAATAAGTCTTGAAGGGTCCATTAATGCTTTGACAAATTAGTCAAAAAAACCCAAAATCGAATTATTTTAATGTTAAAACATATATTGGCAAAGAATAAAGCTTATAGTATTTTATTAAATCACTATTGGGTCATTATGATATCATAAAACACATTATATATTTAAACGGTATTTAATTTTTACCCAAAAATTTGACTGTCTCAAAAGATTATGAAAAATTCACAGTTGGATAATTTCGATGTCCTGATTCTAGAAATAATATTTATTTTATCTAAATAATTTTATAAATATGTTAATTTTCACCTTTAAAATAAAAACCAACATTTATCGAAAATTCACGGGTTTTGACAAAAATGGCTTCCGAACCTTAATAAAAATTAGAATGGCATTCATAAAATTATATGATCATTTATATTTAATAAAAATTACTGTAATAATGATAATAACATTTTATTAAAATATTATTTAATACAAAAATACATTAATTCATCCAAATAGATTTCTTAGTTGACTATTAACTAAAAACACAATTTGTTCTTTAAAAACTATTTAAAAGGTAACAATAATAAAATGAAAGTATATTCATTGTTATATAAAAAAATAATGTAAATAACCATAGTTCTATGGTCTTGTTACATAACCCCTTATAACACCTGCATAAGACCGAAGAGTAAGGTGTGTGATGGTGATAGACTCTTAGGGTGGCTCGGATAACATTGCCCGGGTGGTAATCTCTATCAACTCCCACTTCTCTCGTAGGCGGTCTTTCTTGAGCTTAAAATATTCAAGCTTGGCTTGGGATTGGTCAAGAGAGAAGCCCAAAGATGAAACCTCCTTTCCGAGCTCTGAAAAATGGGCTTCGTATGGGGCATGTCTACTGGATGAGGTCATCGCTTCCTTTGTCTAAATAAATTTGATTCATTAAAGCCCTATATTTATACTAATCATGTGATCACTATTCAATGACTATATTAGAAACAGTCACAATTCATAAAATAAAACCAAAGAAGTTGACATTTTATATAATCATTTTACATAAAGCGACATTTAATGAGATCAAGAGAGATTTCCATTAATGAAAGTTTGGGTCATTACAGTATTCCCCCCGTTAAGAAATTTTGCCCTCGAAATTTCCATTTCCCACACTAAAACAGATGTGGGTAATTCTGCTTCATCATTTCCTCCAATTCCTACAATGCTTCTTCAAACTTGTGATTTCTCCACAACACCTTGATGAGGGGCATTGTCTTCTTTCGTAGAAATTTTTCTCTATGATCTAATATCTTCACTAGTTTCTCCTCATAAGAAAGATCATCCTCTAACTGTACCACCTCTGAAGAGAGTACATGTGAATGGTCCGGTATATACTTCCTTAAGAGGGATACATGAAAGAAATCATGTACTTTTTCCATGGTAGGTGGAAGTGCTAGTCGATAGGCCACATCCCCGACATGATCAAGAATCTCTAAGGGGCCGATTTATCTTGGACTTAACTTCCCTTTATTTCCAAACCTCATGACCTTCTTCCATAGAGATATGTGTAGAAATACCATGTATCGAACTTTAAACTCAAGGTCTCATCGACGGTTATCTGTATAACTCTTCTGTCGACTCTGGGAAACCTTGATGTGATGCTAAATTGTTTCCACCTTCTCAACCATTTCTTCGACCATTTATGGTCCAAGTAGCTTATGCTCACCGACCTCATCCTTCACGCCGGTGTTCTGCACCTTTTCCCATAAAGGGCTTAAAATGGTACCATTTGGATGCTCGATTGGAAACTGTTATTATATGAGAACTCAACTATAGGAATATTTTGATCCCATTCTCTTTTAAATTCCATTGGGCATACTCTCAACATGTGCTCAAGTGTTTGGATAGTCCAATCGGATTAGAAATCAGTTTGAGGATGATAGGTCTCACTGAAGTTCATTTCAGTATTCAGAGCATGTTGAAGATTCTTCCAAAATATTGAGGTGAATCTTGGATCTTGATCGGGCATAATAGATAGTGGTACTCCATGAAGCCTTAAAACTTCCTTGATATATATTCGTGCCATTTGATCCAATAAGAAATCCTCCATAATAACAGTGAGGTGTGCAACCTTTATAAGACGATCCATAACAACCCAGATTGCATTGTTGCCTTTGGATTTCTTAGGAAGTATGATGACAAAGTTCATGGTGATGTTCTCCAATTTCCATTCTTGTATTGGAAATGGTTGCATCATCCCATTAGACTTCTGCCTCTCTACCTTAACTTTATAACAAACCAGGCACTTTGATGTATATTCAAAGATCTCCTTCTCCATATTATCCCACCAATAATGCTATCGGATATCTCGATACATCTTTGTGTTTCCTAGGTGAATAGATAAGTTCGAACCATGTGAATCATCCAAATGTTCCTTCTTCATCTCTAAACATGATGGAACACATAGTCTTTTCCCAAATCTCATAATTCCAACTTCATTAACATTGAACTCTGAGGATTTCCCTTTTCTTATAGCTTCCACTTTCATCCGAATCCCCACATCATCCTTTTGAGAATACTTTAACCTTTCCAAAATTGATGGTTGATCAATCATTTGTGAAAGGATTGATGATGTTCCCTTCTTTATTATTCCCATTTCCATCTTCATCAAATCTAAGAAGATTGGATCATTTCCAATTCTCATCAATGATAGAATTGCTGGGTCCTTTCTACATAGAGAATCTTCCACCTTTTTTTCTTTCCCATGGTGGTAATGGATTGAGAAGTTATAGTCTTTGATCAGCTCTAACCATCTTCCTTGGTGCATGTTCAACTCTTTCTGTGTGAAAATATACTTGAGGCTTTTGTGGTCCGTATATATTTCACACTTCTCCCCATAGAGATAATGCTGCAAAATTTTCAAATCGAAGATCACTACAGCCAACTCGAGGACATGTGTTGGATAGTTATGTTCATGAACATTCAATTGCCTTGAATAATAGGAAATGACTTTGTCATTTTGCATCAACACACATCCCAGACCCTTTTTCAAAGCATCACTGAATACCACAAAAAGTTCTCAACTTGTGGGTAAAGTAAGCACGGGCACAACGATAAGCCTCCTTTTAAACTCCGTGAAGCTTTTTTTCTCACTCATCACTCCAAGAAAACTTTTCTTCCTTCTAAGTTATCTTGGTAAGAGGGTTGGACAATTGTGAGAAATTTCTCACAAATCGTCTATAATATCCAGCAAACCCCAAGAAGCTACAGATATCCATTACCGATGTTGGGCTTTTCCATCCCTCAATTGCATCTGTTTTGGAAGGATTCATAGATATCCCATTGCTTGTGATGATATGGCCCAAGAATGAGACCTCCTTTAACCATAACTCACACTTGTTGTACTTTTCATAGAGCTTATCACTCCACAAGGTCTCTAGTATAGTTCTGAGATGCTCCTCATGATCCTCTTTGGTTTTGGAGTATATCAAAATATTATCTATAAATACTACCAAAAATTTGTCAAGGTAATCTCAAAAGACTTTATTAATCAAGTCCATGAATATTGCTGGAGCATTAGTGAGTCTGAAAGGTATTACAATGAATTCATAGTGCCAGTATCTTCTATGAAGAGTAGTCTTGGGGATATCTTCATTCTTCACCTTTACATGATAATATCCCAACCGTAAATCCAACTTGGAGAAGTATTGTTCTCCACGCAGATGATCAAACAAGTCATCAATTCATGGGAGAGGATACTTGTTCTTTATCGTGATTTTGTTTAGCTCACGATAATCGATGAAAAGGTGAATTGACCTATCATTCTTCTTGACGAATAGGACTGCTCCACCCCATGGTGAAGAACTTGGGCGTATAAACCCTTTATCCAGATTCTCCTGTAGTTGTTTCTTTAGCTCCTCAAGCTCCACAACAGCCATTCAATATGGAGTCTTGGATATTGGTAACGCCCCAGGTATAAGGTCAATTGATAATTCAACATCTCTTTTAGGAGTAAGACAAGGAAATTCCTCGGGAAACACTTCATCGAATTCCCTCCCAATAGGCATGTCTTCAAGGATGGTTGCTTCCATGGACTCAATCATATGATCCAGATACGAGTGCTCATAAGGCAGTAATATCCATGGTTGATATGATGGAGAAAAAGAAGATTCATCTTCCTCCTTGCACTTGTAAAGAATCGGGGGTTGATTCTCCACATGGAGAGTGATTTCCCTCTCACGGCAATTTATGTTGGCTCTATATAAGTAAATCCAATCCATGCCAAGAATTGCATCAAATTACACTAGAGGGAGTATGATGATGTTCACCAAGAAGTTCAATCCACATATTATGACATGGGAGGAGTTATATTCATGGGATGCAATGATTGCCACATTTTCTGTACTCACCAACATCTTCACTTCCATGATTTGTGGTGGTGCTGGGATTGTTCTACTAAACTTTTGAGATATAAAAGAATGCGTAGAACCTGAATCAAAAAGTAAATTCACTATTCTTGAATGAATAACTATTGTATCTATCACCACTTCATTGTCGGGGTTAACTTTGGCAGTAGTGATGGAAAAAGCTCGCCCTTGTTGCCTTGGAGGTTGTTGGTTGCCTCCGAAAAGCCTTGGCTTAGGGAACTGATTTGCAAGATGCACTGGTTCATTGCAGTTTTAGAAATGAACAATGAGTTGAGGTTCAAACGGATCATTACTCTCCTCTATTGCAGCCTCAGTTCTTTCTTGTCGACAGTTAACAGCCAGGTTCCCTTATCTTCCACACCAAAAACATTTTCTCGTACACTATAGGAAATTTCCAGGGTGCCTCTTTTCGCACCTTTGGCAAGTGGGGTGCTAGATCTTCTTAGCACCATTGGATTTATCCATCGGACCTTCATAATTGAAGTCCACCTAACACTTATTATCCCCATGATACCCCTAAGATTCATCGATCTCCATTTCAACCTTGAGGGAACATCATAAAATTTCCTCATAGCTGTCGAAGTCACGGATCACCAATTCTTTCCACAGGATAGGTTTCAGCCCACCAAAGAAGTGGTCAAACTTGCATTTGGGGGTAACGACAATGTCGGAAGCGTATCATGCAATCCTTGTGAAGTTTCCCTTGTACGCTCCAATAGATTCATCGTCTTTTTGTTTGAGGGCAAGGAAGTCCCTTCCCATCTTAAGCCGGAGGGTGCGTGGAAAATATTTATCAAAAAACATATTCCGAAAATCCTTCCATTTCAATGCCTCGAACTCCTCCCCAGGCTTCATAATTTTGATCAACGTCCACCATTTATCATCTTTAACCTCTATAAGATAAGCATCCAGGAGAACCTTCTCTTGTTCAGAACATTGAATGGTGCAGAATATCTTTTCAATGGAGTTGATCCATTGTTCAGTGATTGAGGGATCATATGATCAATTAAAAGTAGGAGGCCTTTGTGTCATGAAGCTCTCGATAATGACTTCTTCTTTCTTCGGGGGGGGGGAACGTTCCTCTTGACCCATGTTTCTATTCAAATCATGAGTTATCTGAGAGAGAAGCATGACAAAGTTCACGATTCCCACTCCCATTGGATTGGGAATCTCATTAGTACAATAGTCACATTGATCTTCACATCGGTTTTTAGCCCGAGTGCTCCTATTACTGGTCATTGGCTGGAATAAAAGGAAAGTTAGGGGTAACACATAAAGGGTAATCCAAGGACAAAACTGATGACTTATAAATACATTTTATTTCCTTAACATATGAATATATTGGCTTTAGTCTATGTTATCCATGATCTACTTTCTAACATATATTCTTAGGGCATGTTTTTTTCCCTTAATAATGGTTCATACTAAAATTGGGAATTTACCAAAGCATATCATCCTGGAGTGTCATAACCAAGAGTGCATCAAGGCCCATTGTCGTGCACCAGTTCCCGTTCGTGTCTAGCTCAAAGCGGTGTTTCTGGGTTTTACCCCTATGATACATCTGTGCTAGAGCCGCCTCTACCTACTCATATCCAGATTGGGATGTATTTTCTCAATAAACCACTTACTCAATACTCACCAAAACTTAGGGATGTTTTTATTATACATAGTCTTGTTTATAAGTCTTTACTAGGGTTTTCTAATCCTAATCCCAAAAATAACTAAACCTATCCTCTAATACCAACTATGACAACCCTGATCTTTTATTACACAATTAAACATAATTTATTACATGAACATCACTGGATACAACATAGAAGATCGAGAGGTATAGTTTCTTTGGGGATAAGGATCATTACACAACAACTTAAAACATGAAATAAAACATCTTTACGGAAAACTTCTTTTACTTGACCACTATATTCCCTCGTACTTAGCATTGCATGGGATAACCTGAGGACATGCATAAGAAAAGGGTGAGCTATAAATCCCAGTAAGGGAATAATCATGGAATTAAATGAGTAATACAATAAATTTTAGACAATAGGTATATCAATAGAGAACAAGAGAAAAATAAACATAAAGGAAAGATAAAGAATGATAATCATAACATGGAAATGTGGCAACAACACTTAACATGGAATTAGCTTGAGCCAATGCTCATTGCACATGGAGCAATAGTAAACCCTCATTGCACATGAATCACGATTAAAACCTCATTTCACATGAATTAGAATGATTAAACACCCATTGAACATGACGTATCATGATACTATACTTTACCCAATGCATTGGAGCACTATAAGTACACACACTTCTTAAACATTTCATTTCATGCATAAGTGTGCCACATGGATCATAAAACATTGAATCATTCAACAAAATAATTTATTCCATGATAAAAGAATATGGAATACATACAGGAAAATATTTAAACAATAAGTAAATGTTCCTAAAGGTGAATACCCTTGATAGAGAAATGGGCATGGTATTCACTACACAATGACTTTGGCTTGGAAAAGTGCGGTGCAATTTCGGCAGCCTAACGGCGTGACGTAATGATTTATAAAAATGGTTGATGAGAGAGAAAGGGGTGTCTCAACATATTTAAATTAAATGGACAGTAAGGGGTTCATATATATACATGTCCCAACAATTGTAATGTAATTTAGATTCATGATAGAAAAAAATTCCAGAATGTAAGGGAGGAGAGATAAATTCTTTTCGGAATTTCGACATAGTAACATGTGTACATGGTAGGAATTTATTGAGAGGGAAAGGGGTATCTCATAATTAAAACATAAAGTGGGAAGTGTGGGGGAGGTTCAAAACCATACCCCAACATTTATAATTGAAATTAAAAGGGTATAACAACATTAAGAAAATTGGACAAAGATGAGAAAGGAAGAAAAACCCCTTAGTTGGAAATGTGCTTCCAAAGGCTTGAGAGAGGATTGAGAGAGGATACTTGGGAGCTTGGGGCACCTTGGGAGGGTTTTAGAGAGAGTAGGGAAGAGGTTGGACGAACTCCAAAGGCTTTTAGTGAGGAGGAAGTTGGAGCTTGGGTGGGTTTATATAGGAAAGGTGAGGGAATTCTTTATTATTTAGGTTTGGGACTCCTCACATTAAACTAATCCAAACCACAGGCCAGACCATGGTTTTTTCCAATGGTTTTTGGAAAAGGGAAGTGGGAAAAAAATATTTTATAAGGCCAAAGTCCTAACTTCTTAAAATAATGGGGTTGCTTATGTGGAGGTGAGTCACACTCACAAGGAAAACAATTTAAAAAGACAGGATGCTTAATAAGTCTTGAAGGGTCCATTAATGATTTGTAAAATAATTAAAACAAACCCAAAATCACATTATATTAATGGTAAAACATATATTGGCCGAACATAAAGCTTATTGTATTTTATTACATCACTATTGGGTCAGTATGATGTCATAAAACACATTATATATTTAAACGGTATTTAATTTTTACCCAAACATTTGACTGTTTCAGAAAATTATGAAAAATTCACCATTTGATAATTTCGATGTCCTCATTCCAGAAATAATATTTATTTTATCTAAATAATATTCTAAATTTGTTAATTTTCAATTTTAAAATAAAACCCGATATTTATCGAAAATTCATAGGTTTTGACAAAAATGGATTTCGAACCTTAATAAAAATTACAATTACATTCATAAAATTATACGATCATTTATATTTAATAAAAATTAATTTAATAATAATAATATTTTATTAAAATATTATTTAATAAAAATATCCATTAATTCATAACAATATATTTCCTAGTTGAATATTAACTAAAAACACTATTTGTGCTTTAAAAACTGTTTACAAGGTAACAATAATGAAATGAAAGTATATTCATTGTTATATACAAAAATAAAGCACATAACCATAGTGATAAGGTTTTGTTACATAACCCCTTATAACAATCGCATATGACTGAAGATTATGGTGTGCGATGGTGACATAACCTCCTTTCTGATCTCTGAAAAATGGGCTTCTTATGGGGCACATCTACTGGATGAGGCCATCACTTCCTTTGTTTGAGTAAATTGGATTCATTAAAGCCCTATATTTATACTAATCATGTGATCACTGTTCAACAGCTATATTTTCATCAGTCATAATTCTTAACATTAAACCAAAGAAGTTGACATTTTATATAAAAATTTTATATAAAGATACATTTAATTAGATCAAGAAAGATTTCAATTAATGAAACTTTGGGTCATTACAAATACCCCTCCCCATCATCCGCTAACCCTGTGAAACCCTACCCCCTCCCGTCGGCCCCCTTATCCCCATCACCACCGACCGCCTTATCTTTCACCCCCAGAAACCGACACCCCACCCCCTATCCCCCTCACACCACCCCCTTCTCCACTTCATCATCGGATGCCTTCTCTATCTCCATCCCCTTTATTCCCTACTATGTTACTGTCGGCCCCTCTTCCCCTCGACACTATCAAACCCTTGGTACAGTTCTCTTAATCTTGGTACAATTTTCATATTGGAATGGAATACATGATTTATTTTTTTCTATAATATGTAGTTTTAGGTTTGAATCTATGTGATTGGAATCAGGATTTGTTGAAAGGTATTCTTTCAGGGTATCTGTTGTTCTTTCATTAATTTTTCTAATTTGGATGTGGTTCTATATGGTGGATTTCATTTTCTATTTTAGTTTCTTCTTCCCCATGTAAAGAATATTATGGTTTATACGATTTTTATAGTTTTTCCCTTAATTTTTTGTGCCATTTTGGTGTTATATAGTTTGGATGGACTCTTTAAATCTTCTAGGTTCTGATAAATTGTTATGCTCCATGATGATGGGTTGCAGATTCATAGAGAAACTATTCACTATCGATGATGATCCTTTTCAATTATTATCCAATGATTATGTTTTTCTATGTTCATTGATTATTAAAAGTGATGTTTGGTGATGTGTTGTGTGGCCACACCCATATTAGGGTCTGAGGTGATACTCGAGATCACTTTTAGATTTCTCAGGTTCATACAATTCCAATTATAACTTTTTTATATTCAGTAAAAAAAAATTCCTCATGGGTGGCCCATACGACACTCTGGTGGCCCTTGGCTGGTTGTAGACTATTTTTTTTTTATTTTTTTATCTTGTTATCACACAACCTTAAAGTCCTTTATTTGAAAATCAAAAATATATAATTTGATATAATGAGCTCCAATGGTTAGGTTTATGAATATCTTCCTTCCTTTATGAATAGATGATAATATTTCCCTTTTATAATATAGAGAACACCAAATTTATTTTCTATTAAACTTACTATCGAGGAAAAAAAATTACTCATATAGGAATACATATATTCATTTGGATGAGATGACCAAGTCTTCAATTCCATAATAAGATTTATTCTTTCAGGCTAAGATAACAATAATTTTTCATATCACCCACACAAAATCGATTTTATTTACTCCATAAACATCTTTTCGACACTATTCCATATTCTATTATCATAAATAAGAAGCCTTTATTCCCAAATGACACTTCATTTTCTTCATCAATAAGATGTGAAACACATAACATTATGTGTTTTAATTCACCAAAAAATGATTGTTTTTATATTTTAGCTTTTCTTCCCAAATGTCCGCTAAGCCATGTCATTTTATTTTGATAGAACCATCATTTCCAAAGTTCAGCATACATTATTTTCACTATTAAATATATTTTAAATATTTTAAATTTCCATTAATGTGAGAATATAATCTATTGTCCCATATCCATAGTTTTTTCATTGGATGAATTAAGTGTCTCTTCTAAAAAAACATTATTCTTAAAATTTCACTTATTATTATGAGCCCATTGAGTATTATAAATTATATATTTTAGGGAGTGTAGAAGGATCATTCATCTATTTTCATTATGACTAGGATAATCACATCCTCTACCAACTTCTTCAGGAACCTCAAACATATTGTTTTTATTTCTTTTCATAAATTTTAATTTATTTTCTAAACAAATTCCATTAAAGGGATTGAATCTCCCTCAAACCATGCCTCCCAAGATTTCATATCATGTTTTAAAATTGGTAATAAGACTAAAAATTATTTTCCATATTTTTTAATACTCTATAATACTGATAAAATAGATAAAAAGTATACTTATAATTATATGAATTTTACTATCCAGAATTTGTTACATGTCTTCCTTCTTACCTTGAGTTATCAATCACTGATCACTTTTGCGGACCAAAATCATTGTTAACTCCATAAAATCTATTATTTAAATTAGAATTGTTATCATTATTTTTGGATTCTTTATTTATAGAATTATTTACATCTTATTTATGTTCTAAAAGTTTAAATATTTCCTAGTATCACTATATTTTTCTAAAAACATGTTCCTGCTAACATCCCTCTTTTAATTTAACTATTCACCGACACTTTTAGTATAATCTATGTGGCTGAAATTTTCTTAAATTCCTGATTCTCATTATTATTTAACTATTCTCTAACTTATAAAATAGAATTTATAAATACGGATCATTAAATATTCAGTTCTTCTTTATTATTGACCAATTAATATTGAATATATTCTTCCACCTTCTTCAATATTTATTATATAATGATTTTTTCACATCCATTTATCTATTTTCCTACATAGTAATACTTATATGTTTTATTTTTTTAATAAAGTATAGGAACATTGTGAAATGGATAAAAGATGGATCATATTAACGAGGAGCACACCTCAACATGCTAAGGGTTTGGAGGAGTTGTTAGATTTTACATTTTCCAATCAAACTATTGATGAGAAAATAATATGTAAATGTACTAAATGTAAATTTAGAATATTTTTGAAGAGGTATGTTGTTTAAGAACAATTCAAATTGAAGAAATTCCTTGTTCAGTATTTGTGTTGGATTTTGAATGGAGAATCAAACGTTACAGAATGTTTGAGAACTGATGTCAATTGACAGAATGAGCTCCCAAAATCATCTACAATGGGCAATAAAATGTAAAACCTTATAAACTATACATTTAACATTGAAATACAACAACATAAACATTGAAAATTATCCAAAAACTAGTTGAGGGTGTTATAAATAACAACTTGACAAGTGATGCTTTTGAGACTATAGGACAACCAGATAATTATTGTAACATATCATTGGATCCTTCTCTTTATTCTATGGGGAAAATGTAATATAAAACTTTACTAAATAGAAAAATGAATTTCATGGTTTAATTGATGATGTAAATCAAGAGTTCTATCATGGATTTCGGAAATATTCAAAACATTATTTTCTTATGATGTTGTAACACATC
This sequence comes from Viscum album, assembly GCA_963277665.1. Classification (NCBI taxonomy): domain Eukaryota; kingdom Viridiplantae; phylum Streptophyta; class Magnoliopsida; order Santalales; family Viscaceae; genus Viscum; species Viscum album. The sequence goes on from OY728167.1 coordinate 283,945,103, forward strand.
AAATGCCTATGTGGAATTATAAATAGGATGATGTCCATGATATTAAAATTGTTGTGTGATGCATTTCCTGAAGAAAAGATCCCTGAGTCTTTTTATGATATGAATTTTTTTAACAGGCTTGGTCTGAATTATACAAAGATACATGCATATCCCAATGATTGAATTCTTTGTTGTGGAGAGGATTCAAGTAGATAGGATTACAAAAAATGTTCTTATTCTAGATGGAAGTCAATGAGTGATGTTAGAAGTCTGAATCAACAAACTACCATGAATAAGAAGAAAATTAACACACCTGCAATGGTTTTTTGTTACTTTCCTTTAAATCCTCTATTGAAAATATTATTCATGTCATAAAAAACCTCCAAACACATGAAGTGGTGTTATGTAGATAATAAATATGATGGTTTAATGAAAAATAAAAGAGAATCACAATTAGGGAAGACATTTGATTCATTACATCCCGATTTCACATCTGATCATAGGAATGATTGAATGGGATTGGCTGCCGATGGATTCAACCCATTTGGGACTTTGAGCACTAGTTATAGAATTTGGTCAGTTGTTTTGATCCCTTACAATATGCATCTATGGATGTGTATGTAGAAAACTTATTTATAATTTCAATGATTATTCCTGGAAAAAAATTCCCAGAAATGATATTGATGTATAATTTCGACCATTAATTGAAAATTTAAATGAGTTATGGAGAAAAAGTGTTGATACATATGATGCATCTTCTAGAACAATATTCAAAATTCATGCTTCTTTAATGTGAACCATTAGTGACTTTTATGGACTTGTAAATTTAGTTGGCTGGAACAATTACATAGGTTTGGCTTGTCCAGTTTGTAACATTGATTTTTGATCCCGTATAACTACCTCATAGTATAAAATGGTGCTTCTGGTTTCATCAAATATTTCTCAATGAATCTTATACATTTTGGTCAAACAAGTCAAAATTCAAGGGTTATATTGATCATAGACCACATACAAAGTTTTTAACAGGTTATGAAATATTTGAAAAATATGGAAATTTTGAAATGGAATTTTGGAAGGTGCATCATTTGAATTATAGTGGAAAATGAGTTATAATTACATCTTCAAGTGAAATCAAAATGAAAAAATGGAAGAAAAAAAGTATATTATTCAAACATCTGTATTGGGAATTTAATTTATTAAGACATAATATTGAATTTATGAATATTGATAAGAATTTTTGTGGAAATTTTATCTTCACATTTCATAATGATCATGGAAAATTGAAGGGTCATCTCAATGCTTGGAATGACTTTTAAGAAATGAAAAAAATGTATGATCCAGAAATTTTACTACTATTGTAATCTAATTTTACACATTCTTAAGACAACTTTGTGAGAAAACTGTACAAAAATATGATATTTATACCCTTCAGGATAGATTGTTGTTTAAAATTTGTGCAATGGAGATAATCTTTCCTGCATTGTTTTTTACTATCATGATGCATTTAACAATGTATTTGTTTTAAAAAGCTAAATCAGGAGGCCCCATACATTATCGATGGATGTATCCCTGAATAGGAACTTTATTTATATTTTTTCATTTAATAAAACAATTCTTGTAACTTCATTAAAAATGTAATTATGTTTATTTTATTTTATTTCATATATATCTTCGGCATTGGAAATCATACGTGAAAGATAAAGCTCAACCTAAAGGCTCTAGTTTTGAAGGCTATTTGAAAGATAAGTGTATTACCTATTGTTCTAGATACTTGGATGATATTTGGACAATATCCAGTCAAGTTGGATATGTTTTCGGCACATCAACTCAATCTTAACTGCCTGGGAAATAAAAAATCTTTCATGCTATTGGCTGATCAGTTGGGAGGAGCTCAAGGGTTACACTGATAGAAATGTGATTATCACAGGCACATAGATATGTGTTGTTGAATAGTAAAATTATAGATCCATTTACTGAAGAGTTCAAGATATAATCAAAGAGATGAATGATAGGTTGAACTGAAAATGAGAAAGATATAACAAAAGTTGCAAATAAGGATCTTGTAGATTGGTTTTGATGACATGTAAGTTCATAAAAATTACAATCAACACAGATATTATCTTGACACATATATTTTTTAAATATAATAATGTATATTAAATTTTTTAGATCATGAATACTAATACTCGATCTGATTTGCTAGATGATTTTATGTTTCTTTCTCGAGGTCCTCTAAAACAGGCAAGAATGTTCAATTCTTATAGTGTGATTGGATTTAAATTTTGTACAGTCAACCAGGAAGAGGGTTTGAAAACATAGAATAGTGGTATAATTATATTTTTCTATGTGGGATACTATAGAAAGTGAACTAAAATTATTGAATTAAACTACCATGTACATTTTTTAGTTGTTTTATTTAAATGAAATTGGGTTGATATTATCAGTGGTGTCAAAAGATATTCCATGAAATTTACTTCTATGAACTTCTCTCACATGATAGATATTGGTTACCATGAATTACATGATCCATATATCTTATCATCATAAGAGAAAATGGTATATTGTGTTGAGTATTTCTCAGATTAAGGGTGGAGTGTAGTTTATCATGTAAAACAAAGTATCTTGTATGATATGGGTGATGAAGTGGAAGATTTGACCTCTGACATTGAATACCATCAACAGAAAGAAGAAAACTTATTTTTCCATTATGAAATTGAAAATATTAGTCTCTCAAGGGTGGATGATGTATATGAAGTATTATGGATGAGTAAAATGACACGATTGAAGGAGAAAATGATTATATGTTCAGTCATCCATTCATTTATCAACCACTTATGTCATTTGTGTTGTCATTCATTATCAAAGTTTTGTATATTTTATGTGTTAGTATTGTTCATATTTTATCATTTTTAATTTCTTTTCATGATTTTTGTTGAAATTTAAGTTTTGAAATTAATTTTATTTGATGAAATGATAGGAATTCCCTAGAGGAAGCAATATTCTGATGTTAGTCAACTCTCAGTCAACATTCCCTCAACCATACCGAACATAGATGATCTATCCGTCTCCCTCCCTGTAGCATCTAAAATACCATCCACTTTCCCCCTACACCATCTCTCAAACCCTCCGTCAGTGTCCCATCAGTAGCTCAGTCGGCGCCTCCCCATTCAACAGCCTTAGAAGTGAGGGAGTAGGTTCCCATTCCTGGTTCTTTGTGAGGATATTTGAGGGAGACTGTTATAGGTACAAATTTTAATATGAATATTATTATTGAAATTTTTGTATACTACTAACTATTTTTCATAAATTAAGGAAACAATGCTACTACAGAGAGAAATATGAAAAGTTTAGATATCTAGAATCTAAATAGACTAAAGGTAGTTGTCCCATTTGACTAGTATGGGGTCTCTACAGATGAAGTTTCAGGATTATTTGGCCAGATTCTAGGCTAGCTAGTTGCAGATCTAGTTACCCTTCTAATTATGTTTGATGATTGGAGGAATACACCTTCATCAAGGAAAAATTATGTTTTTTTATTTACATATAAAGTTAATTTTAATACATTATGGTGTAATTGAATGTCAATATGTTATTAAATTCTAATATTTTCAAAAATAATCTCTTTGTATAGATTCCTGTCCAATTTCCCATTACTCATCTTATAGCACTAAAGTGGACTTTGAAAACTTTTGGCAAGAAATGAAATATTATAAATGGATATTATGGAATGAATTCAACGATAATTCATTGAGCACCCAACAACTATATGATAAGGTACCTAATGGGGTACCTATATAGCAATGGAATTTTATTATTGATATCCATCGTGATGAGAACCACATGGTATTTAAAAATATGTGCTTATATTAATATAATTTTACATTTATATATGTATATTAAAAGGAGATGACATTAAATACATTACTATTAAATTAAATTTTATTTATTTCATGATGTTTTAAGGAATAATGCAGCGATTCGATCTAAGAAAATCATCCCTCACACTACGTGGTCAATGAGTTTTTCCAGAAGCTGATCAAATCGGTTAATCTTTTCATTAGTTTAAATATTTAAAAGGAAATATTATATATTCCATATGTTATATTGTTGATTTATATTTGTTTATTGTAGTCATATAATATAGGTCACTTAGCCTCATGAACCGTACTGTGGTATGATGTTCATAAAAAATATAAGTGGAGTTATGTTAGTGAGCCTGCCAAAGAAGTTGGGGTATGAATTCATTTTCCATTATAATAACTTATTATCATTTTTCACTGTGTTAATATATATTTCTTTAAATATGACTATAATTTTATTTATAGGTAAAAATAAATGAACTATGGGATGTTAATCCAGTGTTGGCCTACTCAGTGTCCCAGGATGACCTAGTTGGTAAAGTCCATAGGAAGGGGAATCAGGGTCAAGTTTGCAGGATGGGTTTGGGACCATTATAATCTAAGGTCCTTCAAAAGACATCGGGAATTGTAGATGCATCTATTCATGGTTGTATTCACTCCCTACCTTGATATTCTTAGAGAGAAGTTATTTCTATGCAAAGTGCAATTCAGGAGAAAGTGGCTCAAATATTTGCTTTATAGAAAGTATTGGTTGATTTGTATCAAAAGATGATCAGATCTATCCCTAGTTTTATTTCATGGATGAAAGGTTGTGAGAAGTTAAATAATACATCATCAAAATCATTTAGTTTAAAAACATTTATTGGTTTTATGTTTAAATATAAATATACATCATTGTTTAATTTTCAGTATAATTCTCTTATAGGTACTGGTAGTAGGAAGTGGAGACGGAGATGCAGAGGGTGATGAGTAGAGTTCATAATCACATAGTGATTTGTCACACCCTAACCTATCTATTTGTTTATTTTATGATTTCTTTGGTTTTAATTTTTTTTGTGTTGAGGTTCGGGTTGAATCCCAAACAAAACTCTTGAGTTATGTCAAAACGTGTGCATTTTTGAGTTGACGTTGTTGGGCACACGGGCATGGCACGTTTTGGAAACCTCGTGCGGCTTCGCCTAGTTAACAACACGATCTTCCTGTCTTCAGAAAATTAAAATGGGTAAATTTTGTAATTTATTGTGTTATTTAAAATATTTATTGTTGTTAATAATTTTATTATTATTATTAAAATGAAATGAATATTTTTATCCTTTTTATTTTTTATTGTTATGATTTTTATTATTATTAAAATGATTCATTAATGTTATCATAATCTTTATGAATGTTATTAATATTAATATTAATACTTTTTTTATCATTTTAATATTAATGTTGTTTTTGTAATTATTAGGTGTACTGATAATATTTTTTTTATTAATGTTATTATTATTATTATTATAGTTTAAAGTTATTATTATTATTATTAGTATTCTTATTATTATTTTTGTGTGTATTATTTTTATTATAGACCTATGTTTTATTTCATTTATTTGTCTTTGTTTTTTATTTATGTTTCTTTTTTTCCTAACCCTAGTGCAGTTCTCCCTCCCTCTCTTCTCTCCCACAGTACACCCCAAAACCCTATGCAGCTCCCTCTCCCCGGTGTGCTGCCGCCCTCCTGATCTCTTTTCTCCATCGCATAGCTCCTCCTCCCCACACCCTTTTCCGCGCTCCACATCCAGTCGACTTCGACTCCCATCTAAACACCCTCTAGACTACGACTCGCTACCACCCGATGCGCCTCATGTGCCCTATCCCTACTCCATTCGCCTAGCAACACAGCGCCCACACCACCCTTAGCCCGCCTTCCTCAGGCCGCCTCTGCCTCCTACCCACGGCCTCCGGCGTGCCCCCGCCTTGTCATCTCGTCGTCCATGTCGGGCCACCCTGCACCCTTGGCTAGCCTCTCCCTTGCAGTGATGCATCACCCGGATGACTTCCCTTCCCTGACCGGACGTGACCCCTACACCCACCATCAACATCCAGCCTCCCTCGTTTGACCGGCCACACCCCCTAACCTCACACCCCCTTCCACGCGCCACCCAGCCGCTGGCCTCCTCCAGTCCCAGCACTATCCTCTTCTATCGGCTTCACCACTTTCAGTGCCCTCCTCTCCCATCTGGTACCCTCTTGTAGCACCCTACTCTTCTAGTCGGTACCCCTTGCATTGCTCTCCTCTTCCATCTGGCACGCTCCGACCCCGAATTTTGATCCCTGCTTCGGTCGGCCAATAGCGTGTGCACCTCCGGTTTAGCCACACATTCCCCCACGACCCCCTTACTATATTTTTCGGTAGAATCCGAGTTCCCCATTTGTCGAGTCTCCGACTTCGTCCCCCTTCGCTTCTCCATCCAGCCCCACCGGTGCATCGTTCGCTCATTTTTATCCTGCGACAGTCCCTTCAGGTGCGCGCCACCCCTTTTCGACTGTTGTGCGACCCCACTGGTCGAGCGCATCTCCGCGTCGAGGTGATGTATGTGCTGTTTATTTCATGAATATTAGATAATTAATTTAGTGTGTGTTTTGTTTAATTAAATTGGAGTAAATTTAGTTCTTTTAAAATAATTGAGTTTCTTCAATTAGATTGGTGTGAATTGAGTTTTTAAAATAATTGAGTTTTTGTTTGATACTTTGGTCCATGATTATGTGAAATAAAGTGTGTTTTGTTGGAAACCAGTTTTGCGATGTTTAGTATCTTCTTATGAAATTGTGTATTTAGTTTTTCCGTCTATGAATGTCGTGCATTTTCTATTCTGGTATGTTGAGGATGTGCAGTTGATCATTGAAGATTTTTTTGAAGCAGTTTTTGTTTGTGTAAATATGTGAGATAATTTTTGAAAATTGTTTCATAAATTTTAAAGTGGTTTAGTAAATAATATAAATGGTGCAATTTGTGTTTTGAAAACATGTCAAGGTGGTTGTTTTACATTGTTTGTTCCTTTGGATTGTTTTAAGTCTGTGTTTATGTGTAATTAGTTGTTGTGTCGTTGTTGCAGTGTGTCAACATGGAAAACCCGCGATATTGCAGTCATGGTATTGCGAGTGATGGTGCGCCTATGTGAGTCATGTCACATCGTCATGTTCAAGCTACGAGTTGAGTTAGGTCCCCCACTACACTCACCTTTAAATTTAGAATTTATTAATCAATTCATATTTCATTGATTTTCGATAAATGAGAAATAGTATTAGATAATAATTTTTGGAATAATTACTTGATGTAAACGAATCTGTTTATTTAATGCATGAAACTTAAATTATTTTCTTGATGAATTGACGCACAATAGTGAAAGAATGATCGTTTTTCCTTTGAACATAATTCATGAACTTTCAAGCATGGTTCCGGTTCGATGTCAAATGTTCTCTTATGACGCATGAACAAATGTTTTGGTTTCTCTTGAGAAATGGTGTATTCTTTTAAAAGTTAAATAAGACCTATTTGGCACTTTAATAAAATAAATTATTTTGGAAAACTCTCTTTGCGGTGACTCATGGGTGATCGTGATGTGCACATCGATGGTGTGAGTTGTTGTGTGTGATGTTTGTGCATCAGGATTGGTTACATGATTTACATTATTAGCTCACCCATATTTCCTATTATTACTCAGCACGGGAACCTGACATAGTAAGTGAATTTTCTATAAAAGATTGTTGCACTAGTTTAGATTATGCACTGGCTAGTGGCCCTTTGTATGGATTTTGCTCTACTAAGGGATTGGGCCCCACTGTTAGTCTTGGTAGGGAAATACCGAGTGTTTGGGAATTATGATGTCATCGAGAGTATGCATGCATTCACGATGAGTCACATGTGTAGTATGTTCTGGATTATTCACGAGCTCCTAGGTTCAACCCGTGTTTTCTTTAGTTCTTATTTGTATGTAGCCGATGATTGGGGGCCTAGTTCTGTTGCTAGTCCCTATTTGATTCTTTCCCATTTCCCTTATTGTGTGTTGTTTGTTGCTTTCCTCTTCACTAAAAACTAAATTTTTAGATTATAAATTGTTCGTAAAAATGTTTTAAAATGTATTGAACCTTTTCCCTTTAAACATTAAACTCATTCTTAAATTAAAAACGGAAATGGACTTTTACTTGTTTTATAAATGAAAGTGTGTGTGGAAACCCATATTTTATATAATTTAGTTCAAACCTAGAATTAGTAAATTCTTTATATAAAGGTGGTGATTTGGGAATAGTTTTTTTGGGCATGCCTATGGAGTTTTAATACTCACACCTATATTATTTTCTTGTTTTTAGTTTCCTTGTAGGTTCCAAATCTGGTTTGTATCACCTTGGGAGACATTTGGTTTGGGGGTTGGAGAGTGACCCTCAGGGTCACGTGGAGTTTTGGGTCATGGCTAGGTTAGTATATGCTGTTGGCATTTCTTTCTCTTTGTATTGTTTATTTGTTTTGCGTTGTTATATTTTATTTCTACAACTTTATTTGTTTTCAATGGGTGAAATCATTCCCAATTGTCCTCTATTGATGTAAAGACCCGTAAATTTCAAGGAAATTTTTTTCTTAATTTTCTTTGGAATTTTACAAAAATGTAGTTTCTGACGGCACCTGATTCCGAGGCCCGGTGTACCCGGAATCATTTTCCAAAGTATGGCTCGGGTACGTTCAGTGAACGAATGAGCGGGTTTTTCTAACTTTTGAACCGGTGCTCGGAATCAAATTCTGAGGGCACCGATGGAATCGAAACTCCGGTATTTTCTTAGAAACGCCTCTTCCAGAGTTGTGTTTTCTTGGGTGTGGTTTTTAATTTTTGGACTTTAAGTCAAGAAATAAAATAATGTGGTACGACAAACTTTATTTTATTTAACTTAAAGCCGCTTAAATCCACTTAAAGCTGCTTAAGCTGAGTTGAAGAGGATAGGGTGGAACAAAAAATATCCTACCCTCTTGGTAGGATATTTGTGAGGTGGGGCCCGCACGAGCCCCACCGTTTCTTTTCCGCTAAGTAACGCACCCGCAAAAACCCCTATTAATGAAAGTCAACTGATGCGTTTTCTAAATTCTTAACGCCATATTAGTTGGGAGGTTAATTCGTTGAAATTAATTCTATGAATTAATTTGTTCATTTCTTAACCTGTTTTCAAACCATTGGAATAATAATAAAATAATACCAACACACCTTTCTTCTGGGGTGCGTTTTGTTGAGAGGATTTGGAGAATTTTTACCTTCATCCTCCTTCGCGAAGAACGCGAAGAACGTGAAGAACGCGAAGAACGCGAAGAACGCGAAGAACGCGAAGAACGCGAAGAACGCAAAGAACGCGAAGAACGCCGTCACCCTCGGAGATCGACGACGCGACGCCGTGTTCTGCGACGCCGACGATTCTCCTTCCACGACGCTTCTTCTGCGACGTTCTTCCCCGCAACGATCTCTGATCACCAACTGCTTGAGGTAGGAGATTTCAAATATTTTGATTCTTTGTGGATTATAACATCAACATGGATTTAATTGTTATAATTAAATCTATGTGTTCTTGATCCTTGGAGTTTGTCTACGCAACGCCGAGTACCGCACGATAGTGACGCCCTTCCGCGACGCGACGATCCTTTTCTTCCGTGATGGTCAATTCCGCGATGAACTCGCGTCCGACGACGACGTTGAAGTAGGGGTCATTTTGAAAATGATTATACCCATGTTTTTTTCCTCCAAGGCAAGAACGCGGACCAACCAATTAACAAGTTGGTTCATGGATTATTCTTGCGGGTCGTGGTTTATCAATTGCTGGGAATTATGGTGTTGTTTCAAACCGCTAACGCGGTGGGTGCGGACCAACGAACAAGTCCGAACCCACATCCCTTTTGTTCATGGTGTGCGGAACGGCGGACGATGACAAAATGGGCCGTAGAGACGATTTTTTGATTCCGCAGTGAAGAACGGGACCTGGGATGAGCTACGGCGCAGACAGAAATGAAATCGGACCACCAAAGCAACTCCGGTGGCCCGCGGACTCCACCGGCGGCGCCGGCGGCCGGAGGCGACGGCGCCCTGCTGCGCCGCCGGACGGACCCGCCGCGGCGGCAGCAGCGTGGTCTCGCGACCGCGCGGGACCGGAGGAGCGGGACGCGGTGGCCCGACCGCGTCCGCGGGCGAGGGCGGACCCACACGGGGCCGCAGCTTCTCTTCACGCGGGGGGCAGCACGCCCCCCGTGGTTTCCCTTGCTCGACCGCTCGACCGAGCCGAGCCAAGCCGACCCGCCGGCCGGGTCACGCCCAGGCTGGGTCGGACCCGGACCCGGGTCGGGTCGACCTGGTTCGGGCCAACCCAGGGGCGGTCGGTCCGGGCCCAGACCCCCCGTTTCCGGACCTTTTTTGTCTTTTGCTCATAACTTGAGCTACGGGCCTCCGAACGACACGCCGTCAGCGGCGATGTTATCCTTGGATCAAGACGGTCATTTCGGTATATCACAATCAAGGTTTCGGAATACTTTTTGTTCGGCCGGGTTGGTTCGTACACGAAACCAACCGGGCCCTCGGAGCGGAAACGCTCATATCTTGAGCTTCGGACGTCCGATTGACATGCCGTCGACTTTGTTGAATTCCTCGAAGTGAGACGGATCTTTTCGCTTACTCCGCCTGAGATTTGGGCGCAGGTGGAGTACGGTCGGGTTGGTTTTGCCTTAAAAACCAACCGGGCCCCTAGGACGAAAAAGCCAATAACTCTCAGACCGGGCGTCCGATTAACGCGCAGTCTGTGACGTTGAGTTCCTGTTGATGATACGGAACTTTGGGATACATCAACTCTGGACTATGTGTCAGTTGATGTATCAGCCTCTCGGCTCGTGGAGCAGACCCTCCTGAACGAGCTTGCTGTGTGCGGGAACCCTAGAGCTGGCTACGACTGCTACTGTGACGACGACGACTGTACAGAGATCCTCAGTGGATTCGACGGCGACAACTACAACACTCAGTGATCCTTTGTGGGTCAGTGCTACAGATCCTGTGTGGGTCCGATCCTGTGTGGGTCCAATCCTGTGTGGGTCAGTGCTCAGCGCTCAGCGGTCCTGTGTGGGCCAACGCCTGTAGATCCTGTGTGGGTCCGATCCTGTGTGGGTCTTTGCGGGGGTTAGTTAACTATCGATCCTGTGTGGGTCAGATCCTTTGTGGGTCATTGCGGGGGTTAGTTACCTATCGATCCTTTGTGGGTCAGATCCTTTATGGGTCATTGCAGGGGTTAGTACCTATTGATCCTTTTTGGGTCTGACGACTTAGATGGATAAGTGATCATCTCTATCGTCATTCGAAGAAGTATACTAGTGTGATATGAATCCTGTTTTGCTTTCCTTTGTGGATTGTGTTGAGCTATCCTGTGTGGATTTATGTTTTCTTTCCTTTGTAGATTGTGTTGTGCTATCCTCTGTGGATTTACGTTTTTCTTTCCTGTGTGGACTGGGTTGTACTTGGGCTCGGATGTTGGAGCCGAACGAGAATTGATGACTTAGGTATATGTATGGGCATATACCTAAGCAGTGTCAGATGTTACTTCGTGATTGTATCTTTCCTTTGTGGATTATCCTTTGTGGATTCTAGGAGACCTTCAAGGGTCTCGGGGTCCCTACTGAGTAGCTTATACTCACCCCTGCACGGGCTATGCCCGCACTACATTGTGTTGGTTGCAGACGACGGGCAGCGCTGATCGTGGTGGAGGCTTGCAGAGCAGGACGGTACCTGGAGGTGGACCACTGGGTGGGACGTACTCGGAGTGGTTGGCTGGACCCGAGGAGCAGTGGAGGATATCTGTACCCACCCTTCAGGTGGGACTCCCGGTGGACGGGTCGACGTTACGGCTTTACTTTTCAGTTGTTTTTTTCCCTTTCGAGTTGTACTTTACTTTCAGTTTGGGTTTGTATTCTGGCCCATTTACTTTCCGCACTTACTGTTGTACTAGTTTTTACATAGTGTTTAATTCTTCTGCTTTCTTACTCTGTGGTGCTTGTTACTTTGCGAAGGCAATGCCTTCCCTTTTTACCGAGATTTACACCTTGGTGCTAGTCGCCAGCCCCTGGCCTATGGAAGGCGGGTTTCGGGTAGTCACGGCACGGGCCCCGAGAACGGGTCGAGACAAATTGGTATAAGAGGAGTTCGGTTATACCGCAGAACTTGGAACTCTGATCTTTTTCTATGTGAAGCAATAGTGTTTAGCGTATTGGGTGTGGTTATCAGTCCAGGGAGTCCAGTGTTGGTGCGGCGGCCGACATATCCGTACACCAGGACCCTGACTTCTGATTTCCGACTTAATGCACGAAAACATTGATTGCGTGTGTGTTTCAAGTTTTATTTGTGATTACTTTGTGTCAGCTCACCAGGTATACTATTCTGACTATGGCGCACCCGTTTCTTTTTAGGATGGCCCCACGACGGCAGCCAGCTAGGGTTCCGAGAGTTGAGCGTGACGACAACCCACCGAGCGATGAGGCCTCGGTGCAGGGCCCTTTGACAGCTGATGTAGAGACCCGAAGCCTGACGTACAAGGACATTACATTACTTTTGCAGAATACATAGTACATTACAAAAACACACACACAAGGACCGTAATAGTTTAGTGTCTTTGGAAACTCAGAACGTAATCTTCTAATCATGGTGAAAGATCTTCAACATCTCCCATAAAGATCTTTTTTTTCTTACCTAAAACCTTTCTTTATATCCTGGGGAAAAGAAAACATAAAAGGGTGATCTCAAATGCTCAGTAAGGGTAAACAAAAGAAAAATCAATCACATCATATTCATAAGAACATAACATTTTGGAAATCGTAACCTGCAAAAGAGATCATAATTTCATAACATGGGATAAATCATGGTAGTGAAATGTAATCACAATAATCTTAACTTAAAACATGAAACTTTGTGGCATACACACATAATCATAGAGAATCATTTCTTGTTAGTCATGACTCATTGCCAAGACTATCTTAGTGGAAAAAGTCCATTTCTGAACCGAGTTCAGTCCTGCTTCACGGAACCGGTATAACCTACCGTTCCAGTCATGTCTATCTCATGAGATATAAAATCATTACCCAATGCATTAGAGGGAGATATAGGTCCCACCCATCTCATAATGAAACAATTCTTATGTGTACCACAAAATCATAAATCATACATCATTGCATAAACCATATAGTAAAAATGGGAATCTTAAACATCGTGACATCATAAAACAACTCATATAAGATAAAGGAATTCATAAAAATAATTCCATCACAACATAATCAAATCATTGTAATAATAGGGATAGAAACAAAACCCTTTATTTTCTTAGATGGAAAATAATTTTGATAAAACACTTGAACTCCATTCTTGAGGAAAATATCCTTTCTTCTTCAAAAACGTTTTTCCTTTCTTCACATTTCATACAACTTTAAACTAAAAGAAGTTGATTAAAAATAAACATGAAAACTTTTAAAGGAAGCTTCTTGGAAATAATGTTTTAAAAATCCATTCATGTTGTATAAGTTTAAAGAAAACATTCTTTTCATACTTTTGTCGGAAAAGTCAAAAAGTACCTCGTATGAAAAACGAAAAAAGATTCCTTTCATATCTTTTACTAAAAACTCACCGAAGGGTAAAATTGGAATTAAACAATTATAGGTTAATGGAAACAATATTACATATTGAGGAAACATGGATTTGTATGATAAAATACACCCCAGTAAATACCAAAGTATAAACAATCTCGGATAAAAATGAGATTCTGATATTTCCCTTACCTTAGGTCCGATTTGCTTCGTAAGTGTCCGAACCTCCTGTATAATGATTTAAATAATGTCATTGACTTATTACAGAATCATTTTCATTGTTATTCTATCATATATGGTTCACTTATGACTTTATATTACCCGTTCTTTTGTAGATTCATGTTAAAGTAGCATTTTGGGTAAAATCGTCTCATTTGTCGTTCGTGTTTTAACTTGTAATTATTCATATGATTACTTAGATCATTATTACATAATTATAGAATATAAAACATGATTTATATATAATATATATTCAGAATATACATATATATAATGGATCTATAAATGGAAAGAAATACACCGTTCATGGAGACGGTAGGCCGTACGTACACATGAACGTTGTTTTCATTTCCTTATTGAATTGAGTGGAATTAAGTAGATGACATACATATATATACACATAAATCCAGTAGCTTTATAATGTAATATATTTCATTATTATTGCTTATATATACTTGATAATCATTCTTAAATGCTTAACATGGAGAATGAATCTCATCGCGTCGTGGAGACGGTAGTCCGTACGTACGCACGAGTGATGATATCATTTCCATAATTATTGAATTGAATTGGAGTGGATGATACAATATATCAGAATCATTATGATGTTATAATAACTATGTATAGTTATTATTTACACCATAATACCCATCCATGTAAGGTGTTGGTGGAAAAACAGATTACACCACGGCGTGGAGACGGTATTCCGTACGTACGCACGCGCGGTGATTTCGTTTTCCGTAGGATGGATAGATGGTGAAATAGGATTGTTTCATACTTATAATAATATATCATTATATGAGTGATACTGATTTTATTACTTCATAATGAAACAACCTAAGAATAAGAAGTGGAAGAAGAAATAAAGGTGAAAGAATTGGTAATGGAAATTACCTCTTCTTTGAAGCGCCTCTTTGAGACCTCCTCTTAGGGCACTAAAATTGGACTTTGAGGAAGACCAGAACCTCTAGGATGTTGCTAGGGAAGTGTAGAAGAGATTTTGGCAGAGGTTGGCCGAGCTTGAAGTCTCAAAGTTGTGTGAGGAAGAGAGGGAGGAGGTTCCCTTTTATAAGGGAGGAGAGGGGCACCTTTGGAATAACTAAAACTATTATTTTATTATAAAGTCACGTACGGTTTTAAATAGCTCCAAATTGATATATTTCGAAGATAAGGTGAGTATGTGTCGAAATCCTCTCATCCAATAGAATTTAGACAAGTTTAGGTTCCTATTTTAACCTTATCATTTATATTTAACATTAAGTTAAATAATTTTACTTTTACCGTGTCTTCTTGTGTTCTTACGCTATAAGGTTAATAAACTTACTATATGAAGCCAAACGAACCCCAAGTTGTTTATTATTAATATATATAACCTTATCTAAGTCATTTGGACGAACCTTAGATTTTTAGGAATAAAATAACAATTACCAATATAATATTTGTTTTAAAAACTATTTTATGTCAATTTTGACACTATTTAGTAATTGATTTTTTTGAAAATCATAACAGATTGATAAGTTCGAAGAAAGTTAATTAAATCCATACTAACATGTCATATTAACCTACAAAATTAGTTTAATCTATAAAAAGTCTCAAATTACATTTATTTTGGTGTTTATAACATCAATTATGTCAATATTTCATTAATAAGATAATTACTGCATCATCATTGTGTCATAAATAAATTATATTATTTAATGTCTAAAAATTAGAAATAAAATACCATTATATAGGAAATCTTTTTAGATTTCTAATGAATATTTATAGTCGAATTTATCTTATGTATAACCCCATATTAAAAATGATTTACTTATGAAACGTTGATTTTAACTATTTTAACTATTCATTAAATAAAATAATATTAAATGTCATAATCTAATCCAAGTGGACCTAAATGGTCATATTAAATTCATATGCTTGTTTTTGGTCGAATTAATCTTATCCAATAGAATTAGGACATGTGTTAGGGTAATAGTAATATCATATTTACTCTTAGTTACCCTATTTACTATTAACCGTGGTAAAAAAAAGTAAAAAGTTACTATTCACCAAAAATTATTTTCATCTCATTGAACCACATTTTAGTCCTTGATATTAACCGTGTCTGTCGGATTTTTGAAATTCAATTCAAAGAAGCGGTAAAAATAAGTTTTATGCAAAATTCAGTTTTTAACCTACCACTTAGTGGTTTCACTATTCATAAAAAATTGAACGTTTTCAGAAAAATACCAAAATTTCACCCTAAGCTAATTTCGATATTCCAAATCCAAAACTGAAGTCCATTTTGAAAAATAAAATTTACAAAATTTCAAAAAGTGGTTATTACTATTCATAACGGCTAGTTTTAATAATATTTTAATTTCATTTCGTTGTTTAGTGAAACTTAGTGTTGCGTACAACACATGCTATCGTGGAAGGTCGCGATTGCGTGTAATTCAAGTCAGGTCAGAGATGTGTGTTGTGAAAGCTCCTTTTGGTGTAGCGTATAACACAAGACATTAATGAAATTAAAAAGAATATTTTTCATAAAATCTCGGGGTGTTACATTCTACCCCCCTTAAAATGAATTTCGCCCTCGAAATTCGTCGGGGTTATAAATGGTTTACTATTCGAAAGTTTCTTTAATCGAAACCCACATTGTAAAAAGGAATACCAAAACCAATCTTTAAAAACAAAAGTATGAAACGTAACGGTTACCCAAACAAACTAATCACTGGGTTTCCACATAGGTGAAAATATGGATATGGAAGAGAAATCTAACCATCATGTTCTGATGGAGAGTGGTAGAGAACATGGCTATGGAAAAGCTAGCAATCACAAATCCATAAATTTGTGACGATCTAAGGTACCATCTGATTAATCAGATATAAGAGCACTAGGACAACATTTTTGGTTTTCAAGATCATTTACCTAAAGTTGATGAAATTGGAATTAGAAGAAATACTTTCGTGATTTTGGTATAGTCTCACCGTTTGTCATTATTTGGACAATTTCCACTTCATCTATTATGGAAATGAAGTTGAATTTGTTATTCGTGAAGTGTTAGCAGATCATGTGATAGAATGATGGGTCATTCCATCTATCTCAAACAAAAGGTTAGCAAAAGTTATTAAATATACATAAGTCATTCTATAGTGAGATTAATCATATATGGTTCCTAAAATGAACTTATACTTCATATATCATACTGCTTAATATAATAAAACTAGTTTCTACTAAACAGGGACTTCCTGTAGGCCAGTGGTAGGTGATAAAGGCCAGTCGCACTTCGGTTGTGGGTTCGATTCCCTCAGCCTTGTCCGATGCGATGGGCTGTCGCCCGTCCTGCAGGATGTCCTTTTTCTAAAACTATATTACTATAATATCCCCTCAATAATATCGAAAAAAACTTCTATCCTTAAACAATACTAACTTATGTCCAACATAATCCACTCCAATCTTTTGTCTTATCTAAAATACTTCGGTCCAAGCTCATAGTATAAAGAAAATGATTACTTGAAATGTCACAGAATAATCACGTGAATGCCATCATTTATCCCCCATATATCATAAGATATATCTTGTTGGTCAAATTAAAAACATGTGAATACCTTAATCATATATTCTCTTGAAGAATGAATACCCATTAAACCTTAGTGAAAACATGAATGCAGTTAAAAGTTAACACTTTCCACATACCAAAATCCTCAAAATTCTATATACTCAAACCATGATATAACTTAGTCCTTATATCAATCATGAGCTCATGAATACTGTTAAACATTTCGTTTTCTCATTTTCCTTTCATTATGCGCATATCATCTTATTTCCAAAAATATCTCAAGCACTTTGAATACCACATTAGACCAACACATAAATATTCCAATACTCCATGATATAACATTATTTTGGAATCCCATTACATAAACACTTAATCATTCCACCACATCGTTGTCATATTCAACATCTCCAATAGTGATCGCATGTGACTTCCCTTTGTCCTTTGCCTTAAGTGGTTGCTCATGTTGATCATCACTAACCCTTGGATAAGGGAATTTATTAGCATAATGCCCCATTTCCTTGCACTTGAAGCATTGAAGTGTTGGTGGTGCGTTCTCTGCAGTGTTTGCTTTGTTCACATCATTAGAAACCCTTTTTCCATTACTTTGACACTCAGCTGCTCGATGACCTTCTTTTCCACACTTAAAACATTTTCTAGTCCCTTTAAGACAATCTCCACCATGCTTCTTTCCACACTTTGTGCATAAGGAAACATTCATCTTCTTTTCACCATTATTCTGAGATTTCTCCTTGAACTCCATCTTTCATTTCTTTTCAAAACCATGAGATGGATATGTAACACCAACTTCCATTTCTACCTTGATAGAAAAACGCACAATTTATTCATAGCTACTGAAGTCTCTTATAGATAATTCCCTTCGAAGACTTGGTTTTAAGCCACTGAAAAATCGATCAACTTTACTTTCAGGTTGGATGATAATGCCAGATGCATACCTTGCAAGTCTTGTAAAATTCGCTTCGTATATACCAACAGATTCATCATCGTTCTGCTTCAGCTCAAGAAACTCCTTTTCCATCTTTGTTCGAAGAATACGAGGGAAGTACTTACTGAAAAACAAGTTCTTGAACTCGTCCCATTCCATGGACTCAATTTCATCTCTTGGCCTCGTATTCTTGATATGATTCCACCATTTATCAGCTTCACCTTCCAAACGATATACTGCTAAGATGACTTTATCATGTTCAGAACATTGAAGAACTGAAAATATATTTTCAGTGGTACTAATCCATTGTTTAGAAACAAGTGGATCGGAAGACCCACTGAAAGAAGGTGGACGTTGCCTCATGAAGGACTCAATAGAATATTGTTCCCTTCTCTGCTCATTTGGAAGTCCAGAATGATTCATAGCTTGTGTAAGTATAACAATAAGATTTTCACTCCATCTCCCATAACATTTGTTTGTTCAGGAGGGAAATCATTGCATTTTCCATTGCATTGATCAACACGGTTCCTTCGGGTTCCAGCCATCGTCTAAAACCCAAAAAGAATAGTGTGAGAGGCAAAAATCATGCTAGGGAAAACAACATAGTAAAGGGGGAGTACCCTTAATATATAACATCTTAGGTTAAATTCTAAGATCGTTACCATAGTTCTAGGACTTTATCCTATACATATACTTATCCTTAGGGACATCCCTAGACAAACCTTATAAATATCTCTAGGGATCTCACTAAAGTTCTCGCATCCTAGTTTCCAAAGGTTGACTAAACCTTTCCTCTGATACCAACTGTATCGGTCTGGAATTACTTCTAGTGGACTACAATTGATACCTATCAGGGCACTCCATGGGCGGCTACACCCCCTGGGCGGGACACACCACCATCCCCAGTGGTAGCCATTTCCTCATGAAGCCCTTGGGCGGAGAGCCATGCTTCGTCCAACGCTCACATGTGAGAGTTCCCAAGGATCGGATACATTCCTACCTCCTTTGCCTCTGATACCAACTGTAGAGACCCGAAGCTTGACGTACAAGGACATTACATTACTTTTGCGGAATACTTAGTACATTACAAAAACACACACACAAGGACCGTAATAGTTTAGTGTCTTTGGAAACTCGGAACGTAATCTTCTAATCATGGTGAAAGATCTTCAAAATCTCCCATAAAGATCTTTTTTTTCTTACCAAAAACCTTTCTTTATATCCTGGGAAAAAGAAAACATAAAAGGGTGAGCTCAAATGCTCAATAAGGGTAAACAAAAGAAAAATCAATCACATCATATTCATAAGAACATAACATTTTGGAAATCTTAACCTGCAAAAGAGATCATAATTTCATAACATGGGATAAATCATGGCCGTGAAATGTAATCACAATAATCTTAACTTAAAACATGAAACTTTGTGTCATACACACATAATCATAGAGAATCATTTCTTGTTAGTCAAGACTCATTGCCAAGACTATCTTAGTGGACAAAGTCCATTTCTGAACCGAGTTCAGTCCTGCTTCACTGAACCGGTATAACCTACCGTTCCAGCCATGTCTATCTCATGAGATATAAAATCATTACCCAATGAATTGGAGGGAGATATAGGTCCCACCCATCTCATAATTAAACCATTCTTATGTGTGCCACAAAATCATAAAGCATACATCATTGCATAACCCATATAGTAAAAATGGGAATCTAAAACATCGTGACATCATAAAACAACTCATATAAGATAAAGGAATTCATAAAAATAATTCCATCAGAACATAATCAAATCAATGTAATAATAGGGATAGAAACAAAACCCTTTATTTTATTAGATGGAAAATAATTTTGATAAAACACTTGAACTCCATTCTTGAGGAAAATATCCTTTCTTCTTCAAAAACGTTTTTCCTTTCTTAACATGTCATACAACTTTAAACTAAAAGAAGTTGATTAAAAATAAACTTGAAAACTTGTAAAGGAAGCTTCTTGGAAATAATGTTTTAAAAATCCATTCATGCTATATAAGTTTAAAGAAAACATTCTTTTCGTACTTTTGTCAGAAAAGTCAAAAAGTACCTCGTATGAAAAACGAAAAACGATTCCTTTCATATCTTTTACTAAAAACTCACCGAAGGGTAAAATTGGAATTAAACAATTATAGGTGAATGGAAACAATATTACATATTGAGGAAACATGGATGTGGATGATAAAATACACCCCAGTAAATACCAAAGTATAAACAATCTCGGATAAAAATGAGATTGTGATATTTCCCTTACCTTAGGTCCGATTTGCTTCGTAAGTGTACGAACCTCCTGTATAATGATTTAAATAATTTCATTGACTAATTAAAGAATCATATTCATTGTTATTATATCATATATGGTTCACTTATGACTTTATATTACCCGTTCTTTTGTAAATTCATGTTAAAGTAGCGTTTTGGGTAAAATCGTCTCATTTGTCATTCGTGTTTTAACTTGTAATTATTCATATGATTAATAAGATCATTATTACTTAATTATAGAATATAAAACATGATTTATATATAATATATACTCAGAATATACATATATATAATGGATCGATAAATGGAAAGAAATACACCGTTCATGGAGACGGTAGGCCGTACGTACGCATGAACGTTGTTTTCGTTTCCTTATTGAATTGAGTGGAATTAAGTAGATGATATACATATATATACACATAAATCCAGTAGATTTATAATGTCATATATTTCATTATTATTGCTTATATATACTTTATAATCATTCTTAAATGGTTAACATGGAGAATGAATCTCATCGCGTCGTGGAGACGGTAGTCTGTACGTACGCACGAGCGATGATATCATTTCCATAATTATTGAATTGAATTGGAGTGGATGATACAATATATCAGAATCATTATGATGTTATAATAACTATGTATAGTTATTCTTTACACCATAATACCCATCCATGTAAGGTGTTGGTGGAAAAACAGATTACACCATGGCGTGGAGACGGTATTCCGTACGTACGCACGCGCGGTGATTTCGTTTTCCATAGGATGGATAGATGGTGAATTAGGATTTTTTCATTCTTATAATAACATATCATTATATGAGTGATACTGATGTTATTACTTCATAATGAAACAACCTAAGAATAAGAAGTGGAAGAAGAAATAAAGGTGAAACAATTGGTAACGGAAATTACCTCTTCTTTGAAGCGCCTCTTTGAGACCTCCTCTTAGGGCACTAAAATTGGTCTTTGAGGAAGACCAGAACATCTAGGATGTTGCTAGGGAAGTGGAGAAGAGATTTTGGCAGAGGTTGGCCGAGCTTGAAGGCTCAAAGTTGTGTGAGGAAGAGAGGGAGGAGGTGCCCTTTTAGAAGGGAGGAGAGGGGCACCTTTGGAATAACTAAAACTATTATTTTATTATAAAGTCAAGTTCGGTTTTAAATAGCTCCAAATTGATATATTTCGAAGATAAGGTGGTTATGGGTCTAAATCCACTCATCCAATAGAATTTAGACAAGTTTAGGTTCATATTTTAACCTTATCATTTAGATTTAACATTAAGTTAAATAATTTTACTTTTACCGTGTCTTCTTGTGTTCTTACACTATAAGGTTAATAAAATTACTATAAGAAGCCAAACGAACCCCAAGTTGTTTATTATTAATATATATAACCTTATCTAAGTCATTTGGCCGAACCTTAGATTTTTAGGAATAAAATAACAATTACCAATATAATATTTTTTTTAAAAACTATTTTATGTCAATTTTGACACTATTTAGTAATTGATTTTTGTGAAAATCATAACAGATTGATACGTTCGATGAAAGTTAATTAAATCCATACTAACATGTCATATTAACCTAGAAAATTAGTTGAATCCATAAAAAGTCTCAAATTACATTTATTTTGGTGTTTATAACATCAATTATGTCAATATTTCATTAATAAGATAATTACTGCATCATCATTGTGTCATAAATAAATTATATTATTTTATGTATAAAAATTACAAATAAAATACCATTATATAGGAAAGCTATTTATCTTTCTAATGAATATTTATAGTTGAATTTATCTTATGTATAACCCCATATTAAAAATGATTTACTTATTAAACTTTGATTTTAACTATTTTAACTATTCATTAAATAAAATAATATTAAATGTCATAATCTAATCCAAGTGGACCTAAATGGTCATATTATATTCATAAGGTTGTTTTTGGTCGAATTACTCTTATCCAATAGAATTAGGACATGTGTTAGGGTAATAGTAATATCATATTTACCCTTAGTTACTCTATTTACTATTAACCGTGGTAAAAAAAAGTAAAAAGTTACTATTCACCAAAAATTATTTTCATCTCATTGAACCATATTTTAGTCCTTGATATTAACCGTGTCTGTCGGAATTTCGAAATTCCATTCACAGAAGCGGTAAAATTAAGTTTTATGCAAAATTCAGTTTTTAACCTACCACTTAGTGGTTTCACTATTCATCAAAAATTGAAAGTTTTCAGAAAAATACCAAAATTTCACCCTAAGCTAATTTCGATATTCCGAATTCAAAAATGAAGTCCATTTTGAAAAATAAAATTTACAAAATTTCAAAAAGTGGTTATTACTATTCATAATGACTAGTTTTAATAATATTTTAATATCATATCGTTGTTTAGTGAAACTTAGTGTTGCGTACAACACATGCTATCGTGGAAGGTGGCGATTGCGTGTAATTCAAGCCAGGTCAGAGATGTGTGTTGTGAAAGCTCCTTTTGGTGTAGCGTATAACACAAGACATTAATGAAATTAAAAAGAATATTTTTCATAAAATCTCGGGGTGTTACAGCTGAGGTACCGGTGGTACCTTTACCCACCGAGCCACCGATGCTTCCAGCCCCAGCCCACTGATGATGCACGTTGCCTTAGTGCACTGCATGAGTTCCAGCGCCAGCGACCACCCAGGTTCCGTGAGGAGACGGACCCCCAGGCAGCCGAGGACTGGCTGGAGGTAGTTGTGTGAGTTTTCCGGTTAGTGAGGACACCAGCAGACCTCATGGTGATCCTCGTAGCGAGCCTACTGCATGCAGCAGTGGGACGATGGTGGAGCTTGATGCTCCAGGTGCACGATGAAGCATCTCTTTTCTGGACAGACTTTGAGGGCCTCATCCTCTCAGAGTTCATCCCGACCACCCTCCGTGTGGTGCGCATCCAGGAGCTTCTTCAGCTGCGGCAGGGCATCTTGACGGTCGCCCAGTACTCGGCGATATTTACCGATATCTCTCGCTACTCGACCGACATGGTGCGTGACCCATTCTTCCGGGCCCGGACCTTTGAGCAGGGATTGAGACATGAGATCAGGGAATCGCTGATCTCCCTTAGCATTTCGACTCAGGCAGGAGTACTGGAGCGAGCCCTTTTGATCGAGAGCTTCCTTTCTGAGCCTTCATCAGTAGCGAGACCTACCGCAGGGCGGCAGGTAGCAGAGTCTTCCGCAGCAGGCAGCCGACGGATGACTCAGGGGTCCAGGCAGACCAGACCCTCACGCAGACAACCTCAGGACACTGGCTCAGCAGTGCGGGGCACACATCGTAGAGTCAGTCTTTCGAGAGGCAGGCAGGGCTACACATGCGGCGGGCAGGGCCACATGGCTCGTGACTGCCCGACCCACCGTGCCGAGGAGCATCAGATAGTTGAGGGGCCACCCAGGCAGAGGCAGAGGGTCGACCGTGGCGGTCCGCAGGGAGGAGGCGGATGAGGCAGAGGATCTGTCCGAGTAGCAGGTGGTGGGAAACGCTTTGAGGCTCTACCACCACCACCACCAGGATGTCCACCCCGGCCACAGGGAGCTGGAGGGAAGAGACAGGCACAGCTCCAGGCAGCAGAGGCCTACGACCACGGCGCACCCGAGATGATTCGAGGTACGATCTGTGTCTATTCCACCCTTGCTGCAGTTCTTATAGACACAGGAGCGAGTCACTCTTTCATAGCCGCTGCCCTTGTTTGGAGCTCAGAGATTCCGACAGAGCCGTTGGCTCAATCCTTACGGCTAGAGACTCCTACGGGAGCAGACTCGATGATTACACACTAGTGCCGGCAGTGTGAGCTTACTCTAGTAGGCGAGAGCTTCAGCTGGGATCTCCTTGTACCGGCGTCGAGGCCTTACGACGTCATCTTGGGCATGGATTGGTTATCTACAGTCAATGCACAGATTGACTGTATTAGGCGCAATGTGCGATATGTACGCACCGACGGGAGCAGGTTCACCTTCACCGGCGAGAAGGGAGCCTTCGCAGCACAGGATGGACTTCCGCAGATGAGAGGATAGCCCATCACTCATCAGTTGGCTAGCCTCATCCTATGAGTAGTTGACGTGCGGAGTCCTAGTTTTCCTGCATTGGTGGATCTGTATGCGGACGTCTTTCCCGACGACGTTCCAGGGCTACCTCCTCGCAGAGAGGTAGAATTTTATATTGACTTGTACCCCGGGACAGCCATGATATTGAATCCAGTACATCGGATGGCCCCTACTGAGCTTCGAGAGCTATGGGTACAGTTGGAGGACTTGCAGGGCAAGGGATTCATCCGACCTAGTGTTTCACCCTGGGCTTCCCCGTTATTGTTCACCAAGAAGGAGGACGGGAACATGTGACTTTGTGTCGACTAGCGTCACCTGAACCAGGTGACGGTGAAGAGCAAGTATCCGCTACCGAGGATTGATGACCTCTTCGATCAGCTCAAGGGAGCATGGTGGTTCTCGAAGATAGACCCCAGGTCAGGCTATCATCAGCTCAGAGTTCGGGACGAGGACATGCAGAAGACGGCCTTCAGATGTCGGTATGGCCACTATGAGTTTTTGGTTATTCCATTCGGCGTAACCAATGCTCCCATAGTGTTCATGGGCCTCATGAACAGGATCTTTCAGCCATACCTCGATCGATTTTTCATGGTCTTCATCGATGACATTTTGATTTACTCGACGACTGAGGAGGAGGACGCCTACCACTTACGGGTTGTACTAGACACACTCCGAGAGAACCAGATTTATAAAAAGCTCTCGAAGTGTCAGTTCTGGATACGCGAGGTCCACTTCTTGGGGCACGTCATCTCTGAGGCGGGAGTTGCAGTGGATCCTACGAAGATCGAGGTAGTGCTAGCTTGGGAGTCACCCAAGAGCGTGACGGAGGTGCGGAGTTTCTTGGGACTAGCTGGATACTATCGGAGATTTGTGCCAGACTTCTCCAGAGTTGTGGTACCACTCTCAGATTTGACGAATAAGGGGAAACACTTTGTGTGGTCAGACAGATGTCAGCAGAGCTTCCAGGAGCTGAGATAGAGATTGACCAGTGCACCTATCTTGAGGTTGCCTGAGGAGGGAGTAGGGTACATAGTCTACTGCAATGCGTCAGGGACCGGACTCGGATGTGTCCTGATGCAGGAGCGGGCAGTGATCTCATATGGATCACATCAGTTGAGGCCGCATGAGCAGAACTACGCTACCCATGACCTGGAGTTAGCAGCAGTGGTCTTCGCTATGAAGACATGGCGACACTATCTGATGGGCGAGCGCTTTACAGTCTTTTCTGACCATCAGAGTCTCAGGTACATCTTCTCTCAGAAGGATCTGAATCTGAGACAGTGACGATGGCTCGAGTTCCTCCAGGACTATGACTTTGAGATAGTCTATACTCCTGGGAAGGGGAATGTGGTAGCCGATGCTCTCAGCAGGATGACGGGCATTCAGCTACTTGAGGAGGCGACAGAGCAGCTAGCCGCCTTGCAGATATCCTTCGTGGATAGAGATGGAGCAGCCTTCCTTCAGTCTCTCACAGTCACCCCTCCACTACTGCAGCGGGTCATAGAGGCACAGGGTGGGGACACTGACTGTGAGATGCAGCATGCACAGATATCCTCAGGACAGGCACCTGATGGCTTCTCCTTTAGAGAAGAGCACGACATACTTTTCAAAGGACGTACCTTAGTACCAGTCGCTTTACGAGAGGAGGTGCTGAGAGAGTTTCACACTTCTCCTTTGGCGGTATACCCTGGAGTGGAGAAGATGTACCAGGACCTCAGACGACAGTGCTGGTGGTCGGGCATGAAGAAGGTTGTGGCAGAGTTCGTTTCTCGATGCCTCACCTGCCAGTAGGTGAAGGCAGAGAGCATCAGGTACCAGCAGGCTTGGTATATCCCTTGGAGGTCCTGGAGTGGAAGTGGGATGGGATATCTATGGACTTCGTTACTGGACTTCCACACACTTCCAGAGGTCATGACTCCATTTGGGTGATTGTCGACGGACTCACCAAGTTGGTTCACTTCTTACCCATCAGAGAGCAGGGCTCAGTGGAGAGATTGGGGCGTCTCTACATTCAGGAGATTGTACAACTTCACGGTGTTCCATCATCTATCGTCTTCGATCGAGATTCTCACTTTACTTCCCGACTTTGGAAGGGGTTGCAGGAGGCGTTCGGGACGCAGCTACGTCTGAGCACCGCCTTTCACCCTCAGACGAATGGTCAGACGGAGAGGACCATTCAGACTCTCGAGGACATGCTCCACGCATGTGTCCTCGACTTTGGTCGCAGCTGGGAGGACCACCTATGCTTGGTGGAGTTTTCGTACAACAACAGCTACCACTCCACCATCGGGATGGCACCGTATGAGGCGTTGTACGACAGACCTTGAAGATCTCCTTTGTGCTGGACAGACCCTCGGGAGTCAACACTTGTGGGACCAGAGATGGTCCGGGCCATGACAGAGAAGGTCCAGGTCATCTAGGAGCTGATGAGGACAGCTCAGAGCTGGAAAAAGACTTATGTTTACAGGAGGCGGAGGCCACTAGAGTTCGAGGATGGAGACCACGTCTTCTTGCGTGTCTCACCTCGACGTGGATTACAGAGATTTGGCCGAGGCGGCAAGTTGTCTCCACGCTTCATCGGACCATTCCAGGTCCTCAGCAGGATTGGTGAGGTGGATTCTCGCCTGGCACTACCACCTTAGTTGCACCGGGTGCACGACGTCTTCCACGTATCCCATCTGAGGAGATACGTGCATGACCCGACGCACATCATTGACCATGGGGAGATAGACATTGATGATGGGGCGACTTTTGCGGAGGTCCCGGTGGAGATCGAGGTTCGACAGGAGCGGGTCCTACGTGGACGGTCGATTCCTCTAGTGCGCATCAGATGGCAACACGGGAACCTCCAAGAGAGCACTTGGGAGCGGGAGGCTCAGATGCATGATCAGTACCCACTTTTGTTTCCCTAGTTTATGATGTATCTTTACGGGGATGTAAATCCCTGAGGTGGGAGTAATGTAAAGACCTGTCAATTTCAAGGAAATTTTTTACTTAATTTTCTTTGGAATTTTACAAGAACGCAGTTTCTGACGGAACCTGATTCTGAGGCCCGGTGTGCCCAGAATCATTTTCCGAAGTTTGGCTCGGGTACGTTCAGTGAACGAATGAGCAGGTTTTTCTAACTTTTGAACCGGTGCTCAGAATCAAATTCTGAGGGCACCGATGGAATCGCAGCGCCGGTATTTTCTTAGAAACGCCTCTTCCGGAGTTGCGTTTGCTCGGGTGTGGTTTCTAATTTTAGGACATTAAGTTAAGAACTAAAATAATGTGGTACGACAAACTTTATTTTATTTCACTTAAAGCCGGTTAAAGCCACTTAAAGCTGCTTAAGCTGAGTTGAATCGGATAGGGTGGAACCCAAAATATCCTACCCTCTTGGTAGGATATTTGCGAGGTGGGGCCCGCACGAGCCCCACCGTTTCTTTTCCGCTAAGTAACGCACCCACGAAAACCCCTATTAATGAAAGTCAACTAACGGGTTTTCTAAATTCTTAACGCCATATTAATTGGGCGGTTAATTCGTTGAAATTAAATCTATGAATTAATTTGTTCATTTCTTAACCTATTTTCAAACCGTTGGCATAATAATAAAATAAGACCAACACACCTTTCTTCTGGGGTGCGTTTTGTTGAGAGGATTTGGAGTATTTGTACCTTCATCCTCCTTCGCAAAGAACACGAAGAACGTCGTCACCCTCGGAGATAGACGACGTGATGTCGTGTTCCGCGATGCCGATGATTCTCCTTCCGCGACGCTTCTTCTGCGATGTTCTTCCCCGCAACGATCTCCGATCACCAATTGCTTGAGGTAGGAGATTTCAAATCTTTTGATTCTTTCTGGATTATAACATCAACATGGATTTAATTGTTATAATTAAATCTGTGTGTTCTTGATCCTCGGTGTTTGTCTACGCGACACCGAGTACCGCGCGACAACGACGCCCTTCCGCGACGCGACGATCCTTTTCTTCCACGATGGTCAATTCCGCGATGAACTCATGTCCGACGACGACGTTGAGGTAGGGGTCATTTTGAAAATGATTATACCCATGTTTGTTTTCCTCCAAGGCAAGAACGCGGACCAACCAATTAACAAGTTGGTTCGCGGATTATTCTTGCGGGTCATGGTTTATCAATTTCTGGGAATTATGGTGTTGTTTCAAACCGCTAACGCGATGGGTGCGGACCAACAAACAAGTCCGAACCCACCGCCCTTTTGTTCTTGGTGTGCGGAATGGCGGACGACAACAAAACGGGCCACAGAGACGATTTGTTGATTCCGCAGTGAAGAACGGGACCCGGGATGAGCTACGGCACAGACGGAAATTAAATTGGACAACCGGAGCAACTCCGGTGGCCCGCGGACTCCGCCGGCGGCCAGAGGCGGCGGCGTGCCGCCAGACGGACCCGCCGCGGCTTCAGCCGTGGCGACAGCAGCGTGGTCCCACGACCGCGCGGGACTGGAGGAGCGGGACGCGGCGGCCCGGCCGCGTCCGCTAGAGAGGGCGGTCCCACGCGGGGCCGCGACTTCTCTTCACGCGGGGGCAGCATGCCCCCCGCAGTTTCCCTTGCTCGGCCGCTCGTCCAAGCCGAGCCAAGCCGACCCGCCGGCTGGGTCACGCCCTGGCCGGGCCGGGTCGCGCCCAACCGGGTCGGTCCGTGCCCAGACCCCCCCGTTTCCGGACCTTTTTGTTCTTTTGCTCTTAACTTGAGATATGGGCCTCCGAACGACGCGCTGTCAGTGGCGATGCGATCCTTGGATCGAGACGGTCGTTTCGGTATATCACATCAAGGTTTCGGAATACTTTGGGTTTGGCCGGGTTGGTTCGTACACGAAACCAACTGGGCCCTAAGAGCGGAAACACTCATATCTTGAGCTTAGGACATCTGATTGATGTGTTGTCGACTTTGTTAAATTACTCTAAGTGAGACGGATCTTTTGGCTTACTCTGCCCGAGGTTTGGATGCAGGTGGAGTACGTTCGGGTTGGTTTTTCCTTAAAAACCAACCAGGCCCCTGGGACGAAAAAGCCAATAACTCTCAAACCGGGCGTCTGATTGACGCGTCGTCTGCTACGTTGAGTTCCTGTTGACGATAAGGAACTTTTGGATACATCAACTCTGGACTATGTGTCAGTTGATGTATCAGCCTCTCGGCTCATGGAGCGGACCCTCCTGAACGAGCTTGCTATGTGCGGGAACCCTAGAGCTGGCTGCGACTGCTACTGTGACGATGACGAATGTACAGAGATCCTCAGTGGATTCGACGGTGACGACTACAGCACTCAGCGATCCTTTGTGGGTCAGTGCTACAAATCCTGTGTGGGTCCGATCCTGTCTGGGTCTTTGCGGGGGTTAGTTACCTATCGATCCTGTGTGGGTTAGATCCTTTGTGGGTCATTGCGGGGGTTAGTTATTTATCGATCCTTTGTGGTTCAGATCCTTTGTGGGTCATTGCAGGGGTTAGTATCTATCGATCCTTTGTGGGTCCGACAAATTAGATGGATCAGTGATCATCTCTATCGTCATTCGAAGAAGTATACCAGTGTGAGCTGAATCTTGTTTTTCTTTCCTTTGTGGATTGTGTTGAGCTATCCTATGTGGATTTATGTTTGCTTTCCTTTGTGGATTGTGTTGTGCTATCCTGTGTGGATTTACATTTTTCTTTCCTGTGTGGACTGGGTTGTACTTGGGCTCGGATGTTGGTGCCGAACGAGAATTGATGTCTTAGGTATATGTATGGGAATATACCTAAGCAGTGTCAGATGTTACTTCGTGATTGTATCTTTCCTTTGTGGATTATCCTTTGTGGATTCTGGGAGACCTTCGGGGGTCTCGGGGTCCCTACTGAGTAGCTTATACTCACCCCTGCACGGGCTATGCCCGCACTACGTTGTGTTGGTTGCAGACGACGGACAGCGCTGATCGTGGTGGAGGCTTGCGGAGCAGGACGGTACCTGGAGGTGGAACACTGGGTGGGACGTACTCGGAGCGGTCTTCTAGACCCGAGGAGCAGTGGAGGCTATCCGTACCCACCCTTCAGGTGGGACTCCCAGTGGACGGCTCGACGTTGCAGCTTTACTTTTCAGTTGTTGTTTCCATTTCGAGTTGTACTTTACTTTCAGTTTGGGTTTGTATTCTGGCCCACTTACTTTCCGCACTTACTGTTGTACTAGTTTTTACTTAGTGTTTACTTCTTACGCTTGCTTACTCTGTGGTGTTTGTTTACTTTGCAAAGGCAATGCCTTCCCTTTTTACCGTGATTTACGCCTTGGTGCTAGTCGCCAGCCCCTGGCCTATGGAAGGCGGGCTTAGGGTAGTGACAGAACGGGCCCCGAGGACGGGTCGTGACAATTGATTCCTTGGAACTTTTCATGGTCCCGAGAGGATCGGGAATGCCTCTCTGGCCTTGCCGCAGATCGGCTCGGGTGGCCAGTTCAGGGTCGACCTAGGTTGGTTCATGACAAAATAGTATCAGAGGAGGCTGGCTCTTATAAGACCTTTCTTTTTAGAGCGCCCATTGCTATTTGGGGTTGTCATGGTAGAAGGAGTAGGATAGTCGAGATTCGAGGTGTGATAATGGGAAGGACTTCATAAAACCTTGCTCATCCCAAACCTCAGGTTACAGTGGGATGTCTGGGTTGTTAGTGTCTTTTTGGTTCCTTTGAATTTTTTTATGTTGTAAATGAAAAGGAGGTTGGGAAAGTAGCCCCGTGATCTCGTAGGGCCTGGAAAACCATGTGGATCCAAAGACATTTCCCTAGACTGCTCTCTACGATCGTGGTGGTACTGGCGTATGGCTGCCAACCATATGTCTGAGTAACCCATCAGCACTAGTTGTCCCTTGTAGATCATTTGGGTCTTCTTTAATTCTATGAATTTTTTTGTAAAGTTTTATTTTGGAGATTGTGAGAGGTTGAATTTAAAATGTAAATGTCCATGTTTTTATTAAGTTCTTTGTTTCTTTATTCCATCATACTCTCCCCATGAATGTTTGATGAATGCCCAAGGTGCAACTTCCGGTGGTGCGCCCTTAGAAAATCCTCCAATTGATCAAACTATAGACTATGATCTAGAGTTCCATAAGTTGAAACCTCCCCTATTTTATGATCAAGATGATCCTATTGAAGCGGAGGAGTGGTTGTAGAAGATTGATAGGAACATCAGTTTCATTGGGTTCCCTTAGTCATTGAAGGTGAATTTAGCTACCTTTATGCTTGAAGGTCCAACTTAGAAATGGGGGAATTTCGTGTCTCGAAGCAAGCCTCGAGGAGATCTCACATGGGTGTTCTTCAAGTATTAATTTATCCAACAATACTTCTCTGAGTTGATGAAGGTGAGGAAGAAGATGGAGTTGTGTTGTGTTCAACAGGGCGTCGAGTCGGTACTATAATTCTATCTACGTTTCGTAGACCTAGTTCCATATGACTAATGGTTTGCTGAAAATGATCCCGGGAAGGATCGTCAATTTGAGTTTGGGCTCTGACCGGAACTGTAGTTGAAAGTGGCAGAGCTCAACCTAACCACCTTTTCGGATGTTGTGGGGAAAGCCTTTCTGGATGAGGCTGAGTTAGCAGGTGGACATGAGGTGGCGAATCCTCCCCCGACCTTGGGAAGTAGTGCAGAGGATGGCGATAGAAATATTGGGAAGTGGCCGGATGTTGGTGGATCTAATAGATGAATCAAGAGGCCATCATACCTTCAGTCATCTTCCTCACAGCGCAATGCCATGATATTTCACTAGTGTGGTATGCAGGGTCACAACAAGCCGACATGCCTAAGTGCTTCGAGACCATGCCACAACTTTGGACATATGGGTCACTTGCGGCGATTCTATCGAGGTGTTTCCACGAAGTGTGTTGAACCCAGAACTGGCTCGTTGAAGGTCACCCTAGCCCGTCAGTAGGAGTATGGTGTTGTTTTGGGATCTATTTGAGGCTTTCTCTTTGTAGAGTTTCTTGGATGTAGTGTTCGTCTCTTTTAGCGTTTTGTGGTGTTTATTTTCCTTCAGTTGTATTGTAAAACCTCTTTGAATACTTTGTTTTATTGTAAGCTTGTTTGGTGAAATTTTGGTTCGTGTGTTATGTTTGGGAATTTGTTTTGAAGCCTAACTATGAAGCAAGAGATGCTTCCATCATCGGTGCTCTACCCATAGGTCCCGGAGTGAATCTGGCACGAAGGCAGGAGAACCCCCATGGTGAACAAAGGGCATTGCTTTAATCTTCATCCTTAGTGTGGCAAGGTTTGTGTTGTTCTAAGGGTGAGACATTTTTGATATGGTGTTGGCGGTAGTTTTGATGATCTATCAGTTGGGACCTTCCCTTCTCTCCCCTCGTAGTGGGGGGTTTTGTAAGTGTGGGAAGTTTTCAAGTTCAGTAAATCTCATCAGTTCTTACGGTGGGGAGACCCACAGTGGGTCTCGCAGAGTTACACTTGAAGTAATTTAGTGTTATCCCAATCCTTATGGAGGGGGGTCTATTCGAGACTCCCCGTGATAGTATCAGAGTTTCTATTCATGATCATTTGGTGGCGGGTGGTTCCATGCGGAACCACCTAATCCTATGTTCTTCCTCCTGGGTAAATGTTGGGATTTAAGTATACCCAATGGTTTTGTTGGATTAATATTATAGAAAAAAATGTTGGAGTAGGTTTATGTTCATTCATTCCTTGGTTGAAATGGATGGTCTGAGATCTGCTTGGTGATGGTTAATGTGATTAATTTTAAGGATGAGTTGTGTGTCATGGGTTTTGGGTGTCTGTTTGGATCGATCAGATGGAGGCAATTAAACTTTTGGAGGTGGGTGATACTTAAAAAGTTTCATCTTTGGGTCTATATCTTGTTGTGGCTTTCTCGGAAAGGAAAGTGTTATGGTGGGGAGAATTGTCACTATAGCATCCCGCCATTTTATAACATAAACTTTCATTACATTACACAAAACTGAGGATCTTTAAGGTCTAGTGTCCTGGAAACCAGGAACATAATACATGAAAACAACATAAAACATTCTTCTTAAACACTTGAAAGGCGTCTCCTTAAGTTCATTCTAGGTTCATTACTGCATCTCATAACCTGGGGACATACATCAAAAGAAAGGGTGAGCAGAAGGCCCAGTAAGGGAAATAAGAGGAACATTTTACATGTGAACTTGAGATACTTCAATAAGGAATGAAAAGAACTTTAAGGCATGAGAAAGAAATCATGAGGCATTTCATAATAAAAATAACATTTTTCATAACTTGAAGATGTGGCTACATCATTTAACATAGACAATCATGAACATATCACCAAGGTCCATCCCCAAGGTGTCATTTGAAAATTACCAAGGTTATTCACCAAGGTATCGTGAAAATTGTAATCTCTAGTGGTTACATCATTACCCAATGCATTGGAGCGCTATCAGGGAACACCCTTAAATTTGCCTTTATTATCATGTGAGCCACATATATCATCATCAAACATTTCATAAATAACCCACATAGCATAAAATAAATGGGTATCATTTCATAATCATAACGTTTTAAAAACTGCTTTAAAGACATGATCTTTACGTCACTTTAAACCCACGGAAAGGGAAAGCGGGTCTCATGTATGTAAATCCCAGAATTTAAAATGGAACATTTTGATATATATATGTGAATACCCTTGTAGAAAAAAGAGCTTTGAGTATTCACTTTATAACATAAAATAATTTTTGAGAAAAGAGGGAGGCATTTTGAGGGGAAAATTCTGCAGCATAACGGCTAAGTTTCGGGGTTTTAGAAAACATTGAAATGAGAGGGGACATGGGTCACCCACTCATAAATGATCCATAAAACAGTAGGGTGAAAGAATAATAAGGACATATGGACATGGTAATGAAATTTTAGGGACATACCATTTGAAATGAAAAACATGGAAGGAAAAAAGATTAGATTTCTCTTATGAAAATTCGGCAGCCTTACGGCGTCACTTAACTTCAAAAGAAAATGATTTGACAAGATCAAATAGGGTCCCTCATCATATGATCATAAGAGATCAGTATGGTAGATATAGAGATCATACCCCAACATAATAAAAAGGAACTTGAAAGACTTGACATGAAAATCGAACTTGAAAAATGAGAAGGGTGAAAGAATCCCTTAAAAATTCGGAAGCCTAACGGCGTCACTTAAACTTTCATAAAACGAAATGATGAGAGTAAGAAGGGATCTCTCATCATATAAACATGAAAGGGCAGTAAGAGGAATATAAAAGAACATCCTCTCACATAAAAACAAGGATCATAATAGGAATGACATAATAGAGATTACATGAAAAGAAAGAGAGGGGTCGGATCCCTTACCTTAAAATGTGACTCTTGAAACTCAAAGGATTGGACCT
Source organism: Viscum album (assembly GCA_963277665.1). Classification (NCBI taxonomy): domain Eukaryota; kingdom Viridiplantae; phylum Streptophyta; class Magnoliopsida; order Santalales; family Viscaceae; genus Viscum; species Viscum album. Next base: position 283,979,997 of record OY728167.1, read on the forward strand.
TGAGGGCTTGGGGAACCTTGGGAGGACTCTTTGGAAGGTAATAAGACCCGAACTTCGTTGGGGGAGAGTTGGGAGTGAAAACTAAGGGAGGAAAGGGTTGGTATTTATAGGGAAAGTGAGGGGACAAAGCATTAATGGCCAAGGGACACCTCACATGTGCTTTTCTCAAACCCATGTGCTCTCCCTTGGAATTTATCATGGAGTTAGGCCACATGGGGCCCCAAAAACAATAATTCATCACCCTTGGCCGGCCAACCCTCAAAAGATCTCATGACATCATCATGACACCATTATGATGTCATTAAACATACCGAAGCCCTAAAACTGTATTTTTACTATTCACTGAAAATTCAACTTTCTCAGAATAACCCCAAAATTTCACCTTAACCAAATATCAATGCTCTGATTTCAAAAATGAAATCCATTTTATAAAAATAATTTTCTAAATATTTTTAATTTAATTTTTAAATAAAAACACTATTCATCAAAAATTCATTTTTTTCAGAAAAAACCCCAAAAATTACCTTAACATAATATCGATGCTCTGAGTTCAAAAATAAAGTCCTTTTCATAAAAATAATTTTCTAATTATTTTTAATTAAATTTTAAATTAAAAAACACTATTCATCCGAAAAACTAATACTTGAATAATAATTTGTGAAACCGTTATTTAGCCATTTTATTGAATCACATTACTTAATCTAGGTGTCTAAATTATATTAAAACTTTCTTTGAGTGAAATTACTAATCCATTTGGTCATATTACTAATCCTAAGCGTAAAATCACTATTCATAATTTACTATTCATCAAAAATTAAGTTGATCTTATTAGACTCCAAATTACTTAATGAACACTTTTGTAGAAGACCATTTTTTGAAAATCATTACACATCATTAGTTATTTAGGGTTTACATAAATATTTCAAAATATCCCTTTTTCAAAATTCATCAATAAAATACATTCTAAAATTATCTAGACATTTGTAATTTCACAAACATCACTAAAGGAAGAAATCTCAATTTATTCACCCGAAAGGATTACACAAGGAAACTAGGGTCTCATCACATAGCCCCTTATAACACTGGCATAAGACCTAAGTGTAAGGTGTGCTATGGTGAGAGAATCTGAGGGAGTCTCAGATAACATTGCCCTAGTAGAAATCTCCACTAACTTGAACTTCTCCTGCAAGCATTTTCGTTCAAGCTTGACACGCTGGAGCTCAGCTTGGGCTTGGTCCAAAGCGAAGCCCACAGATGCTACCTCCTTCCCAAGCTCTGATAAGTGGGCTTCGTAAGGGTTGAGTCTACTGGATGAAGCCATCGACTCCTCTTTCTGCATTAATCATTAACATCTTATTAAATAAATAAGAGTAAGTTAATATACTACTCAAAAAGATTGGGTCGTTACATTCTTCCCCCCTTAAGAAATTTCGTCCCCGAAATTTATACTTGAGGCCTAGTCGAAAAGGTGAGGGTACTTTTGCTTCATCGTTTCCTCAGGCTCCCAAGTCGCTTCTTCATACTTATGATTCCTCCACAACACTTTCACAAGGTGGGTAGTCTTGTTTCGTAGAACCTTGTCTCTACGGTCCAAGATCTCCACTGGCTGCTCCTCATAAGAGAGGTCATGTTCAAGTTGTACCACCTCTGGGTTCAGTACATGCGAAGGGTCGGGTATGTACTTCCTCAAGAGAGATACATGGAAGACATCATGAACTTGAGCTAGGTTCGGTGGAAGTGCTAGACGATAGGCCACTGCTCCTATGCGATCAAGGATTTCATAGGGGCCAATGTACCTAGGGCTGAGCTTCCCTTTCTTCCCAAACCGCATGACTCTCTTCCATGGAGAAATTCGAAGGAAGACTTTGTCACCAACACCAAACTCCAAGTCCCTTCGACGATTGTCAGCATAGCTCTTCTGCCGACTCTGAGCAGCCTTTATGTGTTGTTGGATGGAATGAACCTGTTCTGTCATCTCTTGCACGAGATCAGGCCCAAGAAGCTTCCTCTCACCAGTTTCATCCCAACAAGTAGGAGTTCTACACCGCTTTCCATACAGAGCTTCATAGGGTGCCATCTGAATACTCGCATGGAAGCTGTTGTTATAGGAGAACTCCACTAATGGGAGGTGTTGATCCCATCCACCTTTAAATTCCATTGAGCATAATCTCAACATGTCTTCGAGTGTCTGAATAGTCCTTTCAGATTGGCCATCAGTTTGAGGATGATAGGCCGTACTAAAATTCAATTCAGTATTCAGAGCATGCTGAAGACTTCTCCAGAATTTTGATGTGAATCTTGGGTCACGATCAGATACGATGGATAGTGGTACCCCATGTAGCCTTACCACTTCCTTCACGTATATCTTGGCAAGCTGATCCAGAGAGAAATCTTCCCGAATAGAGATAAAATGGGTTGTCTTGGTGAGATGGTCCACAATAACCCATATCGCATTATTTCCTTTGGATGTTTTTGGGAGACCAGTTACAGAGTCCATGGTGATATTATCCCACTTCCATACTGGTATGGGTAGCGGTTGTAATACCCCCTTAGGAAGTTGTCTTTCTGCCTTTACTTGCTGACACACCAGGCACCGTGTAGTGTAATCGGCAATCTCCCTCTTCATGTTATCCCACCAATAATGATCATGAAGGTCTCTATACATCTTAGTGCATCCCGGATGTATAGAGAAAGTAGAGCTATGAGCTTCATCCATCAGTTCTTTCTTTATCTCCGGAATAGATGGAACACATAGTCTTGTACGAAATTTCAATACACCTTCTTGATCAATATTGAAATCACGGAACTTCCCATCCTTTACAACCTCGAACTTCTCCTGCAGCAAAGGATCTTCTTTTTGAGCCTTCTTGATCTTCTCTAGTAATGAAGGTTGAGAAATCATTTGGGATAGGGTTGATGATGTCCCTTTCCTTATAATTCCCATGTCCAGTTTTACTAGATCTTTAATCAAGGGATCTCCCAGGATCCTCATTGTTGCCAGAACAATAGGATCTTTCCTGCTTAACGCATCCGCGACTTTGTTTGCTTTTCCAGGGTGATAATGAATTGAACAATCATAGTCTTTAATAAGCTCCAACCATCTCCTTTGTCTCATGTTCAATTCTTTCTGTGTGAAAATATACTTTAGACTTTGGTGGTCAGTGTATATATCACATTTCTCCCCATAAAGATAGTGCCTCCATATCTTTAGAGCAAAAACAACTGCCGCCAGCTCTAGATCATGCATAGGATAATTCTGCTCATGAATCTTCAACTGTCGAGATGCATAAGCAATTACTTTGTCATTTTGCATGAGGACGCACCCAAGCCCTTTCAGAGATGCATCGCTAAAAATAATGAATCCTTCTCCGATAGAGGGTAGTGTTAATACAGGTGCAGTAACCAATCTCTTCTTCAGCTCTTGGAAACTTTCCTCGCATTCCTTTGTCCAGATGAACTTAACCCCTTTTCGAGTAAACTTGGTTAGTGGATTAGAAAGCCGTGAAAAGTTTTTCACAAACCTCCTATAATATCCCGCTAAACCAAGGAAACTACGAATCTCAGTTACTGTTGTGGGTTGAGGCCACTCCTCCACAACCATTGTCTTTGCAGGGTCAACCGAGATTCCTTCATTGGTTACGATGTGCCCCAAGAAATCCACTTGTTGTAACCAAAACTCACACTTGCTGAACTTCCCAAAGAGCCTCTCCTTCCGTAGAGTTTTCAAAATAACCCTCAGATGATTTTCATGCTCCTCACGACTTTTTGAATATATCAAAATATCATCAATAAAAACTACCACAAAGTTATCAAGGTAGTCCTTAAAGACTCTATTCATCAAATCCATGAAAATAGCAGGAGCATTAGTCAAGCCGAAGGGCATAACAGTAAACTCATAATGCCCATATCTTGATCGGAAGGCAGTCTTTGGAATATCTTCCTTCTTCACCCTCAGTTGATGATAACCAGATCGAAGGTCAATCTTAGAGAAGAATTGAGCCCCACGAAGTTGGTCAAATAAATCATCAATTCTTGGTAGAGGGTATCTGTTCTTCACTGTGATCCCGTTCAGTTCTCTATAATCAATGCATAGCCGCATTGATCCATCCTTCTTCTTCACAAAGAGAACTGGTGCTCCCCAAGGAGACACACTCGGTCGGATAAACCCCTTCTCCAACAAGTCTTGGAGTTGTTTCTTTAGCTCCTCTAGCTCCACATTTGCCATTCTATACGGAGTCTTTGATATCGGTTGAGACCCAGGTACGAGTTCAATGGAGAACTCTACCTCTCTTTCTGGGGGAGGTCCAGGTAACTCCTCAGGAAATACATCCATGTATTCCTGAACAATCGGAACATCTTCAATTTTTATGATCTCTTTCCCTTCTTCCTCATCACCGATTAACTCCATAAAGAAAGCTATAGGAGGTGCTTCTAGATAGGGATCAGTTCGGGATATCTCTCCTCGGAAGATAACTGTAGGTCGTTCATTCAAGACTACTGAGATTTCCTTACTTCTGTATTTGATCTTAACATTATACTTTGAGAGCCAGTCCATCCCTAGTATAACGTCGAATTCCATCATGGGAATGACTACTAGATTTGCGATAAGATTGTGCTCACCAAAGTAAACACTAGAGTCTCTAAACACTGTTGATGCATGGATAATCCCACTTGGAGTCTTGACTGACAACTCTACCTCAAGCAATTCGGGGATTGATTCTATATTCTTTGCAAACTTGGAAGAAATAAAGGAATGCGTAGAACCAGAATCAAATAAAGCACTTGCTAGTTTTGAGAGGACAACAAGAGTACCTGCTACCACATCGTTCGGAATTTGAACTTCATTTGTTGTGATAGCGAAAGCACGACCTTGCTCCCTTGGCCTCTGCTGAGGTTGATGGTGATTCCCCTCCACCGCCCTCGGATTTGGACATTGATTAGCAAAGTGCCCAAGCTATCCACACTTGAAGCATGTGACTTCGGGTAGGGACAGAACCATCTTTCCTCTATCGTTAGTGTTGGGAAGTTGAGGCTTCACATCACCACGACAATTCCGAGAAATATGGCCTTCTTTTCCACACCTATAGCACTTGCCACTTCCAATCAAGCAGTTCCCCAGATGCTTCTTCCCACATTTATTGCATGTGGCATGTTGCATATGTTTTCCACCTCTTTCCTGATCAAAACTTCTTCCCAGGCTCGGTTCTAGAGTTCTCTTCTTTTCATTAGATTTGTGAGACCACTGTGTCTCCCCAAACTCTAGTTCAACTTTCATAGCACTTCGAACTATTTCTTCATAGCTATCGTAGTCCCTGTTGGCTAGATTCTTCCGCAGATGGGGTCGTAGTCCGCCAAAGAATCTATCAACCTTCCCATTAGGGTCCATGACAAAGCTTGAGGTATAACGGGAAAGCCTTGTGAAGTTCATCTCATAGCTTCCGACAGATTCGTTATCCTTCTGCTTCAGCTCGAGAAACTCTTTCTCCATTTTCGTTCTCATGGAACGAGGGAAATACTTGTTAAAGAAAATCCCCCGAAATTCTTCCCACTCCATAGCTTCCATCTCTCCTCGTGGCTTCGTGTTTTTGATCAGTGACCACCACTGATCAGCTTCTCCCTCTAGGCGGTAAACAGCAAGGGTGACTTTTTCTTGTTCCGAACAATGAAGTACAGAAAAGATCTTTTCAATGGAGCTTATCCATTGTTCCGCAACCAATGGGTCAGTAGATCCACTGAATGTTGGCGGTCGTTGACGCATGAAGGACTCAACAGAAAGTTGTTCCCTTCGTGGGGAGGTCGTCCTCTCAGCTTGATTCAAGTTATTACTCATAACTTGAGTCAGTTGGTTCATCACTCGCATGAATGTTTCCATTCCGGCTTCCATCGGAGGGCCGTCAGCACATGGTGCATTGCGGTCACCATCGGCACGGTTTCTCCTATTGCCCGCCATTTTCTAAAAGAATAAAACCTTAGTGAGAAACTTATTTCATTTATGAATCTTTTAACTAAGACTTCGTGCTTAGACAATTATAGTTCTCTATAATTCCTTCATAATGATTCATAAAAAGCATGTGATTAACCAAACATATCCCCCGGGAGTGTCGTAACCAAGAGTGCAGCAAGGCCCGTTATCGTGCACCAGTTCCCATTCGAGTCTAGCTCAAAGCGGTGTTTTCGGGTTTTACCCCTATGTACATCTGTGCCAGAGCCGCCTCTACCTGCTCGTATCCATACAGGGATGTATTTTTTTGATAAACCACTTACTCAATACTTACCAAAATACCAGGAAGTTTTCCTATATTTAAACTTTTCTATAGGGTTCTTCTTAAAGTTTTTATATCCTAATTTCCACAAATAACTAAACCATCCTTTGATACCAACTATAGCATCCCGCCATTTTATAACATAAACTTTCATTACATTACACAAAACTGAGGATCTTTAAGGTCTAGTGTCTTGGAAACCAGGAACATAATACATGAAAACAACATAAAACATTCTTCTTAAACACTTGAAAGGCGTCTCCTTAACTTCATTCTAGGTTAATTACTGCATCTCATAACCTGGGGACATACATCAAAAGAAAGGGTGAGCAGAAGGCCCAGTAAGGGAAATAAGAGGAACATTTTACATGTGAACTTGAGATACTTCAATAAGGACATGAAAAGAACATTAAGGCATGAGAAAGAAATCATGAGGCATTTCATAATAAAAATAACATTTTTCATAACTTGAAGATGTGGCTACATCATTTAACATAGACAATCATGAACATATCACCAAGGTCCATCCCCAAGGTGTCATTTGAAAATTACCAAGGTTATTCACCAAGGTATCGTGAAAATTGTAATCTCTAGTGGTTACATCATTACCCAATGCATTGGAGCGCTATCAAGGCGCACCCTTAAATTTGACTTTATTATCATGTGAGCCACATATATCATCATCAAACATTTCATAAATAACCCACATAGCATAAAATAAATGGGTTTCATTTCATAATCATAACGTTTTAAAAACTGCTTTAAAGACATGATCTTTACGTCACTTTAAACCCACGGAAAGGGAAAGCGGGTCTCATGTATGTAAATCTTAGAATTTAAAATGGAACATTTTGATATATATGTGAATAACCTTGTAGAAATAAGAGCTTTGAGTATTCACTTTATAACATAAAATAATTTTTGAGAAAAGAGGGAGGCATTTTGAGGGGAAAATTCTGCAGCATAACGGCTAAGTTTCGGGGTTTTAGAAAACATTGAAATGAGAGGGGACATGGGTCACCCACTCATAAATGATCCATAAAACAGTAGGGTGAAAGAATAAGAAGGACATATGGACATGGTAAGGAAATTTTAGGGACATACCATTTGAAATGAAAAACATGGAAGGAAAAAAGATTAGATTTCTCTTATGAAAATTCGGCAGCCTTACGGCGTCACTTAACTTCAAAAGAAAATGATTTGACAAGATCAAATATGGTCCCTCATCATATGATCATAAGAGATCAGTATGGTAGATATAGAGATCATACCCCAACATAATAAAAAGGAACTTGAAAGACTTGACATGAAAATCGAACTTGAAAAATGAGAAGGGTGAAAGAATCCCTTAAAAATTCGGCAGCCTAACGGCGTCACTTAAACTTTCATAAAACGAAATGATGAGAGTAAGAGGGGATATCTCATCATATAAACATGAAAGGGCAGTAAGAGGAATATAAAAGAACATCCTCTCACATAAAAACAAGGATCATAATAGGAATGACATAATAGAGATTACATGAAAAGAAAGAGAGGGGTCAGATCCCTTACCTTAAAATGTGACTCTTGAAACTCAAAGGATTGGACCTTGAGGGCTTGGGGAACCTTGGTAGGACTCTTTGGAAGGTAATAAGACCAGAAATTCGTTGGGGGAGAGTTGGGAGTGAAAACTAATGGAGGAAAGGGTTGGTATTTATAGGGAAAGTGAGGGGACAAAGCATTAATGGCCAAGGGACACCTCACATGTGCTTTTCTCAAACCCATGTGCTCTCCCTTGGAATTTATCATGGAGTTAGGCCACATGGGGCCCCCAAAACAATAATTCATCACCCTTGGCCGGCCAACCCTCAAAAGATCTCATGACATCATCATGACACCATTATGATGTCATTAAACATACCGAAACCCTAAAACTGTATTTTTACTATTCACTGAAAATTCAACTTTCTCAGAATAACCCCAAAATTTCACCTTAACCAAATATCAATGCTCTGATTTCAAAAATGAAATCCATTTTATAAAAATAATTTTCTAAATATTTTTAATTTAATTTTTAAATAAAAACACTATTCATCGAAAATTCATTTTTTTCAGAAAAAACCCCAAAAATTACCTTAACATAATATCGATGCTCTGAGTTCAAAAATAAAGTCCTTTTCATAAAAATAATTTTCTAATTATTTTTAATTAAATTTTTAATTAAAAAACACTATTCATCCGAAAAAACTAATACTTGAATAATAATTTATGAAACCGTTATTTAGCCATTTTATTGAATCACATTACTTAATCTAGGTGTCTAAATTATATTAAAACTTTCTTTGAGTGAAATTACTAATCCATTTGGTCATATTACTAATCCTAAGCGTAAAATCACTATTCATAATTTACTATTCATCAAAAATTAAGTTGATCTTATTAGACTCCAAATTCCTTAATGAACACTTTTGTAGAAGACCATTTTTTGAAAATCATTACACATCATTAGTTATTTAGGGTTTACATAAATATTTCAAAATATCCCTTTTTCAAAATTCATCAATAAAATACATTCTAAAATTATCTAGACATTTGTAATTTCACAAACATCACTAAAGGAAGAAATCTCAATTTATTCACCCGAAAGGATTACACAAGGAAACTAGGGTCTCATCACATAGCCCCTTATAACACTGGCATAAGACCTAAGTGTAAGGTGTGCTATGGTGAGAGAATCTGAGGGAGTCTCAGATAACATTGCCCTAGTAGCAATCTCCACTAACTTGAACTTCTCCTGCAAGCGTTTTCGTTCAAGCTTGACACGCTGGAGCTCGTCTTGGGCTTGGTCCAAAGCGAAGCCCACAGATGCTACCTCCTTCCCAAGCTCTGATAAGTGGGCTTCGTAAGGGTTGAGTCTACTGGATGAAGCCATCGACTCCTCTTTCTGCATTAATCATTAACATCTTATTAAATAAATAAGAGTAAGTTAATATACTACTCAAAAAGATTGGTTCGTTACATTCTTCCCCCCTTAAGAAATTTCGTCCCCGAAATTTATACTTGAGGCCTAGTCGAAAAGGTGAGGGTACTTTTGCTTCATCGTTTCCTCAGGCTCCCAAGTCGCTTCATCATACTTATGATTCCTCCACAACACTTTCACAAGGTGGGTTGTCTTGTTTCGTAGAACCTTGTCTCTACGGTCCAAGATCTCCACTGGCTGCTCCTCATAAGAGAGGTCATGTTCAAGTTGTACCACCTCTGGGTTCAGTACATGCGAAGGGTCGGGTATGTACTTCCTCAAGAGAGATACATGGAAGACATCATGAACTTGAGCTTGGTTCGGTGGAAGTGCTAGACGATAGGCCACTGCTCCTATGCGATCAAGGATTTCATAGAGGCCAATGTACCTAGGGTTGAGCTTCCCTTTCTTCCCAAACCGCATGACTCTCTTCCATGGAGAAATTCGAAGGAAGACTTTGTCACCAACACCAAACTCCAAGTCCCTTCGACGATTGTCAGCATAGCTCTTCTGCCGACTCTGAGCAGCCTTTATGTGTTGTTGGATGGCATGAACCTGTTCTGTCATCTCTTGCACGAGATCAGGCCCAAGAAGCTTCCTCTCACCAGTTTCATCCCAACAAGTAGGAGTTCTACACCGCTTTCCATACAGAGCTTCATAGGGTGCCATCTGAATACTCGCATGGAAGCTGTTGTTATAGGAGAACTCCACTAATGGGAGGTGTTGATCCCATCCACCTTTAAATTCCATTGAGCATAATCTCAACATGTCTTCGAGTGTCTGAATAGTCCTTTCAGATTGGCCATCAGTTTGAGGATGATAGGCCTTACTAAAATTCAATTCAGTATTCAGAGCATGCTGAAGACTTCTCCAGAATTTTGATGTGAATCTTGGGTCACGATCAGATACGATGGATAGTGGTACCCCATGTAGCCTTACCACTTCCTTCACGTATATCTTGGCAAGCTGATCCAGAGAGAAATCTTCCCGAATAGAGATAAAATGGGCTGTCTTGGTGAGACGGTCCACAATAACCCATATCGCATTGTTTCCTTTGGATGTTTTTGGGAGACCAGTTACAGAGTCCATGGTGATATTATCCCACTTCCATACTGGTATGGGTAGCGGTTGTAATACCCCCTTAGGAAGTTGTCTTTCTGCCTTTACTTGCTGACACACCAGGCACCGTGTAGTGTAATCTGCAATCTCCCTCTTCATGTTATCCCACCAATAATGATCACGAAGGTCTCTATACATCTTAGTGCTTCCCGGATGTATAGAGAAAGTAGAGCTATGAGCTTCATCCATCAGTTCTTTCTTTATCTCCGGAATAGATGGAACACATAGTCTTGTACGAAATTTCAATACACCTTCTTGATCAATATTGAAATCAGGGAACTTCCCATCCTTTACAGCCTCGAACTTCTCCTGCAACAAAGGATCTTCTTTTTGAGCCTTCTTGATCTTCTCTAGTAATGAAGGTTGAGAAATCATTTGGGATAGGGTTGATGATGTCTCTTTCCTTATAATTCCCATGTCCAGTTTTACTAGATCTTTAATCAAGGGATCTCCCAGGATCCTCATTGTTGCCAGAACAACAGGATCTTTCCTGCTTAACGCATCCGCGACTTTGTTTGCTCTTCCAGGGTGATAATGAATTGAACAATCATAGTCTTTAATAAGCTCCAACCATCTCCTTTGTCTCATGTTCAATTCTTTCTGTGTGAAAATATACTTTAGACTTTGGTGGTCAGTGTATATATCACATTTCTCCCCATAAAGATAGTGCCTCCATATCTTTAGAGCAAAAACAACTGCCGCCAGCTCTAGATCATGCGTAGGATAATTCTGCTCATGAATCTTCAACTGTCGAGATGCATAAGCAATTACTTTGTCATTTTGCATGAGGACGCACCCAAGCCCTTTCAGAGATGCATCGCTAAAAATAACGAATCCTTCTCCGATAGAGGGTAGTGTTAATACAGGTGCAGTAACCAATCTCTTCTTCAGCTCTTGGAAACTTTCCTCGCATTCCTTTGTCCAGATGAACTTAACCCCTTTTCGAGTCAACTTGGTTACTGGATTAGAAAGCCGTGAAAAGTTTTTCACAAACCTCCTATAATATCCCGCTAAACCAAGGAAACTACGAATCTCAGTTACTGTTGTGGGTTGAGGCTACTCCTCCACAACCATTGTCTTTGCAGGGTCAACCGAGATTCCTTCATTGGTTACGATGTTCCCCAAGAAAGCCACTTGTTGTAACCAAAACTCACACTTGCTGAACTTCCCAAAGAGCCTCTCCTTCCGTAGAGTTTTCAAAATAACCCTCAGATGATTTTCATGCTCCTCACGACTTTTTAAATATATCAAAATATCATCAATAAAAACTACCACAAAGTTATCAAGGTAGTCCTTAAAGACTCTATTCATCAAATCCATGAAAATAGCAGGAGCATTAGTCAAGCCGAAGGGCATAACAGTAAACTCATAATGCCCATATCTTGATCGGAAGGCAGTCTTTGGAATATCTTCCTTCTTCACCCTCAGTTGATGATAACCAGATCGAAGGTCAATCTTAGAGAAGAATTGAGCCCCACGAAGTTGGTCAAATAAATCATCAATTCTTGGTAGAGGGTATCTGTTCTTCACTGTGATCCCGTTCAGTTCTCTATAATCAATGCATAGCCGCATTGATCCATCCTTCTTCTTCACAAAGAGAACTGGTGCTCCCCAAGGAGACACACTCGGTCGGATAAACCCCTTCTCCAACAAGTCTTGGAGTTGTTTCTTTAGCTCCTATAGCTCCACATTTTCCATTCTATACGGAGTCTTTGATATCGGTTGAGACCCAGGTACGAGTTCAATGGAGAACTCTACCTCTCTTTCTGGGGGAGGTCCAGGTAACTCCTCAGGAAATACATCCATGTATTCCTGAACAATCGGAACATCTTCAATTTGTATGCTCCCTTTCCCTTCTTCCTCATCACCGATTAACTCCATAAAGAAAGCTATAGGAGGTGCTTCTAGATAGGGATCAGTTCGGGATATCTCTCCTCGGAAGATAACTGTAGGTCGTTCATTCAAGACTACTGAGATTTCCTTACTTCTGCATTTGATCTTAGCATTATACTTTGAGAGCCAGTCCATCCCTAGTATAACGTCGAATTCTATCATGGGAATGACTACTAGATTTGCGATAAGATTGTGCTCACCAAAGTAAACACTAGAGTCTCTAAACACTGTTGATGCATGGATAATCCCACTTGGAGTCTTGACTGACAACTCTACCTCAAGCAATTCGGGGATTGATTCTATATTCTTTGCAAACTTGGAAGAAATAAAGGAATGCGTAGAACCAGAATCAAATAAAGCACTTGCTAGTTTTGAGAGGACAAAAAGAGTACCTGCTACCACATCGTTCGGAACTTCAACTTCAGTTGTTGTGATAGCGAAAGCACGACCTTGCTCCCTTGGCCTCTGCTGAGGTTGATGGTGATTCCCCTCCACCGCCCTCGGATTTGGACATTGATTAGCAAAGTGACCAAACTGTCCACACTTGAAGCATGTGACTTCGGGTAGGGCCAGAACCATCTTTCCTCTGTCGTTAGTGTTGGGAAGTTGAGGCTTCACATCACCACGACAATTCCGAGAAATATGGCCTTCTTTTCCACACCTATAGCACTTGCCACTTCCGATCAAGCAGTTCCCCGGATGCTTCTTCCCACATTTATTGCATGTGGCATGTTGCATATGTTTTCCACCTCTTTCCTGATCAAAACTTCTTCCCAGGCTCGGTTCTAGAGTTCTCTTCTTCTCATTAGATTTGTGAGACCACTGTGTCTCCCCAAACTCTAGTTCAACTTTCATAGCACTTCGAACTATTTCTTCATAGCTATCGTAGTCCTTGTTGGCTAGATTCTTCCGCAGATGGGGTCGTAGTCCGCCAAAGAATCTATCAACCTTCCCATTAGGGTCCATGACAAAGCTTGAGGTATAACGGGAAAGCCTTGTGAAGTTCATCTCATAGCTTCCTACAGATTCGTTATCCTTCTACTTCAGCTCGAGAAACTCTTTCTCCATTTTCGTTCTCATGGAACGAGGGAAATACTTGTTAAAGAAAATCCCCCGAAATTATTCCCACTCCATAGCTTCCATCTCTCCTCGTGGCTTCGTGTTTTTGATCAGTGACCACCACTGATCAGCTTCTCCCTCTAGGCGGTAAACAGCAAGGGTGACTTTTTCTTGTTCCGAACAATGAAGTACAGAAAAGATCTTTTCAATGGAGCTTATCCATTGTTCCGCAACCAATGGGTCAGTAGATCCACTGAATGTTGGCGGTCGTTGACGCATGAAGGACTCAACAGAAAGTTGTTCCCTTCGTGGGTAGGTCGGCCTCTCAGCTTGATTCAAGTTATTACTCATAACTTGAGTCAGTTGGTTCATCATTCGCATGAATGTTTCCATTCCGGCTTCCATCGGAGGGTCGTCAGCACATGGTGCATTGCGGTCACCATCGGCACGGTTTCTCCTATTTCCCGCCATTTTCTAAAAGAATAAAACCTTAGTGAAAAACTTATTTCATTTATGAATCTTTTAACTAAGACTTCGTGCTTAGACAATTATAGTTCTCTATAATTCCTTCATAATGATTCATAAAAAGCATGTGATTAACCAAACATATCCCCCGGGAGTGTCGTAACCAAGAGTGCAGCAAGGCCCGTTATCGTGAACCAGTTCCCGTTCGAGTCTAGCTCAAAGCGGTGTTTTCGGGTTTTACCCCTATGTACATCTGTGCCAGAGCCGCCTCTACCTACTCATATCCAGACAGGGATGTATTTGTTTGATAAACCACTTACTCAATACTTTCCAAAATACCAGGAAGTTTTCCTATATTTAAACTTTTCTATAGGGTTCTTCCTAAAGTTTTTATATCCTAATTTCCACAAATAACTAAACCATCCTTTGATACCAACTATAGCATCCCGCCATTTTATAACATAAACTTTCATTACATTACACAAAACTGAGGATCTTTAAGGTCTAGTGTCTTGGAAACCAGGAACATAATACATGAAAACAACATAAAACATTCTTCTTAAACACTTGAAAGGCATCTCCTTAAGTTCATTCTAGGTTCATTACTGCATCTCATAACCTGGGGACATACATTAAAAGAAAGGGTGAGCAGAAGGCCCAGTAAGGGAAATAATAGGAACATTTTACATGTGAACTTGAGATACTTCAATAAGGACATGAAAAGAACTTTAAGGCATGAGAAAGAAATCATGAGGCATTTCATAATAAAAATAACATTTTTCATAACTTGAAGATGTGGCTACATCATTTAACATAGACAATCATGAACATATCACCAAGGTCCATCCCCAAGGTGTCATTTGAAAATTACCAAGGTTATTCACCAAGGTATCGTGAAAATTGTAATCTCTAGTGGTTACATCATTACCCAATGCATTGGAGCGCTATTAGGGCGCACCCTTAAATTTTCCTTTATTATCATGTGAGCCACATATATAATCATCAAACATTTCATAAATAACCCACATAGCATAAAATAAATGTGTTTCATTTCATAATCATAACGTTTTAAAAACTGCTTTAAAGACATGATCTTTACGTCACTTTAAACCCACGGAAAGGGAAAGCGGGTCTCATGTATGTAAATCTTAGAATTTAAAATGGAACATTTTGATATATATGTGAATAACCTTGTAGAAATAAGAGCTTTGAGTATTCACTTTATAACATAAAATAATTTTTGAGAAAAGAGGGAGGCATTTTGAGGGGAAAATTCTGCAGCATAACGGCTAAGTTTCGGGGTTTTAGAAAACATTGAAATGAGAGGGGACATGGGTCACCCACTCATAAATGATCCATAAAACAGTAGGGTGAAAGAATAAGAAGGACATATGGACATGGTAAGGAAATTTTAGGGACATACCATTTGAAATGAAAAACATGGAAGGAAAAAAGATTAGATTTCTCTTATGAAAATTCGGCAGCCTTACGGCGTCACTTAACTTCAAAAGAAAATGATTTGACAAGATCAAATATGGTCCCTCATCATATGATCATAAGAGATCAGTATGGTAGATATAGAGATCATACCCCAACATAATAAAAAGGAACTTGAAAGACTTGACATGAAAATCGAACTTGAAAAATGAGAAGGGTGAAAGAATCCCTTAAAAATTCGGCAGCCTAACGGCGTCACTTAAACTTTCATAAAACGAAATGATGAGAGTAAGAGGGGATCTCTCATCATATAAACATTAAAGGGCAGTAAGAGGAATATAAAAGAACATCCTCTCACATAAAAACAAGGATCATAATAGGAATGACATAATAGAGATTACATGAAAAGAAAGAGAGGGGTCGGATCCCTTACCTTAAAATGTGACTCTTGAAACTCAAAGGATTGGACCTTGAGGGCTTGGGGGAACCTTGGGAGGACTCTTTGGAAGGTAATAAGACCAGAACTTCGTTGGGGGAGAGTTGGGAGTGAAAACTAAGGGAGGAAAGGCTTGGTATTTATAGGGAAAGTGAGGGGACAAAGCATTAATGGCCAAGGGACACCTCACATGTGCTTTTCTCAAACCCATGTGCTCTCCCTTGGAATTTATCATGGAGTTAGGCCACCTGGGGCCCCCAAAACAATAATTCATTACCCTTGTCCGGCCAACCCTCAAAAGATCTCATGACATCATCATGACACCATTATGATGTCATTAAACATACCGAAACCCTAAAACTGTATTTTTACTATTCACTGAAAATTCAACTTTCTCAGAATAACCCCAAAATTTCACCTTAACCAAATATCAATGCTCTGATTTCAAAAATGAAATCCATTTTATAAAAATAATTTTCTAAATATTTTTAATTTAATTTTTAAATAAAAACACTATTCATCGAAAATTCATTTTTTTTCAGAAAAAACCCCAAAAATTACCTTAACATAATATCGATGCTCTGAGTTCAAAAATAAAGTCCTTTTCATAAAAATAATTTTCTAATTATTTTTAATTAAATTTTTAATTAAAAAACACTATTCATCCGAAAAAACTAATACTTGAATAATAATTTATGAAACCATTATTTAGCCATTTTATTGAATCACATTACTTAATCTAGGTGTCTAAATTATATTAAAACTTTCTTTGAGTGAAATTACTAATCCATTTGGTCATATTACTAATCCTAAGCGTAAAATCACTATTCATAATTTACTATTCATCAAAAATTAAGTTGATCTTATTAGACTCCAAATTCCTTAATGAACACTTTTGTAGAAGACCATTTTTTGAAAATCATTACACATCATTAGTTATTTAGGGTTTACATAAATATTTCAAAATATCCCTTTTTCAAAATTCATCAATAAAATACATTCTAAAATTATCTAGACATTTGTAATTTCACAAACATCACTAAAGGAAGAAATCTCAATTTATCCACCCGAAAGGATTACACAAGGAAACTAGGGTCTCATCACATAGCCCCTTATAACACTGGAATAAAACCTAAGTGTAAGGTGTGCTATGGTGAGAGAATCTGAGGGAGTCTCAGATAACATTGCCCTAGTAGCTATCTCCACTAACTTGAACTTCTCCTGCAAGCGTTTTCGTTCAAGCTTGACACGCTGGAGCTCGGCTTGGGCTTGGTCCAAAGCGAAGCCCACAGATGCTACCTCCTTCCCAAGCTCTGATAAGTGGGCTTCGTAAGGGTTGAGTCTACTGGATGAAGCCATCGACTCCTCTTTCTACATTAATCATTAACATCTTATTAAATAAATAAGAGTAAGTTAATATACTACTCAAAAAGATTGGGTCGTTACAGTCACACCCCGACCTGTCAGATTATTTTATTTTATGATTTGTTTTTCTTTTAAATTTTTTTGTTGAGGTCCAGGTTGAATCCTGGACAAAACTCTTGAGTTACATCAAAAAGTGCGCATTTCTGAGTTGACATCATTGGGCGCATGGGTGGGGTGTATTTTGGAAACCCCGTGCGGCTTCTCCCAGGAAAAGGTACGACCCTCCTGTCTTTGTAAAATTAAAATGGGTAAATTTTTTAATTTATTGTGTTATTTTAGAATTTTATTAATGTTAATAATTTTATTATTATTACTAAAATGAAATGAATATTTTTATCTTTTTTACTTTTTATCATTATGATTGTTATTATTATTATTAAAAAGATTCCTTAATGTTATCATAATCATTAAGAATGTTAATAATTATAATAATAATATTATTATTATCATTTTAATATTAAAGATATTTTTTTTTATTATTATGTGTACTCATAATATTGTTGATATTAATGTTATTATTATTATTATTATTATAGATTAACGTTATTATTATTATTATTATTATTCTTGGTACTATTCTTATTATTATTTTTATGTGTATTATATTTATTATAGACCTATGTTTTATTTCATTTACTTGTCTTTATTTTTATTTTATTTTTATTTTATTTCTTTTTTTTCTCCTAACCCTAGTGCGGTTCTCCCTCTATCTCTTCTCTCCCGGATTTTTTTAATATGTTTTTTGAAAAAAATATTTAAAAAAAAACGGTCAGGTTAAAAATATTTTTCAAAATGCCCCTCAAAGGTGGCATCCGCGATGCCGCCTTTGGCCTTTACGCGAAAGGCGGCATGCACGATGCCACCTTTCCCCTAATTTTTTTTAAATTTTTTATTTTTATTTTTATTTTTTTGGTTTTATTTTAATTATATATATATATATATATATATAAACAAAACAAAATTTTTCAGCAGAATATCTCTGCTACTAAATATCCAGCGGTACTGCCATTACAGCATTCTGGATTCTGACAGAAACCCTCACCCAGACCTCCCATTTATAAGATGGCTTGCCCTGAAAATCATTCTGCATTTTCGATGCGGGATTCAGGTTCTCCCTTTCCTGCACAGTACATTCTGTATTTCCGATGTGGGATTCTGTTTCAAGTGCATGACTTTGAAAGACAATAAAATATAAACTATAAGACCAATATAAATGAAATTTCAAATATTGATTAAAAATATAAGAAATTGTTGAAAACAAAAATAATTTCTTTAAAAATGATGATAAAAAATAATTTATAAGCTTTGAAAACTGCCAACTTGAAATTTAAAATTTTTTCAAGTACGTGAATTTGAAAGACTATAAAATATAAAATATAAAACGAATATAATTGAAACTTTAAAGATTGATTAAAGATATAATAAATAGTTGAAAACAAAACGAATTTCCAAAAAAATGTTAATGAAAAGTAATTTATAAGCTTTCAAAACTGCTTACTTGAAATTTAAAAATGTTTCAATCACGTGAATTTGAACGACTATAAAATTTAAACTATAGAACAAATATAATTGAAACTTTACACATTGATTAAACATATAAGAAATAGTTGAAAACAAAAAGAATTTCATAAAAAATGTTGATGGAAAATAATTTATAAGCTCTCAAAACCGCCTACTTGAAACTTAAAAACGCTTCAAATACGTAAATTTGAACGACTATAATTACATAAGTAATAATTAATAAGAAATAAGAAATAGTTATTAATTAATAATTATAATGAATAATAATAATGACTAATTACTAATTAATTAGCAATATAATTATTAATTATATTACTAATTAACTAAATAATTATTATATATGTGATAATTAACAAGTAATAAGTAATCATTATTAATTAATAATTATAATGAATAATAATAATATTTAATATTTATATTACTAATTAAAAATTAATAATTACTAATTACCCATTACTAATTAATTAGTTATAATTATTAATTATATTACTAATTAAATATAAAATAATTATATATGTAATAATTAATATGTAATAAGTAATAATTATAAATTAATAATTATAATGAATAATAATAATTAAAATTTATATTACTAATTAACTAATTAATAATTACTAATTACTAATTATTAATTAATTAGTTATAATTATTAATTATATTACTAATTAACTAAATAATTATTATATATCTAATAAGTAATAAGTAATAATTATTAATTAATATTTATATTACTAATTAATAATTAACTAATTAATAATTAATAATTAATAATTAATAATTAATTAGATATAATTATTAATTATATTACTAATTAACTATATAATTATTATATATCTAATAAGTAACAAGTAATAAGTAATAATTATTAATTAATAATTATAATGAATAATAATATTACTAATTAACTAATTAATTTTGACATAATTAATTATTAATAATTACTAATTAGTTATTATAGTGAATAATTATAATTACTAATTATATTACTAATTAACTAATTTACTATTATCTAATTAAGAATTACATTACTAATTAACTAATTAGTTATTATATAATTAATAATTATATTAATAATTAACTAAATAGTTATTATATAAGTAATAAGTAATAATTAATAATTATAATGAATAATTATAATTAATATTTATATTACTAATTAACTAATTAATTATTATATAATTAATAGTTACGTACTTGAAACATTTTTAAGTTTCAAATAGGTGGTTTTGAAAGATTATAAATTATTTATCATCAACAATTTTGATGAAATTCTTTTTGTTTTTAACTATTTATTATATGTTTAATCAATGTTTTAGGTTTCATTTA
This sequence comes from Viscum album, assembly GCA_963277665.1. NCBI lineage: Eukaryota > Viridiplantae > Streptophyta > Magnoliopsida > Santalales > Viscaceae > Viscum > Viscum album. The sequence continues at coordinate 283,999,939 of OY728167.1, forward strand.
TATTGGTCTTATATTTTATGTTTTATGGTCTTTGATAATAATGTACTTGAAACATTTTTAAGTTTCAAGTTGGTGGTTTTGGAAGATTATAAATTATTTATCATCAACAATTTTGATGAAATTCTTTTTTTTTCAACTATTTCTTATATTTTTAATTAATAATTATTACTTATTACTAATTACTTATTAGATACATAATAATTATTTAGTTAATTAGTAATATAATTTATAATTATAACTAATTAATTAGTAATTAGTAATTAGTAATTAGTAATTAGTTAATTAATAATATAAATATTAATTATTATTATTCATTATAATTAATAATTAATAATTATTACTTATTAATTATTAATTATTACATATATAATTATTTTATATTTAATTAGTAATATAATTAATAATTATAATTAATTAATTAGTAATTAGTAATTAGTAATTAGTAATTATTAATTATTAATTAGTAATATAAATATTAATTATTATTGTTATTCATTATAATTATTAATTAATAATTATTACTTATTACTTATTAATTATCACATATATAATAATTATTTAGTTAATTGGTAATATAATTAATAATTATATTTCTAATTAATTGTTAATTAGTAATTAGTAATTTTTAATTATTTAATTAGTAATATAATTATTAATTATTATTATTCATTATAATTATTAATTAATAATTATTTCTTATTACTTATTATTTATTACTTATGTAATTATAGTCGTTCAAATTTACGTATTTGAAGCGTTTTTAAGTTTCAAGTAGGCGGTTTTGAGAGCTTATAAATTATATTCCATCAACATTTTTATGAAATTATTTTTGTTTAAAACTATTTCTTATATGTTTAATCAATGTGTAAAGTTTCAATTATATTCGTTCTATAGTTTATATTTTATAGTCGTTCAAATTCACGTGATTGAAACATTTTTAAATTTCAAGTAAGCGGTTTTGAAAGCTTATAAATTACTTTTCATTAACACTTTTTTATAAATTCCTTTTGTTTTCAACTATTTCATATATCTTTAATCAATATTTAAAGTTTCAATTATATTCGTTTTATATTTTATATTTTATAGTCTTTGAAATTCACGTACTTGAACCATTTTTAAATTTCAAGTAGGCGGTTTCGAAAGCTTATAAATTATTTTTCATCATCAATTTTAAGGAAATTCTATTTGTTTTCAATAATTTCTTATATGTTTAATCAATATTTAAAATTTCATTTATATTGGTCTTATAGTTTATCTTTTATTGTCTTTCAAAGTCATGCACTTGAAACAGAATCCCACATTGCAAATACAGAATGTACTGCACAGGAAAGGGAGAACCTGAATCCCACATCAAAAATGCAGAATGATTTCCAGGACAAGCCATCTTATAAAAGGGAGGTCTGGGTGAGAGTTTCTATCAGAATCCAGACTGCTGTAATGGCAGTACCGCTGGATATTTAGTAGCAGAAAAATTCTGCTGAAAATTTTTATTTTGTTTATATATATATATATATATATATAAACCAAACAAAACAAAAACAAAAATAAAAATTTTAAAAAAAAATTAGGGGAAAGGCAGCATCCGCGATGCCGCCTTTCCCCGGAATGCAAAGGCGGCATCTCGGCTGCTGCCTTTGAGAGGCATTTTGAAAAATATTTTTAACATGACCGTTTTTTAAAAATATTTTAAAAAAACGTATTTAAAAAAAAACTCCTTGTCTCCCATATCACACCCCAAAACGGATTTTTTTTAAATACGTTTTTCTAAAAAAAAAATTCTGAAAAACTGCCTAGGTCAGTTTTTTTAAAAAACACGCTACAAAGGCGGCATCGCAGATGCCGCCTTTGTTTTAGCGCAGAAAGGCGGCATCTGTGATGCCGCCTTTGCTCCCCCACGCCGCCTTTGGCCCGGATCGATGACATGGCAAAGGCGGCCGGGGGGGGAGGCTACCTTTTGCCTCAGGTTAAGGCGAAAGGCGGCATCGCGGAAGCTGCCTTTGGCCATACGCAGAGGCGAAAGGTGGCTTCCGCGATGCCGCCTTTTCCTGAACTCCTTATAAAAGGGCGGCCACCCCTTCCCCTCTCCTCACTTGCTCGTTGCATTCCTTACTTCCTCCTCATTTCATCTCTCCGAATTTCTCTCTCTCTCTAAAAAATTCCTTTGTTGTGCGAGTTTTTACGAAGCTTCATTTAGAGGTATGTTTCTTTATTTAATTTAATGTTTTTATTTAATTAATTTAATTTTGTTTAGTTTTAAATCTTTCATTTGTTAAGTAGTTTAGGTAGTTCTTAATATTTGGTTATTTAGTTTTTGTAATTAATTATATATAGTTTTAAATAATTACTGTTAGGTAGTATAGATTAAGTATAGATTAACTTATGATTAAGTATTTAGAAATTTTTGTAGCTTAAAGATTTTGTGGCTATCTACGCAGTTAAATTCCTGTCTGGATACAAACAAGTGGATGTGGCTCTGGCACAGATGTACATAGGGGTAAAACCCGAAAACACCGCTTCGAGCTAGACTCGAATGGGAACTAGTGCACGATAACGGGCCTTGATGCATCCTGGTTTGACACTCCCGGGGAATATGCTTAAGATGATTCATATTTTTTTTTATAAACTACTAAAATTTCTAATAGATGAAAAAGAAAATCAGTATATTTATCAATGATAAATGATAAATATAATGTTATAGAATCAAATAAGGACATAAGAATTAACGAATTAAAGTTATTATTAGTTAATTATAAAATAATAGAATAATTAACGATTAGTTGTTATTAGTTAATTTTAGAATAATTAATAAATAACATAGGATTAAAACATGGATTCATATAATGATTAGCTAACGATACTAATGATCAGTATATTAATCAATGATAAATGATAAATATAATGTTATAGAATCAAATAAGGACATAAGAATTAACAAATTAAAGTTATTTTTAGTTAATTATAGAATAATAGAATAATTAACGATTAGTTATTATTAGTTAATTTTAGATTAATTAATAATTAACATAGGATTAAAACATGAATTCATATAATGATTAGCTAACGATACTAATGAACATATAAAGTGAAATGAAGAAGAACAAACAAACTAAATAAAAAAGCGCTCTAAAATTACATTCTAATAAATATCATATGGTCAAACATCAGTAGCTTAGTTTATGGTATAGAAAGGCGCAATAAAATTACATTATAATAAACATCATATCGTCAAACATAATTGTTAATATTTTGTTGTACACTATCATAATTTTGATGAAAGAAACATTTTTGACGTAGAGAGCCATGTTTGCCTATGTGTACTGTTATGGGGAGATTATTCAAACTGAGCAAGGATCTTCTTACAGTACACAACCAATTACAGTGGTTAGTATAGTTGATTGTGTTACCATAAGTGACCTTCAAGAGAGAATTCGTGTTTCCTTAAATCTGGGATCTGATCAAGAGATAATGTCTATGAGCTATAGAAATTTGCAATTTCCAACAACACTATGGCATATAGCTTGTCCATTGGTTGCTGATGCGCAGTGGGTCCAAGAAATTAATTTATTTTCTCAACGGTTAGATGGTACCATGATGGAGTTATACGTTGTTGTTGCTACTGTACAACAACAACGTCCACTTGTACAAAGACGTAGAAATACAAGAGTGGTTGAAGAAAGTTTACCCCATGACATTGAGCCTATTCCAAATGATGCAGCAGAAGAGGACAACCTAGATGATCTCCCGGATATACATGTCAATCCGAATTCTGATGAGAAGTTTCGTAATGATGGATCAGATGGCGACAACAGTGCTGATGAGGAGGGACCAATAGAAGATAGAGAGGAGGTTTTGAGAAATGCAATTGTTGTACATCTACCTCGGTCAATAAATCATCCACCACTATTTTCATCTTGGTCAGAAGAAATGACACGCGTACACCGAAAACTGAGTTCCTTGGAGTTGTACCAGATAGGTTTAGTGAGGTGGACAAAACCATATATATTGGAAGGAATTTTCCCAGTAAAGATGCCTTAAAAAGCACGTTAAAGAGATTTCATATTGAGAGAAACTTCAACTATGTAGTTCACAAATCATGCCATAGTAAATATGTTATACGGTGCGTGAAGTATGGGGATGATTGTAGATTTCGCTTAAGGGCTATTCCAGACATTACATTTGGAGGTTGGAGAATCTCAAGGATTGAGGCGGCTCATACTTGCGTTCAGCCAAGTCTCACACAAGATCATACTTCATTGGATGCATAATTTGTGTCATCTATTGTTGTTGAGATGATTATGACATGCCAAGATGTTCCAATATCCCTTGTGCAAGAGAGGATTCTACAGACATTCAGTTATAAGATTTCCTATAATAAGGCATGGATGGAGAAACAGAAGGCAATTGTGAAGGTATATGGTGATTGGGATGACTCATATCGAGTATTTCCGCATTTGATAGCCATACTGAGGCATCATAACCAAGTTTTCTTCCATCTGGATACAAACGAACATGTGTCTCCTGATAATCGATTTGATCCATCTCGTGTTCAATTTCATCGGTTGTTCTGGGCATTCTTTCCTTGTATCTCCGCATTTTGTTTTTGCAAACAATTTATTCAGATTGATGGACCATTTCTGTATGGAAAATACAAGGGCATATTGTTGATTTCGGCAACCCAAGATGGAAACCGTTCACCTCTTCTGCTTGCCTTTGCCATTGTAGAGAAAGAAAACTATGAATCATGGAGTTGGTTTCTGGAATGTATCAACAACCATTTCACCAACATTCAGGGAGTTTGTTTGATATCTGATCGCCAACGAGCAATTAATGAGGCAATCAATGCAGATCTTGATACATGGAGATACCCAAATGCACATCATCGGTTCTGCATTAGACACATTGCTAGCAATGTGCATAAAAAAATCCACAACGAACCGATGAAGAAGGCAATCACGAGGCTTGGTACGTATTTTATTCGTTCTGTTTTACTGTTTCAATATAAATATAAAATCAATTTATGTGAAATATCATCTACGTTTTGTAGCATATGAGTCGGACCAACGACGATTTGAAGAATGTTTTGAACAAATTCTTCAGGCTAATCAAGAAGTTTATGATTATATGATGCGGATTCCAAAAGAGAAATGGACATTGGCATACGACGGGGGAAAGAGGTACGGACACATGACGACAAACATTGTGGAGTGCATCAATGGTATCTTCAAAGGACTTCGCAAGCTACCTATAACCGCCTTAGTTCAGGAGACATTATATCGATGTGTGAAGTACTTTGTGGATAGACAAAAACTAGCATCAGACAGAATACATCAAGGGATAAGATATAGAAAACACTTTCAACGAGAGATTGAAAAAAATATTGAAGAAGCTTCTTGTTATCACGTCTATCTCTTTCGAAGAGAAGACTCCCGATTTGAAGTTCAAGAGCGTTCATACCCCATCACAAATCACGTCGGTGAAAAAATGGTGGTATTACTGGAAACAATGCAATGCCAATGTGGAAAATTTCAGGCCTTATGGTTTCCATGTACACACGCCATCACAACATGTGCCTCTGTGAACATCTCATGGGAAGCATATGTTGATCCAGTGTACCGGATGGATATCATTTCCAACTGTTATGCTGCACCATGGACACCTATTGGGGAGTATCGTTATTTCCCAATGCCTGAAGGCCAGCCGATAGTGATACCTGACATAAATCGGTCACGTCCTTGTGGGAGACCAAAGGCGAGTAGGATGTGTAATGAGATGGACTGGCCTCAAGAACAAGGACAGAGTTTGCGATGCACAATATGTCATAAAGAAGGTCATAACCGGAAGCGATGCCCTAACATTGTTGGGTCGACTTCACAGTCTCATTCATAATAATGTATTGTCTTCATTGTGACATTCCCATATTGTAAACTAAATGTTGTTATCTCTTCTTTATTCCTTGGTTTTCTAAACCCCAAACATCTGAGATAAGATTTCATATTAATATTCATGCTTTCAAGAAATAACTATAAATATGAGATAATAAAATTTATTTCAAAACTCCGAAAGCGGAACACATAACCCATATTGAAAAGTGTATGTCAGTTAACCCATTAACATGTTTCCTGGACGTTAAAATTAAAAATTTTAACCCTAAATCCTCCAACCTAAACCCCAATCTAAACATGCAGGATATTTTAGCAAACTGTTCTATAACAAATTTATAGTATCATAATAATTAGCATAATATATTTAATACATACAATTAGATAAATTCTAAAAACATCATTACTAATTGACATGGTTTATCTTAATCCAATCCATAAGTAGTTAATCACAAAGCTCCCCCAAAATATGTGTAACCAAATTCAAGACTCAATATTTTAGATAACATAACTTATTTCATATTAATATTCATGCTTTCAAGAAATAACTTTAAATATGAGATAATAGAATTTATTTCAAAACTCCGAAAGCGGAACACTTAACCCATATTGAAAAGTGTATGTCATTTAACCCATTAACATGTTTCCTGGACGTTAATATTAAAAATTTTAACCCTAAACCCTCCAACCTAAACCCCAATATAAACATGCAGGATATTTTAGCAAACTGTTCTATAACAAATTTATAGTATCATAATAATTAGAATAAGATATTGAATACATACAATTAGATAAATTCTAAAAACATCATTACTAATTGAAATGGTTTATCTTAATCCAATCCATAAGTAGTTAATCACAAAGCTCCCCCAAAATATGTGTAACCAAATTTAAGATTCAATATTTTAGATAAAATAACTTATTTCATATTAATATTCATGCTTTCAAGAAATAACTTTAAATATGAGATAATAGAATTTATTTCAAAACTCTGAAAGCGGAACACTTAACCCATATTGAAAAGTGTATGTCAGTTAACCCATTAACATGTTTCCTGGACGTTAATATTAAAAATTTTAACCCTAAACCCTCCAACCTAAACCCCAATCTAAACATGCAGTATATTTTAGCAAACTGTTCTATAACAAATTTATAGTATCATAATAATTAGCATAAGATATTGAATACATAAAATTAGATAAATTCTAAAAACATCATAATGTTATATTTACATTTTACACTTACGACTCATTTTCTTTATTTATATGCAGATGGATGATACCATACTACTCACTCAGCAGCCTACCAATATTTCACAGGCCGTGTTAGAGGGTCATCCAGATCGATTTGTGAAGGTGCGTCAAGCGCACCATTTTCATAACATGGAGGCTCCACATGCCATTAGACCTTACTTGCGCCATGCTGGCTTCTATGGCCTTGCCGTATCAGATTTCACATTTGTAGATCATTACCTACTTTCTACCCTCGTTGAGAGATGGAGACCAGAGACACACACATTTCACTTGCCTGAGGGAGAGATGACCTTCACCCTCGAGGATGTCACAGTGCTTCTCAGTCTGCCTATCCAGGGGAGACCCGTTATTGGACCCACTCGTGCAGCTTGGCCAGACCTTGCTCAACACTTGTTAGGCGTTGATATTTTGTCCGACCATAGGGATACAGATGGATCGTCCATATCTATGCGTTGGTTGGAGTCGCAGATTACACATTTACAGGATGATGATGATGAGCAGATCGTCATGCGTTACGCCCGTGCATATAACTTACGAATCATTGGTGGGACCATGTGTACTAATCACTCGGGGATGCACGTGCATATGATGTATCTACCCCTACTAGAGGACTTTGATCGGGCTGGGACGTACAGTTGGGGAGCAGCCTACTTGGCATACACGTACAGATCATTATGCAGACTATCCCATAGGGACCGTATAGGTCTTGGAGGATGCGTCATCCTTATTCCGATGTGGGCATGGGAGCGCATCCCAGCATTCCGCCCTGACCTTGCTGGTCCACCGGTCGAGATGGAGGTGCTGCATGACGCTCCACATGGACGTTGGTATGATAAGTCATTTCTATTGGTTTTTGATTCTACTATGAGTTATTGACTATAATTTCTCATTATTTGTCATTATCGTTGTATTTTACAGGTGGTGTCAGCGACACAATTTTGACGTGGTTCCGAGACAGCATTTGGGTGTATATCGGCTACAGTTGGACTGTCTCTTACCTGATCAGGTATGTATATACAATCTATCACTGTCTAACATTTTTAATAATAACATCAATTTTCGTTTTTATTTGGGTGTTTTTTTGACAAAATCACTTGTCATTTCAGATTTCATGGCTTCCATACTGGAGTATTACGGACCAGTTGCCAGCATACTGCACTGTTGGGATTGAGGATGCTATGGCTGTAGTGCCCCTCATTCACTTTCATATTATTGAGTGGAAGCAGCCTGACAGGGTCACGCGCCAATTTTTTCGTACTTAGCCGATTCCATTACCATCTAGACAGACAGTCAAGCTTCATTGGATGAAGCTGACAGGGAGGCAGGATGATGACTGGTCCCAAGTACATGCGAGTTTTATCGACTGCTGGCACAGACATGCAGAGTTACGTATTCAGGGTGTTCCTACAAATCGATTCTCTATTTCAGAGCAGGTTGACTATGCGCCACGGTATAGACTGAAGTCTATACTGTATCTTACCCAAGCTAGCATAGAGATGCAGAGGATGTAAGTTAATAAATTCCTATTAGTTTGTTTATTGAATTATTTTCTAATTCCATTTGAATCTACTTACAGGGAAGTCACACATACCAGCTTGTTCGCATGAGTGATGAAGAGGAGGAGGGGGTCTTTAGCCGGGCAGCCGTCCATGCTACAACGCTGGAGGCGAGGGCATCTTTTCATGCACTTTCCGGGAGCATCTTCACGCGTCTGGCTCGGAGACAGGAGGTTCCTGCCCCAGAGGAACATCCTGCAGCTGCTGCTGGTGCTGAGGAGCCACGACCACGGCGACGTAGACAGCGTCGTGCTGCACGTGAGGCCTCGCCTGTTCCACAGGCAGAGGTCGGGCCTCTAGTAGTCCAGGATCAGCCTATTCAGGATGTGCCTCAGGTGGCATGGGATCCGTCTATCCTGACAGGATATCCGCAGTTCTCTCCATCTTGGGTTCCAGATCCTTCACAACCTTGGATTCTAGATCCGTCGTCGTCTTGGGGTATAGCTCCATCATAGGCTTCGTTCCCCTCTGCGATGGAGGCAAGTCCTTCTACCACCCTAGTGGGAGAAGGATCCGAATGGCAGTACGAGATGCAGTTGACAGCTCCTCCCACTGACACACAAATGGAGGATGCGACGGTCGACGTTTCAGTGCCCGAGGATCAGCCTTCTCCAGGTCATCAGACTCCACTGCGCACTCGACGCGGACGTCCTATTCGCAGACCACCATGTGGGACGGAATCTTCTCGCCACAGACATATTCATTGATTGTACCTTATTGTTTAAATGTTTTATGTGTACTGAAATCAAAATACTATTTTTACTTGTTGGTCAGAGTGGAATCTCAGTAGGGGGTAAATTAGGTTTTATATATATATATTTATATAACCATACGAACATAATAATAAAAAATTAATAATTACTAATTACCTAATTACAAATTATATAATTAATAATTCTATTACCAATTAACTATTTAATTAGTATATAATTAATATTTATATTACGAAATAACTAATTAATTAGTATATAATTTGTAATTTGGTAATTACTGTTTATTAATAATTAATTATATAATAACTAATTAGTTAATTAGTAATAAAATTATCAATTATATAATACTTAATTATTACATATATAATAAATATTTAGTTAATTAGAAATATTATTAATAATTATAACTAATTAATTAGTAATTGGTAATTATTAATTACTTAGTCAGTAATATAAATATTTATTATAATTATTCATTATAAGAGGGTTTGCCCTGAAAATCATTCTGCATTTTCGGTGTGGGATTCAAGTTCTACCTTTACTGCGCAATACATTCTGCATTTCCGATGTGGGATTCTGTTTCAAATACGTGATTTTGAAATACAATAAAATATAAAATATAAGGCCAATATAAATGAAATTTTAAACATTGATTATAAATATAATAAATAGTTGAAAACAAAAAGAATTTCCTCAAAAATGTTGATGAAAAATAATTTATAACCTTTCAAAACCACCTACTTGAAACTTAAAAATGTTTCAAATAAGTGAATTTGAAAGACTGTAAAATATAAACTATAAAACGAATATAATTGAAACTTTAAACATTGATTAAATATATAATAAATAGTTGAAAACAAAAGAAATTTCCAAAATAATGTTGATGAAAAGTAATTTATAAGCTTTCAAAACCGCATACTTGAAACTTAAAATTTTTCAAGTATGTGACTTTGAAAAACCATAAAACATAAAATAGAAGACCAATATAAATGAAACGTTAAACATTGATTAAACATATAAGAAATAGTTGAAAACAAAAGCAATTTCCAAAAAAAATGTTAATGAAAAATAATTTATAAGCTTTCAAAACCGCCTACTTGAATCTTAAAAATGTTTCAAGTACGTGACTTTGAAAGATTATAATTATATTACTAATTAACTAATTAATTATTATATAATTAATCATTATATTAATAATTTACTAATTATTTATTATATAAGTAATAATTAATGACTAATAATTAATAATTAATAATTTAATGAATAGTTATAATTAATATTTATATTACTAATTAACGAATTAACAATTACTAATTACATATTAATAATTATTAATTACTAATTACTAATTATAATGAATAATTATAATAAATATTTATATTACTAATTATCTAATTAATAATTAATAATTACTAATTAATTAGTTATAATTATTAATTGTATTTCTAATTAACTAAATATTCATTATATATGTAATAATTATATTACTAATTAATTATTATATAATTAATGATAATATTACTAATTAACTATTTAATTATGACATATTTAATTATTAATAATTACTAATTAATAATTAAAAATTATAATGAATAAATGTAATTAAAAATTATATTAGTAATTTACTAATTAATTGTTATATAATTAATAATTATATAACTAATGAACTAACTATTATATAATTAATTATTAATAATTAATAATTAATAATTATAATGACTACTTATAATTAATATTTATATTACTAATTAACTAATTAATAATTACTAATTACTAATTACTAATTACAAATTACTAATTACTAATAATTAGTAAGTGGTTTTGAAAGCTTATAAATTATTTTTTATCATCATTTTTTATGATTTTTTTTGTTTTCAACTATTTCTTATATGTTTAATCAATGTTTAACATTTCATTTATATTGGTCTTCTATTTTATGTTTTATGGTTTTTCAAAGTCACGTACTTGAAAAATTTTAAGTTTCAAGTATGCGGTTTTGAATGCTTATAAATTACTTTTCATCAACATTTTTTTGGAAATTTCTTTTGTTTTCAACTATTTATTATATGTTTAATCAATGTTTAAAGTTTCAATTATATTCGTTTTATATTTTATATTTTACAGTCTTTAAAATTCACTTATTTGAAACATTTTTAAGTTTCAAGTAGGCAGTTTTGAAAGGTTAATGATTATTTTTCATCAACATTTTTGAGGAAATTATTTTTGTTTTCAACTTTTTATTATATCTTTAATCAATGTTTAAAATTTCATTTATATTGGCTTTATAGTTTATATCTTATTGTATTTCAAAGTCACGTACTTGAAACAGAACCCCACATCGGAAATGCAGAATGTACTGCGCAGTAAAGGTAGAACCTGAATCCCACATCGAAAATGCAGAATGATTTTCAGGGTAAACCCTCTTATAAAAGGGAGGCATGGGTAAGAGTTTCTATCAGAATCCAGACTGGTGTAATGGCTGTAGCGCTGGATCTTTAATAGTAGAGAAATTTTGCTGAAATTTTTTGTTTTATTTATATATATATATATATATATAAACAAAACAAAACAAAAAAAAATAAAAATAAAAATTAAAAAAAAAGATTTTTTTAGGAGAAAGGCGGCATCGCGGATGTCGCCTTGCTTCCGAAATGCAAAGGCGGCATCCGGGATGCCGCCTTTGAGGTGCATTTTTAAAATTTTTTTTGCTGTAAGCTTTTTCTTGAAAATATTTTTTTAAAAAACGTAAAAAAAAAATCCCCCCAAAGCCCTACGCTGCTCCCTCTCCCAAGCGCGCCGCCACCCTCTTGCACTTCTTTCTCCATCGCATAGCCCCTCCCCCCCTCCCCACAACCTTGTCCACACTCCACACCCAGACGACTCCGCCTGCCATCCACATGCCCTTCGACCTGTGACCCGCTCCCAGCCACCGTGCCTCCAGCGCCCTCTCCCTGCTCCATCTACCCAGCGACACAACGCTCACACCACCCTCATCCTAACTCCCTCAGGCTGCCTCCGCCTCCTACCCGCACCCTCCATCGTGCCCCCACCTCGCCAACCCGCCCTCTGCCTCAGGCCGCCCTGCACCCACGACCAGCCTCTCCCTTACAGTGCCGCATCTCCCAACCAACTTCCTTTCCCTAACCAGCCGCGACCCCCGCACCCACCATCTTCATCCTACTACCCTCGCCTGAGTGGACACACCCACCAGCCTCACACCCCCTTCCGTGCGCCACCCATACACCAGCCTCCCCCTGTCCTAGAGCCATCCTCTCCAGTCGGCTTCGCCACTTGCAGTGCCCTCCTCTCCCAGTCGGCACCTTCTTGCAGCACCCTCCTCTTCAAGCCCGTACCCCTTGCAGCGCTCTCCTCTACCAGCTGGAACACTCCGACCTCGGATTTCCATCTCTACTCCGGCCAGCCAGTAGCGGCTCAATGCCCCAACACCATTTCCCTTTCCCTTTCTCGGCCATCGACCCCATCGCTGGTAATCCTTCTTCTCGAGCGCCTCTGGTTTAGCCGTGCGGTGCCCCGTGATCCCGTTGCAGCATTTTCTGGTAGCCGCCGTGTGCCCCCTTTTCCGAGTCACCGGTGTTGTCCCCCTTCGCTTCTTCATCCATCCCTTACCAGTGTGCTGCACACTCATTTATGACGAGCGACAGTCCCTACCGGTGTGTGCCTCCCCTTTCAGACTATCGCATGACCCCACTAATCGAGCGCATCTCCACATCGAGGTGAGGTTTGCGCTGTTTCTTAAATGAATGTTAGATAATTAATTTAGTTTTTTTAAAAAAATAATTGAGTTTGTTTAATTAGATTGGTGCTACTTGAGTTTTTTAAATAATTGAGTTTTTGTTTAATACTTTGTTCCATGTTTATGTGAAATAATGTGTGTTTTGTTGGGAACCAGTTTTGTGAGGTTTAGTATCTTTTTATGAAATTGTGTATATAGTTTTTCTGACTATTCATGTTGTGTGTTTTCTATTATAGTATGTTGAGGATGTGCGGTTGATCATAAAAGAGGTTTTTGAAGGGGTTTTTAGGTGTGTAAATCTGTGAGATACTTTTTGAAAATTGTTTCATAGATTTTAAAGTTATTTAGTAAATAATGTAGATGGTGCGAGTTGTGTTTTGAAAACATGTTGAGGTGGTTCTTTTGAGATGTTTGTTCCTTTGGTTTTTTTAAGTCTATGTTTATGTGTTTTTAGTTGTTGTGTGGTTGTTGTAGCGTGTCAGCGTGGAAAACCCACGATACTATGGTCATCGTCTTGCGCGTGCTGGTGCACCTGTGCGAGGCGTATCGCGTCGTTGTGTTCGATCTACGCGTCGAGGTAGGTCCCCCACTGCACTTTCATTTAAATTTAGAATTTATTAATTACTTTATATTTCATTGATTTTTGATAAATGAGAAATAGTATTATATAATTATTTTGGGAATAATTAATTGATGTAAACAAAGCTGTTTATTTTATGCATGACACTTCAATAATTTTCTTGATGAATTAATGCACAATAGTGAAAGAATTCCCATTTGGCCTTTGAACATAATTCATGAACTTTCATGTGTGGTTCTGGTTTGATGTCAGATTTTCTCGTCTGACACGTGAAAAAATGTTTTGGTTTCTCTTGAGAAATGGTGTTATATTTTAAAATTTACATAATTCTCGTTTAACACTTTATTAAATTAAATTATTTTGAGAAACTCTTTTGGGGGTTACTCAGGGCTGATCTTGTTGTGCACGTCGATGATGTGAGTTGTTGTATGTGATGTTTGTGCATTGTGATTGGTTACTTGATTTACATTGTTGTCTCACCTATCTTTCCTTTTAGTACATGGCATGGGAACCTAACATAGTAAGTGACTTTTCTATGAACGATTACTGCAATAATTTAGATTATACACTGGATAGTGGCCCTTAGTATGGATTTTTCTCTGCTTGGGGATTGGGCCCCTCAGTTAGGCCAGGTAGGGAAATACCGAGCATTTAGGTGTTATAGCTTCATAGTGAGTAGGCATGCTTTCAGGATGAGTCACATATATAGTAAGTTCTAGAGTGTTCATGAGCTCATAGGTTCGACCCATGTTTTCTCTAGTGCATATTTGTATGTGTCGGATGATTGAGGGGCCTAGTTCATTTGCTGGTCCCAATTTTCTACTTTCCCATTTCCCTTATTGTGTGTTGTGTGTGGCTTTCCTCTTGACTGACAACTAAACTTTTATATTTTGAATTGTTCATGAAAATGTTTTAAAACGCAATGCACCTTTTCCCTTTAAACATTAAAGTAGTTTTTAAATTAAAAAGGATAATGTATTTTTACTTGTTTTAGAAATGAAAGTGTTTTTGGAAACCCATATTTTATATAATTTAGTTCAAACCTGGAATTAGTATATTATTTATTTAAAGGAAGTGCTTTGTGAATAGTTTTTTGTTGGGTATGCCTACGGAGTTCTATTACTCATGCCTATAGTATTTTCTTGTTTTTATTTTCTCTTATAGGTTCTAACACTGGTTTGGATCGCCTTAGGCGACGTTTGGTTTGGGTGTTTGAGAGTGACTCTTAGGGTCACATGGACTTTTGGGTTGTTGTCAGGTTAGTATGTGTTGTTTTCCTTTCATTATCTTCGTGTCATTTATTTGTTTTGAATTGTTCTATTTCTTTTTGTTGTTTATTTATTTTCACTGGGTGAAATCATTCCCAATTTTCCTCTATTGATTCCCTCACACTTGTCTCTAGCCCGGGAGGATCGAGAATGCCTCTTGGGCCTTGTCGCGGATCGGCTCAGGTGACTAGTTCAGGGTTGACCCGGGTTGGTTCATGACATGATTAGTTGTATTTTTTATGTCTTGGAATAATATAGAAATAGAGGGATTATTCATGTATCCTTTGTGGAATAGAGTATTCACATGAATGTTTCATTAATTATATGTTTGAAGAGGCTGAAACCATTTATGGTTCATGTAAATAAATATTCTTGTTTATATATGATTAAATTATCTCATTCATGTTTCAGGGGACCGTGTATATTCATATGGTTTAAGAAAACTATAGAGAAATATATAGGATTATATTGTGTGCTTATGATAGGAAATACACCTAGTATCTTGGTCTGAGCATTTTTTCCAGGGTAGTTCTGGGGCTTCAGAATCTACAGCTGGTTTTTTTATAAATCATTATATAGATGTAGTTTAAACAACTGCTAAACATGGATGATTTTTTAGCTGTGGTTTAAACCACCATTGTATGATGTTTGTGTTTTATCAGTGGTGGTTAAAACATTCGCTAAATATGACACACTATTATTTAGTGGCGGTTCTAATCGTTTTAGCAGTATTTTCAAGCCAAAAACGCACCGCTAAATATTATTTCTACCTCACTTACCATAAACCACCACTAAATGGAAATTACCACAACATATTTGATGTTGACACCAAATTTAGTGGTAGTTTTTTGAAACTATTGTAGAACCATTTTCACTGGTTTAAACTACCTCCATATCAAAAAATATCCACCTATACTTAGTGATTTTCTTATAGTGTGCTTCTCATACATTTCACATATTTTAAAATATATAAATATATCACAATTAATACCAATATGAAATCATCATGATAAACCTTGAATACTATATTCATCAAAACTATAAACACTGAGGTTTAATTTTTCAATCAATAGGGAACCACAAAAAACTCATAATTTATATACATCGTATAAAATATTGTATTTTATATATCATACTTCATCAAACTTAATTAGTGAAAACATGAGCGATGATTGATCATTGGAAAATATTCATCTCCTTAGAGTTATAAAGTAAGTCATTAATGTATAGGAGAGGATACATATTCTCTATATTAATAGAATTTATCACCTTGTGATCAATTGATAACCTCATTGACCCATCCTTCTTCATAAAAACAAGAATGGGGGATCCCCAAGGTGAAACACTAGTGTAGATGAATCACTTATCACATAAAACTAGTAGTTGTTAATTTATCTCCATTAATTATAGTAGGATCATTCTGTAGAGAATCATAAATATTGGTTTTTCTTTTAGGAAAAGTTATATAGAAAACCCTAAATCAAATTTAGAAAGGTGACTAGGTAATTTTTCAAGAATCACAGTAATATATTCATGAAAAATATGTCCATCCTCTATTCTTATGTTTTCCTTGAATTTATATGTTTTATATTCTTTACTTCTCTAATAATTTCATTATGGTGGTGGATTCAGGTATGCCCCAAATAACATTGCCTCACCTATAAATAGAAAGATCTCCATTCCCCATTCACAAATTATAATATGCCTCTCTTAGTATTAAATTTTTTTCATTATACCTTAAAATTCAATCCATACCCATGATTATATCCAATTAAACCATGTCCATAATAATCAAGATTTCAAGTAGGGTATGTTAATGCATCATAAAGGGGAATTCATAATATACCCTCATTACACTAATATTTCCATTGGGTGTCTTAATTCAAAAATCATTTCGTAGGGTGTTGGGTATTTTTTAATATTCAAATCAAATTAGTAAGATATAAATGAATTGGAAGATCCAGAATTGAATAAATCAATAACTAGGTTTGATTTTATCGTCAATTTACCTGTTATCAAATATTTGGTAACATTGAATTTAGTTGTGGTAATTGTGTAATCTTGGATTTTCACTAGTCCTCTTATTAGGTGGTTTCCTTTTGAGAATGGGGAAGTTATTTAAGTAACACATATTCACATTACAGTTGAAGAACATGATATTAATGGATTTTTTATTTCACTTTCATTCATGGACCAAAGATCCCTTATCTATACATTTGAAAAAAAACTCCTTTTCACTTTAAATTTATTTAGGGTGTTTCTTTCCACAATTATCGTATGTTGGATGCATTATCTTTCCCTTCTTCTTCACTACCAATTTTTTTTCCATGGGGCACAATCTTCCTATAATTGTCTTGACTTATTATAAATATATAATAATTTGATTATTATTTTTCTATATTGATGGAACTTGATACTATATCATTTTTTGATACAAAAATTTTGAGAGATTACTTTCTTTCGCATGAATGGAATAATCCCATAAAAGAAACAATAGATCTTAATTTATGTTTTATGTGCATAGTCTTCAAGATGCTTATAATTTTTTTTAAAATTAGCATAATACTCAGAAACACTCTCCTCTTCCTTTTAATTCAAATTAAGAAATTTGGTTTCCATATCACTTTGTTTCTATGAAGGGAAGTATTTATCAAACAATGTCACCTTGAATGTAATTAATTCCATGTTTTCTATCTCCTCCTCAATAGTATTTTGAATAAATGATTATCATCTCCCATTATACAATAAACCTCTGCGACAAATTTATATGTTTCATTACATCCTAAGGTGAGATGTATCTTCTCTAGGAACATGATACATTGCTCAACTACTAATGGATAAGTGGTCCCATTGAATGATGGATATTATTGTTGAATGAGTATTTAAAACATTATTTGACCATATTTTAGATTATAAGGTTGCTCTATAAGGGTAGGGTTATTATTCACATCCCGATTCAACTCCCGTAATATATCAATAATCTTCATTGTTCCATAAACCGCTATGTTGATATGATCTAGAAGGATATCCATACATTTATTATGGGATATGATATTATTATTTTTATACTATTAGTAACCACATATAAAAAATGGAATTTACATAATTAACTAATAACATTATGGATATTGAGTCATACAAATCACAATGGAATTAAAAGTACTTAGGAATTTTAAGCGGTTATCATAATGCATGAGATAACTATGTACTTATAAAATCATGTTTCCAATGTTCCTACAAAATATTCTTCTAATAGTAATTGTACTTCCCTAGATGTAGTGTCTTGGAATTGTTGGTTACTTTAATACATTTTTACATGATATAAGGGATCAAATCATAATGTATCTAATAATTTCGTAGTATGGGAAACTAGATTCGTGCATGATTTTCCTATTAAATTATAAATTTGAAATAATATATAAAAACATGTTGAAACATTATTTTTCTTTTTATTAAATGCCAAAATTTATTCATAGTTCACTTCTTGTTACCACAGTGTAGGAAATGAAATATTGGGTGAGCTCAAACGCTCAAAAATGATATAAGTATAGTGAAAGATATCATAACATGCATACACATTATGGAAGAGTGAATAATTAACAAATATTCCATATATAAAACATGTTGAGCATGAAAAATAACCATGGATAAAATGGTAATGAAAATAATCACATGTATAACAATAATTGAATTAATAGTGATGGAATTATTTGTATTGAATATATTGATCTTTATCATCAAGGTTTCATCAATTAAATTATTCTTACTATTGAGGATTCAACCATAACATAATGCTTGTATTGTATAGGAATACATAAATTACTGAAACCTTTTGTCTCATTACACCAACTAATGTATTAAGAGGAAATACAATCATAGGCTCCACTGACCACTTCTTTAAGTGCAATGAATTCACTATTTGAAAGATAAAAATTACAATACCGTGCATAATCAACTTTACTCCATAATAATCCATATTAGAATACTAACATATAGAACCCCAATACTTTTCCCAATGCCAATAAAATAGATATCATGATCACATCCCATATAGAGAAATGTGTTGGATGGTCAAACAGTAAATATCAAAACGTTCCCTAAGGAACCACATCCATAATCATAGCTGAGTAATAAATAGTTAACTATATAGTAATAGTATATATAAAAATTTTCAAAATACCTTTTTTCAATAGAATAATATGGCTCACTAGGTTAATATTCAACTATAAGAAAATTCACAATGCAATGTAAAATACCCTTATCAAAGAAATTAAGATAAGGTAGCGGCAAAGGGTACTTTCAAAGTGATGCATTATCAATAGAATATAGTAATTGAGTTAAATAATTTGAAGTAGTAGGAGACCATAAAAATGGTATGAAAATCATTTAATATGGTTTTTAGGACTGTTTGAATTATCGAAATCATATCCCATTGGAGTGTATATCCATTTTTACAATCTTAGGCCCACTGATTGTATATCAAGATAAAATTTATTTCAAAATAAATAATCATTTTTAAAATATATTACCTATATGTTCATTTTTTATAAAGCCTCATCCACTTTAAAATATCCTCGATGAGATTCAATTACTAAAAAACTGCTTGTAGTTTTACTTTACTAAATCTTTGGGATGGGTTTTCCACTATTGAAAAGTTTTATTTTTATAATGATTTTGGTAACAATTATGTAAAAAAGAAAATGTGGGTGGTAAAATGATATAGACTCTTAAATCCAATGATATTAATGGAAAATATGAAAAAATATATCCATTTAAATTTATACACCCCATAAATGAAAAAAGTGGTGAATACAAATTATACCTCAAGGAATAAAAATTGAGATTTATAAACTCTTACATTAATTATTGGATTTCATGAAAGTGATTTAATCCCATGTATATTAAGGATAACTATCATAATAAATTATTTAATAACCTTATCCCTAGTCATAATCATAATTTATATTCATTTATTAAAAATAAATTAGTTGGTTATAGTTTATTTTCAACATCAGATGTTGTTGGTTTCAGTTGAGTATTTTGTACTACCTTTTTAAGGGAGATATAGATTCTTATTTATGGATTCAATGTTAATCATTCCAAAATAATTCCATATATAATAATTTTATTTAATGAATCTTTAATATCCATTTTCATTAGGTGGATGATATGGAAATGGTTTTTTGAAAATGGATATCACGTTGAACTGGTTTCGACATGTTTATTGATTGAAATAGAATATATCAATAAAGTTGTTAAATATTTTTATCACAATTACAAAATATTTAAGAAATCTTA
This sequence comes from Viscum album, assembly GCA_963277665.1. Classification (NCBI taxonomy): domain Eukaryota; kingdom Viridiplantae; phylum Streptophyta; class Magnoliopsida; order Santalales; family Viscaceae; genus Viscum; species Viscum album. Next base: position 284,020,240 of record OY728167.1, read on the forward strand.
AATACATAATTATTGCATGATATTAGTATTATATAATATCCTATATTCATTTATGATAAAAACATTATAACATCGTTCATGTGGCTGTAAAACTGACCAGAACGAGAGCATGTTATAATGATTTAATGTGTAAGTAATATTTTTATGTAATGATGATATAAATTTCATAGAATAATAAAAATTTCATTAAAATCAAAAATATTGTTTAAATTAATTCTTATAACCATCCATGAAAGATATTGATGAGAATATAAATATATCATTTGGGGAGGTGGATGCCTGCACGTTCGAATGATTAACATTTCAATTTCTCAATTAAAGGGACATAATAAAGGTATTTGATGAATTAAAATTTTAGAATCATAAATGTTAAATTGTAAACATATTCATTCATATAAATACATAAATTTTACTAACCTTGATATTTAGTGATGAAAAATGGACCACATTGCTTCGTGGTGGTGGTAGTCTGCACGTACACCTGATCAATGTTTTGTTTTTCTTAGTTGATGGATATGATTGAATAATGGTTGATAAATTAATATAATTACATTTTATTATTTTAATAATACTTATTTTATTATATAATTATGACTATAAAGAGTTTTAAATATGAATCTTATGAAGAAAAGACTATTGAGTAAGAAATACTCCTGTTGAGAACTTGACATTTCTCTTGGAAATATACTTGGAAATGGAGGCCTTGGTATATCTAATTAACACCGTAGGATTATGAATGTGGGATTATCCTCTATGTGTAGAGAAATGTTAATGTTTTTGGAGGAATGTAAAATGAATATTTTTGGATGAATTGGGGGAAGTGAACCCCTTTCATAAGTGAATAAAATTGATTTTTTTAATTACCCATTACTTTTTGAGTGGTCAAAATATTCAATACTTAATGGTTGAAAAGTGGGGAATAATGATATTTTAGATTGGATAAGTCTAAAAAAGCCTCTATCATTCTTTTGAACTCATGTTTTAATTGTGTTTCAATACATTTATTCTTTTTTTTATAAAATAATACATAAGGTTTAAAAAAATGAAATACATGGGTTCTCTTGAATAAATTCTTGATCATGGAAAATGTTTTATAAGTATTTAGGATATATATATTTACTGGTATATTTAAATGTGATAAATATTTATTAAAAACTATATTTTTTTACTATTAACCTAAAAATCAATTGTTTTACAAAAAACAAAAAAAACCACCAAAAGCTAATTTTTTTCATTCTCAATTCAAAATATGACTTCCTTTTTATCAAATATAAATTATAAAATTTTAAAATATAACTTATAAATAAGAAAAATGGATGTTTATATTGTGATACAGTGTTAATTATGTAATACTTTTCAATATATAATGTTTACCAGCTCAGTTTGGTTCTAAGGTATTATATCATCCAACTTGTTTTCCTTTCTATGATGAAAATTTAGTGGACTATCATAATCCTTGATTAGTTCTATCCATTTCTATTGGCACATGGAAAACTAATTCTGTGTGAATATATAGTGACAAATAAATTTCATACATAAATATTACATCTTATTATATGGATATTCAATACATAACATAAAAATATATTCCAAAAAAAATTAGTTTAGTGACTTGGGAAAATTGGAAACATAAGAATCTTATTCAAAAAAGATCTAGATCATCCCTCACATAGGTCTTAAAAACTAGAACACTTCTTAGACAAATAATCCATTTGTCTTTTCTTCATATCCATGGTAAAATAAAATATAATAATGGGTGTGCTCAGATGCCCAATAAGTATAAACATAGGAGATATCAATGATCATTTAAACATAAGAAGAGCTTAAAGATTATGAGAACATTATACTAAACATTAAATGTATTAACTATAAATTCATAGGTCATAAACATGTGTCATGGAATAAATTTTGTAAAATCATTATACAATAATCATAATGGGATCAAATAACTTGAGCCATGAGAACATAACATTATCATAACATCATGTCATAAAAGAGTAGCATAAAGTTGGAAATAATCATAATCATAAAAATAATATGTCATGTATACCCAACAAGATATTCTTAATGTGTTAGGATTGGTATAAAATCTCATTTAACTACTCGAGGCTTAGGATGGCCTCTTATCTACCCTCATTCGAGATTAGAATGACCTCCTTTGTACCCTCTTTTTTCTGCCATAGAATAACCACTCATCTATCATTTGAGCTTATGAAACATTAATATTAACCCAATGCATTGGATGTATATATAATTCTCATCCCACCCATAACATAATAATAAATCCATTCATATATATTCCATAATATCATAAATACATCCATCATTTCTTAGCCCATTGAAATGAATAATTTTACATAAAAATTTCATCTCAGCATCATAGCATAACCATGGAATAAAATAGGTTTTATAGAATCATCATTAAATAATAATAATCAAAAGCCATATAAAGAATGAAATTGGATGATATCATTAGTTCATATCCCTAATAAATCATAAGTAAGAACAAAGGAGGTTATCTTGGATGAAAAATACCTCTTAAAGATCACTAGAACATTTCTTTAGGAACATACCCATTTTGACACTAAAATAACTTATTTAAAATATTAAAATTACAAATTATTAAAGAAATAATTATACTTAAAATTAAACATGTAAAATTTAAAATGAATCATAAAAAAATTATGTGGTCATGACCATAAGATATTATATTCATGTCATCTACATTAAAACTAAGAATATTATCCCATTTTCATTAAAAAGTCATAAGTACCATATTTGTAAAACAATAAAAAGATTCATATTAAAACCTTTTCATTAAATTCAATCATGGTTGAAAAATAATTTTAACTATCATTTATCAATATTAAAAACATTTTTGAAAATATTTATAGAAAAAATGCCCATGGAAGAAAAAGGATTTTCAATCGAATAATTAAATAAGATATTTTTTCCAAAAAAATGTTATATGGGTCCCTTAAGTTTATAAAGTGATAAAAATGTAATAAAAACATTTATTACCAATAAATATATATATTATAATAAAATATGTTATTTATGAGGAAAATAGCATATAAATTCCTTCAATGGAAACTCAATCATAAATATTCCATATTAAAATGATATTCAAACATAAATCTCTTAACACAAGTTCCAATCGCTTAAAAAGCATTATAACCTCATTTATAGTAAATTAAAAATGATTTAAATTCTATAAAAGAATAATTTAAATATATATAATATTATATAGTATACATTTATAACATTTCAACTCCCATTTGTTCATAATTATTTCTTAAAACCATCATTTCCATGTGTTAATTGATTCATTTTTCATGGTGTTTTCAATTATGTAGTTACATTCTATATAATTTTATCATGGGTTGATCATATTCAGGTTTTAACCATGATATAAATTTCATATATATTCACTATATATATATCCATAAAATTTATATATTGGTTAATGAGTTACATCATTCATAAAGACGGAAGGTCGTACATACGCAAAAACGTTATTTCCATTTTTGATGGATAGAACAAAAGAAAAGTAAATAATAATTCAAATCTATGGAATAATTATTGTATCATATATAAAATTAAAATTTCATAAATTTAATATTATTAACATTTATGTAAAAAGAAAATGAAAAGGCAATAACATATCTTTGTGGAGGTGGTTGTCCACATGTTTGCAAGAGGGGAACTATTGTTTTTAAACGGACTGGAATTTAAAAAGGTATATATGATAATATGATTCTAGAATTATAAGAATTTCATAAAGATAATTTAAAAAATGTAACCCATCATTATACCTGTCCATTAAATATGGGGAAGAAAAATAAATAGTTTTTCTATATGGATGTGGTAGTCCACTTATACGCACAAGTGATACTACCACATTCCATTTGATGGAAAATAGAGGGGATAATGGAGGTTTCATGATCATAATAAAATTTAAGAATATTTTGGACAATTAATTTATTAATTTATGATTAATACCACATATTTATATGTGTTATAAGAATAAATTAATTGAAATATTTCCATTAAGATGATTACCTCTTCTTCATGTAACCTTTTTTAAATCCTTCCTTAATGGACTTTGGGAAGTTCATTTAATAATGAAAATTCTTGTAATTTGTGAATAGGGATGTTTAGAATAGAACTAGATAGGGTTTGGTAGAGCTAGATAGCTTAATGAGGTGTATAGAATAGAGTGAAGGGTTGTCCTCCTATAAGTAAAGGAAGTGGTACACTTGGGATTTCTAAAAAGATTACAATATAATTAAGTCATTCCAAATCTAAATGTTTTCAAATGGACATATATTTAGTGAAAAATATGATAAGGTAAAAATATCATCATATAATGGAATTTAGATAGGTTTTGGGTCATTTTAAACCGTATTATCTGGTTTATCCCCTTGGTGAATCATTTTTAATCTTAATTATTGTAATAAATTTTTAAATATTAAAGGGTTATAATTTTAATTATATGTTAACAATTAGATCATAAATATCCAAATGTCGATTCTTTTTTACAATTTCTCAAAATAAATGTCATCTTTAAATATTTTATGATTTCTAAATAATTTTATATACAATTATTTAACATAAAGTATCATTAATGTCATTTTTCACAGTATTCATTTATTTTGACATAAAAAATAACATCATAGAAATGGAATTGTAATCTAAACCTTTAAAACATTCCTAATATATTATATTAGTCTATAAATATATTTAATGGAATAGGTTTCCATTTTTTATTACCTTTCAAAATTTTAAAATCATTTATTTTACTTTTCTATTATTAAAATGAATATATTGTTAGCATTACATCATAATTAAAGGTAATTATTCATTCAATTGAAATTATAGACAAATTACCATGATAAAAAAATTAGTTCCTATTAAAAATAAACATTTATAACAAAAAATATCATCGTTTTAACCTTATAATAAAAATTTAGATTTATTAAATTCAAGAAAGTACCAAGTTTTATTTATCCTTTCGTTAATATAATATAATGGTCATAATAAAATAAAAACGGTACCAAGGGGCTATATTTTCAATAATTGGATTAAAATTATCAAAATACATTCATAAAATACGATAATGTAATATGTTATAGTAATTTTAAACCCTAAACCAAAAGTTTTAACCCTGTTTTACCCGTTTTACCCTTATTGTGGTGACAAACATTTACCTATCTTACTATCCATAATGAAAAAATAGGGGCCATTTTTAAAAAAATATGAATATCATAATTTTCAATATGGGAACCATTTTATATGAATTAGTTTCTATAATTTTTATATTGTCATTTAAAGATAATTTCCTAAAAAATGATGAATGTCGTTTTTTAGAAGAAAAAGAAATGTAAAGCTTACAACTAGATTTATTATTATCCCATGAGTATGAAAAATTAGATTAATATTAGAAAATTTGATTGAATATATAATATAGAAATTTCATTAAAATAAATCACTAAAAGAGATTAATTTAATTTATTACAATAAATGCACTTCACGTGAATTAAAATTGTTTCTTTTAAAAAATATCAATTTTACTTTCAAATAATTTTTATTTTCCTTTCTAATAAACATATTAAAAATGAATTCATTTTAAACATGTGTAAACCATAATGTTATCATAATTTATTTATTCCTAATCATAACCACCAATCCACCATCTAGGTTTTAACTATGTCATTAAATAATAATATTTCAGTAGTATATCGAGATTCATTTAAACCTGTTGTTTCATGCAAATAAAGATATAAATAAATTAAATTTTTTATAGAGAATTACATCATAAAAACCTACTGTTTAGTATTATTCCCCCATGAAAAATAAATTTTCCTCTAAATTCAATCACCTAGATACAAAAAAATGAAGATATCTTTGTTTCATAACATCCTTAGGTTCCCAAGTAGCTTCTTTGAATTTATGATTCCTCTAGAGAAATTAAACCATGTGAATGGTCTTGTTCTATATAAAATTTTATCTATGTTCCAAGATTTATACCAATTTCGCTTCATAGGAATGACCATTATCTAGTGGTACAACCTCCGAGTTCAGTAAATGTGATGGATCAGGCATGTACTTCCACAAGAGAGATACAAGAAACAATCAACTCACTCTAAAACAAGTTTTTTATCAAAGAGGCCCTGGAAATCAGGGAGATAGAGTGGTATAATGCAAGATCATCACCACATTCAATTTTATTATATTCATATAGTAGGGACCCAATAGATAGTTATAAAATGAGACTGTCACTAGAGATCCCTTTACTATCCAGGATGCCATCTATAATGTTCCTTTCCCTTCAAGTATGAGTAACTTCCAATCCATGATCAATGATCATCATAGACATCCAGATATTTTTTTCCAGGTCCCATGGGGTGATAACCTTTTCTTGTAGGAAACCGACCATAATTTTGGAGTCATTCTCTTCCAAAGAGACATAGATTTTATAATGCTAGTATAGAGAAATTCCAATATTCATTTCCCTTATAACCACCCCAATTGAGTTTCCCAATCCATAGTAATAACGGAAGCCAAATATCATCAAAAATCTTTAATCCCACATCTATCCAACCTCCATAGTCACTCCAAGAATGAAAAATAAAAAAAAATACTTTTAGGGTGTTATTGGGAAGCTTCAACTTAACCCACCACTCTTGGGTTCCCCTGTCTCATCCTTATGAAATAATGGCAATCCTCAAAAGGATCACCATTAATGAAAATGATGATCCCCAACTCATATAAGAATTATAATTTCCTCCACAAGAGATTTCACATGAACATTAATATAAATTTTAGATCATTGGATACCTTATATTTCATTATTAACTACCTCCAATAGCACCCTGCAAACCACTGTGAGTAGCATGCCATGAACATTAACTTTTTTCCCATGTAGGGAAGATCCCTAAAACCAACCTGAGTTGAATTCCATAAAGGAATCCCCTTAAACCGTAATCCATATGCTTTTGAAAATTCTCCCATATTTTTTCTCCAATAATACTTTAAATAAGAGGTTCCATGATGATTCAAAACATGGATATTCACTACACAGGAAACACGAGGCCAATAAAATCCCCTTCTTTTGAACATTATCTTTTGTGGGTATGTACTTTTTCCCCAATCACAAAAATAAAATTTTCTTCTTCACTAATATTTAATTTCATTATAAATTTCTCTCTCATTCATATATATATTGGTTTTGATGTAACTACGCATAGAATTCCTAGACACTACACATGCCTAACATTAACTATGAAAAAATGCACATGTCGGGTCCAACCACAAACTAATAATCCCTTAGAGGATATTATTATCCACAATAAGGGTTGTTTTAGTATTTCAGGGATACATTCTAGCTTCTCTAGAAGATATATCTGGGACTCATCACCCTGTGATGAAGAGGGTATAGTCAGCCTAGTTAATTTATCAGTATCCGATATTACCACAACCCACCACCCATTTGACCTTTCCCTTCAGAATATCTAAATTCTCAATCATGTAGTATTATTGGATATACTTTACCCTTATTTTATCTTCCTAGTTTCTATATTATTTCCCATATATATCTTTAATAAATCTCTCCAAGAAATTTTCTCAATTAATGATATCCAAAGAAATCCACACCTATATGCTATTCATGTCCCCTGATACACTTCATTAGTTGATACCCCCATCATAGGTCACCTTTTTCATCCCCCTCCAAGTATCCCAATGGCATATTCATCCTTAGTTGGCATACCATATGAACTTAGTAACTATTTTCTCAATATATTTTATGGTTCACTTTGGTATGTTTGTTACCAAAATAATGTGAAGTAGTATAGATGTAAGGAAACTATATACTAGTGTTATTTATCTACAAAATTAGAGGAATCAATTTTCCTAATTGTAGATAGAACTGTGATACAGTAGATGATTCTTTCAAATAAAAACTTTTTTATTTTTCCATATGAGATGGGTGACTTGAGGTATCCTGGTAAAAATTCCACCTTTGTCTTCTTATAATATCTTTTATGAATTTTTTTAAATATTCTTGAATATGTTTTTGGGATATAAACATTTCCATTTCCCATGTTATCCCATTAATCACCCCATTTGTCATAGGAATCCATAATCCTATTGAATATGTTGATGGATCCTTTCCTTCCATAAATAATGAAAATAATTTGAACTAAAAAAATATCAAATCCAATTTTGACCCCAAACATATATGTATAATGGATTTTCAATCCCTTATCCATATGAAATTTTATGTTCCTAATGAGTACCTTTTGTTATAGAATAAATAGGTTGAGTGAAATCAGATCTCCATGTATTAACCCGCAAACAATCTTAAAAAATCTAAAAAACCCCTCCCCATGATCAAATTGGAGAGCCACATAGGCAGGTGGCATCTGAAGAATAGGTCATAAGTCTACTCCATGAAAACAAAATGTGGCATGACCATCACGATGAAACCCCACTCCATTTGGTCATATGAATTATCCATATCCACCTTGATCATAATGTTGGATCCTTGTTTCCTCTTATTAATGTCACCCACTATCTCTTTAGAAATCCTAATCATCCCTTGTATGATACGACCCAAGATGAACCCATTTTTTCTTCTGAAATGAGTCTTGGAATTTCTCGTCTATGTCCTTGTTGATGAACACACATCATGAACTTGAGAGAGCTTAGGTAGATGTACTAAAATGATAAATTTTCAACCTAACTCAATCAAGAATATCTAAGGGGCTAATATAACTAGTTTTCTTCTTTATTTTCTTTATGATCCTCATAAACATCTTCAATGGATAGTTTTATAGAAATACTTTCTCACTAATTTCAAATTATATATTTCACAAATGATTATTAGCAAATAAATTCTATCGACTCTGAGTTTCCTTCATATACTGATGCATGGCTCTAAATTTATCAGTGAATTACTTATATAGCTCAAGTCCTGTTAGTTTTCTTTCTCCAAAATCATCACATAATATTGGATTTCTACAATTCATTCTATATAGGGCTTCAAAATGAGTCATATTAATGCACTAGTTAAAGCTATTGTTGCAATAAAACTCAAATAGAGAAAGGTCTTGATCAAAACCAACTTTGAAATCCAATGAAAAATATCTAATCATATCCTCTAGGGTTGGAATGGATCTCTCATACTAAAAATATTTTTTAGGATGATAATAAGTACTGAAACTCAATACTATATCTAGAGTCTGCTGAAGGCTTCACCAAAACATTGAGGTAATCCACAGATCCTGATTAGATACAATACAATGTGGTACTCAATGAAACATTACCTCTTTAATTTATATTCTGGAAATATGATCAGGGGATAAATTTTTTCTAATATAAATAAATTGTGACAACTTCATAAGGAATTTGACTATAGCCAAAATAAAAATATTTCCTTTAGATTTTTTTGTGTAGTATAAAGAAAAAAATATTTGTGATGTTTTCCCATTTCAATTTTGGTATGGGTAATTGTTGTAACATCACCATAGAATTATTTCTCTCATCCTTAACTTACAGATGTACCAAGAACCAAGATACTTACTCTATAATAACTCCGTTCACATTATCCCACAAAAAATGCTCTTTTATATATCTATAGATCATCATACCTCCATGTTGAATAGAGAATGATGAACTATGAGACTCATCCAACAATTCCTTCTTCAAATATGGTATGGATGAAACACATAAATTGTTTGTAAAGACCCGTAAAATTCAAGGGAAATTTTTTTTCTTAATTTTCTTTGGAATTTTACAAGAGCGCGGTTTCTGACGGCACCTGATTCCGAGGCCCGGAGTGCCCAGAATCAATTTCCGAAATTTGGCTCGGGTACGTTCAGTGAACGAACGAGCGGGAATTCCTAACTTTTGATCCGATGCTCGGAATTGAAATCTGAGGGCACTGAAGAACTCGCAGCGCCGATATTCGCTTAAGGAGACCTTTTCGGAAGTTGCGTTTATTACGGGTTGAAAGTTAGTTTTTGGGTTTTTAGATTAAGTTAAATAAAATTTGTGAAATACAAAATTTTATTTTAACTTGATGTTTTTTTATAAATCCTTCCAAAGGGAGTTGGGAGTGTGACCCACATCCACTTAACCTCCCTTGGGAGGATTAAGTGTGGTGGGGCCCACATGAAACCCAACCTTCCATCTTCCCTCAAAACTCTCATTAACCCTCCTTTTAATTAATGTTTGACAACTTTAAGTATTAATTGAGGTGAGTTGTTCAATTCAAACCTTTGAAATTCATGTGGTAAAGTTATATAATAATATAATCTTAAAGCTTATTTTATTCTGGTTAAATTTCTTTTACCACCTTTAGAGGAATTTTGGGAGCTTCTCCTTCTTCTTCTTCTTCAACTCTGACGAAGAACACGAAGAACCTTCGAACTTTGACGAAGAACTCCACGTTCTCGGGAACCGTCTTCTGTGACGATATAACCGCGACATCGACGTTCTTATTCCGTGACGCCGACCACCGCGACGCTCGACTTCCGCGAATCGTTATCGATCATCGAACTTAGTTCCAGAACCAAGGTAGGGGTTTGTCCTTTTCAAATTACGTGTTTTCATTCCCTCGAACACGAAAGAATAATCCGTTGGGCGTAGTTCCAAATTTTATTAAAAATTTGTGAAACGTTCATTGTTGTGTTTATACGATTGGCCAACTGTTATCTTTATAACGGGAGGATACCGTACCGCACGAACACGGCTGATTCTCCTCCCCCTTCTAATCTTTCGTGTTGATTTAGTGGAGACAGCGCGGTGTCGTCGCACCGCGCAAGAACAAAAGAATTTATGGCCGGAGCGAGCAGCGATAAAGAAATGCGGTGCCGACGCACCGCGTCGTTGTTTACGAAAGAGACCGCGTCCGGAGACGGGCCGCGGCGGAACGAGGAGGCGACCGGCGGCCAGCCGGGCCGCCGGCGCCGGAGATCAAGAAGGGTCGCGGCCCTACGGCCGCGGCGGAGCAGCCAGGGGCCGCCGGCCTCGCCGGCCGCCTGAGATCGGAAGAGCCGCGGCGATGGCCGCGGCGGAGAAGAAGAAGGCGGCCGGCCGCACCGGCCGCCGGTTTGGATAGGAGGCGGGACCCGCGGGTCCCGCGTGATAAGAGAAATGGCTGGCCTTAGGCCAGCCGAGATCCGAAAAAAGGGGGGGTTTACCCCCCGCGTGCAGGACATGCGCGGCACCCTGGCCGCGCCGCCGCTGGCCGGGCCGCGCCGCCGCTGGCCGCGCCGCGCCGCCGCGCCGCCACCGGCCGGGCCAGGTCTAGCGGACCGGGTCGGTCCGACCCGGTTCAGTTCGGATCCGGGTCGGGACGACCCGGTTCGGGTCAGACCAGGGGGGGTGGGGCCGGGTCGGCCCGGACCCGGACCCCCCGTTTCGAATCGGTTTCGGTCTTTTGGCCATAACTTGAGCCACGGACCTCCGATTGACGAACCGTCTGCGGCGACGCGATCCTTGGATCGATACGGACGTTTCGGTATATCGCACTATAAGTTTCGGAATACTTTGGGTTCGGCCGGGTTGGTTCGTTCACGAAACCAACCGGGCATTCGGAGCGGAAACGCTCATATCTTGAGCTACGGACGTCCGATTGACGTGCCGTCAGCTTTGTTGTGTTCCTCTTAGTGAGACGGATCTTTTGGCATACTCTGCCCGAGGTTTGGACGCAGGTGGAGTACGGTCGGGTTGGTTTTACCTTAAAAACCAACCGGGCCCCGGGGACGAAAATGCCAATAACTCTCAGACCAGGCGTCCGATCGACCCGCCGTCTGTTGCGTTGAGTTCCGGTTGACGATACGGAACTTTTTGATACATCAACTCTGGACTTTGTGACAGTTGATGTATCAGCCTCTCGGCTCGTGGAGCGGACCCTCCGAACGAGCTTGCTGTGTGCGGGAACCCTAGTGCTGGCTGCGACTGTTACTGTGACTACTGCTACTACTGCTACTGTGACTGCGACGACGACAGTACAGAGATCCTATGTGGATTCGACGACGACCACTTCAGCACTCAGCGATCCTACGTGGATCAGTGCTACAGGTCCTGTGTGGGCCCGATCCTGTGTGGTCCGATCATGTGTGGGTCTTTGCGCTCAGCGGTCCTGTGTGAACCAGCGCCTACAGGTCCTACGTGGGCCCGATCCTGTGTGGGTCTTTTGCGGGGGTTAGTTACCTATCGATCCTTCGTGGGTCCGACGACTTAGATGGATCAGAGATCATCTTTATCGTCTTTCGAAGAAGTATACCTGTGTGAGCTGAATCATGTTGCTTTCCTGTGTGGATTGTGTTGTGCTATCCTGTGTGGATTACGTTTTGCTTTCTTGTGTGGAATACGTTTACTTTCCTGTGTGGACTGAGTTGTACTTGGGCTCGGAGGTTGGAGTGTATTTGGAATTGATGACTTAGGTATATGTATGGGCATATACCTAAGCAGTGTCGGTTGTTACTTCGTGATTGTTCCTTTCTTCGTGGTTTATCCTTTGTGGATTTGAGAGACCTTCAGGGGTCTCGGGGTCCCTACTGAGTAGCTTATACTCACCCCTGCACGGGCTTTGCCCGCACTACGTTGTGTTGGTTGCAGACGACGGACATCGTTGACCTTAGCTGAGGCTTGCAGAGTGGGACGGTACCCGGAGGTGGACCACTGGGCGGGACGTGCTCGGAGCGGACGGCGGGACCTGTGGAGCAATGGAGCTATCTGTACCCACCCTTCAGGTGGGATTTCCAGTGGACAGCTCGGTGTAGCGGCTTTTACTTTTCAGTTGCTGTTTTCCCCTTTCGAGTTGTACTTTACTTTCAGTTTGGGTTTGTATACTGGCCCTTTTACATTTCCGCACTTTCAGTTGTACTCTGCTTTTTCTTAGTGTTTACTTTCCGCTTGCTTACTCTGTGGTGTTTGTTTACTTTACAAAGGCAAAGCCTTCCCTTTTTACCGGGATTTACGCCTTGGTGCTAGTCGCCAGCCCCTGGCCAATGGAAGGCGGGCTTGGGGTAGTCACGGCACGGACCCCGTGGGCAGGTCGTGACATTGTTATTGAACCATATCATTCTATCATAATGAAATATGAACTCATGAACATTTCTGACCTTCTTCTTCAGTTCCATGACTTCCATATGTGCCTCTTTAATCCCCAATTGGAGAGATAGTAGATTCCATCACTTTAGAAAGATATCATTTATTCCCTGAATTCATTATTTATAGATCCATCCATTGATATAAGAAACATTGGATCATTTGTGATCCTCTTCACAGATAATCTAGCATGATCCTTTCGACTCAATGCATCGACCACCTTGTTCTCTTTCCCAGGGTTGTAATGTATCAACTCTAACCATCTTCCATAGAGCATAATAAGCTATTTTTGAGATAATATGTAAATTAATGTTTTATTATTAGTATATATATAACACCTTTATCCATAGATATAATTCCACTATATATTTAAGATTAAAATTAATACTGAAAACTCTAAATCACGAGTTGCATATTTTTTTCATGAACCTTCAATTGGTGGTGACATAAGCTATCACCATATAATTCTTCTTAAGGAATAATCCAAGTCCCTTATTTGATTCATAACTATAGATAAAAAACCCTTATCCTCTATAAGGAAATGTATGAATATGTTCACTTATTGTCCTTCTCTTTAGTTCCTTGAAGTTTTCTTCACATTCATCTATCTAAATGATTTTGGATCCCTTCTGAGTTAACATGGTTATTATATTAGATGGAAGTGAGGAATTATCCACAATGTTTCAATAATATTCATCCAAACTGATAATAATACAGTTCTTTTTCATAGTTGTTTGTTTTTTCTAGCATTATATAACTTATATCACTGTTGGATCCATCAATATACCCTCACATGTGATTATATGTCTCAAAAAAATCTTTTTTTATCCAAAATTCACATTTTTTACTTTTTCATGCTACTACTAATTTCTTGGGGTATTAATGAAAATCCAAACGTGATCATCAAGTTATTCCATTCAATTTTAATATATAATAATATATTATATAAAGACTACCAAAAACTAATCAAGGTGTTATCTAAAGAATCTATTCATTAAATCCATGTAGATTGAAGAGAAATTTGTATAAACAAATTTATTCACTATAAAATATTATTGTCTATAAAATTTATGGAATTTTTTCATGGGTATAACCCCCATGTTAACCATTAATTAATGATATCCATAATTATGAAAAATCTTGGAAACGTATTGATCTTCATGAAATTGATAAAAAAAAGCCATCAATACAGGATAGAGGAAACTTGTTCTTGATAGTGATTTTTTATGTTCTCAATAATTAATAAAGATTCACATTGACCTATATTTACACTAAAAAATTTCATGTACACCCTAAGGTCATACAAATGGCCAATTAAATCTTTTATCATGATTCTACAAGAGTTTCTTCTTTAATTCATGAAACTCAATTAGTGATATTATATATGGAGTATTTAAAATAATTTCATCAGCATGTATGATTTACAATGAAAACTAAACCTCAAAATTTTCTGTAAAATAAGGAAAATCTCATAGAAAATCCTCATAAACTCTCATACAATCGGCATGTCATCGATGTTGAGTTTATCACCAAAAACATGAGATAAAAAAAACATTTGAATGAGAATAAAGTCCCATATAATTGATGTAATTTCCATTGGAAGTTCATATTCATCATTGTATTGATACATGATCATAGGTTGGATTAAGATATCAAACATGAATTCCATTCCTAAGAAATTGGTGCTAGAATTATCTAAAGAAAGATAAAATATATAAGATAACACCAAAATCAACTGGACAGAAAATAATGATATAAAAAGAATGAAAATTCCCATAACCATCAATTAGAGAAGAATCATAGTCTTAATATATGATCATCATACCATTAGGAGTTTTCACATCTCATTCAACATCTAGTTATCGAGGTATTGAATTGAAATTCCTTGGGTATTATTATGATATAAAATAATTCATATAACTATTCTCAAATGGTGTACTTAAATATTTGATCACACCTGTAACCACATCAAGTTTTTTCTTTCTATTTTTTTCCCTTATGAAATCTAAAATGGGTTTCATGATTGTCTAGCATCTTTGACTAAAGTGATCAATCATGAAAAATTATTCATACAATATTTAAATTATGACAAATTATTTTCAATCTATGTAACCTTAGGTTTAACCTAAGTCATCCATGATCAAGATTTCTTTAAATCCTTAATGATTATTTATAAATAAAATGTGAATTAACACATGCATTTCCCACGAGAGTGTAAAACTAGTTGGGTTGTAAGGAAACACACACTGTTCACCAGAATGATGTCCAAGGTATACTCGAACAACCCTTTTCGGGGTTATTAACCCTATATTCATGTATGTAATAAAACCACATCCACTTTTAGTATCTAGAAAGTGATATTTGTTTTCAAAAACCCACACTCCTTTATTTACCATAACATAGGACGTTCTCATATATGTAACATTATCCTATGGGTTCCCAATTTTTTTCTCATCATAGTTTCCAAAGATAACTAAAACGTTTTCTAATTACAACTATAGAAACCCATAGATTTAATAGATAAATATTCCATCTTATTATATGAATACTCAATACATAACATAATGATCCACACCATAACTGTATAGTATTCGAGTATTTGGGAACTTTAAATCATAAACAACATAATCATAATAGATCTATATCATCTACCACATATTTATTCATATATATATCTCTTCATATAAAATCATACCTAAAACATTTCTTCACATGAACTGGAAAAGAAAATATAATAATGGGTGAGCTCAGATGATCAGTATAGTTAAAAAACGGAGATATCAATGATCACTTAAACATTACATGAGAATAAAGAGTATAAGAACATGTGAGTAACATTTAAAGTCATACCACGTAATTCCAATACCATAAGCATGAGTCATGTCATAAATCATGGAATATTATAAGAAATTAATCTTAAAGGGATCAACGAAAAATATCCATGAGTACATAACATTGGTATAAGATCATGTCCTAAAATAGTTGCATAATGTGTGGAATAATCATTATAATAGAAAAATTATGTCAAGAATACAAACCAAGACATTCATAACATGTAATTGTTGGGATAACAAAAAATGTACCATCTTTTGTCTTGGGATAACCTCCCTTGTACCCTCTTTTGGGATAAGGATAACCTCCTATATACCCACTTTTTTCGGGCTTTGGATAATATTCGATGAACCCTTTGAACTCATATAACATTAATCTTTACCCAATTCATTACAGAGATAAATAATCATGGTTCCACACATCACATAATCATAAATTCATTCCAATTATAGCAAAAAAATCATAAATAAATTCATCTCTTTATAACTTGTAGAAAATAAATGGGTTTCATAAACATTTCATCATAGCAACATAGCATGACCTTTGAAAAATAAATGTGATTCATAGAAACATCCTTAAATAGTAATTGTAATAATCTAAAACAACAATTAAACTAGATGGTATCATTTTATCATATCCCTAATAAATAATATGTAACATCAGAGGATGTTACCATAGATGAAAAATTCATTGAAAAGATCACTGCAACATTTATTGGGGAAAATACTCTTTTCAATTTAAAATCACATAATTAAAATCTAAAATTTTGAAAATATTACAGAAAACATTTTAATTTAAAATAACCTTGTAAAATTTTAAATGAAGCATCAAAATATGTATGGGTCATGGTGGTGGGAACTTCTATTCATTCCATGTATATCAAAACAATAATTCCTTTCTCATTATCAGTTAAAATAAAAAACTTCCCTATTCATAAAAAAAGATGAATATTCCTTTTAAACTATTTGTAATAACTAAATTATGGGTAAAAACGAAATTAAACAGTCATATGATAATACTAAAAACATTTTTGAAACTATTTTTAGAAAACATCGATAATCAAGAAAAATGATTTCTAAGAGAAGAGAAAAATAATGTAAATTTTCCTTAAAATTATTTTTTTGGTCTCTTGTGTACTTAAAAGTGAAGAAAATGAAAGGAAAAAATTTAATCTAACGAATTAACTAGAGGTGATGAAAATTAAATGGATTTTTTTAAAGTATCATATAATTTCCGTCAATTGGAATTCAAGAATAATCAATCCAGATTAAAATCAGATTGAAATATAAATCTCTTAACTCAAGTTCCACTTTCTTAAATATCACTCTATCCTTATATATAATAAATTTAAAGTTATGATAATTCTATAACCTAATCATGTAAATATTTTAATATCATATATGAGCCACTTATAACACTTTAACATATATTTATTAATAATTATTTATTAAAATTAATGTTTCAAATGGTTAATCATTTCATTTTTCTTGTTAGTTTCGGTTATGAATTTCTAGTCCTTGTACTTTTATCATGTTTCCATAATCTATATAATGTTAAACATGATATAAATACCGTATATTTTCATATTATATATTTTTATACATATCCATAAAATTTATATATAGAAAAATGTATTACACCATTCGCGGACATGATAGGTCGTACGTATGGATGATTGTTATTCCCATTTACTAACGAATGGAAAAAAATGTAAATCAAAACCCACCATTAATGAATCATTACTATATCATTTATAACATATATATTAATTACTTTTATTCTGATTAACATTCATAAATAGTGGAAACGATAAACAATCACATCCCTTTGTAGAGGTTGTATTCCATGTGACATCCTGACCCAGCTGACCTCTAAGACGGTAGTCAGACCAGTGGGTCACATTGCCTCAAGAGTTCCTCCCATATAATATAGAATTCTAACTAGGATAGAGGGTGTAAAGGGGGTACAATTCGGAAACTATACCATCATATTATAAAATCATAGCGGATGTAAACAATAATATGCAGTAGTGAAAGCTTGTATAAACAGACAGATATAATAAGCTACTAAAGGGTAAAAAATAAACAACATAGAAATATAATAGTTCAAGACTGATAAGAAATTGATAAATTTATATTATAAAAATAATACTTTATGGAAATTTATGATACATGATGCATGACTTGTTGTAATGAAAAAAGGGGAATAGGGGAACATGCATAAAAAATGCTATACAAAAAGTAAAAAATAAAAAAAATCTACTCTATGAGAATATTTAGACAAAGGATGATCCTCTACTCCTAATATCCAACTAACTGTAATCATATAATAAACATGTAAAAGTTATATTTCCCTTATCCATACTAGCAGTAATATAATATTCTCTAGTACAAAAGGCATCCCAAGTAGGGTGTGAGATAAAATCTCACCAGGACACCACCAACGGTGTGTAAATGTAATATAAGAAGTGATAATAAATAAATATTGTTCCTGAAGCATATAAAAAATAGTGAAATGAAGAAATAAATAACCATCTCACTCAGGATCATATAGGACACCTGGTGATTCGACCTCCTTTGGCTCATTATCGGAATGAAATTCTGAACTGTCACTATATACATATCGTAGTAATAGATTTATATATGGTATAATATATATATTTCATCCATATATATTATCTAAGTGGGTGTAAATTCCTAATTTCCATAGATATATATATATATAATACTAATTATGTATTGACTGGTATGTAACACATAGGCATCCATGACCAGTGTTCAAGCCTAAAAGCTCTAATGATAGGGTACATTCCCTGCATCACGATAGAGTGGGGGATGTCATGTCTATCACTCGAGATGGTGAGTGTGACACCATGCGACACTCTAATATGGAATGTGGCACCTCTTTCCATTGTCCATATAGTTTTAGTGGTTTGAGATTATATACTCAACACCTGATGTAGGGATGATTGGTCCTACCCAGCTCACATTCCCAAATCATCATAAACAACATTCAAAATGGTGTGTAATATATATAAATGTCCTGGGGAATTACCTCCTCTCCTTTTCATTTCATATATCCAATATATATATATATTATACATATTCACTTATCACTGTTTTACATAAGGAAACACAACTTATGCATTTAAATTTAAACATTAATAAAGGCATGATCGCATATACAATTCAATTCATTAGGGAAAGATCTCTCATACATGTCATTATCCAATATAAATCACATTAAGGATTTACTGTAACACCCCGAGAGTTTGTGAAAAATATTCTTTTAATTTCATTAATGTCTTGTGTTGTATTCTACACCAAGATTACCTTGCGCTATACGCAACACCGTATTAGCTTGCAGTATACGCAACACTATTCTTGGATCGTGTTACACACAATTTTGATAATAGTTATTATACGCAACATTGAGTATATATATATATATTCAATGTATAAATGAAATATGGTTGGATTCTGTTATACAAAACAACGAAGGATTCTTTCACAACACGCAACCCTGACTTGGCTTGCATTACACGCAATCACGACCTTCCTCGATAGCGTGTGTTGTACGCAATACTGGGTTTTAATAAACAACGATATATTATTATAATATTGTCATGAACTAGCCGTCATGAATAGTGTTAACTAAATTTTTAATTTTATAACATTATTATTCATCTTACACATTTTCAAGAACATGGTATAAGACCAAAATAAATTTTTCGGGTAAAATAAGTATTTTTCAAAAAATGCAGTTTTGCCACCTTTTGATGGCACACCCACTTTAAATCTAGATTTTGACATGTTTATAAGTTCAATTTGAAAAAATAAAATTCTTCTTTTGAATCAGGATATAAAAATTTACATTAGATAATGTTTTGATATTTTTCCGATAACTTTCATATTTTAATGAATAGTAAAAACACGCTATATTTTAGTTAAAAACAACTTTTTTTATCGTAATATATTATGTAGTTAAATTATAATATTGAATGGTTTTAAAGTATAAATAGAATATATTTTTACCATTTAATATAATGTATGTCATTAGAATTGATTTTACCTTGAATTCGTAGGTTAAATCAATTCAATCTTTTGCAATGTTTTAAAGAAAAACCCTTTTTCGTTCGACAACGAGATTAATTTTAATTTAATTTCTGAATATTTTGTGTATTGAATTTGGAAAAATGGATTACATATTTGGAATGAGTGGGTCCAAATTATGTTAATAAGCTACTTTTTATTTTTGGGCATTGTGAATAGTAACTACGGTAAATTTTATTTACTATAATTAAAGGTAAATCGGGTAATTAAGGGTAAATATAAGATTATAAAATTACCCTAACACTTGGAAAAATCCTATTGGATGGCTACAAGTAGACCCATATAACCTAAGGGTTGGATTAGATTCATTTTATGGACTTTTGTGTATGAAAATAATTTAATTATTATTAAAACCAAAGAATGTGACAACGTGTCACTTTCTTAAATATTATAAGTATAATAATTTTAATCTAGTGATAAACTTCATGAAACTTCGAACATGAATAGTCTCCAGAAATCTAATACAATTATCTACATCATAGGAATTTATTTAAAATTTTTAGGGATTAAATAATTATCATTTATTATGACACAAAGATGATACAGTAGTTGTCTAATTAATGAAATATTGACATAATTATTGTTATAAATGCCCAAATAAATGCAATTTGAGACTTTTTATGACTTAAACTAATTTTCTAGGTTAATATGACATGTTATTGTTGATTTAAGTAACTTGTTTCGAACTTATCATTCTGTTATGAATTTCATAAAAATCATGTACCAAATAGTGTCAAAATTGACATAAAATTGTTTTTAAAACAAATATTATATTATTAATTGTTATTTTATTCCTAAAAATCTAAGTTTCGGTCAAATGACTTATATAAGATTATATATATTAATAATAAACAACTTGGGGTTATTTTGGCTTGATATAATATGTTTATTAACCATATAGTGTAAGAAAACAAAAAGACACGGTAAAAGTTAAATTATTTAACTTAGAGTTAAATCTAATTGATAAGGTTAAAATAATAACCAAAAATTGTATAAATCCTATTGGATGAGAGGATTTATACCCATACCCACCTTAGCATCTAAATAAATCAATTTGGAGCTATTTGAAACCAAACTTGACTTTATAATAAAATAATATTTTTAGTTATTCCAAAGGTGCCCCTCTCCTCCCTTATAAAAGGGCACCTCCTCCCTCTCTTCCTCACACACCTTTGAGCCTTCAAGCTCGTCCAACCCCGGCCAAATTCTCTTCTCCACTTCCCTAGAAACATCCTAGAGGTTCTGGTCTTCCTCAAAGACCAATATTAGTGCCCTAAGAGGAGGTCTCAAAGAGGCGCTTCAAAGAAGAGGTAATTTCCGTTACCGATTCTTTCACCTTTATTTCTTCTTCCACTTATTCTTCTTAGGTTGTTTCATTATGAAGTAATAACATCATTATCACTAATATACTGATATGTTATTATAAGTATGAAACAATCCTATTTCACCATCTATCCATCCTACGGAAAACGAAATAACCGCGCGTGCGTACGTACGGAATACCGTCTCCACGCCGTGGTGAAATCTATTTTCCACCACCACCTTACTTGGATGGGTATAATGGTGTAAATAATAACTATATATTATTATTTTAAAGTGATATTGATTCTGAAATAGTATACATACACTCCAATATAGTCCCACGATCATGAGAACGATATCATCGCTCGTGCGTACGTACGGACTACCGTCTCCACGACGCGATGAGATTCATTCTCCACTTTAACCATTCATGAATGATTATAAAGTATATATAATAAGTAATCATGAAATATATGACATAATAATGATACTGGATTTATGTGTATATATATGTATGCCATCTACTTAATTCCGTTCAACTCAATAAGGAAACGAAAACAGCGTTCATGCGTACGTACGGCCTACCGTCTCCATGAACGGTGTATTTCTTTCCATTTACTGATTTATTATATATATGTATATTCTGAATATATATATATATAAATCATGTTTTATATTATGGAATTAAGTAATCATGATCTAAGTAATCATATGAATAATTACAAGTCAAAACACGGACGACAAATGAAACAATTTTACCCAAAACGCTCTTTAACATGGAATTTACAAAAGAATGGGTAATATAAAGTCATAAGTGAACCATATATGATATCATAACAATGAATATGATTCTGGAATAAGTCAATAACATTATTTAAATCATTATACAGGAGGTTCGGACACATACAAAGCAAGTCGGACCTATGTTAAGGGAAATATCACAATCTCATTTTTATCCGAGATTGTTTATACTTTGGTATTTACTGGGGCGTATTTTATCATCCATGTCCATGTTTCCTCAATATGTAATATTATTTCCATCCACCTACAATTTTTTAAATCCAATTTTACCCTTCGGTGAGTTTTTAGTAAAAGATATGAAAGGAATCTTTTGTCGTTTTTCATACGAGGTATTTTTTGACTTTTCCGACAAAAGTACGAAGAATGTTTTTTTAACTTATACGGCATGAATGGATTTTTAAAACATTATTTCCAAGAAGCTTCCTTTAAAAGTTTTCAAGTTTATTTTTAATCAACTTCTTTTAGTTTAAAGTTGTATGAAATTTTAAGAAATGAAAAAATGTTTTTGAAGAAGAAAGGATATTTTCCTCAAGAATGGAGTTCAAGTGTTTTATCAAAATTATTTTCCATCTAAGATAATAAAGGGTTATGTTTTTATCCCTATTATTGCATTGATTTGATTATGTTGTGATGGAATTGTTTTTATGAATTCCTTTATCTTATATGAATTGTTTTATGATGTCATGATGTTTAAGATTCCCATTTGTATTATATGGGTTATGCAATGATGTATGATTTATGATTTTGTGGCACACATAAGAATGGTATAATTATGAGATGGGTGGTACCTATATCTCCCTCCAATGCATTGGGTAAAGATTTTATATCTCATGAGATATACATGGCTGGAACGGTAGGTTATACCGGTTCAGTGAAACAGGACTGAAACGAGGGTGACTCGGTTCAGAAAGGGACTTTGTCCACTAAGATAGTCTTGGCAATGAGTCTTGACTAACAAGAAATGATTCTCTATGATTATGTGTGTATGACACAATGTTTCATGTTTTATGTTATGATTATTGTGATTACATTTCACTGCCATGATTTATCCCATGTTATGAAATTATTCTCTCTTTTGCAGGTTCAGATTTTCAAAATGTTATGTTCTTATGATGTGATTGATATTTCTTTGGTTTACCCTTACTTAGCATTTGAGCTCACCCTTTTATGTTTTCTTTTCCCCAAGATATAAAGAAAGGTTTTAGGTATAAAAAAAGGAAGATCTTTATGGGAGATGTTGAAGATCTTTCACCAGGATTAGAAGATTATATTCCGAGTTTCCAAAGACATTAAACTATTACGATCCTTGTGTGTGTGTGTTTTTTATGTACTAAGTATTCCGCAAATGTAATGTAATGTCAATGTACGTCAAGCTTTGGGTCTCTACAGTTGGTATCAGAGGAAAGGTTTAGTCAACCTTTGGAAACTAGGATGTGAAAACGTTAGTGAGATCCCTAGAGATATTTCTAAGGTATGTCTAAGTCTAGGGATGTCCCTAAGGTTAAGTATACGTATAGGTTATAGTACTAGAATTATGCTAATGATCATAGAATTAAACCTAAGATGTTAGATATTGAAGGTACTCCCCCTTTATTATGTTGTTTTCCCTAGTATGATTTTTTCCTCTCACACTATTCTTTTTGGGTTTTAGACGATGGTTGGAACCCGAAGGAACCGTGTTGATCAATGCAATGGACAATGAAATGATTGCCCTCCTGAACAAACAAATGTTATGGGAGATGGAGTGAAAAATCTTATTGCTATATTTACAAAATCTATGAATAATTCTGGACTTCCAAATGAGCATAGAAGGGAACAATATTCTATTGAGTCCTTCATGAGGCAATGTCCACCTTCTATCAGTGGGTCTTCCGATCCACTTGTTGCTGAACAATGGATCAGTACCACTGAAAAGATATTTTCAGTTTTTCAATGTTCTGAGCATGATAAATTCATCTTAGCAGTATATCGTTTGGAAGGTGAAGCTAATCAATGGTGGAATCTTATCAAGAATACGAGGCCAAGAGATGAAATTGAGTCAATGGAATGGGAAGAGTTCAAGAACTTGTTTTTCAGTAAGTACTTCCCTCGTATTCTTCGAACAAAGATGGAAAAGGAGTTTCTTGAGCTGAAGCAGAAGGATGATGAATCTGTTGGTATATACGAAGCGAATTTTACAAGACTTGCAAGGTATGCATCTGGCATTATCATCCAACCTAAAATTAAAGTTGATCGATTTTTCAGTGGCTTAAAACCAAGTTTTCGAAGGGCATTAGCTATAAGAGACTTCAGTAGCTATGAAGAAATTGTGCGTTGTGCTATCAAGGTAGAAATGGAAGTTGGTGTTACATGTCCATCTCATGGTTTTGACAAGAAACGAAAGATGGAGTTCAAGGAGAAATCTCAGAATAATGGTGAAAAGAAGATGAATGTTTCCTTATGCACAAAGTGTGGAAAGAAGCATGGTGGAGATTGTCTTAAATGGACTAGAAAATGTTTTAAGTGTGGAAAAGAAGGTCATCGAGCAGCTGAGTGTCGAAGTAATGGAAAAAGGGTTTCTAATGATGTGAATAAAGAAAACACTGCAGAGAACACACCACCAACACTTCAATGCTTCAAGTGAAAGTAAATGGGGCATTATGCTAATAAATGCCCTAATCCAAGGGTTAGTGATGATCGACATGAGCAACCGCTTAAGGCAAAGGACAAAGGGAAGTCACATGCGATCACTATTAGCGATGTTGAATATGACAACGATGTGGTGGAATGATTAAGTGTTTATGTAATGGGATTCCAAAATAATTTTGTATCATAAAGTATTGGAATATTTATGTATTGGTCTAATGTGGTATTCAAAGTGATTGAGATATTTTTGGAAATAAGATGATATGTGCATAATGAAGGGAAAACGAGAAAACGAAATGTTTAACAGTATTCATGAGCTCATGATTGATATAAGGACTAAGTGATATCATGGTTTGAGTATATAGAATTTTGAGGATTTTGGTATGTGCAAAGTGTTAACTTTTAACTACATTCATGTTTTCACTAAGGTTCAATGGGTATTCAAGAGAGTACATGATTAAGGCCTTTGAATGTTTGGAATGTGACCAAAAAGACATATTTTATGATATATGGGGATCAACGGTGGTATTAAATCTCTGGTAATCGTTTTCACTATATTATGAGAGTGGACTGAAGTATTATGGATAAGCCTAAAGATTGGAATAGATTATGTTGGACATAAGTTAGTATTCTTTAAGGACAACCTGCAGGACGGGCGACAGCCCATTGCGTCGGACAAGGCTGTGGGAATCGAACCCACAACCGAAGTGCGACTGGCCTTTATCGCCTACCACTGACCTACAGGAAGTCCCCGTTTAGTAGAAACTAGTTTTATTATATTACGCAGTATGATATATGAAGTATAAGTCTATTTTAGGAACCTTATATGATGAATCTCACTATAGATGGACTTATGTATTTTTTGATAACTTTTCTAACCTTTTGTTTGAGATAGATGGAATGACCCATCATTCTTCACATGATCTGCTAACAGATCATGAATGAAAAATTCAACTTCATTTCTTTAAGAGATGAAGTGGAAATTGTCCAAAGAACGACAAACAGTGAGACTATACCAAAATCACGAAAGTATTTCTTCTAATTCCAATTTCATCAACTTTAGGGAAATGATCTTGAAAACCAAAAATGTTTTCCTAGTGCTCTTATATCTGATGAATCAGATGGTACCTTAGATCATCACAAATTTATGGATTTGTCATTGCTGGCATTTCCATAGCCATGTTCTCTACCACTCTCCATCAGAACATGATGGTTAGATTTCTCTTCCATATCCATATTTTAACCTATGTGGAAACCCAGTGATTAGTTTATTTGGGTAACCGTTACGTTTCATACTTTTGTTTTTAAAGATTGGTTTTGGTATTCCTTTTTACGATGTGGGTTTCTATTAAAGAAACTTTCGAATAGTAAACCATTTATAACCCCAACAAATTTTGAGGGAGAAATTCATTTTAAGGGGGGTAGAATGTAACACCCCGAAAGGTTATGAAAAATATTCTTTTAATTTCATTAATGTTTTGTGTTGTATTCTACACCAAGATTACCTTGCGCTACACGCAACACTGTATTAGCTTGCAGTATACGCAACACTATTCTTGGATCGTGTCACACACAATTTTGATAATAGTTATTCTACACAACATTGATTATATATATATATATATTAAATGTATAAATGAAATATGGTTGGATTCTGTTATACGAAACAACGAAGGGTTCTTTCACAACATGCAACCCTGACTTGGCTTGCATTACACGCAATCGCGACCTTCCTCGATAGCGTGTGTTGTACGCAATACTGGGATTTAATAAACAACGATATATTATTATAATATTGTCATGAACTAGCCGTTATGAATAGTGTTAACTAAATTTTGAATTTTATAACATTATTATTCATCTTATACATTTTCTAGAACATGGTATAAGAACAAAATAAATTTTTCGTGTAAAATAAGTATTTTTAAAAAAATGCAGTTTTGCCGCCTTTTGATGGCGCACCCACTTTAAATCTAGTTTTTGACATGTTTATAAGTTCAATTTGACAAAATAAAATTCTTATTTTGAATCAGGATATAAAAATTTACATTAGATAAAGTTTTGATATTTTTCCGATAACTTTCATATTTTAATAAATAGTAAAAACACGCTATATTTTAATTAAAAACAACTTTTTTCATCGTAATATATTATGTGCTTAAATTATAATATTGAATGGTTTTAAAGTATAAATAGAATATATTTTTACCATTTAATATAATTTATTTCATTAGCATTGATTTTACCTTGAATTCGTAGGTTAAATCAATTCAATCTTTTGCAATGTTTTAAAGAAAAACCCGTTTTCGTTCGACAACGGGATTAATTTTAATTTAATTTCTGAATCTTTTGTGTATTGAATTTGGAAAAATGGATTCTATATTTGGAATCAGTGGGTACAAATTTTGTTAATAAGCTACTTTTTATATTTGGGCATTGTGAATAGTAACTACGGTAAATTTTATTTACTATAGTTAAAGGTAAATCGGGTAATTAAGGGTAAATATAAGATTATAAAATTACCCTAACACTTGGAAAAATCCTATTTAATGGCTACAAGTAGACCCATATAACCTAAGGGTCGGATTAGATTCATTTTATGGACTTTTTTCCATGAAAATAATTTAATTATTATTAAAACCAAAGAATGTGACAACATGTCACCTTCTTAAATCTTATAAGTATAATAATTTTAATCTAGTGATAAACTTCATGAAACTTCAAACATGAATATTATACAGAAATATAATACAATTATCTACATCATAAGAATTCATTTAGAATTTTAAGGGATTAAATAATTATCATTTATTATGACACAAAGATGATGCAGTAATTGTCTTATTAATGAAATATTGACATAATTGATGTTATAAATGCCCGAATAAATGTAATTTGAGACTTTTTATGACTTACAATAATTTTATAGGTTAATATGACATGTTATTGTTGATTTAAGTAACTTTTTTCGAACTTATCATTCTGTTATGAATTTCATAAAAATCATGTACCAAATAGTGTCAAAATTGACATAAAATAGTTTTTAAAACAAATATTATATTATTAATTGTTCTTTTATTCCTAAAAATATAAGGATCGGCCAAATGACTTAGATAATATTATATATATTAATAATAAACAACTTGGGGTTCTTTTGGCTTGATATAGTACGTTTATTAACCATATAGAGTAAGAAAACAAAAAGACATGGTAAAAGTTAAATTATTTAACTTAGAGTTAAATCTAATTGATAAGGTTAAAATAATAACCTAAACTTTTCTAAATCCTATTGGATGAGAGGATTTCGACCCATCCCCAACTTAGCATCGAAATAAATCAATTTGGAGCAATTTAAAACTGAACTTGACTTTATAATAAAATAATATTTTTAGTTATTCCAAAGGTGCCCCTCTCCTCCCTTATAAAAGGGCACCTCCTCCCTCTCTTCCTCACATAACTTTGAGCCTTCAATCTCGGCCACCCCTGCCAAATTCTCTTCTCCACTTCCATAGAAACATCCTAGAGGTTCTGGTCTTCCTCAAAGACCAATTTTAGTGCCCTAAGAGGAGGTCTCAAAGAGGCGCTTCAAAGAAGAGGTAATTTCTGTTACCGATTCTTTCACCTTTATTTCTTCTTCCACTTCTTCTTCATAGGTTTTTTCATTATGAAGTAATAACATCAGTATCAATAATATAATGATATTTTATTATAATTATGAAACAATCCTATTTCACCATCTATCCATCCTACGGAAAACGAAATCACCGCGCGTGCGTACGTACGGAATACCGTCTCCACGCCGTGGTGAAATCTATTTTCCACCACCACCTTATTTGGATGGGTATAATGGTGTAAATAATAACTATATATTATTATTTTAAAGTGATATTGATTCTTAAATAGTATACATACACTACAATACAGTCCCATGATCATGAGAACGATATCATCGCTTGTGCGTACGTACGGACTACCGTCTCCACGACACGATGAGATTCATTCTCCACTTTAACCATTCATGAATGATTATAAAGTATATATAATAAGTAATCATGAAATATATGACATAATAATGATACTAGATTTATGTGTATATATATGTATGTCATCTACTTAATTCCGTTCAACTCAATAAGGAAATGAAAACAGCGTTCATGCGTACGTACGACCTACCGTCTCCATGAACGGTGTATTTCTTTCCATTTACTGATTTATTATATATATGTATATTCTGAATATATATATATATATAAATCATGTTTTATATTCGGGAATTAAGTAATCATGATCTAATTAATCATATGAATAATTACAAGTCAAAACACGGACGACAAATGAAACAATTTTACCCAAAACGCTCTTTAACATGGAATTTACAAAAGAACGGGTAATATAAAGTCATAAGTGAACCATATATGATATCATAACAATTAATAGGATTCTGGAATAATACAATAACATTATTTAAATCATTATAAAGGAGGTTCAGATACTTACAAAGCAAGTCGGACCAAAGGTAAGGGAAATATCACAATCTCATTTTTATCCGAGATTGTTTATACTTTGGTATTTACTGGGGCGTATTTTATCATCCATGTCCATGTTTCCTCAATATGTAATATTATTTCCATCCACCTAAAATTTTTTAAATCCAATTTTACCCTTCGGTGAGTTTTTAGTAAAAGATATGAAAGGAATCTTTTATCGTTTTTCGTACGAGGTACTTTTTGACTTTTCCGACAAAAGTACGAAGAATGTTTTTTTAACTTATACGGAATGAAAGGATTTTTAAAACATTATTTCCAAGAAGCTTCCTTTACAAGTTTTCAAGTTTATTTTTAATCAACTTCTTTTAGTTTAAAGTTGTATGAAATTTTAAGAAAGGAAAAATGTTTTTGAAGAAGAAAGGATATTTTCCTCAAGAATGGAGTTCAAGTGTTTTATCAAAATTATTTTCCATCTAAGATAATAAAGGGTTCTGTTTTTATCTCTTTTATTACATTGATTTGATTATGTTGTGATGGAATTGTTTTTATGAATTCCTTTATCTTATATGAATTGTTTTATGATGTCATGATGTTTAAGATTCCCATTTGTATTATATGGGTTATGCAATGATGTAGGATTTATGATTTTGTGGCACACATAAGAATGGTATAATTATGAGATGGGTGGGACCTATATCTCCCTCCAATGCAGCGGGTAAAGATTTTATATCTCATGATATAGACATGGCTGGAACGGTAGGTTATACCGGTTCAGTGAAACAGGACTGAAACGAGGGTGACTCGGTTCAGAAAGGGACTTTGTCCACTAAAATAGTCTTGGAAATGAGTCTTGACTAACAAGAAATGATTCTCTATGATTATGTGTGTATGCCACAATGTTTCATGTTTTAAGTTATGATTATTGTGATTACATTTCACTGCCATGATTTATCCCATGTTATGAAATTATGCTCTCTTTTGCAGGTTAAGATTTTCAAAATGTTATGTTCTTATGATGTGATTGATATTTCTTTTGTTTACCCTTACTGAGCATTTGAGCTCACCCTTTTATGTTTTCTTTTCCCTAGGATATAAAGAAAAGTTTTAGGTATAAAAAAAGGAAGATCTTTATGGGAGATGTTGAAGATCTTTCACCAGGATTAGAAGATTATATTCCGAGTTTCCAAAGACACTAAACTATTACGATCCTTGTGTGTGTGTTTTTGTTATGTACTATGTATTCCGCAAATTTAATGTAATGTCAATGTACGTCAAGCTTCTGGTCTCTACATTTACATTCCATTATATGAATTTAATAAGGCATAAAAATGGTGTATTATTACCATCCCATATATGGAAATAATTATGTGTGATCCTACCTATAAAAATGTAACCCATTCTATTTTCCTAAGCATGTAAAATTCTTATATAAGATATAAGTGTCAAAGGATGTGTCATGGGTAAAAATTCATATGACTAATTAATAAATTCGATGTCTAAGAGGTCCAAGCACCTAACGGTTACCTTGGGTTCAATTAATTACACATTAGTCATGGGAAATTTTATTAAGACACTAGTCGATATCCAATTAGGACTTTCATGTATTTTTTGGCCATTTGGGCCAAAATGACCTATTTCATGGAGGCACACCTATGGGAATCCATGTAATGCAATTTTGATCTCTAAACCACCTATAAAGGAAAATTTAGAACATATTTAGTTATAAGGATCATTTAGAAATTAAGTAATCAACATATTAGAGATACTCAAAAAAGTCTGACATATGGCATCATGGAATTTGTTAAGAAATGGTGAAACTCAAAGAAAAAACTACGTGACCACCTACCTCTCTACCATGGATGATGCCCCTCTCAATATCAACCTCATATTCTTAGTAGTTTGGAAGAGATCTGAGAAATAGTTTAATTCCTCAAAAATAGGGCATATTACCCTACATCTAAATAACGCAATGGCTGGAAAGATAATCTAATATAGGAGTGGAGAGACTATGGGAGCTTACTGAAGTGGTTGACAAACATCCGATAGATTGAGTATCAGACCCCAGATGGATATCGTAGCTCAATTCCTAAATTGGGAACTTCAAGAGCTCAAAAAGGAGGAGCCCAAATTTTTCGGATTCTATAAACAAAGGAGAAAGGAAAAAGTGTTAAAAACATTATTGGGGTACACTTGTAATTTCACCCTAAAATACCATTACACATGGTTTTTCCACATGTTTTTTCCAAAATGTGTACAAACCCTACTCAATTCAATACAATTTGGGGCAATCTGCATGGTTAGGTGCATGGTTTGAAAAACCATGTGCAAACTGGGATAAACAGATCTATCCACAATCTACAATAGATCACATGGTGGTGATCCCTAGGTTGAATGGTTAGATAAAAACGATGAGACACAATTTTTTTCCCCATTTCAGATATCTAGGATCTGAATAATCATTGGATGCTCCCATGACCTCCTTACCTTGATTACACATCATCATTTGGTCCTTCTGAAACATCCAGATTGAAAAACCAATGATTAAAACCTTCATTAAAA
Organism: Viscum album; assembly: GCA_963277665.1. Classification (NCBI taxonomy): domain Eukaryota; kingdom Viridiplantae; phylum Streptophyta; class Magnoliopsida; order Santalales; family Viscaceae; genus Viscum; species Viscum album. The sequence goes on from OY728167.1 coordinate 284,052,080, forward strand.
TGATGGATAGTTATAAATTCCCCTTCTTAAATTAATCCATCCCCAAGTTGACCTTCCAAGGGTAAAGATGAACTATCATCAAAGTGTTTTGTCCATTGAGATCATATATCATCTTCCCACTCCCATATCTCTTCATGTACCCATCCATGTTTCTAAAACGATCGTACAAGAGGATCAAACCTTCTTCATAGTGTCTTCACATTCCAATCCACTATACACACTTGATACTCCTTAAAGTAAGTATCCATATCCAATTCAACATCTCCAGGATGAAAGACAAGAAATAGGTCTTGATAGTATCGATTAAGCTAAGCTACATGAAAGATATCATGCAAAGACCAGTATATCTAAGGAAGTTCCAACTGATAAGCTAATGGTATGATCCACTTCAAACCCTTGAATGGTCCAATGAAACTCAGTGAGAGATTACCCTTCTTCTGAATACACCTATAACCTAACCTTGGTGAGACTCGCATGAAAACCCCGTCTCAAACCTCAAAATAAAGAGGTCACTGGCGACTATTGGAATACGAATTATTTCTAGACTGATATATGAACATGTGCTTCCTGATCAATTGGACATGCTCAATAGTGTCATGGACAAGATGAAGCCCAAGAAAATCTACATACCCTGCCTCAATCTAGTATAGAGGTGATCAGAAATTACTTGAATATAAGGCATCATAAGGAGCCATATCGATGATATCCTGAAAGCTATTTATAAGCCCCCGGCCATAAACCATACTTAATATTGAATTAAATGAATAATTCACATTGAGGATATTTTCAGGTTTAGAGTTTTAGAGAATTAGGACATAACTATTACATCTCAAAAGATTACAAAGTAGACGCTTCTACTAAGTTTCCATAAAATAAAAACTCTTAAAAAGAAAAATGTCTAGTTCCATGTTTTAAATAGCATGACTTTTCCTTGATCCCATCCTTGACCCTATTCCACTTTAAGTCATGTGAAAAACATTTCAAAAACTTGGGGTGAGCATAAAAAGCTCAGTAAAGGATACACAAAGAAGGAAAACTGTTAGTTTTTCAAAGCAACAAGTAAACCATGTACACTTTATCAAAGTAATACCTTTAACCTTTAGGAAGTAGTAAAAACTCTTCACTGAATAAAATATCATTACTTACCCTTTTGTAACCAAAATATTACCATAAAACCCATATAAAGAACACATAACATATAAAGGTAACTTGGGACATAAAAATACTTAAATGGAATAAACATACGGTCGACTTCCACACATACTTAATGCAATAGCCATACGGCTGACTTCCATACCCAATGCATTGGAGGTTATAACGTAACCACCTGTCCTGGTATTCACGGCACCACCCATCATTTGGTTAATCACGTAACCACCCGTAAAATTTCCAAGTACCATCATTAGACATAAAATATTGAAAATATAAACATTTCAATAACAACATTTCATTTTCAATCAAAATAAGTAATTCCAAGATATTGAATTAATCAATCCATTTTCAAAAATCATTTAAAAGAGATTTTTGAATCAAAGTGTCCCACACCACTTTGAAGGTTTTATTTGAATTATAATTTTAAAACATTAATTTCTATATAAATAAATACTGAAAACCATTTTGAAAACATGGACATTAAAGATACAGATTTAGAATAATAAATCTTTAAAACATTTAAAACGATATTTTTCTTAAAGAGTTTTTAACAAAATGAGATACTCTTGAATACAAATAATTGCGGAATAACATTTAATCCAAACTTTATAATATCATGAGAATAAAGGGATTCATGATATAACATTTCAATGGACATTATACACACCATATAAGAGTGAATTGGTGCATAACAGCAATGAAGTCTCAAAAGAAATGTAAAATGAGATAAAATCCATTATAAAGAAGGTATCCTTAAATTAAGGATAAATGAATCTCATAATTATGTGTGAAAAATATAAATACACCCAATATAAGTGGATATTAAGTGTAAAACAATCAAAGGTAAAAGGATTTCATATTCAATAACTACATGTTGAACCCAAAGAAATTGAAATTGGGTTAAGAAGTTCCCTTGGTAAAATTCGACAGCCTAACGACGTCACATAAAATTTTACAAAAAGGGTTGATGAGAGAGATAAAGGGGATCTCATCACTTGGAAATAAAATTTACATAAATAAGGATATAGAAGAACATATCCCAACATAATAGTATGTGAATTAAAAGACATAACAAAATAATTCTTTTAAAAAAAAGGAGGGTGAAAGGTCCCCTTACCGAGTTGGGTAACTTTCGAAAAGTACACCCCATGGAAGATGGGTCATACAATGAAGATGTAAATACCCATAAAAGAAATTATATTACACAAAGTGTATAATAATGGGCATTACATACACCACTCAAAGGAAATAGTGGCAAATGTAGCATAAATGTCACGAGAATAAAAGTGAGATGAAAAATCCCTTATGAAAACTCAGCAGCCTAACGGCGCCACTTAAATCTTCCAAAAACGGATTGATGAGATAAAATAGGGTCTCTCATTATATTAAAATAAAAATTACATAATGAGGAATATAAAAGAACATCCCCAAACATATGAAATATGAGGTTAAAAGAAATGACATAAAAGAGAGTACTTAAAAAGAAAGAGAGAGGTTGGATCCCTTACCTCGGGTTCGACTTGACTCGATCGTTCTTTAACGTCCTAAATAATAAACTTGAGTTAATTTCCACTTGCATAAGAACCTTTTTAAAGTTCATTATTCCTTTTATATCACTTATTTCCATGTTATAATCATTATGTAATCATTTAAGTTAATAATGTTTGTTTTGTCGATATTTGGTTCTTAAGTCGAAAGTGGACTACTTACAATTACATGTTGTTCGTGTGGTCAAAGGTTCATTATATCCTTAATGATATTCATGATTTTTATATCATATATATCATATATATCCAGAATATACAAGTATTTATAATATTTCATAATCATTTAGAGGTAAGAAATGAAATACACCGTTCATGGTGACGGTAAGCCGTACGTACGCATGAACGCTACTTTCATTTCTATGTCATATTAAGGGAATTAAAACCAAATGAGAGGTATTTATATATTAATTCCATAATTATATTCATCATTTATATTTAACATACATCATATATAATAACTTCAAATCCATCATTTATACATCCCACATATGGCGTTAACGAATCAAATCACTTTGAGGGGGCGGTAGTCCGCACTTCCTAAAATGAAATTATCGTGTTTACCCACAATGGAAACCATAAAGGTATGACACAATATAAAAATACAGAAGATTAAGTAAAACATAAACATATTATATATCATATATAAATATAGTGACATCTTAATGGCCACCTTTGAAGGTGTTATATGAGTGTTGAACAATCATCGTTTCGTGAGGCAGAAATTCGCCATCCACAGAAACAGTATGTTCTTTAACCATTAGATATAGGTGTGTGTAAGTGTAGATAGAATGTTTCTTATAAAAACATCCTAGTATATTTATGATACTGGAGTTGTTACAAAAGAAAATAATAAAAAGAGTTTAGGGGGTTGGAGAAGCAAAATAAAACAAAAGAACACAAGAGAAGACACTACCTTTAAATCGGGAAACTTTTTTTGATTTGAGCTCAAACGCTTACTTGGGAAGACTTATGACCAAAGTGAGTCTTCTAGGAGTAAGAGAGGGATGTGGAGAGACAAAATTGGAAGAGCTTGGCCGAACCAAAGGCTTGAGAGGTGTGGGTAAGGTGATAGTGGTGGGGGCTTTTTATAAGAGGAGAGGAGGGGTACTCTTGGAAAGTAAAGAAATGTTACTTAATTTTAAAATTATTTTCGGATTTAAAAGGCCCCACATTGATATAATTCTAGGATAAGGTGAGAAGGGTTAGAAATATACCCATCCAATAGGTCTTTGACAAGTGTAGGTCTTAGATTTTACATTATCTTTTCATTTTATTTAAATCGTTAAATAATGAGGTAATCGCTGCATCATCATGATGTCATAAATAATTTACTTTTGTTAATGTCTAGAAATTATACAAAAAATACTATGATGTAGAAAATCTTTTTAGATTTCCAATTAATATTTATAGTCAAAAATCTGACTTGTATAACCCCATATAAAAATTGTTTTAGTAAAACAACACATGTTTGTGACATTTTAATTTTAACATTAAATAAAAAGGTATTAATGTCATTTTCCTACCAAAGTGGCTCCATGGGGTCCCTAAATTTACCCATGGATTTTCTTGGTCGGCCATGACACATCCAATAATGGTAGGACATGTGTCAAGCTCATCTCATATTATTAAAACATTATTTTTACCTTAAACTACACTAATTACCTCTAATAGCGATTAAAAACTTAAAAGTTACTATTCACCAAAAAATTATTTTAATCCCATTGAACCACATTTTACTTCTTAATGACAACCATGTATGTCGGATTTTTGAAATTCAAAACACAGAGGTGGCAAAGTTTCATTTAAATGAAAAATCAGTTTCTTTAACTACCACTTAGTGGTTTCACTATTCATCAAAAATTGAATTTTTTCAGAAAAATACCAAAAATTCACCCCAAGCTATATTTGATATTCCAAACTCAAAAATGATGTCTATATTACAAAATTCAAAACATATAAGTTGAATTAATTAATTTAATAATTAATTTCCGCTGTCAAAACAAATAGCGTGTTTTTAAGAAACAATATCTATTAAAAGATTGACACTAGTTTAAGTCCAATTTCAAAGTGAAATTAATTCCAATGACAACTATTGGATTAAATGGTAAAAATATATTCTAATTTTACTTTAAAAACAATTCGAAAGATAATCTAATCATATAAATAAATTAGATTAAAAAGAGGTTTTGAATTAAAATACAACATTTTTCACTATTCATAAAAAAATGAACTTTATCGGAAAGATACCAAAAATTTACACAATGTAAATTTTGATGTCTTGATTCTAAAGAAGAATTTTATTTTGTCAAATATAACACATAAAATTGTCAAAAAGTGGATTTAAAAGAGGTTCGCGATCAAAAGCCGGTTAATCGACCTTCTAAAGAATATTAGAATGTTTACGCTTAAAATTGAATTCATTCAAATTTTTAATCCTCTAACATTTATTGTAAAAAGTAAAAATATTTTACAAACATATATAATCATTTTTTAGTTAGTTCTGTTCATTCCCTCCATTACAAAGGCTAGGCGTTAACTACCATTTAAAATAATAATATTTTATTATTATAGTGCAACGTAAGATTTCAAAGGAACTCGTTGTTGCGTATTGGTTTAGCCATCAAGCATAGCATTCGCTTTAAATTAATATTAACATTTTATTCACAAATAGGAATAAATATAAAAAATGTCATATTCTTTATTTACCTGGGGTGTTACATCCTTCCCCCCTTTTGGGAATTGCGTCCTTGCAATTTTAAAATTGGGCTCGGAAACTTCATTGAAAGTCCCACATCGGAACAAGAGTCAGTAAAACAATCACTTTAAAAGAAAGAAATAGGAGTACAGAGGTCACCTGAGTTAACCCATACTAGGATTCCATGTAAGAAAACATGGACATGGAGGAAAAAACAAAGGGTCATGTTCTGAGGGAGAGTGATAGTAAACATGTCTTGGAGAAAGTTAACCATAAGAAAATCTCAAACTTGTGATGGGTTGAACGGTATTCAATTCCCCAGTAGGAAAAGTTAACAGACAAAATTTTTGTTATAATTTATTCTTCATTGAGGAATTTATTTTTGATCTTAAAAAAATCATAATGAAACATACTTACTTGTCACGTAGACTTTCAACTTTTACTATATTCCTTAATCAAACTCATATTTTCCCCAAAATACGAGTATTTAGGAAGACTTGTTCGCATTAAGAGTACTATAATCAACTTCTAGAGAATCACCTAATCCACAAAAGAGAACTATATATTTCCCATGTCTTTAGACCTTAACCAAAACCAAAATAGTTGAACAAGATCAGATAATCCACAAATGAAAAATCTTTTATAAAAAATAAAATCTATTCTTAATCTCCAAAACTTGTCCGACAAAACCCAAAGTTCAATGAAGACCATTCAATAAACAATTTGTCCATAAAATTCTTCGAAGTAAACCAAACTATGATTGAAACCCAAATATTTGAAGGATTTAATCATATAGTCTTCCAAGGTACAAATTAACATTTATCTCTAAATAACAACAGTCTCTCTTAATGTCTCATATTGAAAAGTAATTAACCTAATCACATATCCTCCATGATAGGTTAATAATTCTCATATATAACCCAAAATCAACTTACTCTTAATTCATAAAATCATATAACTAAAAAGAATAAGTCATACTAATGAGGGACTTCACGTAGTCCCGTGGTAGGAAATAAATACCAGTCGCACTTTGGTTGTGGGTTCGATTCCCACAGCTTTGTCCGACGCAACGAGTTGTCACATGGTCTGTGTGTTGTCCTTTTTCCAAAACTATATAATTCTTAAAACATTCCCCAAAAGGAGATTAAATCTTCAAAAATAATCATAACATATTTTAACCTCAATTTTATCTCATGACTTTCATTTTCCATCATAATATATAATAACCCATAATTACCTCAAAAGTAAGGATCATATAAACCCTAATGGTTACCTTTATAATTATTACCTGAACTTCCACATCGATTGGTCATCTCATACATGATGCATTACAGAACATACCAAGGTACAAGTGGTTGATCATGACTCCTTGATATTTGGTTTAGAAAAACCACGAGTTTCCTCATTGAATCCCCCATTTCATCCAGTCTCTTAATCAGAGAACCACCATAGTTTCCTTCAAACCTATTGTCACTTTGGTGCCTGCTAGATCCATCCATTCACTAAAAACAGAAATGTCAGTGTGAGTACATCAACAAAACCATCATGTACTAATGAGTAAGATAAACACTAAGATATACTTAGTCATTCACTTTATTTAAAACTAGGACTCTTTCTGAAATCCTAACCATTATGGTAATGTCACTTATGCTTAGAGAATACCCTAACCTCTAAAGTTATCTAAACCGACCTCTGATAGCAACTATAAGGGCCCGACCTTAAACCATACTTAATATTTAATTAAACGAATAATTAACATTGAGGATCTTTTTATTTTTAGAGTTTTAGAGAATTAGGACATAACTATTACATCTCAAAAGATTACAAAGTAGACACTTCTACTAAGTTTCCATAAAATAAAAACTCTTAAAAAGAAAAATGTCTAGTTCCATGTTTTAGATAGCATGACTTTTCCTTGATCCCATCCTTGACCCTATTCCACTTTAAGTCCTGTGAAAAACATTTCAAAAACTTGGGGTGAGCATAAAAAGCTCAGTAAAGGATACACAAAGAAGGAAAACTATTAGTTTTTCAAAGCAACAAGTAAACCATGTACACTTTATAAAAGTAATACCTTTCACCTTTAGGAAGTAGTAAAAACTCTTCGCTGAATAAAATATCATTACTTACCCTTTTGTAACCAAAAGATTACCATAAAACCCATATAAAGAACACATAACATATAAAGGTAACTTGGGACATAAACATACTTAAATGGAATAACCATATGGTCTACTTCCACACATACTTAATGGAATAGCCATACGACCAACTTCCATACCAAATGCATTGGAGGTTATAACGTAAACACCCGTCCTGGTATTCACGGCACCACCCGTCATATGGTTTATCACGTAACCACCCGTAAAATGTTCAAGTACCATAGTTACACATAAAATATTGAAAATATAAACATTTCAATAAAAACATTTCATTTTCAATCAAAATAAGTAATTCCAAGATATTGAATTAATCAATCCATTTTAAAAAATCATTTTAAATAGATTTTTTGAATCAAAGTGTCCCACACCTCTTTGAAGCTTTTATTGGAATTATAATTTTAAAACATTAATGTACATATAAATAAATACTGAAAACCATTTTGAAAACATGGACATTAAAGATAAATATTTAGAATAATAAATCATTAAAACATTTAAAACGATATTTTTGTTAAAGAGTTTTTAACAAAATGAGAGACTCTTGAATACAAATAATTGCGGAATAACATTTAATCTGAACTTTATAATATCATGAGAATAAAGGGATTCATGATATAATATTTCAAAGGACAGTATACACACCATATAAGAGTGAATTGGTGCGTAACAACAATGAAGTCTCAAAAGAAATGTAAATTGAGATAAAATCCATTATAAAGAAGGTAACCTTAAATTAAGGATAAATCAATCTCATAATTATGTGTGAAAAATATAAATACACCCAATATAAGTGGATATTAAGTGTAAAAAAATCAAAGGTCATTCACACTTATTCAAAGGATGTCATATTCAATAACTACATGTTGAACCCAAAGAAATCAAAATTGGGTTAAGAAGTTCCCTTGGTAAAATTCGACAGCTTAACAGCGTCACATAAAATTTTACAAAAAGGGTTGATGAGAGAGAATAAGGGGATATAATCACTTGGACATAAAATTTACATAAATAAGGATATAAGAGAACATATACCAACATAATAGTTTGTGAATTAAAAGACATAACAAAATATGTCTTTTAAAAAAAAGGAGGGTGAAAGGTCCCCTTACCGAGTTGGGTAACTTTCGAAAAGTACACCTCATGGAAGAAGGGTCATAAAATGAAGATGTAAATACCCATAAATGAAATAATACTAAAAAAAGTGTATAATAATTGGCAGTACATACACCACTCAAATTAAATAGTGGCAAACGTAGCATAAATGTCACGAGAATAAAAGTGAGATGAAAAATCCCTTATGAAAACTCGGCAGCCTAACGGCGCCACCTAAATCTTCCAAAAACGGATTGATGAGATCAAATAGGGTATCTCATTATATTAACCTAAAAAGTACAGAATTATTAATATAAAATAACATCCCCAAACATATGAAATATGATCTTAAAAGAAATGACATAAAAGAGAGTACTTAAAAAGAAAGAGAGAGGTTGGATCCCTTACCTCGGGTTCGACTTGACTCGATCGTTCTTTAACGTCCTGAATAATAAACTTGAGTTAATTTCCACTTTCATAAGAACATTTTTCAAGTTAATTATTCCTTTTATATCACTTATTTCCTTGTTATAAGCATTATGTAATCATTTAAGTTAATAATGTTTGTTTTGTCGATATTTGGTTCTTATGTCGAAAGTGGACCTCTTACAATTACATGTTGTTCGTGTGGTCAAAGGTTCATTATATCCAGAATGATATTCATGATTTGGATATCATATATATCATATATATACATAATATACAAGTATTTATAATATTACATAATCATTTATAGGTAAGAAATGAAATTCACCATTCATGGAGACGACAATCCATACGTACGCATAAACGCTACTTTCATTTCTATGTCATATTAATGGAATTAAAACCAAATGATAGGTATTTAAATTTTAATTCCAGAATTATATTCATCATTTATATGTAAAATACATCGTATATAATAACTTTAAATCCATACTTTATACATTCCACATATGGCATTAACGAATCAAATCACTTTGAGGGGGCGGTAGTCCGCACTTCCTAAAATGAAATTATCGTGTTTACCAACAATGGAAACCATAAATTTATTCCACAAAAGAATAATACAGAAGCTTAAGTAAACCATAAACATATTATATATCATATATAAATATAGTGACATCTTAATGGACACCTTTGAAGGTGTTATATGAGTGTTGAACAATCATCGTTTCGTGAGGCCGAAATTCGCCATCCACAGAAACAATATGTTCTTTAACCATTAGATGTAGGTGTGTGTAAGTGTAACTCTAATGATTCTTATAAAAACATCCTAGTATATTTAAGATACTGTATGTGTTACAAAAGAAAATAATAAAAAGAGTTTAGGGGGTTGGATAAGCAAAATTAAACAAAAGAACACAAGAGAAGACACTACCTTTAAATCGGGTAACTCTTTTTGATTTGAGATCAAAGGCTTCTTTGGGAAGACTTCTGCCCAAAGTGAGGCTTATTGGAGTAATATAGGGATGTGGAGAGACAAAATTGGCAGATCTTGGCCGAACCAAAGGCTTGAGAGGTGTGGGTATGGTGATAGTGGTGGGGGCCTTTTATAAGAGGAGAGGAGGGGCACTCTTGGAAAGTAAAGAAATGTTACTTTATTTTAAAATGAGTTTCGGATTTAAAAGGTCCCACATTGATATAATTCGAGGATAAGGTGATAAGGATTCTAAATATACCCATACAATAGGTTTTTGACAAGTGTAGGTCTTAGATTTTACATTATCTTTTCATTTTATTTAAATCGTTAAATAATGAGGTAATCACTGCATCATCATGATGTCATAAATAATTTAATTTAGTTAATGTCTAAAAATTATAAAAAAAATACTATGATGTAGGAAATATTTTTAGATTTATAATGAATATTTATAGTAAAAAATCTGACTTGTATTACCCCATATCAAAATTGTTTTAGTAAAACAACACATGTTTGTGACATTTTAATTTTAACATTAAATAAAAAGGTATTAATGTCATTTTCCTACCAAAGTGGCTCCATGGGGTCCCCAAGTTGACCCATGGATTTTCTTGGTCGACCATGACACATAAAATGAAGGTAGTACATGTGTCAAGCTCATCTCATATTATTAAAACATTATTTTTACCTTAAACTACACTAATTACCTCTAATTGCGATTAAAAACTTAAAAGTTACTATTCGCCAAAAAATTATTTTAATCCCATTGAACCACATTTTACTTCTTAATGACAACCATGTATATCGGATTTTTTAAATTCAAAACACAGAGGTGGAAAAGTTTCATTTAAACGAAAAATCAGTTTCTTTAACTACAACTTATTGGTTTCACTATTCATCAAAAATTGAAGTTTTTCAGAAGAATACCCAAAATTAACCCTAAGATATATTTGATATTTCGAACTCAAAAATGATGTCTATTTTACAAAATTCAAAACATATAAGTTGAATAAATTAATTTAATAATTAATTCCCACTGTCAAAACAAATAGCGTGTTTTTAAGAAACAATATCTATTAAAAGATTGACACTAGTTTAAGTCCAATTTCAAAGTGAAATTAATTCCAATGACCACTATTGGATTAAATGGTAAAAATATATTCTAATTTTACTTTAAAAACAATTCAAAAGATATTCTAATCATATAAATAAATTAGATTAAAAAGCGGTTTTGAATTAAAATACAACATTTTTCACTATTCATAAAAAAATGAACTTTATAGGAAAGATACCAAAAATTTACACAATGTAAATTTTGATGTCTCGATTCTAAAGAAGAATTTTATTTTGTCAAATATAACACATAAAATTGTAAAAAAGTGGATTTAAAAGAGGTTCACCATCAAAAGTCGGTTAATTGACCTTCTAAAGAATATTAGAATGTTTACGCTTAAAATTGAATTCATTCACATTTTTAATCCTCTAACATTTATTTTAAAAAGTAAAAATATTTTACAAACATATATAATCATTTTGAAGTTAGTTATATTCATTCCCTCCATTACAACGGCTAGGCGTTAACTACCATTTAAAATAATATTATTTTATTATTATAGTGCAACGTAAGATTTCAAATGAACTCGTTGTTGCGTATTGGGTAAGCCATCAAGCATGTCATTTCCTTTAAATTAATATTAACATTTTATTCAAAAATAGGGATAAATATAAAAAATGTCATATTCTTTATTTACCTGGGGTGTTACACTATTGTTGTAAGAGAACTCATCCAGAGGAATGTGCTTCTCCCAATAACCACTAATGTCAAGGATTCATGAACATAGAACAACCTCAAGAACCTATATAGTAAGTTCCTTTTATACATCGGTTTGTGGGTGATAGATCATGCACAGAAGTACCTATGTATCCAAGGCCTTCTATAACCCCTTCCCGAACCATGACATGAAATGAGTATCTCTATCAAAAATGATAGAATGAGGATCTCCATGAAGATTAAAATCTCTTTGAGGTACAGCCTTCCTAGATCGTATACCGTGAAGGTATCCCACAGAGGTAAGAAGTGTGAGACCATCATCTGATGATCAATGAAAACCCACACTGAGTCTTTTCAATGAGGTTATCTGTGTATACTTATCACAAATTCCATCAAAAAATCATCCCATTTCCACTCAGTAATGGATAGAGACTGTAGAATCCATTTTGAACACTAATTCTTTGCCTTAAACTACTGATAGGTGGAACACCTAATTATGAAATTGGAAATCTTTCATTTTATGCTAGGACACTAATACCGATGACGTAAGTCTTGATACATTTTGGAAACACTTGGATTAAACTCCCATGATGAGGATTCAAATTCCTACATCAGCTCCTCCATAATGTCGTCCATAACCCATACACACCCATGGAACAATAGATCATCATCCATATCCATGATCCAACATGAAGATGTATCATCATCTAAAAAACATTACGTTAGGAAAAGGCCTTCAGGATATGAAAACTTTCTTGACCTTACCATTATAGAAGAGTATAAGTCACTATTAAGGCTCAAAGGATATTCTTACCATGGTCCTCTTGAACCTCAACATGAATCTATGAGAATAATTTCGTAGGCCTCTATAAATCACTAGATTCATGAACCTTCTTTGTATGTGTATTTCATCTCAGAGCATCGGCTACTGAATTCCCCTTTTTAGGTGAGTAGGTAAGCTTGAAATCAATTGATTGAAGGTACTCATCCCACCATAATTTCCTGAGATTTTGATCCTGTTGAGTAAAGAGGTACTTGAGATTTTTGCGACCAGTGAAATAAAAAAAACACTCACCTAGTAGATAGAGTCTCCATCATCAGAAGTCATGAACAATAGTAGTGAGTTTGAGGTTGTGCGTTGGGTAATTATACTCATGAGTCCTCAACTGATGAGAACCATACACAATGACTCTCTATTTCGGAATCCAAATAGCTCTAATCTTGATACCTAATGTGTAACATTACACAATATACCTCACTTAAGTCTCTAGAATAATCAAAATCAGTGCTGAAATCAGTGTTCCCGTCAACTCCTAAATGGATGATTCATAAGATTCTGACCATATGAATTTCAAACCCTTCTTTGTCAAGCTCGTAAGCAGTGCTCCAAAGCATGATAAATCCAATATGGAGTTTCTTTAATATCTAGAAATACAAAACAAACTCCAAATTTAAAACAAATTCTTGGACCAAACCCAATAAACCATATTTCTCACATTCTCTGGGTTTACTAAAACTCCCAATTTTAAGATAATGTGACCCATTAAGTGGACTTTATCGATATGAAATTTGATTTTATTGATATTACCATTGATCTGGTACCCAGTCAGTGTATTCAACAATATCCCATGATGGGTTTCATGGTCATGTCTGTAGTGACAATACATAAATATATTAAAAACAAAGACAACCAAAAAATGAATCTGTATATGGGTGGAATACCTGATTCATAAGATCCATAAATATGGAAGGTGCATTCATGTGTCCCAATGGAATAACTAAATAATCGTAGAGATGATATATGATCTTCAACCCTATGTTTGGTATGTATGAAGTACTAACACCCACCTATTGATAGCCTATCCTTAGTTCTATATTTGAAAACACCTTTTCTCCTCATATCTGATCAAAGATGTTTTCTATTCTAGGTAGTGGATATTGGTTCTTGATAGTGAGCATATTCAGATGAAATTAATCCATGAAAACACTAAGGGTACCATACGCCTTCTTATAGAAAAGGATAGGTGAAACCCAAGGAGAATTGTTGGTGTGTATAAATCCTTTCACCTCCAGATCATGTAACTACTTCTTGATAACCAGAAGCTCTTTAGGTGCCATCGTGTAAGTTGGAATAGCCCTAGGTGCTGCTCCTAGTGCAGGATCAATAATAAACATTGCCTCTCGCACCTAAGGTATCCTAGAGAAGTCATTAGGGAAAAAATCTCTGTAATGCTCCACTACATGAGGAAATATAATGGGTTGTAAACCCTAATCATCTAAGATAATACTGGAAATCTGATGTGGCATACCACCCTACCTCTGCTACTCGGTTCCTGATTGTGTAGCTTGAACATCACATTCATCATTATGAATGTTTGTAATTCCCTCAGGTGATGTAAATGTCAACCTTTGATGATTATAGTAAATATGGGATATGTATGGAACTAAACACTCCATCATGATGACTATTTCAAAAAATATAATGATGAGGATGTATATATTCCATATGAAAAGGTAGTTGCCTATCTCAAGGGGACAATCCTTACAATGATGAACACCCTCATATCGGATACCTAATGGCATATCTAGAGTCATATCTCCATGGAAAATCTGAATGTTGAGGCCCATACTCTTAGTGATTTCCTCATATATAAATGAGTGAGACGTGCCCATGAAAAAAATCAGATACTGAAGTGGAGGCTACCAGAATAGTACCTAGAACTGTGGATGGTCCAACACTCTGCTCTAACGGTGTAGGCTGGACTGAATGTAACTAGCATGTACCATGAACCTAAGTCACTGCCTGACTTCCCTGAGTAGGCCCACTCTACTGGTGCTAAGAATCATGAGTCTGACTATCTCTTCCTCGATCTCCATCTCAATCTGATTGACCAATGGTATTCCAATAGCCTTCCTTTTGTGAACCTATTGTCCTCGCTCTTGATTGAGGAGATGGTGCATATCCATTCTCACTAGGAATTGGAGGGAATGTACTATAGAAAAGATAAATATGGAATATTTTTCCATAACATAATCACTCGAATAGATCCGTAAATCATTAAGTTTTAGCATGCCCATACATCCTGTAATGGGTAAATATAAGAGAACTATCTACGTGAGGATGCTCACTTCTGATGTGATAGTAAGAAATCTCAATGTGTCTATTTTTTTAAGTAAAACTGCTAATAGAACTAGGTTCCTAACCTCCTTGGATTGCACCTTAAACATTCCACAAATTTCTCATTATAATAAGGGCCTGGTGGAATATTTAATAAATGGCCATCAACCTGAACACATTGACCTGTGACCACATAGAATAAATGATCCCATCCTCAAATATCCTTGTGGACTTAAGATCATCAACAACTATAGTAAGAGCAAAACAATACAACTTAGTGAAATGGGATGAGTATTCCATGACTGAATACTCCCCTATTGTAGGTTCATGAATTATCTACATCGGTTATCACTCAGAGTCTTGGGAAAAAAGTATTTTTAGAAGATGGTATGTGAATCATCCCCGACCATGTCTCTATGTAATTCTGCCTGGGTGATGAAATCCCACCACCTGTTAGTTTAATCTCAGAACATATAAGTAACGATCCTAACCGTCTGTTCGGGAGGTATCTCTAGGTTCTCAAATATATTTATGATACCGTTGATCTATGATTATACTGCATGTATTCTGCCATCCGCTTTGAAGGTGGAGGAATGCTGCTACTAAAACTCGTGAGTCAACTCATCCATACTTAGGGTGGGTCTATATATGAATTTCATGTTATGAATCATACAAATAAACCCATCTCAAAACCTGTCACCAGCACCCATCTTAGGTATTGGATGATGTTCCATATGTGGAACTACGTGATGAATCACTAGGGGCTCACAGAACTCCACCTCAAGAGTATGGTTGTCACTACCTTTAGGGCACATGATAGGAGTATGTCATGGCGGCCTGCCACTATAATTCCAAACACATTCCTTAGAATTGATTTAAGTAATTTTGAATATTTCACTCAAGAAACTAGGATGGGTACTAAATCCATCCTATAAGAATGATCACACCTCTTTGTCTACCTCAAAGGCCAGGTCTAGATGGTAGAACATACCATAATGAACTATAAGAACATTGAAACATCCACTACCCACTACAAAAGTTGATTTTAAGTCTAAGTCTCTATGTCAGATATATATAATCTTGTTTTTTCACGTTAGAAACCAGTTTTTTTACATTGTTCTTGTTTAAAAATTTGAATGAATTTAAAATGATTGAACTAGATGATTTTCCAGTTTTTGATTCATAAGGGCCAATACACCTTACGAACCAAAACTTTTCATCCATCTAACTCACACTGTAACACGTTCCATCTCATGCAACCAATAGACCATAGCTTAGTGTGCCATAATTGACTACTTAAGGTTTCTTCTTTAAACAATTAAGGAAAACACTATTAGGTTAAGGCATGCCCTTTAAGTGTCAATTATTTTTTTCAAACATTCAAGAAGATTCAACAAATTATATATAATTCAAATCACAACCAACATATAACAGAAAAATGCATTCTAAAATACATTTCCTATAAAGAATGCATGGCCTATTACTCATACTATCCATCTAGTGATGCATGATCCAATGCAGATCCCTCATTTCATCGAATAACATTAAAGAAATAATAATTTCAATGAAATCAATATCAATAAAATCACAATCCATGTGTGCTACATGATTGTGAAATCGTATCAACATTTAATAGCATAATCAACAATAACACTTAGAATATAAGAAACTTGGACTTTACCCAAAACATGTATGTGTGAATCCCAAGCCCGGATTAAGACTTGGTTCCAAGAATTCCCAATCTACAATCTAATGTCTTCAAATAGTATGTTAATAAAGGAACAACTCTAATACCAATTTGTGATTTCATGAACCGAGTGACCTCTAAGACAGTAGCTGGATTGGTGGGTCACATGGCCTCAAGTACACCTTCCTGTATTCTATAGCCATATGACTATCCATGAGGGTGTAAATTTGGTACAATGGTGAGACTATACCCTCGTATCAGAATAACACAATTGATGTAAACAATAATAAGTAGTAGTTGAAACATGTATAAATAGACAAATACAATAAACTACAGAAGTGTAAGTAAATAAACAACATAAACAGATAATAGCCAAAGACTGATAAGTATTGATCAACTGATAATATAACAAAATCTGGTATGCTAATGTCTGATACATACCGCAAGACATTTTTAATACAAAAAGGGGAATATGGGAACATGCATAAAAGCACACTATAAAAAACTAAAAATGAAAAAAAACATATCCATGAGCATTTCGAGCTAAGGCCTGATCCTCTACTCCTAATCTAAAACTAACAGTAAGAATATCATCAACCTTGAAAGTGGAAATTTCCCTCACTACAGGAAAATGGTCGTTTCACGACGGTTTTTTTCGGCGGTTTTAAAAACTGGCGCTAAATGTATTTCGGGACGGAATTTCACGGCGGTTTTTAAACAGCCGCGAAAAAACCGCCGCTAAGTGGCTTAATTTTTTTTTTAATTTTTTTTTATTTTTATTTTATTTTATTTTAAATTTTTTCGAGGATTAGCAACGGTTTTTTAAAAAACCGCCGCGAAATAGCAGCGGATTGGGTAAAACAGCCGCGAAATGAAAGGAAAAAAAATAAAAAAAACACGAGAAACCCCGAAATCACTAAAACGACGATAACTTTTGATCTGGGCGTCTGTTGGAGAGCCACGACTAGTCAAATCGAAGCTCATGAAGAGATCTAAAGGCACGTATAATCAAAACCGTGAGACGGTGTAAGGTGCTGATGATATGAGAGTTATAAGAAAGTTGAAAAAAGTTCTCCAACTTCAAATGGCCATAACTTTCGCTCTGGGTGTCCGTTTGGGCTCTACCACATATCAAATCGAAGTCAGTGAAGAGAGATACACACCAGTTCAACAAAAAGCATGCTTCTGTTTTATTTTTTGACCCCAAAAACCCCTCCGAAGGACTCTAAAACCCCATTTCTGTCACTAGTGTCCCATCGAACTTGTCTTTAAATGGACTTAACTTTCGATCCACATGTCAGTTCAGACTCCTACGCCTGCCGGATCGTAGCTCATTCCACGAGATTCGGTTTGACTAGTTGCGGCGCCCACATGGACTCATGGATCATAAGTTATGACCTTGTTAATGGGTATCGAGTTTGTTATGTTTTTCGATGCCGTGTTTCTAGCAGCCGTTCCCTGTCAGTTTTTTTTAAACGGTCGTAACATCCAATCCGTCGGTCCATTCGGTCCCTTTCACCTATCAGCTTGAAGATCATTTTACGATCTTTTATTTGACTGGTGTTGGATCTGGAACGGACTCTCGGATCATAAGTTATCTTCGTTAATTTGAGTCCAATGTTTTTGTCACTTTATGATAGTTTTGACGGGTTTTAACGGTTGCTCCATTTATTACTGTTTATTTGGGTGTCTATGACTTGTTATCTTTATCAATGGTTTTTTGTGGGTTATTATGATGATTATATTGAACTTTTAAGGGGGTTTCCAAAGTTTTCATGAGTTTTCATTGGTTCTCAGGCTTTCTAATGCTTCCTTCTTCATGATTCTCCATCTGTTTTCATGCGTTTTCATAATTTTTCATACCTTATCACGCCTTTTCGTACTTTTTCATGTGTTTCATTTATTATTTATTATTTAGTATTTAGTATTTATTATTTATAATATACTTTAATTTATTTATTATCTATTATTAGTTACTAGTTATTTCTTATTTATTATTTATATTTATTTATTATTTACATTTATTTATTATTTATTATTTATTATTTATTATTTATTATTTATTATTTATTATTTATTATTTATTATTTATTATGTATTATTTATTATTTATTATTTAGTATTTATTATTTAGTGATATTTATTGTTTATTATTTAATGATTATTATTTATTATTTGTTATTTATTATTATTTATTATTTGTTATTTATTATTATTTATTGTTTGTTATTTATTATTTATTATTATTTATTATTATTTATGATTATTTATTATTTATTATATATTATATATTATTTGTTATTTGTTATTTGTTATTTATTATTTATTATTTATTATTTATTATTTATTATTTATTATTTATTATTTATTATTTAATATTTAATATTTGTTTATTATTATTTATTATTTTTTATTTATTATCATTTATTGTTTGTTATTTATTATTTATTATTATTTATTTATTATTTATTATTTATTATTTGTTATTTATTATTTGTTATTTGTTATTTGTTATTTATTATTTGTTATTTATTATTTATTATTTATTATTTATTATTTATTATTTATTATTATTTATTATTTATTAATTATTATTTTTTATTATTTTTTATTTTCTATTATTTATTATTTATTATTATTTATTATTAATTATTAATTATTTGTTATTTGTTATTTGTTATTTATTATTTATTATTTATTATTTATTATTTATTATTTATTATTTATTATTTATTATTGGTTTATTATTATTTATTATTATTTATTATTATTGATTTTTAGTTACTCTTATTTATTATTTATTATTTGTTATTTTCTTTTATTATTTGTTATTTATTATTTAATATTTAATATTTATTATTTTTTTATTATTATTTATTATTTATTATTATTTATTATTATTTATTATTATTTATTATTATTTATTATTTATTGTTTATCGTTTATTGTTTTTTATTTATGGTTTTTTATTTATTATTTATTCTTTATTAGTTATTATTTATTATTTATTATTTATTATTTATTATTCTTTCTTTATTATTTTAATTTATTATTTATTATTTATTATTTATTATTTATTATTTTAATTTCGTAATTTTATTATTTTATTTTCATAATTTTATAATTTATGTAAATATTATTATAATTTATTTGTTATTTATTATAATAAATAGTAAATAATAATAAATAACTCAATAAATAACTAACAAATCAATAATTATTAATTATTAATTATTGGTAATTATCTATTGAGTTTATATAAATTAGTTATGTATTATTTGTTTTTTCAATTAGTATATATAAGTATGTTAAATTCTATTTATTAACCACATGATGAGCTTGCTGGAGTAGTAAAGTCTTTGGAAAATATGTAAGAGGTTAGGGGTTCAAATCTCACCAAATGCATTATTTCTTTATATTGCATGGGCATGTGCATCGGCACATGCATGGGCATGTGATGCGAAATAAATAAATAAAATGCGAAATAGATAAATAAAATGCGAAACAAATAAATAAAATGCGAAATAAATAAATAAAATGCGAATTAAATAAATAAAATGTGGAATAAATAAATAAAATACGAAATAAATAAATAAAATGCGAAATAAATAAATAAAATGCGAAATAAATAAATAAAATGCGAAATAAATAAATAAAATGCGAAATAAATAAATAAAATGCGAAATAAATAAATAAAATGCGAAATAAATAAATAAAATTTGAAATAAATAAATAAAATGCGAAATAAATAAATAAAATGAGAAATAAATAGATAAAATGCAAAATAAAAAAATAAAACACGAAATAAATAAATAAAATGCGAAATAAATAAATAAAATACGAAATAAATAAATAAAATATGAAATAAATGAATAAAATACGAAATAAATAAATAAAATATGAAATAAATAAATAAAATACAAAATAAATAAATAAATAAATAACTAAGTAACTAAGTAACTAAAGAACTAAGTAACTAAATATGTAAGAGGTTAGGGGTTCTAATCTCACCAAACACATTATTTCTTTTGTTTTGCATGGGCATGTGCATGGGCATGTGCATGGGCATGTGCATGGACATGTGATATGAAATAATTAAATAAAATGCAAAATAAATAAATAAAATGCGAAATAAATAAATAAAATGCGAAATAAATAATTAAATAATTAACTAAGTAACAAAGTAACTAATGAACTAAGTAACTAAATATGTAAGAGGTTAGGGGTTCAAATCTCACCAAACGCATTATTTCTTTATATTGCATGGGCATGTGCATGGGCATGTGCATGGGCATGTGATACGAAATAAATAAATAAAATGCAAAATAAATAAATAAAATGCGAAATAAATAAATAAAATGTGAAATAAATAAATAAAATGCGAAATAAATAATTAAAATGCGAAATAAATAAATAAAATGAGAAATAAATAAATAAAATGCGAAATAAATAAATAAAATGTGAAATAAATAAATGAAATGCCAAATAAATAAATAAAATGGTAAATAAATTAATAAAATGCGAAATAAATAAATAAAATGCGAAATAAATAAATAAAATGCGACATAAATAAATAAAATGCGAAATAAATAAATAAAATGAAAAATAAATAAATAAAATGCAAAATAAATAAATAAAATGGAAAATAAATAAATAAAATGTGAAATAAATAAATAAAATGCGAAATAAATAAATAAAATGCGAAATAAATAAATAAAATGCGAAATAAATAATTATAATCAGAAATAAATAAATAAAATACGAAATAAATAATTAAAATATGAAATAAATAAATAAAATGTGAAATAAATAAATAAAATATGAAATAAATAAATAAAATACGAAATAAATAAATAAATAAATAAATAATTAATTAATTAACTATGTAACTATGTAACTAATTAACTAAGTAACTAAGTAACTAAAGATCTAAAGAACTAAAGAACTAAAGAACTAAAGAACTAAAGAACTAAAGAACTAAAGAACTAAAGAACTAAAGAACGAAAGAACGAAAGAACTAAAGAACTAAAGAACTAAAGAACTAAAGAACTAAAGAACTAAAGAACTAAAGAACTAAAGAACTAAAGAATTAAAGAACTAAAGAACTAAAGAACTAAAGAACTAAAGAACTAAAGAACTAAAGAACTAAAGAACTAAAGAACTAAAGAACTAAAGAACTAAAGAACTAAAGAACTAAAGAACTAAAGAACTAAAGAACTAAAGAACTAAAGAACTAAAGAACTAAAGAACTAAAGAACTAAAGAACTAAAGAACTAAAGAACTAAAGAACTAAAGAACTAAATAACTAAATAACTAAAGAACTAAAGAACTAAAGAACTAAAGAACTAAAGAAGTAAATAACTAAAGAGCTAAAGAACTAAAGAACTAAAGAACTAAAGTACTAAAGAACTAATGAACTAAAGAACTAAAGAACTAAAGAACTAAAGAACTAAGGAACTAAATAACTAAAGAACTAAAGAACTAAAGAAACCACCGCTAAATGTTCATTTTTCCGTAGTGCCTTATCCATACCTGCAGCAATATAATCTTCTCGGTTACCAAAGTCATCCTGAATAGGGTGTGTGATAAAATCTCAAAAGGACACCAACAACACTATTTACATGTAATCTAAGTAGTGATCATAACTAAACAGTGTGCAGGTAGTATAGAACAAATAAAAAATGTAGAAATAAATAACCATCCCACTGAGGTTCCTATTGGACAATCGGTGAGTCTACCTACTTCAGCTCTTTGCAGGAAGGAGAGTATGAACTTTCACTATATATAAAGTAGAAATATATATAGTAATATATATATATATATATATTCCATCCACCTCAATGAGAAAAGTGTGTGTTTAAGCCTAATGTCAATATACCTAGAATACTAATGTTGCATGGATTGGGGGACTCCATGCCCGTCACTCGGGGTGGAGAGTGTGCTGCCATGAAAAACTATGAGATGGAAGATGACACCTTATCCCATATCTCATATAGAAGTAGTGGTGTGAGATTCCATACTCAACACCCGATGTAAGGGTGAGTGGTCCTACCTAGATCAGATTGCATTACCATCATAAAAAACATTCATAAAGGTGAGTAATATGTATAACTGGCTTGGGGTATTACCTCACGTCCTTTTCATTTCATATATACCATATAGGTATAAGAGAAAAAATCATTTATCCTAATTATACCTAAGGAAAAACATCACATGTGTTTCAATTTAATAATTAAAAATGTCATGGTCACATATACAATTCTATTTATGAGGCAAAGACCTCTAATGCATGTCATGAGATAAGAAAAAGACCATTAAGGATTTAACTGTCATTATAGGGATTTAATAAGGAATAAATGAAAGGGAATCATCTTTCCATCCCATATATGTCAATCATCATGTGTGATCCACCCCATAAAAATCCAACCCATATAATTTACCTAAGAATGGAAAATTCGTTTACAACATACAAGTGTCAAAGGTTGTGTCATGGGTAACAAGTCATATGTTTACTTAAAAAATTCCAAGTCTAAGAGGTCCAAGAACCTAAGGGGATCATAAGATTCAATTAACTACACATGACTCAAGGTAAAATTTATTTAAAACACATGTCGATAGACAATTAGAAGTTTCATGTATTTTGGGCCATTTGGCCAAAGTAACCAATTTCAAGGTGGCACACCTATAGTTGTCCATGTATTGTAATTTTAATCTCTAAACCACTTATAAAGGATAATTTTTAATTTATTTAGTTTTAAGGATTATTTATACATGATTTAATCAACATAATAGAGATGATCAGGAAAGGAAAGAATATGGAAAGATGAAATTAGTTACGAAATGATGAAACTTAAAGGGAAAACTATGTTCCCACCTACCTATCGATCATAGATGATGCCTCACTAAATATCAGCCTCAGATTAAGAGTAGGTTTTAAGAGATCTGAGAAACACTCCAATGCCCAGAAAATAGGGAATATGAGCCTATTTACAAATAGCACGATGGATGTAAATAGAAACGTAGGTAGAAGTTGAGAGATTAGGGGATATTACCACTATGGTTCCAAAATATCTGAGTGATTGAGGATCAGACACATGATGAAGATCCTACCTCAATGCCTAGCTAAGGAGGTTTCTTGATCACAATAAGGATGAACCCACAACTTTTGGTTACATGAAAAAAGGGTAAAGGAGAAAGAGTTAGAAATACAAGTGGGTTTAAAATGTTAAATTCACCATTAAATATCACTGGTCATGGTTTGGGCACATGGTCTGGCCAAACCGAGCACAAACCATGATTAATTAACTAAAATTAGGGACACTCTATGTGGTTAGGTACACATTTTCACAAAATTTTCACAAAAAGTGCCCAAACTTTCTCTTCCCCATCTTCAATAGGCCAGACAATCGTGCACCCTGGGTCTAATAGTTATAGACAAAACATGTGGCCCTGTTTGTTTTTCGTATTTCAAAGATCTTGGCTCTGAACAAGCCCCAAAAGCTCTCACAACCACTTTAGATTTTTTAGAAATCATTTTTTGGGCCATTTGAGACTATCAAATTGAGAAACAAATGATCTGTACCTTCATAGAAAAGACGGGTCGTTATAGTCCACACATGCACACGAGCATCGTTTTCAATTTGTTTGGAAGGTAAGAATTTAGATATGATGTTATAATTAATAAATAATAATACGTTAATAGATATAATTTACAAACATTAAACCCATTATAAAAATCATCAAGAAAATATGTTAATTGAAAAATAATTTTATCACTATGGGGGGAGTTAGTCCACATGTACGCAAGAGAAATACATTCCATCCCCATTTGATGGACAAAGGGTTGATAATGGTGGTTTCATGAGACATAATAACAAAATTATTTTATTTAGGATACTAAATTTATTATTTTATGTTGAAAAGAATACATTTAAAGGATGTATTAGTGGAAATAAATTGAATGAGGTAGGGTAAAATGAGTACCTCTTCTTCTAGAGATGTTCTTTATATCATCTTTTAAGGACCCTTGGAATTTTTCTTTTTAAAATACCACCACCTCTAATTTATGGCTAGTTAATTTGATAAGATAATGTTTTGGGATTTTTGGAGCTATATAGCTCAATTTGGTGTAATGAAAACAGATAAGGGGTGTCCTTTAATAAGGGAGGGGAAGGACACACATGGAATTTATAAAAAGATTAAAATATAATTATGTCATTCCAATGAAAAATGCTTTCAAATGGACAGACACTAGAAAAAATATAGTATAAGGTAAAAATATTATTAGAAAATTGAATTTATATAGTTTTTATATCATTTGAAACATTATATTTTGGTTTAACCCATTGGTTAACCAATTTTAATCTTAACCATGGTAACGAATTTTTAAATATTAAAGGGTTTGTTTTACTTATAAGGTAAAAATAGGATCATAATTTTTCAGGGGATAAAATTTTTGACCATTTATCATCCTAGAATCCCCCATTCAATATTTTTATGATTTTTAATAATTTTTTAAATTATTATTTAAAACAATATCATTAATATCATTTTTTACACAATTTGTTTATTTTTCCTATAATGAATCATGAAAGAAATGAAATTTGAGTGTAAAACGTTATAAAATTACTAATATCTTATATTATAAAAAAATTTCATGTAACACAACAATTGACCCAAATTTTATTACTTTTAATATTTTTAAAATCATTTATATTATTTTTCTATTAATTGAATAAATACTTTATCGGTATTGCATAAAAATTTAAGCTAATTATTCAAT
Source organism: Viscum album (assembly GCA_963277665.1). Lineage (NCBI taxonomy): Eukaryota > Viridiplantae > Streptophyta > Magnoliopsida > Santalales > Viscaceae > Viscum > Viscum album. The sequence goes on from OY728167.1 coordinate 284,077,485, forward strand.
CAATAAAAATTAGAAATAAATTAAAATTATAAGAAATAATGGATATTTAAAATAAACATTTAGAGCCAAAATTATCTTCTTTTTAACCTTATAATAAAATTTTAGAGTTATTAAATTCAACAGAACAACATTTTGAATTTATAATTTTCTTGAAATAATAGAAAGGTCATAATCATTGTAAAATGGTACCAAGTTGCCATATTTTCAATCCATATATGATAATGGTTGAACTTCACTCATAAAATTGGATAAATCCTTGTTTGAGTATAATTTAAAATCTTTAACCTAATGTGTTAACCATGTTTTACCCATTTTACCCCTACTGAGGTGAAAAAATTTACTAAGGTTACTGTTTATAGTTATCACAAGTAAAAGGGACATATTTACTATATTTTAATATCTTTATTCTAAATATGTGGTCTTTTTTTATGATTAAATTTCTAAAACCTCCATTAAATAATTTTAAAATTGGTGTGAAAAATGTGATGAAAACCTGTTTTAAAAAAATACATTTTTAAGAATAAGAATGGATTTATTCTTCTCAAATAAATAAAAAACTATTATATAAATGTTACAATTTTTTTGAATATATAATATAAAAATTTCATTAAAATCAATCACCATGAGTTACTAATTTAATTCATTATGATAAAAACACAACATGTGCATAAAAATAGTTTTCTTGAAAAACATAACTTTTAATTTAAATAATAATTATTTAAATTTATTATCAATATACAAACAATGAATTAATTTTATACACGTGTAAAAAATATATTTTTTATAATTTAGTAAGTCTTATTCATACCATCCAATCCAATGGCTAGGAAATAAGTTTTTTTTATTGAAAAGCAATTTATTAATAAATTATTAGGGTTTTTTATGCTTGGTGTTTCTTATAAAGAATGCTATCTAACAAATAAAATTTAATTATGGAGAAATATATAAAAAAATATTGGTTTATAACAAAAATATTTTCATTAATGTTTTTATGAAGTCTCTGTGTGTATTTCACATTTTTTTATAGATATAATTCTACCTAATCATTAATGAAATTTTCAAGAACCGACTCATTGGAAGATTCATGTTACAACCCCAATCCCACTAACAATAGAAAATATTTTTGTGATAAGAATCAATAATTCGTAAATTTAATTGGATGTCCTTATCATAATTTAAATTTACACATGGACACAACCATCTTTAGGAAAAATTAAATATGAAAAAAAGACTGCAACATCTAGAGTATAACCATGCATGAAATAACCTATAAGTAAAACATTAGAGTATCAGGATAAATTTAAAAATAAAATAGGTTAAAAATACATTCCCCACTAGAAATGAAGTCCCAACTTGACAGAAACTGGAAATAAGGAAATCTAGAGAGATCTTATGTCTTGATCTCTGAGTCCGACCACCGAATGTGTTTAACACATCTAAGTACAACTATGCTCAACCGAAGTCATCACCTGTCTTCATGTCATATTCATAATACATGACTCATGTGGGAAAATCCCATATAGGTTTGATTATATACATACCCATTAGGATTCCTCGTAACCCATAAAGGGAGAAATAGAAGGATACAATAAAAGTTAGCTCATCCTAATATAGACATACACTCATATAGAACACCAAATGAGAGAGAAATGGGTTTTCCATATCCAAAACCCATCTAAGGATAAATATTATTTTTATAGATCCAAAAAATCATCTCTATTTCCCATCATCCTTCATGTCCTCCCATCAATTTGTGTGTATGGACCTATACCACACTAATGTGCTCTATGGATGAGGGATCCACAACCACAGGGGAGGACTTGCCCCCACCGGATCTCAAAGATGGAGGAGTACCAATATATAGATAGAGGACTCAAGAAATGATGTAGTATGGGGGTTCATACTCTAACTATGTAAATAGTACTAGGGAATAGCACCTAAATGTAGTAGGGGAGTTCCAACCTTGAAATCTCTCTGATAATCCTACCTTATCACTACCATCGGTCAAGCATCGCCTGAAGAATAATCATTATTTTAGATCCTCATGTCATATATTGTATTATATAATAAAGGATTACATCACATTCTACATGGAATAAAACTCAGGGTAAACTACACATGTGTCAAAATCAGATTCCACAAGAATGAGATATATAAGGTGGAAGTTCCTGGGGAAGTATAAGGCGTGTACATGCGGTGACATTGAATGTGACCTCACCTATCACCTTGGTGTGTTATCCCCTAAAAATATTTTGGGAATCCATTTCATGGTACACAAAATTAATAGTACATAAAAAAACATATAATCTATCTGGTTCCCACTTGTGTCTTTCTAGACCATGCCTATGTACACGAGTCATGCCCATGTACCCTATTCATGTGTGAGTACACAGTTGTTCCCATGTACTCTTGTTGTGAATGTGTACATGGATATTACCATTCCTGTATACTATTGGAGTATATTATAATCCACCATAACTGGTTCACATGGATTTTATGATATATAAACTTCATAAGTTCCTTATCATTGCCTGCAACTCTACCCAATGTAGCTAGAGATGACATGGAATGTGTTCGTTTGAACTACGTGTCGTGTAGTCAGGTTATGTTCATGAGATAAAGAATAGTCATCGATATTACTCTAAATCCACCCTAAATTCCCTGAATCATGTCATTTGACCACCCAAAATCAAAGGTTCCATCATCAAACATTGATCTATAGCATCTGGTGGTTGGAAATCCGAAATCTGAGCACTAAAAATCATACAATTGTGCCTCCCATTTTCAATTGGATCCCAAATCCTTGTATCCAATCTTCCACATTCCCAAAGTTATCTCCCACAACCACAAATGCATCATGATTTATACAAAAATCATTGATCTTCTAACCGTTCATGCAAACACCATGAATCTAGGGGTTTGATCATGGTTGAAATTTCCTCGGAAAAGTCAAACCACAACCTCATGGGCCATGTGTGAAGAATATGATAAACAATGGGGAAAAATAATATTAAAAAAGTAATACAATCATTTTATGATGTAATATCGATCCATGACCAAGTATCTTGAAAATAGCTAGATTGTGAAACATGTGGGCAATATGATAACAACTATCTGTTTAGCAGAAATACAAAAAGAAATATCACATGCAATGAATGAAATCGAAGAAAATTGAAAAAATAAATGATTTAAAAATTTAATCAAAGGTGTGGAATTTAAAACAATGAGTCCTAAAATGATTATGGACTGATCATTGCTGAAGATAAGAATTTCCAATAGTGAATAAGGCCAGTTGTGGTTACTTTTTACAACTCGATTCTCCTTGATCTTATCATTGTCATTCTATGATCATGATCTACTAATGAATATCAATTAATCCTCCTCTCTAATATCTTCGGGTTATGTGGATAACCATGTATATTTTATATAGGAGAATATTTATATAAGAATTTAGGTTTTTTGGTTAATTATATAAATGAAATAAAATAACGGTTAATTTTATTTAACACGCCGCCTATGGCTACCTTTAAAGAAATGTATTATGCCAACAAACATTATATCATGCCTGTGGTATACCACATGTTCTGAAATCAACCATGGTCTCAAATTTTTCTATATGAGGTACCAAACAACATAAGACTATTTAAAATGAAACGATGTGAAAATATGGAAATAAATATATTAATATTTCTTATATATTAATTTTGGGGTCCCGAGACACCCAATCAACACACGGAATATGAGGGAAAATACATATATATACATAAAAGAATTCAACATAAGAATCCATTAAAACTAGAGTAATTACATTCTCCCCTCATTCAAGTATTGTTAGCCAAAAAATAATAAACTAAAACAAAATGTGAGGGTACTAAGGTGACATATAACCCCCTCTCTCTCTAAGGATCTCTCTTGTATGATCCTATACTCATAAAGCACAAAACCCAAAGGGATGTCTTGACCATGTAGGATCTTCTCCGATTGATCTCGGATCACCATGGGGTACTCCATGAAGGTGGCTCTATCCTTGAGTTCTAAATCCCCCCAGTCAATAATTTTTTTAGGGTCATTAAAAAATATCATCATCTATGATATATGAAAGAAGTTGTGCAATTGTTCTAACAACGGTGGAAAGGGAATGTGGTATGAAAACTAACCAACCCTATACAGGATTTCAAACAGTCCGATGAACCTTAGGGATATCTTGCTTCCCGAGAAAAATCTTTATAATTCTCACTATGGGGAAACTACTAAGAAAACATTGTATCCCTACGCATACTTAAAGGGAATATTACATCGATCATCATAATTTTTTTATCTTCTTTGGCAATTAATCATGTTCTCATGGATTCGCTAAAACTTATCTATTTTCTTATGCACCACCTATATCCCAAAAAATATATTACCTTCCAATATTATTCTATCATAGGGGTGACCAATACAGTCTCTAGTTAGGTACTTGAAAGGTTCCATAGTGATCGTAGAGTGATAGCTACTGTTATACACAAACTCTACCAATGTAAAGTGATCCTCCAAACTCTAGCTGAAGTCTAACATGTATGTTGCCGTAATTTTTTTCAAACACATAGATAGTTAACTCAGTATTCTTATCCTTATATGGGTGAAATGTTTTACTCATCCTCAACTAGGTCCTAAAGGCCCCTACAAACCACTCCACAACCTCAATTTGAAACGATCATCATTGATGGATACAATTGGTGAGGGTACCCAATGAATCCATACAACATATCGCATGTACAAACATCCCTAAACTCTCAATTAATCAGCACTACTTGATGGAAAGAAATTCAATGACATCATAAGTTGGTCAAGAATCAACAAGATAGCTTCATGGCCTCCCACTTTACAAGGGATCCCTATCACAATGTCCATGAATATTCCATGCCATTGAAACTCAGAGATCTCAAGAGGCTATTTCAACGCTGCTAGAACCTAATGCTCAACCATTACCAACTCACATGTGAGACACTAAGAGATGAATTCAAAAAAAATTCACATTATTCCATACCACCAAAACATCCACCGAAGGTGCTTCTATAATCTTTCCACACTGATATGTATGGTCAATGGGGAATTGTGAAACTCCCTTATAACCCACTAACTCAATATGAACATAACCATCATCCATCCCTATAAAGCATGTAATGATCCCCACCTTCATAAAATTATTTTGGTCTATCTCTTGAGGTTATATACTCATGTAAAACCTCAAAGTCAATTTCTCCCAAATGATTCTCTATCATGCCCTAAATATGCAGAGGAGTACCAATCATTGACTGAATAATAACTACACCTCTCTCCCCCAGTAGGGTTAGCTACAAAAAAGGCAGTTACTCAGACACGACCTCCATCAAGTGAGAATAGGAATTCCTACCAAGGGAATATTCCACCTCATTTACCTTCCCATTATTATAGTCCGTCTCAAATTCTTATTCCTATAGAAACTACAACAAATAAATGTATCTAAGGTTAAGATCTCTATGAGTGAAGATGTACATGAGACTCTAGTGGTCTAATTAAACAAAAAAAATCATCACCCAGAATATTGTTCCTCCACATCTTCAAAGTGAATAATACCACTACCACCTATACTTCATGATTCACATAGTTATTAACATGGGGTATCAACTTCCTCAACCCATATTTAATAACAACCTACCTCTACATCAACACACAACTTATCCCAACTGGAGAGGCATCAAAAAATATTAAATACTCCAAAACCAACTCTTGTAGTATCATATTGGAGCCCTAGTCAACCTCAGCCTTAACTTCTTGAAGGATCTAAAACACTAATCAATTTAGGAATATGGTTTTACATTCTATGTTAACGTGATAAAAGGGTCTGTAATCCTAGAAAATTCCTCCATGAACCAATTACTGTACCCAAAAAATCAATGAAAACTCTTCATCTCAAACATGATATGGGGTGGATCCCATGTATTGGTTGCATCAATCATCACTGGGCCCATAGCTAAACTTGGATCAGAAATTACATTCCCCAAAAAGTGAACCTCTCTAATCCTAAACTGTCACCTATGGAGCTTACCATAACAATGGTTATCCCAATTTATGTCTATAACCATCCTCAAATGATCTGTATGATCCTCCATTGATGTAGAGTAAATGAGTATGTCATCAATGAGGAAAACCACAGATTTGTTTAAGTATGGATCAAAGACCAGGTTAAAAAGATCCATAAACATATTGGGGGAATTCATCACACCAAAATGAAACACCAAGAACACATAGTATCCATAGAAACAAGAGATTTTCATCCCTAGAATATCACCCTCATGAACCCTAAACTGGTAGTAGATGGTCCTAAGAATGATCATTGAAAACTAACTCATTCCTATCAACTGGTCTAAGAGGAAATATATCCTTGTTAATCGGTTATTTTTCTTTATCATTACATGATTCAGGTGATAATAATCAATGAAAAGCCTTAATATCCCATACACATTTGTCACCAAAAACAATGATGGTGCCTAGGGGGACACACTGGGTATGATAAAACCCTTCTCCCGATGTTCCAACAACTACACCGTCAGCTCTTGGAAATCAGTAGTAGCCATATGATATGCCAAAGATTATATCAATGTGGTCCTATGGTGAAATTTAATATAGAAATCATACTCCAAATATAGAGGTAATCCTAGAATATATTTAGGAAAGACTTCCATGTAGAACTCTAGTACCGAAGGAAGCTAGATTCTTAAAGACATCACTATGCTAAGGGCCAAACATTCCATCTGATGGGTAATGGGGTTCATTTTTTTGCATGAAAATACCACTCAATCATCCATGATATCTCTCTCACCCATAAATTAGAATCTCATCCCATAATTTTAAAGGAATATAACTCACCAATGATGACAATAGATCTATGCGTACACTATGGAAAGACATTCCATGACCAATATGATTTCCTAAGGTTTTATATTTATGACCCAAATTTACAATGAGAAACTCCAACCACTAAATGATAACATTCACCACCACAAAATATGTGATATCAAAAAATCCCACCCAATTGGTACCTATATAAAAAGATGATGGGAAATTATCTGATAAGGGAGCTCTAGATCTCAAAAAATGTATACGGAGATTAATTAATAACTCACACATGTGTCTATAATTACTTCTAGAAGAGTATAAAAGTCAAAAATCATACCTCAAATCATCTCACAGGATGCCTGGTCGTATCCCTCCATATCCTATAGTTGACTGTATCTTCAACCACCATATCTATGATCCTAGAGTGGGCCACCTTAGAGTGGCGGTGGAAGAAGCATGTAAAATCTCCCTCCACCAGTATCTCCACCCTCAGGATCACCACCAACTCTTGTTTTGGCATTTCCTCCCTAGTGTCCACCCTTAACACAAATAAGAGATCCCTGATAATGGTGTATCCTTTACTGTGGTGGTCAATTCACTATCTTTCTATCCTGGTCAACAAAACAGGTCAAGAAATAATGTTCCATATGACCTCTCCCTTCACAAGAATAGAATTTAACCTTACCTAGCTAAATGGATCCTCAACAGTATATATGAACAACTAATCCATGAATATGAATCTCTGTTTGAGTATACCTCCTATGAAAAGACCTCGATGTTTGTCACTTTCTAGATAAATCAGATGACCCAGTCACATGATATTTTCCACTAGTCCTAGCATCCTAGTTTCCCTCTGTTTGGAGACTCCTGGTAACCAAGGACTACCCCAATACTTTAGAATATGTAGGAAGACACAAGGAAACTACACTATCATGAATCCCTCTCTGAAGGTCCTTATCAAACTTCCATACCCAGATGAAACCATCTCACACCATATCAAGGGATTATAGAGTGAGGTTTGTAACCCTTTAGATATACTCAACATCTTTCATATTTCCCTACTACAGTTATAGAAGCTCATGAATCCATATAGAGAACATGATCAATATGAAATACTCATCATGAATTATTTTTTGGAAGTATGACCATGAGAGTGTCATCACATCATAAGTATATGTGATCAAACTCCACCAGATATTTTCTACTCTATGAAGAAGGTTATCCACAAGCATAACCATCTGAATAGTTGGGGTATAAAAAATCATCCAAACTTAGGCCAAAAAATCAATCCACTTACCAGTTTCCAGAGGATATGGATCAATACAAAACTTTTCAGTCAATGTTTCTAGAACTCGCGTAGTGTTCTAATATTTGAAACATTGTCATCCTTTCTTTATAGAATTATACATTTATCAAGAGAGAATTTCACTTATCCCTACTGGGTTGGAGAATACTCCTAATGAGACTTCCCCTAAACTGAGGCCTCATCACTCAATATATAAACGCCACAATCTTGTGTTGGTATGTTTGATGGATTTTTAGGTGATGGAATCCTGAAATTTATTAAGACATACTATGGTTATATGGGAATATATATAGGTAACTAACTTAAGAAGCAAAATGAAGCGAATCAATCATATATGATGTATTTACCAATGGTCTCCTGTAATTGATTTCTCGGTATGTCGAGATGAGAAGCATGTATTCCGAGTCCTAATAAATGGATATGTTGGTCACCACATCAAAACTGGATTCCATAACTTGTTAGCTACACTTAATATACTCAAACACTTTTTTCCTATGTACCCAAAAAATCCTCACCATGGGTCCCACTCCAACACCAACCCATGGATGAACTGATTTGGTGGCACTCTTTTATGACTTGACCCATCAGGGTCCTCCTGGCTAGCGCCAAGCTTGGTGTAAAAGCAAAACAAAATCCTCCAATAGGCTAGGGGCCAAAAAAATCACAAAGAAGGAAAAAACTAAAATGGGTAGCCTTATTCTAATGTACCTATATGCACACACACAAACATATCCATGAAAAAGTGCAGAGGAATAATAAAATACCGTAACAAGTAGAGTATAACCATGCATGCGATAACCACTACAAAAAAATAGAGTATTAAGATACATAGACAAAGAAAATATTTGAAAATATATTCCAAACTTGAACTGAATTACCAACCTAAAATCATCTCGAAAGAAGGAAATCTATAGAATCCTCATCTCCCGATCTCTGAGTTCGACCACTAAACATGGTCAATGCTTCCCAGTACCGTTATGATTCACCAATGTCAGTGTTGATCTATTTGTCATATACATAAGAAATGAAACATGTGATAAATTCCCTAGAATGGGTTAGTATATACATACATATTAGGATACCCTAAAAATAATAAAAGAGGAAATATATAGATTTAATAGAAGTTTTCTCAACCCAATATGCATATATTCTCACAAGCAATCCCAGAGGAGAAATAAATAGGTTCTCCATCTCCAAATCCCATCAAATGATGGAAAGTCTACATATAGATCCAAAAGGTATTCTATGATGACCAAACTCTTTTGAATCATCAAAATAATATTTTTGGAGGTCCCACACCCCATTTTTGTGCTCCACTTCCAAGGGATCCATAACTCCAGCAGAAGAACCGCATCCCCTCGGAGTTCAAAAATGACAGAGTACCACTTCGGGGATAGAGGACCCATTACTTGTTATAGTATGAGGTAGTATCCAATATACCTATGTATGGATTATGGGGGAACCAAAACCTAGTGAAATAATGGAGTTACAACCCCGACATCTCTCTGATGATCTTTCCCAATCACTGTTATTAGTCAAGCATTGTCAGAAAAAGAATCATTCTCGTAAAACCTCACATCATATCTCTTATGAAAAAAGGATTCTATAAAATGCTACATGTAAAAACACTTAGGATAGGATAATCCAAGTCCAAAATATGAGACACTAAGAAAGTGATATATATGTTAGAAGTTCCTGGGTGAAGTACACAGTGTGTACGTGGGGCCACACTTTGTATAAACTCGCATATTTACATGGGATTGTTCTCCCCTAGGCATGGTTTGGGAATCCATTTCAAACTAAATAGAATTTATGGGTTATAATGTATTTTTTTCATCGACCTAGGGCTGAACCATTACTTCTCATCACATTCCCACATACTCTGGTCATGCTCATGTACACTGGTCATGTCCAAGTACACAATCGTACTCATGTAATCTAGTAATGCTCATGTATATTTCCATTACCATGATTATTTACTCCTAGAGTACATGCCAATCCACTAGTACAGGTTCAAATAAAGTGTATGATCCATACATAAAAAGTGATCCTTATCTTTAAACAAAACCACAGCTATCATAGATGGTGAACTACACATAGTGTGTTCTTCTGGACTACAAACCATGTAGTTGGTTTTTTTTGCAGCGAGTAATGTTTGGTCTTCATGTAGACTCCAAAAAAATCCCCACCACCTCAAATAATACCATTCGACCCCCTAAAGTCAATGGTTTCATCACCAAATGTCTGTGTCCGACCTTCAGTGGATGGAAATTAGATATATAATCACCTGAAAATGGACCGTCACCCCACCTGTCACTGCTCCAGGTCCCAAATGACTAAATTCATCTTTGATAAATGTAAATATATCTCCATAAACTGAAAATAAATAATGTTACATCTAAAATTAATGAATCCTCATATCATTCATGGAACCAACATGAATCCAAGGGTTCGATCACCCCTGAAAACTCCCCAAAAAATTAAACCACAACCCCATGGGCCAATGGTGAAGAATGAAAAGAATAATGGAGGAAAAGAACATAAAAAATTTATACATTATAAGTTGAGGCAATCCTATACAAAAAAAATGATCAAGGAAATAACTAGAGTGGAAAAAATGTTTGTAATATGATGATGACTATTAGTTTAGAAGAAATAACCAACGAAATAGAATTTCTGGAGATCCAAATTGAAGAAAAGTATAAAAAATAAATTCTTTAACAATTTAATCGAAGGGGAATAATCCAAAGATAAGGATTCTTACCTCGATTATGGATCAATTGATGGTGAATTTCGTGTTTTATAGTGATGAAGATGGTATGCGGATTTTGTTTCCTACCTCACGATTAACCTTAATATGGTCATCATTATTCTCTAATCCCAATCTAACAATGAATAATGATTCCCCATCCTCTCTAATCACATATGGTTATGTGGATAACCCTCGAGATTTTATATAGAAGAAAACTTATTGATGGATTTAGGTTTTTTGGTTAATTAAATAAAATGATTGTTTATTTTATTAAACACGCTTCATATGGCTTCCTTACACAAAACATCTTATGATGAAAAACATTACATCAAGATAAGGGTAAACCCCATGTTTTGGAATAAACTGTTGTTTTGGATTTACCAGCCAAGATCTCAAACAATGGGAAACCCATTTAAACTAAATTGATTTATACATGCGGAAATAAATATATTAATATTTTTATAATATTAATTTCAAGGTCCCAAGGAACCAAAAAACCTTGTTGAGTCTAAGGAAAAATCTAGATATATACTTATAAATATTCATAATACTATTCCAATAAAATCATATTCACTAAAAAATAACCATTTTTGTTAATTCTAGATCATATGTTGAGTAATTTTACTCATGGGTTATCATTTAATGAGATTCCTAGGCCATCACAATTCCATTTATCATTAAAAACACGAAATGTCGTTATTTTATGTATTACTTTACAAAAAAACCTTCTTTACATAAGGGTAGTGTGAGTATGGGTGTATTGATCATCCTATTCTTAATATCCCCAAAACACTCTTCACAATATATTTTCCAAGAAAAATTTCTGCATTTCTGTTTAACACTTTTATGTAGTTAACTAATTAGGATAAATTTCTCATAAATCACTGATATTACCTAGTTAATATGACAAATTTATTTATCTCTATCATAGAAATAGGTTTCTATTATTCTTTGAAAACCATTATCTTTTAGATAGAAACATGTATCGCCTTTATTATGGTTACAATCTCCATGAATATCAATTTTTCTATCCAATGGTATCCATTTAAAAAATTTATAACTAATTCTCATTTGTTAGAGACATCAATACAATATTTAAATTTTCTTCATGATCGTCCGGGATTTTTGAATATATTGTATTTCATCTATTAATATAACTATAATTTTTTGATTTAATTGGTAATGACTCTTTTCATTAATATAATGACGATTACAGGAGTGTTATTTAGACCCAATAGAATCACTATGATCACATAGTGTGCATATATTGTATAAAATATTATCTTTGTAATATTCTATTTTATATCCTTCTATTGATGTCATCTCAATTAAATATTCAATTACAAGAAGCACAAAACTCCCTAAAACACATAAATATGAGATAAAAGATAACAATTATTTATGATGATCCTGTTAATCACTAGATTATTAATGAAAATATAGATTGAACCATCCTTCTTATTAGTAAATAAGAATGATGCACTCTAGGTTGACATTAGGTTTTATAAACATATAGTATCGATGTGCATGCTATTGTTTTCATAAATAATCTAATTGTGTTGAGGCTCTTCCATAAGGTCTCTTGGATATAGGCATTATGCTAGGTATAGTTTTTAATGAGAACTTTTCCACATAATATTGGGTAAGATAAGAAACTCTTATGGAAATACATCAAAATGTTTTCTCAAAATATGAATGTATTTATGTTTTATATTTTCTTTCGTCCATTCCAATTGTGTCAAGTATTATTCATCAATAAATAATAATACCCATAATTATGAAGGATTTTTAAATTATATTCATATTTCTCCATGAGTTTATATAGAATCGCAAGATTGTTTGGGATTTTTAATTATATTTCCTTATTGTAGTAGTTGAAATTGTCTTTATATAAGGTCTATGTCACGACCCGTCCTCTGGACCTGTGTCGTGACTACCCCAAGCCCGCCTTCCATAGGCCAGGGCTAGTGACTTGCACCAAAAGGCGTAAATCCCGATAAAAAGGGAAGGCATTGCCTTTATAAAGTAAACAAACACCAGAGTAAGCAAGCCGAAGTAAACACTGAGTAAACTGGGTACAACTGTAAGTGCGGAAAAGTAAATGGGCCAGAATACAAACCCAACTAATGTAAAGTACAAATGAAAGAAGGTACAACAACAGAAAGTAAAGCAGAAATGTCGGGCCATCCACTGGAAGTCCCACATGAAGGGTGGGTACAGATAGCCTCCTCAACTCCTCGGTTCCTGCCGTCCGCCCCGTGTACGTTCCGCTCAGTGGTCAACCTCCAGGTACTGAATCGTCATTATATCCACCTCTGGGGACCAAATCGTCGTGAGTTCCACCTCTGGGAACCGCCCAGCTCAACAAGCCTCAACCTCGATCAGTGATGTCCATCGTCTGCAACCAACACAACGTAGTGCAGGCGAAGCCCGTGTAGGGGTGAGTATACGATACTCAGTAGGGACCCCGAGACCCCCAAAGGTCTCCCAGAATCCTCAATGGATAATTTACAAGGAAAGATACAATCACAAAGTAACATCCAACGCTGCTTAGGTATATGCTCATACATATACCTAATTCATCAATTCTAGTGCGACTCCAACATCCGAGGCCAAGTTTGATCACGTCCACACTGGATAGTACAACCTAATCCACACAGGAAAGCCCGTCAATCATATCGAAGATAATGATTGAAATTCAAGATTCAGCTCACACAGGTATACTTCATCATAAGGTGTTAGAGATGATCAGATGTAGCCACTGATTCATCTAAGCTGGGACCCACGTAGGATACAAGTAGTGTAGTTTTCACCGCCGAACCCACAGAGGATTCTAGTTAGAAAGACTTTACCGTTGAACCCATACCTACTGGGGAAATCCTCTTCTATCGATTACAGTGGGCCTGACGCTACAACCAAGTGCTTCCCACTAACCTTGGACTGTTGTAGTACTCCACCTGCCGAGTACTGTGGGCCTGCTGCTACAACCAAGTGCTTCCCACCCTGGGTCTACCGCTACAACCAAGCACCCCCCTCTAAGTACTGTGGGCCTGCTGCTATAACCAAGCGCTTCCCACCATGGGTCTGCTTCTACAACCAACCGCTCCCCCTTCAGGTAATGTGGGTCTGCTACTACAACCAAGCCCTTCCCACCATGGGTCAGCCGCTACAACCAAGCACTCCCCCTCATAGTAATGTGGGCCTGCTGCTACAACCAAGCACTTCCCACCATGGGTCTACCGCTACAACCAAGCGCTCCCCCTCATAGCCTACAGAGGTACTCCTTCTATTGAGTACCGTGGGTCTGCCACTACAACCGAGTACTCCTCCGTGGGTCTGCCGCTACAACCAAGCACTCCCCACTGGGCTATCGAAACAATCCGAGTCGATCGATCAGCAGTCGTCAAGTCTCAGCCAGCTCTAGGGTTTCCGCACACATCATGCTAGTTCCGGGAGGGTCCGATCTACGAACCAAGAGGTCGATACATCAACGGTCATGTAGTCCGGATTTGATGTATCCCAAAGTTCCGTCACGATAAAGGGATCTCAATGTGACATACGACGCGTAAATCGGACGCCCGGTCTGAGAGTTGTTGGATTTTTCGTTCCAGGGGCCCCGTTGTTTTTTAAGTAAAAAACAACCCAACTACACTCCAACTGCATTCAAACCTCAAGAGGAGTAATCCAAAAGGTCTGTCTCACTAAGAGGAATCCAACAAAGTCGACGGCACGTCAATCGGATGTCCAGAGCTCAAGTTATAAGCATTTCCGCTCCAAGGCCCCGGTTGGTTTCGTGTTCAAACCAACCCGTCCATACCCAAAGTTCTCCAAAATCTTGAGTTTAGTATACCAAAACGACCGTCTCGATCCAAGGATCGCCACACAACTGACGGTGCATCGATCGGAGGTTTGTAGCCCAAGTTATGGGAAAAGACCGAAAGTGGTCCGAAAATGGGGGGTCTGGGCCCGGTCCGACCTGGACCAACCCCCCCCCCCCCCCCCCGGGTCGGCCTGAACCGGGTCGATCCAACCAGGGTCCGGGTCTGACCTGGCTGGGCGTGGCCCAGTCTGGTCCGCGCAACCCGACCTGACCCGGCCGGGTGGCACACAGGCTCGGCCAGCGAGCCGTACGGGGGACGCGGTCCCCCGTGGCCTTTGCGCTCCGCGGACGCGGCAAGTGCCGCATCCTGCTCCCCCGGATCCCACACAGCCACGGGATCCGACCGCCTGCCACCGCGGCTTCAGCGTGGGTGGTTCCTCCTGGTGGCACGCCGGGGCGCCGCCGCGCCGGCGACCCGCGCCGCCGGTGATGTCTGCGGGCCACCGGAGTTGCTATGGTGGTCCGTTTTCAATTCCGTCTACGCCGGTGTTCATCTTGGGTCCTGTAATTTACTGCGAAGGCCTCAAATCACCTCTGTGGCCCGTTCCATCATCGCCCGTCGATCCACACATCAATAAACAATCTGCGGAGTCTTCGAATTGCCTCTGCAACCCCGACTCCGGCCGCAGTTTCGTTCGGCCTCAACGGCGTGGTGCGAAGACAATGCGCTTCTTCGCAGCATTCCTTCCTGTTTCCGCGTGGTTCCATTACACCGCGCTGCCTTTGATTGAGCCGCAACGAATACAACATCAAAGGGGGAGGAGGATCGGTCGTGTTCGGGCGGTCCGACCTCCTCCCGTTAAATTGATAATAGGCGGCCTGAATATTAAACGAAGAACGCAAAGAATTATTCATGAACAAAACCAAACCCCTACCTCGATGAAGTCGTCGAACGAGGTTTGTCGTAGGAAAGGGACGTCACAGAAGACATCATCGCGGAAGGAGGATCGTCGGTGTCACGGAGAAGAGGACCGTCGGCATCACGGTACATGGCGTCGTGTCGTCGATCTCTGAGGAATCACTACTATTCGTCGTCCTTCGTCAGAGGTCGGCGTTCTTCATCGGTGACGGTGCATTCTTCGTGTTCTTCAAGGAGGAATATGAGGATTCCAAGGCTTGAGCAATTCCTCTCTAACCTTCTCGCACAATGGAACAACCCTTAAAGAAATAAGACTTTGTCTTATTTAATTAACACACACAAGCCAACATTAAATTCGAAATTCAAAATGAACTCAATAATTGATTACATTGAATAACTTAAATCAATTAATTAATTAAGAGAGTTGACTTGGTATTTAAAAGGGGTGCGTGTGAGTTACAAAATTAAATGCACGAGAGGGAGGTTAAAAGGGATTTGAAGGGGTGGGGCTGGTGTGGGACCCACTTATCTAATATCCTACCTAGTGGAGTTAGGATATTAGTGGGTCCCACTCCAACCGCCAAGCCTAGGTTTAAACTACCTAGAATAGAAATAAAATTTGTAGCACAAAATTTTATTTTATCCTTTAGTTAACCCATTTAATTAATAGCCTCACCCGAGCAAACGAAACTCCGAAAAATGTGCTCTTAAGTAAATACCGGAGCTGTGGTTTCATTGGTGCCCTCAGATTTCGATTCCGAGCACCAGTTCAATAGTTAGGAAAACCCGCTCGTTCGTTCACTGAATGTACCCGAGCTAAAATTCGTAAATTGATTCCGGGTGCACCGGGCCTCGGAATCAGGTGCCCTCCGAAACTGCGTTCTTATAAAATCCCAAAGAAAATTACAAAAAAAAAATTCCATTGAATTTTACGTGTATTTACATTACTCCCACATCAGGGCTTTACGTCCCTGTAAAGATACATCATAAACTAGGAGAACAAACGAGGGTACTAAGCACGCATCTGAGCCTCCTGCTCCCAAGTGCTCTCCTGGTGGTTTCCGTGCTTCCATCTGATGTGCACTAGAGGTATCGATCATCCACGTAGGACCCGCTCTTGTCGATCCTCGATCTCCACTGGGACCTCCGCAAAAGTCACCCCATCTTCAATGTTCAACTCCCCATGGTCGATGATATGCATCGGGTCATGCACGTATCTCCTCAGGTGAGATACGTGGGAGTCTTCATGCACCTGGTGCAATTGAGGTGGATGGGTCAAGCGGTAAACCACCTCGCCTACCCTGTTGAGGACCTAGAAGGGTCCAATGAAGCATGGAGATAACTTTCCACCCCGGCCAAACTACGTAATCCACGTCGAGGTGAGACTCGCAAGAAGACGTGGTCGCCACCCTTGAACTCTAGTGGTCTCCGCCTCCTGTCAGCACAAGCCTTTTGTCAGCTCTGAGCTATCCTCATCTTCTCTTGGATGACCTGGACCTTCTCTATTCCTATAAAAGCTGCTAAGATTTCAACTTTTCCGATAAGAGAAATATGGTCTCATCCCCAGGATGAACCACGTTCTTTTCCAAATACAGTCAGTCCCGACATGGATGATACTAATCCATACCAAGGATGACGTTGTAAGGCCTCGATGCTACTACCAAGAGATCCGTTACTCTTGACTCCGAGGGTTGAGTCACACTATCAGCATCAGTGTGTGGTCACTGGGTCTCCTTCAGTAGGTATCTCAAAAGTGAGGCTCAAGTCAACGGTTTTTAAACCGGAACCTCTTAGTAACAACATAATGAGAGGACATGAAAGTAAACACCACAAAGGAAAGTGTCTTTTATTATTGTATCTCAAAGTACAAAGACACAAACAACCACAACATCATCAAAAATAAAGCTGGAAGCACCAAAAACAAGGCCTCCATGACTGGAAGTAGTTTTGATCCTGTCCGCCAGCTTCTAGAGCTCCATAGTCAAATGCCTTAGCTGCCTGAAGCTGAGCTCTCCCTTGTCCACCTGTTCCCTGCGGTCGGGGTGGACCTCCTAGTGGTGGTGGTGGAAACACCTCGAAGCGTCGTCCACCTCCAGCTGCACGGCCAGCTCCCCTGCCTCGGTCTCCTGCTCCTTTTGATCCACCCCGATCGAACATCTGACTCTGCTTGGGAGGTCCTTCGTTTATCCGCTGGTCATCTGTATGGCGGGTCCGACAGTCACGTGCCATGTGACCAACCCCACCGCAGGAGTAACACTGTCCGCTCCTGGTAAGTTGTTCTCCACCCCGGGTGCCTCGCACACACGATCTTGTATAATGCAGTCGATCACCTGTAGGTCTGGTCCTCTTGGACCTCTGTGTAATCTGTCTACTGCCCGTTGCAGAGGACTCGGCCGCATGCCGGCTAGTGGTGGGTCATGATGCTGGAGACTGCTCAGTAAGGAAACTCTCTACTAAGAGGGCTCACTCGAACACCCCTTACTGTGTCGGAATGTTGAGGGAGATCATCGAACCCCTGATCTCATGCCTTATTCCCTGCTCAAAGGTCCGGGCTCGGAATAATGGGTCCTGTACCATGTCATCGAATAGTGTGAGAGATCGGTAAATCTCGCCGAGTACTGGGCGACCGTCATGCTGCCCTACCGCAGCTGTAGTAGCTCCTAGATGCACACCGCACGAAGGGTGGATGGGACGAACTCCGAGTGGAAGAGGCTCTCAAATTCCGTCCAGAGGAGAGATGCCTCGTCGTGCACCTAGAGCATCAAGATCCACCATCTTCCTGCTACCGCATGCAGGAGGCTCGATGCGAGGATCACCACGAGGTCAGATGGTGTCCCTACTAACCTTAAAACTCACACAACCACCTCCATCCAATCTTCGGCTACCTGAGGGTCCGTCTCCCCACGGAACCTGGGTGGTCTCTAATGCTGAAACTCGTGCAGTGCACTAAGGAGACATGCACTCTCAGCTGCTGTGGCTAGTGGCATCGGTGGCTCGGCGGGTAGAGGTACGGCCGGTGCCTCCGCTGAAAAAGGGCCCTGCACCGAGGCCTCATCGCTCAGTGGGCTGTCATCTCGTACAAAGCTCTGAACCCTAGCTGACAGCCGTCGTGGGGCCATCCCGAAAGGAAATAGGTGTGCCATGGTCAAAACAGTATACCTGGTGAGCTGAGACAAAGTAATCATAAAGAAAACTTTTGAAACACACATGCAATCAATGTTTTCATGCATTGAGTCGGAAATCAGAATTCAGGGTCCTGGTGTATGGATACGTCGGCCGCCGCACCAACACTGGACTCCCTGGACTGATAACCACACTCAATACCCTTAACACTATTGCTTCTCATAGAAGAAAGATCAGAGTCCTGAGTTCTACGGTAGAACCGAACTCCTCGGATACCAATTTGTCACGATCCGCCCTCAGGACCCATGCCGTGACTACTCCAAGCCCGCCTACCATATGAATGTATTTATTTTTTATATTTTCTTTCGTCCATTCCAATTGTGTCAAGTATTATTCATCAATCACTAATAATACCCATAATTATGAAGGATTTTTAAATTATATTCATATTTCTCCATGAGTTTATATAGAATCACAAGATTGTTTGGGATTTTTAATGATATTTCCTTATTATAGTAGTTGAAATTGTCTTTATATAAGGTCTGTGTCACGACCTGTCCTCTGGACCTATGACGTGACTACCCCAAGCCTGCCTTCCATAGGCCAGGGGCTGGCGACTTTCACCAAAAGGCGTAAATCCTGATAAAAAGGGAAGGCATTGCCTTTATAAAGTAAACAAACAACATAGTAAGCAAGCCGAAGTAAACACTGAGTAAACTGGGTACAACTGTAAGTGACGAAATATTAATGGGCCAGAATAAAAACCCAACTGAAGTAAAGTACAACTAAAAGAAGGTAAAGCATCAGAAAGTAAATAAGCAACGTCGAGCCGTCCACTGGAAGTCCCACCTGAATGGTGGGTACAGATAGCCTCCTCAGCTCCTCGGGTCCTGCCGTCTGCCCCGTGTGCATTCCGCTCTGTGGTCCACCTTCAGGTACCGACTTGTCATGATATCCACCTTCAGGCACTGACTCGTCGTGAGTTCCACCTCTGGGAACCGACCAGCTCTACAAGCCTCAACCTCGATCAGTGATGTCCCTCGTCTGCAACCAACACAACGTAGTGCGGGCAAAGCCCGTGTAGGGGTGAGTATACGATACTCAGTAGGGACTCCGAGACCTTCGAATGTCTCCCAGAATCCACAAAGGGTAATCCACAAGGAAGGATACAATCACGAAGTAACATCCAACACTACTTAGGTATATGCCCATACCTATAACTAAGTCATCAATTCTAGTGCGACTCCAACATCCGAGCCCAAGTTCGATAATGTCCACACAGGATAGTACAACCTAATCTACACAGGAAAGCACATCAATCATATCGAAGATAATGATTGAAAGTCAAGACTCAGCTCACACAGGTATACTTCTTCGTAAGGTGTTAGAGATGATCATATGTAGCCACTGATTCATCTAGGCTGGGAACCACGTAGGATACATGTAGTGTAGTTGTCACCGCCAAACCCACAAAGGATTCCAGTACGAAAGTCTTTACCGTCGAACCCATAGCTACTGGGGAACTCCTCCTCTATCGAGTACTGGGGGCCTGCCGCTACAACCAAGCACTTTCCACTAACCTTGGACTGCTGTAGTACTCCACCTTCCAAGTACTTTGGGCCTTCTGTTACAACCAGGCGCTTCCCACCACGGGTCTGCCGCTACAACCAAGCGCCCCCCTCCAAGTACTGTGGGCTTGCTGCTACAACCAAGTGCTTCCCACCATGGGTCTACCGCTACAACCATGTGCTCCCCCTTCAAGTAATGTGGGCCTGCTGCTACAATAAAGAGCTTCCCACAATGGGTCTGCCGCTACAACCAAGCGCTCCCCCTCATAGTACTGTGGGCATGCTGCTACAACCAAGCGCTTCCTACCATGGGTCTACCGCTACAACCAAGCGCTCCCCCTCATAGCCTACAGAGGTACTCCTTCTGTTGAGTACCGCGGGTCTGCCGCTACAACCGAGCGCTCCTCTACCGTGGGTCTGCCGCTACAACAAAGCACTCCCCACTGGGCTATCGAAACAATCTGAGTCGATCGATCAACAGTCGTCAAGTCTCAGCCAGCTCTAGGGTTTCCGCACACAGCATGCTCGTTCCGGGAGGGTCCTCTCCACGAGCCAAGAGGTCGATACATCAAATGTCACGTAGTCCGGATTTTATTTATCCCAATTTTCCTTCTTGATAAAGGGAACTCAATGTGACAGACGACACGTCAATCAGACGCCCGGTCTGAGAG
This sequence comes from Viscum album, assembly GCA_963277665.1. Classification (NCBI taxonomy): domain Eukaryota; kingdom Viridiplantae; phylum Streptophyta; class Magnoliopsida; order Santalales; family Viscaceae; genus Viscum; species Viscum album. The sequence goes on from OY728167.1 coordinate 284,098,505, forward strand.
TTATTGGTTTTTTCGTTCGAGGGGCCCAGTTGGTTTTTAATTCAAAACCAACCTGACCGCACTCCAACTGCATCCAAACCTCCAGAGGATTAATTAAAAAGGTCCGTCTCACTATGAGGAATCCAAAAAATTCGACGGCACATCAATCGGACGTCCGGATCTCAAGTTATAAGCGCCTTCGCTCTGAGGGTCCGGTTGGTTTCGTGTTTGAACTTACCCGGCCATACCCAAAGTTCTCTAAAACCGTCAGTGTAGTATATCAAAATGACCGTCTCGATCCATGGATCGCTACTCAAGTAACAGTGCGTCGATCGGAGGTTCATAGCCCATGTTATGAGAAAAATACTGGAAGTGGTCCGAAAATGGGGGGTCTGGTCCCGGTCCGAACCCCCCCCCCCCCCGGGTCGGCCCGAACCAGGTCGATCCAACCCGGGTCCGGGTATGACCCGGTGGGGCATGACCCGGTCCGGTCTGCGCAACCTGGCCCGGCCCGACCGTGTGGCATGCTGGCTCAGCCAGCGAGCAGTGCGGGGGACGCGATCCCCCGTGGCCTTTGCGCTCCGCGGACGCGGCGAGCGCCGCATCCTGCTCCCCCGGATCCCACGCGGCCGCGGGATCCGGCGGCCTGCCGCCACGACTTCAACCGCGGTCGTTCCTCCTGGCGGCGAGCCGGGGCGCCGCCGCCTTCGGGCGGCCGGCCGGTGCCATCCGCCGCCTCCGGCCGCCGGTGATGTCCACGGGCCACCGGAGTTGCTCCGGTGGTCCGTTTTCAATTCCATCTGCGCCGATTTTCATCTCGGGACCCGTACTTTACTGCGAAGGCCTCAAATCGCCTTTGTGTCCCATTCCGTCATCGCTCGTCGATCCACACATCAGTAAACAATCTGCGGAGTCTTCGAATCGCCTCTACGACCCCGACTCCGGCCGCGGTTTCGTTCAGCCTCAACGGCGAAGCGCGACGGCGCCGCGCTTCTTCGCCGCGTTACTTATTTTTTCCGCATGGTGCCGTTGCACCGCACCACCATTGTTCGATCCACAACGAACACAACATCAAAGGGAAAGGAGGATTGGCTGTGTTCGGGCGATCCGACCTCTTCCCATTAAATTGATAACAGGCGGCCTGAATATTAAACGAAGAACGCAAAGAATTATTAACGAAAAAAACCAAACTCCTACCTCGATGAAGTCGTCAAACGAGGTTTGTCGCGGGAAAGGGACGTCGCAGACAACGGCGTCGCGGAAGGAGGATCGTCGGCGTCGCAGAGAAGAGGACCGTCGGCATCGCGGTACACGGCGTCACGTCGTCGATCTCCGAGGAATCAGTGTTATTTGTCATCCTTCGTCGGAGGTTGGCATTATTCGTCGGTGACGGTGCGTTCTTCGCGTTCTTCAAGGAGGAAGATAAGGATTCCAAGGCTTGAGCAATTCCTCTCTAACCTTCTCGCACAACGGAACAACCCTTAAGGATATAATACATTGTCTTATTTAATTAACACACACAAGCCAACATTCAATTCGAAATTCAAAATGAATTCAAGAATTGACTACATTGAATAACTTAAATCAATTCATTAATTAAAAGAGTTTAATTGGTATTTAAAAGGGGTGCGGGTGAGTTACAAAATTAAATGCACAAGAGGGGGGTTAAAAGAGATTTGAAGGGGTGGGGCTCGTGTGGGACCCACAACTCTAATATCCTACCTAGTGGAGTTAGGATATTAGTGGGTCCAACTCTAACCACCAAGCATAGGTATAAACTACCTAGAATAGAAATAAAATTTTTAGCACAAAATTTTATTTTATTCTTTAGTTAACCCATTTAATTAATAACCTCAACCGAGAAAACGAAACTCCAGAAAAGGTGTTCTTAAGCAAATATCAGCGCTGCGGTTTCATTGGTGCCCTCAGATTTTGATTCTGAGCACTGGTTCAAAAGTTAGGAAAACACGCTCATTCGTTCACTGAATGTACCCGAGCTAAACTCGGAAATTGATTCCGTTCGCACCGGGCCTCGGAATCAGGTGCCGTCCGAAACCGCGTTCTTGTAAAATCCCAAAGAAAATTAAAAAAAATTCCCTTGAATTTTACGGGTCTTTACAGTGTGTCAATCCATAATGAATATAGAAAAAAATTCTACCAAAGGAATAACCACAAGATTTATTGGAAGGTTCTTCCCACACATGTTAATGGGAGAAGAGTTCCAAGATATATATGTAATAATTAATCCAATATGTGTATTCATTTATAACTCAACTCTATTTTTTAGTTGATGATTTAATATTCCACGAAAAATTTCATAATATAAAATAATTCATTGATCTCTAGTAAAAAATAAAATTCTTAATTATTTAGTGGATATTAATTATGCATGTCATCACATTGTCTTATTACAACACATCACTAGTGGGGATACTAAAATATAAAATAATATCTCTTAGATCCAATGATTAAGGTAATTTTTTTATTGACATATTTTATTATTTTTATTAATTAACTACTTCTATATGTATGTGGTGACCTTAATCCACTTTTTTAGTGTTTATTGTGTACCTAATACAAAAATATCACGCTAGATAAATAAGAATAATAAGGTGCAATATTGTTTTAAAGCACCAAGGAGCAAGTATTCCATGAGGATCCAAGATTGTATGTGTAATTTTAACAACATCGAACTTTTGGTTCATCAAGATAATGAATAATCCTATGGGAATATGATCCTTGAGACACAAATACCTCAAGACCCCATAAAGAGGCATGTCAAATGAGGAAAATATCTAGGATATTGTTTAATGATGAGTATGACCACCCATCTTCACTAGTTTTCATTTCACCATATTACCAGACAACTAATACATGTTAAGAACACTATAATAGAGGGAATATAAAACCATCAGAAGAAAATAATATCATTCCAGAGGGAAGCCTCCAAGAAATTTCTTGGGAATTTAATACCACCAAAAATAATCACCACATATCATATTTTTTGAAATTATAATATCTTTTATGGAATAAACACTAGATCACAATCTCCATTATATTCAGCATAGAAGATGCATGAAACTACCAATAATACCACCCCTATCGAGACAAATTAGAAAAACCCTCATCACGCTATAGATGAACTACCTTAAGACTCTAATAGATAAAAGGACCGAGTTAATCTATGCTCATTCGAAAACTAAGACATATGAGATAGTGTCTAATGGTTGGGGTAGAGGAAAATAACAAGAAATATGAGAAATGACCAATATAATTAGTAAACATAACCCTATGAGTAGCTGTAAAAATGGGAACCAAAACTCAAAACCAGATCTACTACTAGAAATTCCGTTGAGGGAATAAGACAAAATCACATAGAAAAGTAATAAAGGGATACATGGGAAGATATAATAAAAAACACACTAGGACATTGAAAAGCACTACAGATACATTCTATATAATTCCACACCATCTGCATTATAGAACCACCATGATGGGATACCTCCCACATTTACAAGATCTGATATCACTATCTCATCACATCCCCTTTAGTCACCCCCAAATATAATCCAAGGAAACAACTACAAAAACCAATCCCACCACTTCCAAGATGAAAAATAAGAATCTATATTACTAAAGGGATAAGAGGAACCACATCATCAAGGTACTTGGTAAATGAACATTCCATGTGTCTAACTATCATGATCATTCAATAGAGCTAGTAGAATATCCAAGAGGACTACAGAAATAAGTCCCCTTCATAAGGCTGAGATGAATCTGGCACAACCCCTCGTAGAAATCACTAGAGATAATGGGAATTTGAGAGACATTATTGGACCAGTAATAATATATCAAAACTTTTTTAAATACTTATTTTGGTCTAAAATAACTCAGGTGTTTATATGTTATTATGACTAAAAAATAATAATTTATCTACTAACATATTTATCTCAAGTGTTTCAAAATTTTAAGGATATATATTAATAAATATTATAATTTATTGGATATATAAATTTTAATGTAATTTATTTTACGTGAGTGAAAAAAATCATTTTATGATTGCTAAAATTTAGCTTTTTAATGAAATTTATATTACAATGAATGGTTTTCTTTCACTTAACATAATTGTCATACGAATAAAATTATATAATTTCACTGATATATCGAGTATTCTATAATTGATTGTATCATAAATTTTTTTAGCATCAATGATTTTATTACTGAGTAAGTGAATTGCCTTAAAAAGTAGATGAATTATCTTATGATGATGTCAAAATCAGAGGGAAAATTCATATGGATTCTTAGTGAAGTCTTTTATTTTAAAAAATGGAGTTATCTTACACAAATAGTAAATACAGATTATTTATCTTACACAACATAGACGAAAAAAATCTAAATTATTTTATATTATTATGCTACTTTATAAATTATATTATAATAATTTTTTTAGGATATTATCATATGAATATTAATATATCATTTTGGATTATTATGATTATAATATTTATGTTGGTATTCACTCTTGATAAGTCAACTCATGCATTTATATGCATCAAAATGATTTTATTAAATAAGGAATGTGTGAGTTAGACAATGATTCATCTTACCAGGAACATAAAGATATGATAAAAGAGATTTCTACAAAATCTATCATAGAAGTTTATTCGATATTTGGAATAGAGGGACATATAACATTATGAAACTACCTATTTAGCTTATAAAAATGAATATCAACTCAAATGTTTTGATTATATAGAAATATTGAGTTCAAATTGAAAAGAGAATATATAAATGGTAGACTTAATTATTGCATGGACATAGAGATATGCACATAAGAGAGAAACGATATATGATTTATACAACTCTTAAAAATATAAAACATTATGTTTCTATAATTTTGTTTTTCTTGAAAGATTAACATTTGAAATCAATGAACTTCTATAGACGCACTTATAATATTCTAATATTCTTTGGAAATTTCATATTCTTCTATCAATTACTACTTATGACTATATGCATCATAATTTTCTAGACTCCATTTTTCCTCTATATTTATTTCTAAACTCATTGTAATAGAGTGTGATAAGGTTGTGGATAGGTAATTTAAAGGGATATCTGGTTAAAATCTCTTAGATAGTTTTAACAAGTAATAGTTTTTTACTCTACTAGGATTCCCTAGGAAAATGGGATAGTATAGTGAAAATCACCAAACACATTAACTAGAGTGTTGGTACAATGATCTTGGGGATATCTATTCCCAAAACCACTATAATTTTCTTAGGATTGATATTTTCCATTCTATATTCATCTCCACTGCTAGTATTTAATAAAAAAACTCTTATATTATGTACACCTTAAAGAGGGTTGTTTTAAGGAAATAATATTTTCAAGAATTCATTTCACCCATAACCCTCTTGAGTCATTGAAAAATCATTGTATGACCAATAATTTATATCAATGGTTTTGAATTTTGAGTTCTCATCTATCAAAGGATAAATCATTTTTATCATCTTAAAATGGGTTCTTCTACTGAAAATAGAGATGGCTTGTCTATGGTCTAAGAAACATAATTTAATGAATAAATTTAGGGTTGATGGATTGGATGAATGATGATATATTTAAAAAACCTTGGTTAGTATGTTTATCTATAATCCATGGAACCTTATGAAATTCCCAAGATAAAAACCAAGAAATTGTATACTGATACTAAAGTTATTTGGGATTTAAATCCAAAACCATGAACACTATACTTTTTAGAGTAGGTCCTCATGAGTTCAATAGAGTCCCACAAAGTCAAATAGCTCATGAAATGTGTACTACTATATTAGTAGATTATGAAGGAAAAAACAACATAAGAGATATTCAATATAAATATCCAAACATTAGTAAGACACTTTCAAAATAATGGATGGAGAATGAAACAACCAACTAAATGAAATACTTACTGAGATTGTAAAACATGATACTTCTATGGGATCAATAATTATTGAGTTACGTCAATCCTTGAATGCTTCAAGAATTATATAACCAAAATGGTGTGGAATCTCGACTACAATATAGGAGTCAACAGAGGTCAAATATTTTAAAATAAAATATATCGTTTGTACTCCTATGATGTATAAGGTTGAGATGGAATATTAATCTAGAGATCATAAATTCTTTAATAAATAAAATGATTCTTTGAAGGTTTCCACTTCTAAATATGACTATAAGAACAATATTATGAAATTCTTGAATCATCTAGAGAACATACATATCAATAAATTTGGTATTAAATGATGAAATTGGATATTTTTCAAGAGTGTTCAAAAATTTCTATAACAAGCGAAGAGGCATTAAAAACCCTTCCAACACATACATGCAGCATGAGGGAAATTTTAAAGAATTTAGATTCTATAAGAGTAAGAAACTTGGGAAAAATAATCCAGACATCCCTGAACAATAATAAAATATGAAATTAGATAAAATTATATCAACATGGTTTTCCATAAGATGAAATATAAGAAATCCACAAATTCACATGATGGATTCAGAATATTCTAGTGATAATACATCTTCATATCCAAAATTTGAAATTCCTAATCAAAAAGACAATATGTGCTTTATGTCTTATTCAGACGAGGTAAATTGTTTTTATTATTTTGATCGTGAATCTAAATCTGAATATGAAAATAAAACTTATGAAAATTAAAATAAATACTGTACCATGATAGAAACAAAATATGAAAGGCTATGAAAGAAAAATAGACCCATCAAAAGTTCCCACAACGATGTTATTAATGAAAAATTTCAATTAAGTAAAAAATAATATATTTGAAAACTAAGCAAGAAAATTATATAAAATCTTGCACTGATTATGATAATATTTTGAGATCCTACAAAAATATGTTCATGGTCTTAAAATTTCTACAAGCTTTTTTACTATGGGGGATTATCCAAATAAAATTCTTGGCAAGAACAATCTGAAAAGTGAGAAATGTTATATAGGAAGAAAGGATGAAAACCCCAAGACTTATAAATACATTTTATTACCAAAATATAAAACTAAAACTATGTATATTATTACTTTATTTCATTGTGGATTATGTGGTTCTTTTTCCAATTACTTATATATAAGAAATCCACAAATATGTAGAATACATCAAAATATTATCTCCATAAATTTATCAAATTCTAGTTTTAATTTTTCTAAATGTTAATATGTTTGGGTTACAAAATATTTTATAGATAACATTGTTGTCCCCAAGAGTATTTGGGAACCAAAATATAATGTTGTATGATTTGTCTTTATACACACAAAAATGATGAAAAATGGTATATGGATATTGGTTGTTCAAGGAATATGAGTGGATATTTATCCAACTTCCACCCATTATCTATAATTGATGGAGGCTATGTCACAATTAGTGAAAAAATAAAAGGAAAGATATTTAGAATTGTATCTATTGGAAATCCACATACATTCATCTTAAAAAAATATATATATGGAAGGTTTAACGCACAACCAGATCTGTATTTATCAAATTTGTGAGGAATATTGTTCTTTTTATTCTTCTAATAATTACAATATAGTTTATAAAAATAAATCCTTTATTTTTAAGGCACAATGAAATGAAAATGTATGTATGTTAGATGAAAATTATTTCTATAGAAAAAATATAAATTATTTGAATACATAAGTTAATTAATCCAAGAGTTGGCATAAAAGACTTATACATTGCAATGTTTACACCATGAGAAAAGTATCTATGAAAATCTTTATTTTTGATTTTTCTCAACTTAAATTGGATAAAAAGAGACTTTAACATTCATTTCAAATAACAATACACACTACACCAAAATAGGCATTTAGTTATGGTTTAAACTGTCACTAAATCATTCTACGATGGTTTTGGATAACCTCTCCTAAACCGTGCGTCGACATTCATTTAGTAGTGATTTTTCCAATCTGCTACAAAACGATTTTGTGGTGGGTTTTTTTGAAAAATTAGGGGAATCATTTAGAAGTTGTTAAAAATGATGTTAACTCATTTGACAAGAGTTTTTTTTTATTTTTTTAAAATTTTCTTAATTAATTTATTTTATTACATTATTATTTTATTATTTTATTATTTTTGTATTTTAATATTTTAATATTTTATAATGCTCATAATTAATTTATTATTTATTATTATTTATGTATTTATTATTATGTATTTATTAGTATTTATTTATTATCATAATTATTTAAATTATTTGTTTATTTGTTTATTATTTACTTATTCTCCAAATTATTTTACCATTATTATTATTTTATCACTCTTTTATTATTATCATTATTTTTTTACTATTATTTTATAATTATTACTATCCAAATTCACATTCATGCATATGCTATATATAAATTTTTTGCATTGGTTGATTTTGAAACCCATCACCTTATGCTTATTCGCTAATGACTATACCACTCTAGAAGTCTCTTCATATGGTGATTAAATAGTATTTAATATACTTAAATATATATTGATTGAAAAAACAAATAATACATAAAAATAGGTATAAAATAAATAATAAATAATAAATAATAAATAATTAATAATTTTAAAGCAGTTATTAATTATTAATTATTAATATTTCATAATTAAAAATTGATAATTAACGAATAAAATATAAATCAATAATATATATAATATATATAATATAATAAATAAGTAATTAATAATATGTTAATAATAATTTAATTAAAAAATAAAAAATTAATAAAAAATTACAAATTAATTAATATTTAAAGTGTAAATAATATATATATATATATATAATAAATAAATAAATAATATTGAAAAATAAGTATATAATAAGGAAATAATAAATAAGATGTTATTAATAAATTAATAACAAAATTATAGTAAATTAATAAATAAATAAATATTAATTATTAATTAATTTATAACAAATTTATAATAAATTAATATGTAATGTATAAACAATAACTAAATACATAGTAAATAAATAATAAAAAAATAATAAAAAAATAATTGATAAAATATTAAATTATATATAAATAATAAAATAACAAAATATTAATGAAAAATAAATAATTGTTAAATAATAAATAATAAATAACAAGTAATAAATAAATAATAAATAATTAAATAACAAATAAAAAATTAAAATAAAATAAATAAATAAAAATAAATAAATAGTTAAATAAATTATAAAAAGTAAATAATTAATTAATAATTAATAAATAATTGATAAATTAATAATTAAATAATAAATAATAAATAAATAATGATAAATAAATATTAAATTAATAAATAGTAAATAGTAAATATTAAATATTAAATATTAAATATTAAATATTAAATTTTAAATATTAAATAAATATAAAATAGTTATTTAAATGTAATTTAATAATAATAATAAATAAATAAAAAATAATAAATAACAAATAATAAAATAATAAAATAATAAATATCTATAAATATCAATAAATATATATATACATATAACAAAATTTACATAAATATATATAAACACACATTTATGATACATAAATATATAAAAACACACACAAATATAGAATTTTATATTAATACATATATTTATAGATATATATTTATAAGTAAATATAAATGTCTCTATATATTTATTTAGACATACATGATATAAAAATATATAAACATAAATATGTATAAATATTTACAAATGTATATAAATATACAAAAATATTCATAAATTCATATAAAGAGATATATATAATTTATAATAAATTACCAAAAGAGGGGAAATCACAATAATTCCAAAACATGAAATCATTACGAAGGTAAATTAGTGGAATAAAATCATAAATGACATAAATATTATATGAACACACTATTAAACGAAGATGAAATCTCATCAAATGTGTATTATATATATATATATATATATATAATTAAATTTATTTAAATATATTATATATTAGTATTTATTTAGATATATAAGAATATAAATATAAATATATGTTTATCAGTACATATACACACAGATATATATATTAACATTATTTATATATGTGTATATATACATATTAATATAGTAGTTGGGGGTTTGTCTTAGTGCTAAAAAACCCTCTAATATAACATGAGGTTGGGGGTTCAAAACCCATTAGGCACAGAGTGTGTTTATTCTTATTGGACTTTAATTTGGATCCTCTGAGTTGTGGGGTCCTTCTCTCGTGTAAAGACCCAAAATTTCCATGTAATTTTTTTAATTAAATGGAAATTTTACGAGTCCGTGATAATTTACGGCGTATGATTCCGAAGCCCGATGTGTTCAGAATCAAATTATGAATTTTTTTTTGGGTATGTTCAGTAAATATACGAGCGGGTTTTTTTAACTTTTGAACCGGTGCTCAGAATTGAAATCTTAGGGCATTATTGAACTCGCAGTGCCGGTATTCGCTTAAGAAGACTTTCACCTCGACGACAGTGGGTCGAGAGTAAAAGATAGTTTTTTTTTGTTTTACGCGAAAGATTAAAATAACAATAAATGTGTGTGACAATTTATTTTTTTATTTTACCAAAAACTTTGTGGGTGTTTGGAGGTAGGACCCACTGGAACTATAACCTCCATGTGGAGGTTGGAAGTGGGGACCCCAGGCCATAACCTCCCATGAGAGGTTATGGTGGTGGGGACCACCACGCCTCAACCTCCCATGTGAGGTTAATGTTATGGGGACCACCCGAGAGCACATAACCTACAATTTTGAATAATAGTGGTGGGGACCAACCGACCCCTATTAATGGGAGGAGAGGAAAACCTCTCAACTCCCCTCATTAATGAGGGAGATCCTTTTGACCTCCTCTAACTTTAATGTCGCCAATGCACCACGCTTAATACGCCAACCTACATAACTAATTTCCCCAATTTGAATATTGTGCCAACAATTAAATTGGGGAAATCATATCACTTTTGGCATTTTGGTGGAATATTGGGGAGAGGAGAGCTTGGGAGAAATAGAGTTCTCCAATGAAGAACCTCATCTCACAATGAAGAATGAAGAACACGTTCTTATAATGAAGAACGCCGACAACGATCTCCTTCGAACTTATTCCTCAAAATCCTACTGATGTGGAGCGTCTTCCACAATCGATGAGCGAGCTCGGGATTGGAAGTGTGTGGAGAACATGACAAACGACGAAAACTTCGTCTTCTTCCCCACGACTCTGTTGGCGAACAATGATCAAGGTAGGGGGTTAATTTCATTTTAGTTCCATGTTCTTCATTTCTTTCAAAACGAAGAACGAGGATGCTTTCTTTTTTACTGGTGGATTGTTGTGGTTCGTTCTAGAGGACCAATTGCTATCACCTTAAACGCAAAGGGTGTGGGAAAAACTAACATGGCTTGACACCCACCATCGATCTCTTTTGTGATGTCCTTCGGCATGATGATGAAAAAACGAGGCGACGAAGGTGGAGAAGACAAAGTTTATGCTTCTCGCGGCCTCCGTGACCCGCGCCTGCCCCGTGGCATCTTGCATCGCCACTGGCCACAACCCGGCCGCCAGTCGGCCTACCCGCCGGCCCGCTCGTGCCTCGCCGGCCTCACCGGTCACCTCCCGGTTGCCCCCCGGCCGGCCCGCCGGCCTGCCCGGCCACCACCCGGCCAGCCCGCCGGCCTGCCCGTGCCCCGCCGGCCTGCCCAGCTGCCTCCCAGCCACCCGCCGGCCTGCCCGGCCCCCACCCGACCACTACTCGGCCTGCCCAGCCGCCTCTCGGCCGCCCGCCGCCTCCCAGCCTCCTTGGCCACCCACCGACCTAATGTCCCACCCACCAACCTCTCAGCCTCCTCGACCGAACCACCTGAGCCGCGACCCTCACAACGCCCTGGCCGAACCGGCCACGCCCTCATGTCGCTCTCGGCCGAACCACCCTCACAGTGCCCTCCGGGTTGAACCGCCCACACGGCCTGTTGGGCGGGGCCCAAAGGGACGGGCCGAACCCAACAGGTTTGATTGGGTCAGTCCATACTAGGTCAGCCCAGATGAGGTCAGGCGGGGTCGGTCTGACCGGGTCTGACCGGACCGGGGCCCACTACCAACCCTTTACTTTCTTTCAGCCATATCTTTGGCACCAGACGTCTATTTGAAGAACCGTCAGAGGCGTTGAAAAACGTGGAGCGTGACGGTCCCTTTGAGTATACCCCACTAGAGTTCAGGGTATAGTTGAGATACGGTCAGGTTGGATCGTGCATGAATCCAACCGGGCCCCTGAGACTAAAAGGGTAATAACTCACAGACCAGGTGTCTGATTGACGCACCGTCTGTTGCATTGAGACCCCTATGACATGGTGGACCTTTGGGATACTTCTTCGTGGGACTTCGTGGCAGTTGTTTTATCTAAACTTGGCTTGAGGAGCGGAACCTCCCGGAATCAAGCATGCTTTGTGTGGAAACCCAGTGGTTGGCTGCTCTATGACTATAGTTCCTGGATCCTGTGTGGGTTCGACAGCTCTAACTACTGTTCCTAGATCCTTTGTGGGTTCGACAACTCTAACTACTGTTCATGGATTCTTTGTGGGTTCGACAGCTCTAACTACTTTTCCGGGATCCTGTGTGGGTTCGACAGCTCTGAATACTGTTCCTGGATCTTGTGTGGGTTCGACAGCTCTGAATACTGTTCCTGGATCCTGTGTGGGTTCGACAGCTCTGACTACTATTCCTGGATCCTGTGTGGGTTCGACAGCTCTGACTACTGATCCTGGATCCTCTGTGGGTTCGACAGCTCTGACTACTGTTCCTAGATCCTATGTGCGATCGACCGCTCTAACAACTATTCCTGGATTTTGTGTGGGTTCGACAACTCTGACTACTATTCCTGGATCCTGTGTGGGTTCGACAACTCTGACTACTATTCCTGGATCCTGTGTGGGTTCGATATCTCTGACTACAATTCCTAGATCCTGTGTGGGTTCGACAGTTCTGACTACTGTTCCTGGATCCTACGTGGGTTCGACATAATAGATGATTTAGTGGTTAAATCTAATAATCTATAACTCTCTACAAAAGTTGTATACCTGTGTGAGTTGAGTAAGTAACTTTTGTGTTTTACTCATAATTGACATGGATTACTCGATAACTTAGGTATATGCATGGTCATATACCTAAGTGGGGTGATCTGTTGATTTCATACTTTGTGGTTTATCCCTGTTGGATTTTGTGAGACCTTGAGGGTCTCGGGGTCCCTACTAAGTATCGTTATACTCACCCCTGCATAGACTATGCCCATTACTCATTGTGTTTGATGCAGACGACAGATAGTGCTGACCGAGGCTGAGAGTACTAGGACTGGACGATAACCGGAGGTGGACCTTACGACGAGTCTGTACACGGAGGAGACAGACACATGTGGAGTGAAGATGAGGCTATCTGTACCTACCCTTTAGGTAGGAATCCCAAAGTACGACCCAATAACTATTTTTCCTTTCTTCAGTTGTACTTGTATTTCCAGTTCATTGTACATTACCGTTGGGTTTGTAATTCCGGCCCTTTTTTCTTTTCATCACTCTTTTGTTATACAGTTTACCTAGTGTTTTGTATCCAGCTGTGTGCTCTATTGTGTTGTTTACAGTTTATAAAGTCAATGCCTTCCCAATTTTAGGTAATTACACCTTTGGTGCTAGTCTCCAGCCCCTGGCCTATGGAAGGCGGGCTTGGGGTAGTCATGACACGGGCCCCAGGGGATAGGTCATGACATCTCGCACAGAACTAGGGTTTCTTCACTAGAGTTGCTTTCTCCCCTCCTCTGGAGTAGCAGACTAGTGTTGGATTCTCAGCACAACGTGTTTTGGCCTCGGCTCTAGCATGCATCCTGGTTTCATCTCCAGGAAGGCTCGGTATTGTCTCTAACTTCTTCGGGATCTTGGACCAGCGTAGATGCGACCTAGAGATGGCTCTTGCATGGCTTCCAGCTACGCTTACGGTGAGTCTTGGCGTCGGCTCTGGTGTGCTTGGAGGGGGAAGTTCGTTCTTTCTAGTTTTGGATTTTTGTGATTCTATGACATCTCATAGGTCTAGTTTGGTGTGTTGAACTTTCTGTTTTGATGTCTTGAATGTTGGGGATCTTGTGGTTTCTGAGGATCTGTTGGTATGCGACATTGAAGTCGCTGGTTCAGATCTTTCCCTCCTTAACGGTCCTCTTGCTTCCTATGCCATAGTTGTCTCAGACTCGGGTGTGGGTGCGTCTATGGTTTTTTTCAGAGGATCCATGCCTAGAGAGGCGTTTCTGGTTCAGGGTAGCCCGAGTTCCCTCATCGAAGATATTCCCTTGGTGTGGTGTTGGGACATCCTGTCCTAGGTGATGATAGCTCGACAACGCATTACATGGATCATCATATGGTTGCTTCTATGGCTATGGTGGTTGTGGGAGTTACGCATAGTATGGAAGATTTTTCTAGGATGCCTTCGATAAAGGGGAAAGTAAATCTTGTGAAAAATTTCAGTGATTTTTTTCTGACGGTTATTGCTTTGTGGCCCAGTGATTTGCTATTTGAGTGTCTTGCAACCAGTTCATCCACATGGGTCTTCTCCAGATGAGGTTCAGATATGCGAGTTTTCACCTGGTCATCACTATCTAGTTTTTTATGTTTGAGAGGGTATAATGACACCATCGGTACCAATCCTGTGCATTTCGAGCAGTGGTGAGAAGGTGGAAGCTGGTCTTATTGTTTTCGATGCTAGGTAGGGGATCTTAATTGTAGTCTTGAATGTGTTTGTTTTTCCTAGAACATTGGAACATGGAGGAATGATTGTTTTAAGTATTTTTTCCTGTTGGGTTCCCCCTCATCCCTTAAAAGGGGTTTTATGCTAGTAATAAATTAATTTTAAGTCAAAACCCATTGGACGTAGGGTACTGTAGCAACACTGTAGCAGTGGCTGATACTATAATACCACTGCACACTTTAGTAGTGGTGAGCAACACTGTTGAAGTGTAGGTACCATAACAAATATTGTAGGAGCGACTGTACTATAGCAGGTACTATAGAAACTAGGTGCTATTCACATAATGGGCCTTTGGGCCAAAATTTGGGGCTTACGGGCCATGTAATGGGCTACATACCCATTGGGGCTTCGGGTAAAAAAATATATGATGTAATAAAAATGACCGGTTGGATGGGTTATTCTTTGGGGGATATGAAATTCCTTATAAGGTTTAGTGTATGTGGTGTGTGTTTGTGCTTGAATGCAATTGGACCCCTAAGCACATAGCATATGTATACATATTCATATTTTTTTACTGTAAATTAATTTATATACTATATTTAAAAATAATGATCATGATATATTTATATAAAAATTTATTTATATATGATGTATATACACAATATTATTAACACACAAGTACATATTTATGTTTCTCAAATAAGAATACAAATATTTACATATATATGTATTTATTTACATATATTAGAATATGCACATAAATACAAGTTAATGAATTTTTATATGGTAAATATCATCAATTTTTTTTATTTTGATGTAAATGAATATAAAATATATATTTATATATGTTTTAAAGGTTAAAAACACATTTTTAGGCAAATATGTATTTATACAACTAATTTATTACATGTATATATAAGGAAATATGAATTTATTTAATTATAAATAATACTAAATTATAAAAAATGATAAAACTGAAAACCATAATATCAATATGAATGTAAGACCAGATAATAAATTCAATCCCCACCAAAAAGGAAATGAAAACCCCTTAAACAATCCTAAAATTTCATTGAATCCTAATAAATGACAATACCCTAATTAAAAAGTCAGTTTTTGATGTCTTCTAGGCCTTTTGTGAAATAAAATAACAAAATTAGTGTTCCCTTGATTCATAAAGGTGTATATCTCATTGCATGCTTCGATTTGATATTTGGTAGAGCCCAAATGGACACCCAAATCAAAAGTTATGGTCATTTAAAGTTCATGTTTGATTTCATACTTTTCCAGAAACTATAATAAATTTTATTCTATTAATTATTAAAAAATTTAAATCTAATATGGTTTTAGTTCATTTCATAATCTTTTATTTGACCAATTAGATAGATAATATGGATTACCTGATAAAAAATTATGGTCAATTGATGCTGAAGTCTGATTTTCAACTTATTGGACATTTGGTTTCAATTTCAAATTATCATTAACTAATAATAATAGATATTTATTGATTAAACCATTATAATTAAATAAATTTAAAAATAATATACTCTATGGGATAGTAAATAATAAATAATAAATTTAAATTTATTTTATTTTCATCATTTCCCCATTATTTTTTTTGGAAACTGCCGTTATTTCAAGTCTATTTTTATAAAACTGCCTCTATTTCCCATTTATTTTTTTAAAAAACTATAGCTAAAAATATATTAAACCTCTTTTAGAAAAGATAATTCTAGAAAATTTAAAAAAAATATTTCAAAAAAATTTTGCATAGATTTTTAAAACCTTCATGAAAAAACCACACCTAAATTATTATTTTTCCAATAGTGAAAATATATGAAATTTTTTAATCTAATAAAAGAGTTACCCACTTTTAAAAAATTAGAACATATCCATATGGTTCTTTTTAGTCCATGTTAAAACCAGTGCTAAATCAGTTTTTCCCTATAGTGACAACATAAAACATATTTTAAACTAATCAAATAGTTTTCCACATCAAGGCCATTAGAACATATTCATATGGATCATTTTAGGACTGATAGAAAAACAATATTAGATGGAAAATATTTATTTATATTTTAGATGTCGTTTTTTCAAAATTTACTTGTGTTTATTTTTAAGACTTATTAGTGAAACATGTTCTATTTTTACTGAATTTTTCAAACATGTGTAAAATTTAAAAAAATATTGAATAGTGAGTTTATGAATTAACCATTGAAGGGAATTTTAGAATCATGAATTAAATTAATTTTTTTAAAAGCATGGTCTTAAAAATAAATTTTCTACCCCCCAAGAAACATGAATTGAATTTTGTTATTAAAATGAGGAATATGACCTTGAAAGAAATTTCTAAAATATTTTAATATGAATATAAAATTCCCACTCATTTTTGTTTTGAAGGAGTAAATACATCATGTTATAACATTAATAGAGTTATCAAAAGGAATATATTAAAGAAAATGCCTTATAAAATGTGAATTTTAGACATCCAAAGGTAAAAAACATCAAATGGTTTGGATGTATGTTTTATATCATTACCAACAATGAAAATCTTGGTATGTTCGATTGAATGGTTAATGAAGGAATATTATTAGGTTACTCATCAACTTTAAACACTTACAATATTTTCAATAAGATGTTAGAGGTATTTAATGAATCTACTCATGTTATGTTTGATGAAAGTGATCATTTTGGTCACACAAAAACTCATAATGATGACTTGAGTGGTTATGTCAACAACCTTGAACTTGATCATTGTTTTGATAACAAAAATGATGACAATATGGAACATGATCAAAAAATATTTGAACCGGAAGTGTATTATAATTAAGAATAAAAAATTATGCTACCTAGACCTCATAAAAACCATAAAGACCATCATATACAAAATTTTACATGAGATCAAGATATAGAGGTTAGGATTATAATATTTGTAGGAAACTTTATAAATTTTTTTCCATTCTTATGTCACCTAGAACATAAAATTTTAAAATATGACTTCGCTAACGAGATTTGGGTTTTTGAAATATAATTACTATAAACCTAGTTCAAGAGGGAATGAATATGGGAATTTGTCAATTGACCCTCTCACAATCCATCTATTTGAACAAATGTGTATTCTGAAAAAAAGGATGATCATGTTGTAATCACTAGAAACAATTCTAGCTTAGTTTCAGAAGGTTATAATAAAGAATAAGGAATAGATTATGGAGTGACATTTTCCCCAGTAGCTTGGTTAAAATCCACTATAATCGTGCTAGTAAATTCATATCATAAAAATTTCAAATTAAATTAGATGGATGTCAAATATTCATTCATAAATTGACTTTTAATGGAGGATGTTTATGTTGATCAACTTATTGGTTTTTGATGACCCCCATTTTCTTGATTCTATTTTTAAACTTACAACATGTCATTATGGTCTTAAA
Organism: Viscum album; assembly: GCA_963277665.1. NCBI lineage: Eukaryota > Viridiplantae > Streptophyta > Magnoliopsida > Santalales > Viscaceae > Viscum > Viscum album. The sequence goes on from OY728167.1 coordinate 284,116,596, forward strand.
AACGGAACCTAGATCCTAGTATAAAAGATTAACTTCATTTATTTTATTAAATTGTTTTAATGTTGGTTTTTTCAACCGCACCCTTTTCAATAAAACTTCATCAAATGAATATTAGTTTGTGTAAATATATGTTGATGATTTTTTGGGTCAAAAAATCTAAAATTTTGTAATGATTTTTTAAAACTCACAAAAACATAATTTGAGATGAGCATTAAGGGTGTGTTAAAATATTTTCTTGGTTTCCAAATTTAACAAAAAATGGAAAATTTTTAAACCAAATAGAATAGATACTTTTTTTACTTGTGTTTTTACTTGAAAATGGTAAGACTTATTCAACTCCTATGAGTCCCAATAATAAACTTGACTTGAATGAGGATGGAAAATAATTTGACAAAAAAATTATATCGATGAATAATTGGGAGAATTCTTTATCTTACTACAATTAGGCTAGACATTATGTTTTCAGTAAGTCTGTGTGATAGATTTCAATCCAATCCAAAATAATCTCATTTAGTTGTTGGCAAAAGAATTCTAAGGTATTTTAATGGTACTATTTATCCTTTTTTACACATTCCCAAAACTCTTGATTTTAATTTACCTTCATTCTCATATATGGTCTTTTGTGGGTGTAGATTTGATAGGAAAATTATCTTAGGAGCCTAATATTTTCTAGGTAAACCCTTAATATGGTGGTCTATTAATATATGGCACTCTTTAGTATCATAAAATGAAAAATATAAATATAATGTAGCTGGATGTTATTGTACAGATGTTATTTGGATGAAGTATATCCTTATGGGGTTTGGATTCAATTTTAATTGTGTTCCAATCAAATGTCATAACATATGTGTTGTCAACATTTCAATGAATATGATAAACTATTATTGAAAAAAGAAAATTAATAAAAGGTGACATTTCCTAATAGATCATTCACAAATTGGTCATATATCATTCGAATTATTTTCATAGAAACTCAATTATTATAAATTTTCATAAAACCTCTCCTTGATAACAGATTTCGTTTTATCAAATCCAAATTTGGTTGGATTAAATTTTGTTAATTATGATTTATATATTATATTATTGTGTGGGATTATAAACATATTAAATTCTAATATTTTATTCAATACAATAATTAGAGCATCCATTTTATCCATAATTGTAGAATAGTATGACAAACATCATATAATTATCATGATAACCTTTCACATCACTCTATGGGACACTTTGATTAACTCAATATGAAATAATGAAAATCATCTATACATGAAAACACCTTTTAAAACATAGTGCTATGATCTCCTTCATTTACAATACTCTTTTCCTAAATCATTTGAACCCTATTCATACATGAGTAAAACCCATAGACTAAATAGTATTGTTGCGAGTATCTCCAAGTGCTCAAGATTGGTATGGAAAGTGATGAGAGAAAATTCCTTTTATTTTAGTTGGCTCGATACGAAAAAATTGATAAATAAGAAACTTATTAAAATCCAAGGATGAAAAAATGTTTCCATTGTGAAATTAATAGAGTTCTTATCCAAGCTGTGATTTAATGAATTTTAGAAGACCATAGTGTTTCATTTTGGGGACTCAGAGTATCTTGCTACAGTGACCACAAATCTGAAGTATTTTTTTGATATCCTCAATAGTAATGGGAGAAGATTTTAGATGTCCCCGTGAAGGTCATTTATATTTATACTCATCTCTAGATATAGTTGATTATGTTATACTACAATATATAATGAATTAATTATTTATAACACCAGAAGTATTGAAGAAACATGTAATGTATTTTGAACCCAACAGAATTGTTCTCATTGTGTTTATCAAATCCGCAATATCTTAATAAAATTGTGAGTTTAGGAAAATTTTTCTTTAGGATGATACATTTTTTAATCTATTCTTGAAAAAGAAATTTGTGAACCTGGGATGTTATATAATGATGTATATGTGCCACAACCCAAATGAAAATTTTAATTTCAATCCATTTGTTAGAATTATTATGTTAATATTTTTTAAATTATGTGTCCATTTGTATGAGGTTACAACCACCTATTTAAAATAATTGATGAATTAAATTGATGGAGTGTTAACAACTATTAGATTTTCCTAGGGTTCATTAGCAAGGAAGTTAATTACACATGGTATAAAGGATGGGATGGAATAAGACTCTACTCAAGTTTAGGGGGATTCATCTTGTGCATTGGTTGATGCAAATTCAAATGAAAAAATTACTATAAGTGTGATTTAATCTTTAGAGAAACACGTTGTAAGTATATAAGTGTAAGACACATTGGACACCAAAACTATTGCTGATAGATTTCCCAAAGTATAGGTTCTTATATTAGATGATATTCATACTAAAGAAGAAATTTTCATAGTAGTTTATTCACTTTTACATAAATTAATTGTAGACACCCCTAATCTATCAACTATTCAACCATATGTCTCACAAGTTTCTATGTCTTAAGAAATATGGGTTGTATCTCTTACCAATCATGTGAGTGTTGGTCAATGATATACTATATCCACTATTTCTGGAAATACTCTTTTATATGAAGTGTCTCTACCTGCTTAGATAATAAAAATAATGAAAAGTGAAGTTGTGAAATTTATCAGTGATAACTCTATTGACAATGATGAATCGGAATTTGAAGAATCTAAGGAATTTTCTCAACTTATAGATAATAGAAAACTGGAGTTTGAATTTGGAAAACCATCTCACATCAAATAATTACCTCAATTTGATGAGAATCAAGATGCTGATGAAAATATTATAGTAGATGAAGATTAAAGTGTAGAGGTGGAATATGATATATCATCACCATCTCATATAAATCACTATAGATAAGAGATACCTATAAGTGAACTTGATTTGAATGATGACCGAGCCCATACAAGTCACTATGAGCTAATTTCTATGGCCAATTCATTGAAAAATAAGCTGATTGAGTCCAATATAGAAGTCAATTCTATTTGTGATTATGTTATCTAAAATTAAATTGGATAATCTATGGATGATTGTATTCATTCAGTTTGATTATATCAAGCAGATACCAAGTTCTCAAGAAAATACCTTCTCCAAAAAATTATTTTTATGAATTGAAATTATTTATTCATTCAAATTCAGACAAAGTATTGAAGGAAAATTTTGAATAATCCTTATACCAAGGATATTTGTGTCAGGATATTATAGATTTGAATGTGGAAGTTATCTCTCACACTATAGATACACTGACTAGTGGTATTTCCTCAATATAGCGTGATCTTCATTCAAAATGTGTTTTACAAGACCTTCCACATAGTGTTGTTTCTGATGTGAGGAGTTTTCCATACTTTCTAATAGGAAAAATTACCAATATGAATCCATATGAGAAGGATTTTATTAATATAAATAATGACAGAGTGTTGGTCACTCTAGATGGATTAGTGAAAACTCAAAGGAATAGAGTTTTATTATTATAGGGTCAATAAAAATAGATAGGTCCATGCTTCAAAACTTTTATGTGTTAAAAGAATGGTTGGTTAATCATTATCATATTATTAAGAGAAACATGATATTATACTCTTCTTCTAAAAAATAAGATGATTTTTTAATCTAAAGGAGTGTCGAGTTACCTCTAAGAGTAAATAAATTATCTTTACACCAAGAATTTCAACTCCTGCTTCAATTTCAATCAGTTTATCTGAAAATTAGTTTTTTGTTTTGAATAGTTAATACATAATTTTTGTAAAAAGAACATTTGAAAAACTAATTTTGAAACTTTTACCAAAATACTTGGAACTATTTTTCCATATTTCGTGACTACTGCAAAAATGTCATGGTCAAACGGATTGACATGTGTGTTGAAGAACTGTATGGCCTGTAGGAAATATATACTCTAGTACATGCAATAACTAATCATCATGCTTTTATATATTAACATTTTAAGGAGATATTTGATCAAAATTATATTTATTAAATGTAAAATCTTATTTTTATTATAGAAGTTTCATTTTCTTCTCCTACCACTTCAACTAAACTACATTTCACTCATGAAGATTGATTTGACATGGTCATAGCTCAGAAAGTTTCTATCGATATCTAATCTTGTTTTGTGAGGATTACATAAAGATATTGAGATGTACATAGAGGATCTTGTGTCACAATGGGTGTTGTTTTTTGATATAGTGTTTATAACCCTCTACTAACCACTCTGTTGCCTATAGGGAAACCTCAATCTTCCAGGAATCCACCACCAAAACATTATCACACACCACATGAAGGATTTTTTTATCCATGATGATATTTAACTCATATTTCCTAGAATCTCACAAATATTTTAATGTTTTTCTATTTTCCTATTGAATGTTATAAATTGTCAACTATTATCCTTCTTTATTCAATGATTTTCATTATATTAATTATATATATCTCTTATATTTCACTTTTATTTTTATTTTTTCTTCTTAACTATGTTATTTTAATTTCATGTCCATGAAAAATACGATTGAAAATCCTATACTAACTATTTACACTTGTTTATATACTATAATAGAAGTGTCATTCTTGCCTCATTCTTTTTAGATATTAAAAAAGTGGTAGAATTAATTATAAACTTTTTTACATGGAAATTCATTGAAATCACCCTTATTTTTATAAGAAAAATTAGGCTCAAACCTTGTTTGTGGAAGAAATAAACACAACATTCCAAAGAGCTCATTTCTACAATAATTTCAAAATAAATCATTTTCTATGTCAATTATTTATGGTTTTCGTGATCATCAAAATTGGGGTGATTGTTAGATGTACTTATGTTGTTCCAAAACAACACCTTTTTTTATATATTATGATGATTCATAAGGTCCCTATTTATCAAATAACATTATTACTTTCAATTTTTTATAATTTTATGTCTAAATATTATTAAATATTATAATCTATTGGATGTATAAATTTTAATGAATTTATCTTATACCATAGAATGTAAATTTAATTATTGATTGAAAAAATTGACATGTTTATCAAAGAAGATTATCTTGTAGTGAAGGACTATCTTATTGGAAACATGATCTTTATGTGAATAAATTTTTGTAATTTCATTGAAATCAAGAGTCTATGCTAACGTATTTTATCCTACATAATATTATCATAAATTATTTTCTAACATAGTAATTGAAATGCCTTACGAAGTAGATGAATTATCTTATGACGAAGTCAAGATCAGAAAAAAAAGATAGATATATTCTCAAAAAATTATTTTACCTTATGAAATAGAGTTATCATATGTAACTTGTAAATCTAGATTATTTTTATTATGCAACACATAATTCAAATATCTAATGGATTTTATCTTAATAAGATACTTGGTATAATTATCTTATGAGAATACTAATGTCAGATGATTATCTTATGAAAGAAAATTTATCTTTTGTATCATTATTATTATAATATTACCATTTGAATGACCTCTTGATAATTCAAATCATTCTTTTGCATGAATTATAAAATTATTAATCTAATTATTGAAAATAAAATTTGAGAAAAAGAATATTTTTCATTAATGGAATGATTTGATAAAAGATATTTATATCATCTCTTTCATATAAGATTATCCCATATTCCAAAAATAAGGACACACAACATAGATAAAATATATCTTCAAAAAAATGTGAAGTATTTTCTACTACACCATTGTTACAATCGAGTAATATTGAGTCCAATTTAAAAAGAGAATATATAAATAGAAGAGTTTACTATTCTATAAATAGAGAGGCACATACATAATAAAGAAACCATACATGCATTATAGAAATCATGAAAATTCAAAACAAGATTATTCTATATATTTTATGTACTTACAAGATTATATTTTTCAATTTAAGAAATTCCATGGAGGCACTTAGAAGACTCTCATATTCTCAGAAAGTTTACTCTTCTTCTATCAGTTTCTTATTGCAAATGTATGTGGTAAAATTTTCCAAAATCCATTTATTCATCTCTATTTATATATGAACTCATGAAATCATGTCTAATAAGGTCATGGATTTTTAATTTAAAGGGATATCCAGTTAAAGGACCTTAGACTATTATAACTAGTAAAATATTATTACATTCATCTTGGAAGTCCATAAAAAAGGTAAAGTATAGTGAAAATAAATAAATTGATGGAGTAGAGTGTTGGATGAGTTGAATAGAAGATATATGTTCCCTAAAATACTATAACTCTATTGTGCTATATCTTTTCCTTTCACCATTTATTTTTACTACTTTTTTTAATTATGAAAATATAAGAAACTTCATACCTTGAAGTGGGTGGTTTAAAAGTAAGATAATTTTCAAGAACACAATTCACCCCTCTCTTGAGTCTCTGTATAGTCATTCTCTGAGCAACAATAACCATGATAAATAGATTTAATAAAGGAGGAGGATGAATATAAATTAAGATGAAACAATTTGAAGAAGATAGAAAATTTAAATTAGAACAATGAACCAATGATAATAAAAGAAAACAATATGTTAATCAATAAGTGAGATAAAAAAATCCTTGAACATTACCAAAAATGTATATAGAACAAATATATACTAAGGTAAACCCTAAGAAATCTGATAGAGAGAATCCCTAGAGAGAATTATTTTACCCTTATTTATTATTGATTCCCTTTTCTATTAATTATAGACTTATATTATCATTAAATACTCTATTTTTTTGAATTTTGTTGTATAATATAAAAGTTCCTTATTGTTAAAACCTTTAACTGTGCATGATACATTGAGTGGAACATTCCTATTTTCCATTATATTAAGTTTACTCATAATAAATATTAGGAAATCTTGAGATTAGAACCCTTTCAGAGTCCTAGTGGACTGTGTATCTATATTGAGAGGGGGTGAATTAGTGTATAAATTTTTTCCTAAATAACTTCAACAAAAAATCTTACCTCATTTAATTTTTTAATCTGTACCATCAGTTAGGATGTATGGATCATTAGTATACACCCCAAAACATACTCCAATATACAATTTAGATGATTTAAGGTAAATGAAACACATGAATTTTTACAAGGATCGACCCTAGTATGGGAAACCAACCCCTTTCAATGTCTGGTTATTATCTCGATACATATATTTTAAATGTTCTTATAAGTGTTACCATGGGTAAAGTTATCATCCATTATCTAGGAGTGGATATAATCCTTACTCTGATTTCAAAAATATTCCACATGTGCTTAGGATGTCTCTTAAGAATCCTTCTCTTCCTCTTGGTAGGAATGTGGAATTGTTTATACTACAAAAAACATCCTTCACATGTCCATAATGAACTTCTTCATGAACATGACATTGAAATTCAGACTCATCTTCTAATTATCTTATATGCCCATTAGCCTTATTCTTATTCTGATAAAAATAATTTTTGGAGCCCTCAAATGTCAATCACTTGATTGTATAGACTTTATTATGTAGGCATTGGATTCTAGACTTTATCTATATTGTATTATGATAAATATTGAATCCTAACTCAACTCTTTGGAATTCTATGTTACATTCTTCTCAAATCTTCAACTAATAGATCTTCAAAACATCATAGGTCGGTAACACCCTCTAAAATTATTCTCTTCTCAGATTCTCTTAAATCTATCTATTTTGTACCTATAATTCAATTATAAATAATCTCGGTCACCATTATCAACTCAATGTCTCCCAAAATGTTAAGTGATTTTAAGTATTTAAGTTCCAATATCTTTACACCTTTGTATTCTGATTCCTAAATATTCAAATCTCTAAAGATTTAGTGGCCAATTCTTATTTCAAATCATTTTATGTGTTGTTTCAATTCATCTACATCTTTCCTTTATCTTTGAAAAAAAATCATATCATGTTACATGAAATCTTGTCTAAAATAACTAACTCAATATTCTTGTTCATTTAACATCCATCTCAGTATCATATCTTTTGATTTGACTTTTCATAAACACAAAGTCCCTTATCATATTTTTGTCCTTTAAATGTTGTAGATTTAATTTCCTGGTTTTACCACTTTAATTTCAACACACAAACTTTCTCCATCATTAGTTTTTTAAAATATAACTTTTACTGATAGGGTTATGGTGTAAAACATATGTTTCTCATACATGTTGGTCTGACATCAACATGTGGTATCATCCTCTTTTTTCACTCAATTTGTAATCAATTTATATTTTGATTGATGGTATACTCTTTCTTATAGTGTATCTATCATCCAAACATCTGGTTTTCCTTCTCTTCCCATCTTATTCTTCTCAAATTTTCAACACTTGGATATTTCATTCATAATTCTATTACTTTACCCTTATAATTAACAATATTGGCGGCCAAAAAATTTAGGGATTCTTCCTTTGGACTCATTCAGTATCATTCTTATATATTATATAATTTTCATTCATCATCAATATGTGTGATCATAGTATCTTCTAATCACATTGTATTCCACCTAAAGTGACGTCCAAACATATGAGATTTTCCATCAACTGATCATATTTTGAATTATCTTTCATTTCTTCTTCTTTTTCTTATATCTTCAAAACTTCCATGATATTTTACAAGAATATTTAATTTCTAGTGAGTATGTCTTGGGAAATTCAATATTTGGATTTAATATTTTAACTCAACTTATATCTCTGTTGGACATCAAGTAAAGTGACATTTATTTATTTTAATAATCAACAGATTCATTGATTGGCGTTTCCCTTTTGAAATTATGTTTTCTTGAGATTTAAAAAAAACTAAACATCTTTTTCTTATAGAGATCTCCTAACTCATCATTATCATTGTATAAAAAATAAGTTCTCTTTCCATAGGTGTTACCTAATTTTTAGTAAGATCTATGTATTTTACAATTTTTGGGGAAGTGTTCTATGCATAGGGTCAACTTCACTAAGTGACATCTAATGGTTGTAAATTCAGGAAAAAATAAATTTGAAAATAATTTTATATCTTCAGATGGTTTTTTTATCGGTGAATCATCTTATTGATTCACTGATATTTTTTTATATGTAGAAAATTTAGATTCAAAAATACTATCTTGTAACTTCTTGGTAAACAAAAACCAACCAGTCAACTACTTTTTCAAATAATTATTTTCATTCTCCCCTTTGGATACCTCTTCAGTCTCCAATTACTATTGTAGATTGTGCTTCTTCAACCTTTTATAAATTATCATTAAATTTAACATTAGAATATTTTAATCAATAGTATGATTTTTGGGATACATATAGTGGTAATCACCCATTAATAGTATTGCATTCAAATCATTAAATTTCGTGACCATTTTCTTTTTATCAACTAAATTTTTTACCATGTCTTCTTCAGTGTGAATCTTCTAATAGTAGAATTAACATCCACTAGTGTTCCTTATTCTGATAGTAACAACATTTTATGTATAAAAAAATAGTTAAAATACTTCCAGAAGACCAATAGAAAAACTTACATTGAATTTTCTCATTGACATTACCAAAATCCATTAATAATAAATACAATGCTTCGTCATCACCATCCATGGTGTAATCCACCATCCACATCCACATTTAAAATATTTCTCATTATTAGTTAGTTCTTTGGAAGCTTCTTACCTTTTTTGGTATGTGGTAAAATGGAAATTCCTTCCACCATGAACCCTCATAGCTGAACATATAAAATGAAATTCCTTTATTCCATATTTATCATAGGGTCCACAAGACCATTGAGACTCTATATTCATCACTTCAACATTGAGATCACAATAAACTATGTCTTTATAGTTATAAAAATATGTAATTGATTTTTTTTGAAGAAATGGTATTTAGACACTAAAAAGGTTGATTTTTCATTGATGGTGATTGAAAAAACAAAATTTGTACCTTAAAATTATTGTAATTTTTTTTTCATATAAAATGGATAATCCTGCCAACCTTTTCATGAGTTCAAGTAATTTTTTTTATCTAAAAACATAGAGGGTACGATGAAAATATGTATTAAATATTTTTTTAATTACTCCCACTCTATGTAATGGGTCTCCCTCTACCGAGTTAAAAGAGGTTATTTATTTGCTTTAATAATAAAATGAGGCTTCGGCCCCAACCTTTAGAAAAAATCTTGGTGTTCATAAATAGTGTTCATAACAGATCAACTTCATTATATAGGGATTAAATAAGTAAATGAATATTATCATTATTAAAACATTGAAGCACATAAAACAAATTTTCTATAGAGTTTGTCGATGACTTTATAGTTCATAGACCAGAAGACCCACTAAAGGATGGTTCTCACTATTACATAAAGGAAAAAATTATAAGTTTTTTCTTTCTAGAGAACATCAACTCTCTATATGATGCTTTTATTTTTTATAACATGGGTTAATTGGGTGAGCACTACCATCATAGTTTTGACTATAAATTTTACTATAGGAGACATCTCAATTGAATAATTATTAAATTGTCCATCACATTAGTTACTTATATGGTTCCACCATTATCATCCATTTACTAAAAAAAGAATTCAAAATGAAAAGAATAATATAAATAATATAATCCAATAAGAATTTATAATGATGCTTATACAATCAAAATATTTAATCTTTAAATCACCAATATATCATAACTTATGATGTTTTTTTAACATTTGGTTTTTAGTGTATTTCTCATTATACTCCCAAACTATATCCCTAAAAAATAACCAAATAATTTTATAATACCAACTATAACTACTCATAACTCACAATTGTTTTTACTATACTCACATATAAAAATCATTTGAAATTATATAAAAATACACATCCAAAAACATAAAGGTCTATTGTCTTTGAAGACTAAATGAATATTACCACATTGAAAAAATGAAAAAATTGAAATTTATTTTTTTATTTATAATAGACTTCCTATAATTCTTTATAATCTCTTCACTACTTGTGAATCCCTATGGATATATATCTAAAGAAGGGTTCAAATAATAGTTTTATATAATCAAAAGGAATTAACAAAGAGAATAGTCAAAATGAGATACCATAAGAATAGAAGAGTACATCCTCATATGATATCATAATCGAAATAAGAATCATATAATTGGAATATGTAAGAGTAAATTTAAACAGACATAAAACATAACATCAAACTCCTCATTCATGGTTCAATACCAAGGTATTATAACATAACATGCTAGGTTTATTTATTACACACTATATATAGCATCTCATTATATATAATAATTACCTAAGGATTAGTGTTTTATAATTTTATTCCCTTCATTCACATCATAAAATGAAAATTAATATGAGTTTAACATTAAAAAAGGTATGAACTCTATCATACAATAATCATAAATTTAGAATATGATAACTCATAATAATAAAATGTGTTACATGATAATTTCCTAGAGCATAATCAAATCATATGAAGATAAAGATTCATATAATTACCCAAAAAATGGATATAATAGAATAATACATTTAAAAGGATAACATATAATAACAATATATGATAATATATAATAAATTGATAGAGATCACGAAAAAGTGAATCAAGGAGTTAATAATGCCAGAACCTTAATTTTCTATGAGATAAAAAACCTTGTTATTTCTACCATTTTATTTAAATGAATCCTTATAGGAGTGTCTAGTTGGTTCATGGGGGAAATAGAGGTGTCTGGGGCCTGTTAAGATCCTAGGGTCCATGATTTATGCAAATGTAGACAAGCATTATGGTTAGTAGAAATCATGAATCCTATTCCAACCTTGTTCCATGACCATGTGAGGTGGGTCTTGAGACTATTCTTGTTTCATGGTTGGTACACGGTTTGGAAATCCATGTGGCCAATTCATGTGACCCCTTGAACTTGGGTAAATAATCAATTTTCCCTTACCTTTTTAATTAAATTTTATCTCCTCTCACCCCTCATTTCTCACTCATAGAAGGCTATATATGGGAGATCACTCCTTTTCCCATTGGGATTGTATTTGACGTATCTACCTCATATGGTGTTTTAATTTTTCACCATCAATCTTGTTGGATGTGCACTGGGGAGTTTTATAATCCAATTGTACCTTTTTCATTTTTATTCCTCTCAAAAGAGTATTTTTTGTGTTATATAATATTCCATATTTTTAGTGTATTTTTCTCTTTGTATGATTTATTTTTTTCTAGCCAGAATTAGAGTCGAATAATCGCCGAGGAGTTGACTACCAAGCTAAGGCAGATGGTATCGTTATTTTACCTCAATTTCTTAGTGTTATATATATATATATATTGTTCCCCACTCTATATTTTCAAAGCATCTATTAATGTAATGAAATTATTATTGAATTAAAATATGTCGTAATGAATTTTATGACCTATGAAACCTATTTATAAATGTTTAAAGGTTATGGAACTGGAATTTGAATCACCCATTGGGTGTGTTTTCAAACTCGATTAAACCACCACAAGTGGAATATGGAATTGTTTCACCTTTGAGGTGTGTTGTTTACCCCTCTTTATATGATGTTAAATGAATTGGAAATTATAAATTGAATTGAACAATGGTTTAAATAGAATACCATGTCCCTAGGCCCTTGTCCGTTGTCATTGCTCACTTATTCTTGAGTTTTCCACTATAAATTAAATTGTCAATTAAAACTAATGGATGAATTTGTGTGTAGATAGGGATTATAAGACTATTTTTTTAAACCACCTTCTTATGTGAGTTAATTGATTATAATTGTGAAACCCAATTTGATTAATATGTGTGATTCTATGGTATTGGTAGACTACGAGACCATGAACATTCTTAATGACTTTACCAGAGTGAGAGGTGGGTTATAATTTTGGATCACCATAGAATGAAGCTCATATCTATAATAATTAAATGATTATTATGTTTATTGGGTTACACATGGGTTCTTTTGTGAATTACATGGAAAAATCATTTGGAAGATAGCTCATATATGCTTGAGCGATACATGGGCTCCATTATAGACTGTCAAGGGTAGACTTAGAGGGAAAACTGTTATTACTAAACGAGTGGTACTTGGACTCCCTATGTTTACTACTAAAGATGGCCTTAGAGTGTATCTTATTATGTATTCCTTGAGTGACACTTGGGATCTTATTATGGACTGCTAAGTATGGACTTAGTCGGTGTTGGATTTAAACCATACCTAAAGAGATACTAAAACTCCTATGAGGGATTCCAAGGATGATATTGTAAGGTGTTTGGTTCATGTTATCCCTAAAGTGATACCCAGGTTCCAAATTAGGAAATACAAGGATGGGATCAGGTCACATTATAAGTGAATAATAATTAAATAATGGATTGATGATACAATGTATCTTTCATGATGAATCACAATATTTGATTCGATCATAGCCTTACATTTTATTGGTGGCCTTATTATACACATCATAATGGATATGATACAAGAGGTATTCTTGTTCTATGATCTAGGTCCCAATATTTCATTATAAATTAAAAAATGATTTGTGTGATTACTCAAAGATATTATGGCATATGCTGAAGTAGGTTGCATAGGACAGGTGTTCCATGGGGACCCAAACCTATGTGGATTATTTATATACAAAAATTCATTTTCTACTTTATAATTACATGCAAACTGATTATTATATACTCACACACTTGATGTAATTAGACATCGTTTCTAGGGTCCTACTGAGTTTATCTTACACCTTACTCAGGCTTCCTTTATGGTACTTGAAAAGACTTCATGGGGGCAGGTAGAGACATGGGAAATTTCTGAGTTTCTGATACTTGATAGATTGTAGCATGGGAGTGGGGAAGCACAAGACCAGGTTTACGAATCACGATGTTATCTAGAGATATACTTTTTGGACATTTTGGATATTTTCATATACTTTTATATATGTGTACCTACTACCATGTATTCAAGTATATTCCTTTTTATAGCATGTCATGATCATCAATTTTTATATGACATTGATGGATTCTATTACATAGTTATTATATGATGTATGTTTAATATTCATATGTTTAGTTATATTTATGATTCCTATATTGATTCATTTATTATTCCACTATTCTACACTCTGATCATGAGGGTATAGTCTCCCCACATCTCAACCATTGACACTCGCTGCTAGTCGTCAGCCTCTAGAAAATGGGGAGGTGCGCTTGAGGTCATGTGGCCAATCAGGTGTGGTGACTATTGAGTGGACCAAGTAAAGGACACAAAACATTGGTATCAAAGGTTTATTTTATTTTCCTTACTATTTTGGGATGGTATAAATGAGAAATAGGATCTGTTGGGAGTTGGTCATGAGCATATTCCTGGGACTAGATGGCCCATGTTTAGTGAAAATCCATATTTCTTAGGATGAGAAATGTTGTTCTGAATTTTTCTCATTTTAGTTGTATTGATTTCATCACTAGGTGATGCACATGACTATTTATGTTTCACATGGTTATGGATTCTTACCCATGGTAGATATGGAAGGGGATTATTACATCACACATCATCATAGGAACCTCAATATTTGTATGTCATGCATTATGACATCCCACGTTTACTTACAATGTGTATTTCGTGTACCATTCTTTGGTTCATTTATTTCTATGTCCATGAAATTGTGCTAACATTTAATGTATATATTTGATAAATGATTTTTTGGGATTAAATGAATGCCACATTTCAATTTATAGGATGTATGGGACCTTATAAATTGGAAATAGTGATCTATATAAGTCAAACATTTTAAGATAATTACTATATAAATGTGATTTAATTAGAATTAAATGGAGTTAAAAACTAAAATTTTCATCGTTAAATTGGGATTCCAATTGAAATTTAAAGGGTTTTTTCCTCTATAATTTCAATTTCTACTCTGTGTACTGGGAACATGGACTTATAGTAGAGAACATTCCCATAACATGGCCTTATTTGTGGGTAGTAGGTAGTGCCACTTTCCTTCCTTACAAATTATACATCACCCAAACCTAGAATTAGGAGAAAGAAGAGGGATGCGACTCTTATATAAGATTCCTTGTTCCTATCATAATAATATATATGTGCTTTTAGCGGTTGTAAAGTCTTATTTCGGGACCCATGTTTGGAATTTATAAAGACATTCCACAATGATGTCCTTGAGTTGTACACCCTGATGGTAGAGACGACCATGCTCTGGAGGTAGTGGGACATGGTTCATCAATAAAACCTTTAGTGGTGACTCTTGAGGCACCACCAATTATACCAGATATGGGAAACAACAACCAGTTTCTAGAGGGTTTCATACATGTTATATAGACTATTCAGGGATCCCCATGGCCCACCCTTATTATGGAAAAGTTGACCCATGAGTTCCATCAACAACATCCAACCATGTTTTCAGGGGGATAGAGGACCATAGGATGTGGAGTCTTTGTAACTCCCCGACCCCAGTTACCCAGTGTCAGTTCATTATTTTAATACATTGTCATGATTACAAGGAATCAAGTCCCAAAGGACCGATCATTTTAGCAGTCTTGGAAAATAGATTACATACATGAATGTTACATTACACTTCATAACATTCAAAACAGCATAAATAATCCTTTATGAATGCCATTATTACCTTGTCTTAACCCTGAATATGAATCACAATACACTTTTAGGAATCCTGGAAAAAATATAACATAGAAAGGGGTGAGCTCAGATGCTCAGTAAGGATTACAATACAACAAAAAATTTCATAAATAAGCATAAACATTTAAGGCAATGTATAACTAAAACAAAATCCTTTTAAACTTGAACATCAACATAATATGGAAAAAATGAAATGAAATAATTCCATTTACTTATTCACATGGATATTCCACTAATTGAATAATCACATGAAATATCAATAACCACTTTCATAATGATGGAATGCATAATTCCAGACTATCATAACCACATAGCCAAGGCCTTGTGCCAAGACTACAAATAAGATTTTGTCAAGGCCTCGTGCCAAGACACTATTTTGTATCATGAGACCTACCGATGCATCAAGGCACTATAGATGGCTCCACCTGTAACTTATTATGTCGAATTAATTCCTCATATGAATAGGTTTAAACGTAACATAAACATTCGTATTAAAACTAGCATACGAATTGTCAATACTTTCTCCATAAACCATGATTGGTATAAAAATAACACATCCACAGTAAAACATATCATAGAACCTTCAATACAATATGGATGTTTTGTATCATAATAAACCAACTTCAGATAAGCTTAAAATCCATCAAAGGATGTTGACAAAGATGAAATTAAAACTATTTGAGAGAAATATCTCTTTTTTTGAAATCATTGAAAAGTCACACATTTATAAAGGAAGTAATTTAAAAGATATTTTTTGAATCAAAGTGTCCCATACCACTTTAAAATTTTTGAAAATAAATATCATTTCAAAACATTCATGTCCATATAAATAAATCCTTATAATAATTTTAAAAACATGGACATTAATTAAAAATATTTAGAAAGATAAATCTTTAAAACATTTAAAATTATGATCTTGATAAAGAGTACCTTTCACAAAATCTTAAAATATTCATTTTTAAATCTTTTAAAAGTAACATAATTATAAAATAAAACATTTACTTTGAAAATATTCTTATAATATTGTAAGAAAATCTTCGATGATTTTATAACGGTGGTAAATAGCCACACCCGCCGTATAAGTTAAAAAACATTCTTACCCTAATTCTGTCGAAAAGGTTAAAAAGGACCTTATTTGGAAAACGACAGAAATATTCATTTATAAACACCTTATAAAAAGTCAAAAAAGGATATAAATGACTTTAACCCATATTCTGTAAAATATTAATAATGTTTTGAAATACATTTTTAAGAAACATGGATGTGGATGATAAAGAGGTCCCAATAGATAATTACGTATAAACAACCTCGGATAATGAAGAGATTGTGAAATAAACCCTTACCTTGTACTTTTACTTGGTTGATGGTAGTTTAACCTCCTGTATAATGGTGAAATAATTTTAATTAAATTATACTATAATCATATATATTAATATGATATCATATATGATCTTTTAACATTGCTTTGTTAATAAAATCTTAGTATTATCGTCGTTTTGGGTGTTAACTTACTCATTTTCTTTTATGTGTTTGTTACATAAACTGTGTTTTTTATGGATTGGTTGTATCATATTCATATTCAGAATTATATTAAGTCTTATAAACATTATTTTTAACCATCAAATGAAAATTAATCTTGAATGGATATGATGGGTAATGAATCTCATCGCGTTCGTGGAGATGGTAGTCCGTACATACGCACGAGCGACAATATCATTCTTTTGATACATAATTGGGTATTATATAATATATAAAGAATCATTATCATGTTATATTTATTATTTACATGAATTAATCATCATTATTATATCCATCCAAATAATAATGTATTGAATAACAATTACACCACGACGTGGAGACGGTAAGACGTACGTACGCACGTATGGTGACATGTCATTAAATGGATGGATAGAATACTGAATTTTCTTGTTCAATAATTATAATAACATCAAATTATATATAAGATACTGGATTTATTATTTTATAATGGAAATAACAAGGAAAGAAGAAGTTGAAGAAGAAAGGAACTTGAAAAAGGGTGGTGAAAACATTACTTCTTCTTCAGGTTCTTCTTTTTGATTTGATAAAAAGGGCTCTTTAGGTTGGCTTTCTGATAAAACTAAGGCCTCTAGGTTGAATTCGGGGAATTTGGGAGGATAATTGGGAAGGTTTTGGCCGAACCAAAAGGCTTTTAATGTGTTAATAATTGGTTAGAAGTGGTTTCTTTTTATAAGGGGGGGAGGGGCTCTTTAGGAAAAACATAAAGTATTATTTTTTAATAAAATCATATTCGGTTTCTAATGGCTAAAAAGTGGATTATTAAAAGTCTAAGGTGGGGATGAGTCTAAATCCTTTCAACCAATAGATTTTAGACAGATTTGGGTCATTATATTAACCTTATCTTTTAGTTTTAACTCTTAGTTAATCAGTTTGACACTTAACATGCCACTATGTATTTTTATATTATATAGTTAATAAACTTACTATACACATCCAAGAGACCCCAAAGTGGTCCATTAATGATACACCAATAATGATATAAGTCCTTTGGACGAACCTTATATTTTTAGGAATATAATATAAATTAGTAATATAATATTTGTTTAAAAACTCAATTATGTAACTTTTGACACTACTCAATAATTTATTTTTGTTAAAGTCTTAAAAACTTTATTAATTAGAAAAAAAATAATTTAAGCATTCCTAACATGACATATTAACCAATAAAATTATTTTATGTCATAAAAAATTTAAATTATATTTATTTTAACATTTATAATAATAATTATTTGATTCATTCATTAATAAGGAAAATACTGCATCATTATTGTGTCATATATATTTTTACATTTTAAATGTATAAAAATTATAAATAAAATACCATAATGTAGGAAATCATTTTATCTTTATAATTAATATTTATAATCGAAAATATAACAAATATAACCCTATGTAAAAATTGTTTTTCTAAAAGATATAAGCTTATGTCATTTTTGTATTTACTTTAACTTAATTAATATAAAGTGTCCCTATCACCTAAAAGTGGCTCCATGGGGTCCCAAAATCGACCCAAAGATACCCATGGTCTGACATGTATCCACCAATAAGGTTAGGACACGTTTTAGGGTAATTTATTATTATTATAATATTATTTGTTTACCCTTATTTACTGGATTTACCCTTTAACCATGGTAAATAAAATATTTACCGAAGTAATTATTCAAAATGTCTAAAAATAAAAGTTACCTATTTACACAATTTGTACATCCTGATTAAAAATATGGAATCCATTTTTCCAAATTCAAAATACAGAAGTGGCAGAAATTAATTTAAAATTAATTCCCGTTGTCAAAACAAAAAGCGTGTTTTTAAGATATAATAACTATCAAAAGATTGATACTTCCTTATGTCCGGTTTAATTGTGAAATTATGTCCAATGACCAAAATTATATTAAATGGTAAAAATATATTATAAATATACTTAAAAACCACTCAAATTCATAATTTATCACTATTAATTATTTTGATTAAAAGAGTTGTTTTTAATTAAAATTTAGTAGTTTTCACTATTCATCAAAATATAAAAGTTATCCAAAAAGTACTAAAATTTCACCCTAGGATAAATTTGATATTCTAAATCCAAAAATGAAGTCCATTTTGAGATATAAAATTTATAAAATTTCAAAAGGTAGGTATTACTATTCATAACGGCTAGTTTGATTGGTTGTAGTGTGTGTTAGAACTCGAAGTTGCGTACAAAACACGCTACTGTATTATTCAAAGAGAAGCATATCGTGGAAGCTTGGGGTGTTACATTGTAAATTTTTTATGTCCCCATTCTAAAGAATAAATTTATTTAGTCAAATTGAATATATAAAAGTTTAAAATATTGGATTTAAAAAGGGTTCACTATTAAAAGTTGGTAAAAGTGCATTTTTGAAAAATACTTCTTTTATCTGAATAAAATGAATTTGTTCTTACATTGTGTCTAAGAAACTCATAATATGGATTCTAAAATTATAAGGATTATATAAGGTTCAGAATTCAGTTAATACTATTTATAACTGCTTTTGAATAACTAATTTGGTATGTCATGGTGCACTTGAACTCGGTGTTACGTGTAGTGCAAGTTATTGAATTATTTTGAAGAAATAATGCACTATGAAATCGTGGGGTGTTACAGTCTTGGATATAGGTCATAATATCAATTTACTAGAATCTCAAGACTCCCATCGAGAGGAGAGTGAAGCTCATTACATATATGCTTCATATTTTTCCAAGATATGGTGGAATGTAATTACTCAAAATGATCATCCTCAACATATGGATTAAAGGTATTTTCATATGGAATTATATGAAAATTTATATACTAACACATTGCATGATGATAAATCCCAAGAGTTTATACACTTGGAGCAGAGCACCTTATCAATCAAAGATTATTTGATAGCCCCATCGGAATTTTTATTTCCCACATGGTTACTGAATTTAGAAATTTGTAACATGGATAAAACAAACCACTAAACTATAGTTTAGTATAGGATATAAAATATTGAGTTCAAAACCACAAATATAGGTTTGGAGAAAATAATAATTCAATAAAAAATATCTAAACTAATTTTGATTTGAAAAAAATGAATTTAAGCTACCGAGCTTGTGATTGATGAAGAAAATGGGGTGATATAATATAAAAATGGGGTTCAGAAACCAATAATTCAAGGTTCATAGATAACATGGTATTAAATAATTAATTAACAATAATTTATTTGTCGAAATCATGTCCTGGTGATTCCAATGGTCATGGTAAATGATATTTTTCCAAAACTCTACTTTTCTTAGGGTGAGGTACATCGTATTGCAAATAATGGGTACCCATAAAAGTTTTTTAAATATAAAGTAAGATTAAAACCAATAGTGAAGGTATAAGTATAATACCTATAACTCACAATAAAAAGGGATTTCAATCAACTTAGTGAGTTGTCTCTCTCAATGAAAGAAGGAAATTAAACCCACTTCCCAATCATGCATATAATATTCATGCAAAAAGAATTAGGAAAGGGATAAGAATGAAGTAAAAATAAAAAATCCCAACATAAATTGAAATGAAAAATATTATACCTTATACAATCAGTCCCCATTAATCACGAATTTCATGGAATAAATAAATCACCCCTAATGCTAGCCATGTGAGGGTGTATAAAAAGAATAATGAAAAACTATAGAGTAATGGTGAATCAGGCCTCCATGGAAGTGTGTGAGTCTTAGTAGTCATTCATCACCGAGTATCCCTTAAAGATGTATCCTAAAGTGGTAGAATAGGAATGAATAAATAGGGTTTTATTTCAAACCCTCACACATTTTTTACTTTATTTTTTTAGTTTCTTGATACATTCATGATGTGTAAGTTTACCCGACATTTATTCTTCGTGAGTGGTGTATTATTAGTATCTTATTTTTGTCCCAAACTTTCAAGTTGTGAAGGATTCTCAAGAAGTATAAAATAACATGTCCTGAATATCTATTTGATGGTTGGATGGGTGGATTAAATAACTCATGTAATATATGAATTTTATGTCATGCAAATTCACTGCACCTGTTTCTCTAACTCTAATTTACTTCATCTTCAATTTTACCGGGCCACACCCCTTCTCTTCTCTGTTGTAATAAAGTTTTTTTCTCATGAAAATAATCTCTTTTTGTTTCTTTAAATATAACGTATCCTTCAATAAAAAAATAAAATAAAATTCAAGATAATAAATTAAATTAGTATATTAAAACATCGTAAAATTCATGCATGAAATACACTTATCACTATTCTATCCATTTTATAGAGATCTGTCATTTCGCCTTATTCTATTAGTTGTTGAGTTTTATAAGGCAAGGTGATATGAGGATGGTCTCATGAATGAAATACAATCATAGTTGAATTTATTTCCACATACTACCATATCTAGAATAGTGAATTAGGAACATATCATGGTGCATAACCTGAGAGAGGTTGGAGGTGAGATCCAAGTTAGTTTGGTACCTATATCTGGAACTAAATCGACCAGTTTTGGGAAGCATCATCTAGAGATTCCATGTGGTGAAATTAGTAGCAAGGGTAGATACTCAGGTAGACAGGTGAGGTTCCATTAGTGCGGTAGAGTTGGACATATGAGGATTCATTGTATAAGGGACCCATTCACGTGATAGTCTTGTGATAAGATATGCCTTATACATAATCTTCGTAGAGTTTTTAATCCAGTATCTAGTGAGAGAGGGTATGTACCAACTCCACATTAAGGAGAGGGGTTAGCTACTTCTTCTCGGGTAGGAAGATGGATTATGGCCTACTAATCAAGCCAATCGCGTGGTCGTGGAAAAGGTAGATAGACACCAGATTTAAGGAGCCAGTAGAGTGTAGCTGGTTAGTGTAGCTAGGATAAATCGCATGTATAAGGATCAATCCATCTATTTACAGTGAAACTGGTAACAATGTAGCATAGTTCTTGAACTTCTTTTTTGATAGGTACTATTCTAGTAGCCTATGCATTATTATCTTCACTTTTAAATACATTTTCTTCTCATTCTTTCATATTTTTTCCTATTATGGACAACCTTGGGCTCGATGTTCAGTTTTACTACGGTGTGATGACACTTGATACTATGATGGGGATATGATCAGGCCGTGTGCACCATTGAATGGAGTTCCCCCTTAATCTAAGTGGGTGTTGATTCATATTGGACATCTTTTTCCTTAAGATGACATGGTTTAATATCATTATCATAATGGACTGGTAAGTTCCCTATCTTACCAATACTAAATTTTATTTCCAAAGGGTGACTTTCACATCACTATAGGGTGAAAACATTATTCACAAGGGTGAATGGGATGTCTATGAGAGCCGATCATGAACATAGCATTATGGGATAGATGTGATGACAATCTAGATTTTCAGCTTATATCTAAATGATCAGAGAATGTGTCATACGCATTTCCCTCCATTGTTAGATCATTTTAGGGATGTTTTATTACAATAATTTTCAGTACAACCTCATGATAGAGGGGTAGAGTTTTCTATTGATCTAGTGTCTGGGGATACACTAGTGTCCATTTCTCCATATATAATGGATTCTACTGAGATACATGAGCTCAAGAGGCTGTTAGATTATTTGAAAGCTATCGGTTTTAAATAACCTCGTTCTTATCCATGGTGTTTACCCATCATTTTCACCAAGAAGGTGGATAGCGCCATCCGGATTTTCATGGATTTCCATTGGTTGAACCTACTTATGTTTAAGAACTAGTATCCATTTCCTCATATATATGATCCCTGGGACTAGCTCCAAGGATAAATGGTTTTCTCTAATATCAATCATAGTTCAGTTTATCATTAGGTCCATGTTAGCCGATCATATAAACACATAAATAATTTTTTTAATAGATATGTCTTTTATTAGAATTTGGTAATTCCATTTGGTCTCATGAACATGCCAGTCATTCTCAAGAGATTGATGAACTAGGTTTTCCATCCTTGTGTGGATTAATTTGTGGTGTTAGTCAAGGATAACATCTTAGTGCATTCTCATACTCGACACGACCATACAGAACATCTTGATATTTTATGAATACACATAGAGAGCATCATTTATATGTTAATACCACAAATTTAGACATTTTTATTGATAAAATTCACATCCTGGGTTGAATTATCTTAGATATAGTCATATTAGTTGATATATAGAAGGTGAGAGCTGTAGTTTCCTAGGAGAATACCAATAACATTGTTTATATATGGAGTTTATTAGGGATAGATTGTTATTATAGTAACTTCATACAGAAATTATCACACCTAGAAGCACTTATTATGAGCTTCAATAAGAATGGTGTGAAACTAATATAGTTCCAAGACTATGATACATCTATTTAGAAGATGAAAGGGTGACTAACTTCATCAATTATACAGATTCATCTAGATAAAGGAATAATTTATATAGTCTATTTTTATGCATTACGTATCCGTCTATGAGAATTTATGATGTAAGAGGAGTGATTCTTGGTATATTGGTCTCATTAGCTGAGGCCAAAAAATTGGAATTAACTTACATGAGATCAATAATTATCCACTATTGTACATGCCTTGGACTGTTGGAGGAACTACTTATTGGGAGAGCGGTTTGTGGTCTATACAGACCACAAAATCCTCAAGTACATCTTTACACAACATGAGTTGAATCTTAAGTAACAATGGTGAGTTGAATACCTTTATTTATTTGACTTTGAATGTGCTTATACAACTGTAAATGGAAATTTAGTTGATAATTCTCTCAGAATGAGGACTCTAACATAAATGGTTCAGGAGGTCAGTAGCAAGTGGTATCTTATGGGCGTATTTTTCAAGATGTATTTGTAGGTTCAAGACCATCACATAAAGTCTAAAAATGCATCATTGTCAGTCACCTCTTCATAGACAAAGAGAGTGAAGATTAGGTTTTTATCATATTCTAAGGGCTTGATCCTATGGGAGAGTTTCGTAGGTGATGACTTACCACCTGGTTGTATCAATGATGAGGATGATATTTTATACAACCAAGGATGTTTATGGGCTGTTATATATGTCATAGAGGAGTTGGTGTAAGTGTCTCATGCCTCTATATGGGTTGTGCATCCTGGTATTAACAAAATTTGTTGTGACTTACACCATCATTAATTTTGGCTGAGGATGAAGTGGGATATATTTGGGTTTGTTACACGATTTTCCGCATATCAGTAGGTAAGGGTAGGAGACAAGTAACCATTTGTGACTTTATTACCATTACCAATTCTTGAGGGTAGATGGGATGAAAATGCCTTGGATTTCATGATAGGTTTTCATAGATCACCTTAGGGTAGTGACACTGTATGGGTGGTCATAGATAGGTTGAAAATGGTCTCCCATTTTCTACTAACTCAGGAGACTCTTCAGTGGATGATCTCGAGAGTCTCTATATTTGTGAGTTCATACACCTCCATAGGTTTCTACATTCTATCTTATTCGATAGAGATGATTGTCTCATGTCTCGGTTCTAGTGTGGGTTCTAAAGAACACTTTGTTCATGGTACTACTAAGTAACACCTATCTCTCATATATTGACAATCAGTCTAAGGATATGATACACATTTTAGAGGCCATGATTAGAGTATGTTTCCTTGATTTTAGAGGTTCTTGGGAGAAGAACATACCTCTTGTTGAGTTTTCTTACAATAAACAATTCTCGCCGACCATATAGATGGATCTATATAGGGACCTATACTATAACGACCCATACTTTACATACATTTTTATTACTTAAGAATTGAATCCCACTTATTACAACATATAACAAAGCCAGTAAAGGACCGTATAGCTATAGAGTCTTTAGAAACCGGGAAACATAAACAACTGGTTCATAAAGCATCTACTTTGCCTCCCATTTATTTCATCATATCTAGAGTCCCTTTTGGCATATCCTACTTAATAACCTTCTTCCTGACCTGGGAAAATAAAACATACAAAAGGGTGAGCTCAAATTCTTAGTAAGGGTAAACAAAATAAATATCAATCACATCATATACATAAGAACATAACTTTTGGAAATCTTAACCTACAAAAGAGATCATAATTTCATAACATGGGATAAATCATAGTAGTGAAATGTAATCCCAATAATCATAACATAAAAAAATGAAACTTTGTGGCATACACACATAATCATAGAGAATCATTTCTTATTAGTCAAGACTCATTGCCAAGACTATCTTAGTGGACAAAGTCCATTTCTGAACCGAGTTCACTCCTCGTTTCAGTCCTGTTTCACTGAACCGGTTTAACCTGCTGTTCTAGCCATGTCTATCTCATGGGATATAAAATATTTACCCAATGCATTGTAGAGAGATATAGTTTCCACCCATCTCATAATGATACCATTCTTATGTGTGCCACAAAATCATAAATCATACATCATTGCATAACCCATGTAATTAAAATGGGATTCTAAAACAACATGACATCATAAAAAATTCATATAAGATAAAGGAATTCATAAAAATAATTCCATCACAACATAATCAAATCAATGTAATAATAGGGATAGAAACAGAACCCTATATTATCTTAGATGGAAAATAATTTTGAAAAAACACTTGAACTCCATTCTTGAAGAAAATATCCTTTCTACTTCAAAAAAATTTTCCTTTCTTAACATGTCATAAAATTTTAAACTAAAAGAAGTTTATTAAAAATAATCTTGGAAACTTTTAAAGTAAGCTTCTTGGAAATAATGTTTTAAAAATCTATTCATGCCGTATAATTTAAAAACAACATTCTTCCCGTACTTTTGTCGGAAAAGTCAAAAAGTACCTCATACGAAAAACGACAAAAGATTCTTTTCATATCTTTTACTAAAAACTCACCGAAGGGTAAAATTGTATTTAAACAATTGTAGGTGGATAGAAACAATATTACATATTGAGTAAACATGGATGTGGATGATAAAATATACCCCAGTAAATACCAAAGTATAAACAATCTCAGATAAAATGAGATTGTGATATTTTCCCTTACCTTAGGTCCGATTTCCTTCGTAAGTGTCCGAACCTCCTGTATTATTATTTAAATAATTTTATTGACTTATTATAGAATCATAATTATCATATATGTTCATATTCTTAGATTTTTATTAGTAATATTTCATTACTACTTGTTATTCGGGTGTTTATTACTTTTTGTTCTTATGCGTGTTTTGTCAAATAAATTATTATTTTTCTTTTTTAGGTTATAGATATCTCATTTCCATAATGGTATTAGTGTAATATATATCATATTCATTCATTCAATTAATTTATATAATCATTATTCAATGAATATCATGTAGAACGAATCGCATCACATCGTGGAGACGGTATTCCGTACGTAAGCACGAGCGATGATATCGTTCCCATGATCGTGGAATTGTATTGGAGTGTATTTATAATATTTAAGAATCAATAACACTTTAAAATAATCATATATAGTTATTTATTTGAACCATTATACCCATCCATGTAATGTGGTAATGGAAAATATATTACACCACGACGTGGAGACGGTATTCCGTACGTACGCACGCGCGGTGATTTCGTTTTCCGTAGGATGGATAGATGGTGAAATAGGGTTTTTTCATACTTATAATAACATATCAGTATATGATTGATACTGATGTTATTACTTCATAATGAAAAAACTATATAAGAATAAGTAGAAGAAGAAATAGAGTTGAAAGAATCGGTAACAGACATTACCTCTTCTTTGAAGCGCCTCTTTGAGACCTCCTTTTAGGGAACTAAAATTGGTCTTTGAAGAATACCAGGACCTCTAGGATGTTTCTAGGGAAGTGGAGAAGAGAATTTGGCATGGGTTGGCTGAGCTTGAAGGCTCAAAGTGGTGTGAGGAAAAGAGGGAGGAGGTGCCCTTTTATAAGGGAGGAGAGGGACACCATTGGAATAACTAAAATTATTATTTTATTATAAAGTCAAATTCGGTTTTTAATAGCTCCAAATTGATATATTTCGAAGATAAGGTGAGGATGGGTAACCATACTCTCATAAAATAGAATTTAGACAAGTTTAGGTCATTATATTAGCCTTATCTTTTAGTTTTAACTATTAGTTAATTAGATTGACATTTACCACGTCACTTTGTATTTTTATATTATATAGTTAATAAACTTACGATATACATCCAAACGACCCCAAAGTGGTCCATTAATGATAAACCTATAATGATATAATTATCTTGGCCGAACATTAGATTTTTAGTAATATAATAACAATTAATAATATAATATTTGTTTAAAAAACTATTTGATGTCAATTTTGACATATTTGGTAATTTATTTTTGTGAAAATCATAACAGAATGATTAGTTCGAAAAAAATTAATTAAATCAATACTAACATGTCATATTAACATATAAAATTATTTTAATTCATAAAAAGTCTCAAATTACATTTATTTGGGTATTTATAACATCAATTATGTCAATATTTCATTAATAAGATAATTACTGCATCATCATTGTATCATAAATAAATTAAATTATGTTAAGTCTAAAAATTACAAATAAAATACCATTATGTTGGAAATCTTTTTATCTTTCTAATGAGTATTTTTAGTAGAATTTATCTTATTTATAACTCTATATTAAAAATGATTTAGTTATTAAACTTTGATTTTAACTATTTTAACCATTCTTTAAATAAATTGATAATAAATGTCCTAATCTAATCCAAGTGGGACTAAATGGTAATATTTTATTCCTAAGGTTGTTTTTGGTCGAATTACACTTATCCAAAAGAATTATGACATGTTTTAGGGTAATAATTATAACACTTTACCCTTAATTACCCTATTTACTTTTAACCGTGGTAAAAAAAAGTAAAAAGTTAGTATTCACCAAAAATTATTTTCCTCTCATTGAACCACATTTTAGTCCTTGATATTAACCATGTCTCTCGGATTTTCAAAATTCTACTCACAGAAGCGGTAAAATTATGTTTTATGAAAAATTCAGTTTTTTTAAAATACCACTTAGTGGTTTCACTATTCATCAAAAAATGAATGTTTCAGAAAAATACCAAAAATTAGGCCTAAGCTATATTTGATATTATGAATTCAAAAATGATGTTTATTTTACCAAATTCAAAACATATCAGTTACATTAACTAATTTAAAAATTAATTCCCGTCGTCAAAACAAATAGCGTGTTTTTAAAAGATAATAACTATCAAAAGATTGACACTTGTTTATGTCTGGTTTAAATGTGAAATTACATCCAACGAACAAAATTGTATTAAATTGTAAAAATATATTCTAAATATACTTTAAAACCACTCAAATTAATAATTTATCACTATTACTTATTTTGATTAAAAAAGTTGTTTTTAATTAAAATTTAGTAATTTTCACTATTCATCAGAATATGAAAGTTATCCGGAAAGTACCAAAATTTCAACCTAAGCAAATTTCGATATTCCAAATCCAAAAATGAAGTCCATTTTGAAAAATAAAATTTACAAAATTTCAAAAAGTGGTTATTACTATTCATAACGGTTAGTTTTAATAATATTTTAATAGCATATCGTTGTTTAGTGAAACTCGATATTGCATACAACACAAGCTATCGAGGAAGGCCGCGACTGCATGTAAAGCAAGCCAGGCTAGTTTTGTGTGTAGTGAAAGATTACATTGATGATTTATATAACATAAAAACAAAATATTTCTCATAAAAGTATCGGGTGTTACATTTTACCCCCCTTAAAATGAATTTCGCCCTCGAAATTCGTCACTTTGTAACAAAAAGATGAGGATACCTCTCCCTCATCATATCCTCAAGCTCCCATGTTGCTTCTTCTAATTGGTGGTTCCTCCATAAAACTTTCACCAACCGAGTGGTCTTGTTTCATAGGACTTTTTCTCTACGATCCAGAATCTCTATCGGCTGTTCTTCATAAGAAAGATCTTGCTCCAATGGTACAACTTCTGAGCTGAGTACATATGAAGGATCAGGTATGTACTTTCTCAGGAGAGATACATGGAACACATCGTGAAATTGAGAGAGATTCGGTGGAAGCTCCAATCGGTACACTACCTTTCCATCACGATCCAGTATTTTGAAAGGACCGATATATCTTGGGCTCAACTTCCCCTTCTTTCCAAATCTCATGACCCTCTTCCAGGGAGATATTCATAAGAACACTTTATCACCCACTTCAAACTCTAGGTCTTTTCTTCGGTTATCGGCCTAACTTTTTTGTCGATTCTGAGCTGCTCTTATGTGTTGTTGAATAGATCTGACCTTTTCTTCCATCTCATCAACACGATCAGGTCCTAATAGATCTCTTTCCCCAACTTCATTCCAACAAGTTGGAGTCCTGCATTTCTTTCCATAGAGAGCTTCATAAGGATCCATATGAATACTGGAGTGAAAGATATTATTATAAGAAAATTCCACCAAAGGTAGGTGTTGATCCCAACCACCTTTGAAATCCATAGAGAAAGCTCTCAACATATCTTCTAGAGTTTGAATTGTTCTCTCAGACTGACCGTCTATTTGAGGATGATAAGCAGTGTTGAAACTCAACTCTGTATCCAGAGTATGCTGAAGACTTCGCCAGAACTTCGAGGTAAATCTTGGATCCCTATAAGATATAATAGAAATTGGTACTCCATGCAATCTTACCACTTCCTTTACATATATCCTGGCAAGCTGATCCAGAGAGAAATCATATCTAATAGCAATTAAGTGTGCAGACATTGTAAGATGATCAACTATGACCCATATAGCATTATTGCCTTTGTATGTTTTACGAAGTCCGGTGACAAAGTCCATAGTGATTTTTTCTTAATTCCATTCGGGTATGGGTAATGGTTGTAACATCCCCTTAGACTTCTGTCTCTCTGCTTTAACTTGATGACAAACCAAGCATCGAGAGACATATTCAGCAACATCTCATTTCATGCCATCCCACCAGAAGTAATCTTTCAGGTACCTATACATCTTCGTACTTCCAGGATGAATAGAGAATGAAGATCTATGAGCCTCATCCAGCATCTCCTTCTTTAATTCTGGTATGGGAGGAACACAAACCCGATTCCTGAACTTTATTATCCCATCACAATCAAGGTTGAATTCAGGAATATTTCTAACCTTCTTTTGTAACTCTACATCTTCTTTCTGTGCCTCTTTAATCTTCACATGTATATATGGTTGAACATTCATTTGAGAAAGATACGATTTTCCCCTTCCATTATAATTCCAAGATCCATCCTTTGTAAATCCATAAATATTGGATCTTTTGTGATTCTCATCATGGATAAGGTAGCATGGTCTTGTCGACCTAATGCATCTCCCACCATGTTTTCTTTCCCAGGGTGGTAATGAATTGAGAAGTCATAATCCTTAATCAGCTCCAACCATCTTCTTTGGTGCATATTCAGCTCCTTTTGTGTGAAAATATACTTTAAACTTTTATGATCAGTATAAATATCACACCTTTCTCCACAAAGATAATGCCTCTAAATCTTTAATGCAAAGATTAACACAGCTAACTCCAAATCATGAGTTGGGAAATTTTGCTCATGGATTTTCAACTGTCGTGAGGCATAAGCTATCACCATATCATTCTTCATAAGAACACACCCCAACCCCTTTTTGGATGCCTCAATTTATATCACAAACCTTTCTCCACTACAAGGAAGTGTGAGTACAGGTGCGCTGGATAACCTTCTTTTCAACTCCTTGAAATTCACTTCACATTCCTCTGTCCAAACAAACTTAACTCCTTTCCCAGTCAACCTGGTGAGTGGATTAGATAATCGTGAAAAATCTTTCACAAAATGTCGATAATATCCATCCAAACCAAGAAATATTCGGATCTCGGTTACTGTTGTTGGTCTCGACCATCTTTCAATAACGTCTATTTTTGCTGGATCCATAGATATCCCCTCTTTTGAGATTATGTGACCCAAAAATGCATCTTTTTGAAGACAAATTTCACACTTGGTAAATTTGGCATAAAGCTTATCCTTTCTCAGGGTCTTTAATATAATTCTCAAGTGATCTTCATGTTCTTCCTTGCTCTTTGAATAGACAAGAATATCATCTATAAAGACTACCACAAACTGATCAAGATAGTCTCTAAAGACTATATTCAACATATCCATGAAGATAGCAGGGGAATTAGTAAGACCAAATGGCATCACTATAAATTCATAGTGTCCATACCTCGTACGGAAAGCTGTATTTGGTATATCCTCCCTTTTGACCCTTAATTGATGATACCTCGAATGAAGATCAATCTTGGAAAAGTATTGAGCTCTGCGTAGTTGGTCAAATAAGTCATCAATGCGCGGGAGAGGATATTTGTTCTTGATAGTGATCTTGTTAAGTTCTCAATAATCAATGCAGAGTCTCATTGATCCATCTTTCTTCTTAACAAACAGAACAGGTGCTCCCCAAGGTTACTCACTAGGGTGTATGAATCCCTTATCAAGATTCTCTTGGAGTTTCTTCTTCAATTCCTGCAACTCAATTGGGGCCATTCTATAAGGTGTATTTGAATAGGCAAAGCACCCAATACGAGTTCTATTGAAAACTCAACTTCACGATTTGGTGGAAGACCCAGAAATTCCTCTGGAAAGACATCATCAAACTCCCGTACAATGGGAATATTCTTAATCGTGAGTTTCTCTCCAGCCATTTGAGATAAATAACCCTCATTTAGTGGAATCAAGACCCATAAGATGGAAGAAATTTCCATTGGAAGGTTATGTTCATCCTTGCATCGATAGACGATCATATATTGATCTGGAATATGAAATGTGACTTACCTTCTTTGGCAATTGATATGAGCTCCATATAAAGAAAGACAATACATGCCAAGAATCACATCAAATTCAACTATAGGAAGAATCACAAGATTTGTAGGAAGCAGTTTCCCACCAACATCAATCGGGGAAGAATTATAAACTTTTGATGCGACTGTTGTGCCATTAGGTGTTGTCACAGCTAACTCAACATCTAATTGTTGAGGTAATACAGTGATACTTTTCAAAAATTCTTCAGAAATAAAAGAGTGGGTGGATCCAGAATCAAATAAAACATTTGCTACATTAGATTGGATGGTAAGTGTACCTTTCACCACATCGTTATCGTACTCCACATCGCTGATAGAAATTGCATGTGAATTTCCATTGTCATTAGCCTTAACAGATTGTTGGCATCAACCATCATCATCAACCCTTGGATTTGGGCACAGATTGGCATAATGACCCATCTCCTTGCACTTGAAACATTGAAGTTTAGTAGGTTCATTCTGTGTATCCATTCCTTTGTTTTCATCATTATACATCTTCTTCCCATCATTGCGGCATTCAAATACCCGATGACCTTCCATTTCACATTTGAAAAATTTACTTGTCCCTTTAAGACAACTCCATCCATGTTTCTTTCCACATTTTGAGCATAAGGGAAAGCTCATCTTCTTTTCAGTGTGCCCTTTATATTTTCCTTTGAATTCCATTTTCATCTTCTTATCAAACCCATATAACTGATGGGTTACTCCATTCTCCATCTCAACTTTAAGAGCACATCGAATGATTTCCTCATAGCTATTGAAGTCCCTTATGGCTAAGGCCCTTCGAAGACGTGGTTTTAAGCCACTAAAGAATTGATCGATCTTACTCTCAGGTTGGATAATAATACAAGAAGTGTACCTTGCAAGTCTTGTAAAATTTTCTTCATATGTACCAACAGATTCATCATCCTTTTTCTTCAGTTCAAGAAACTCTTTCTCCATCTTTGTTCAGAGAATACGAGGGAAGTACTTATTGAAAAATAATTTCTTGAACTCTTTCCATTCCATGGACTCAATTTCATCCCTTTGCCTCGTATTCTTAATAAGATTCCACCATTGATCAACATCTCATTCCAAACGATACACTGCTAGGATGACATTATCATGTTCAGAACATTGAAGAACTAGAAATATCTTTTCAGTAGTACTAATCCATTTTTCAGCAACTAATGGATCAGTAGACCCGCTGAATGAAGGTGGACGCTGCCTCATGAAGGATTCAATAGAATGTTGCTCCTTCCTTTGCTCGTTTGGAAGTCCTGCATGATTCATAGCTTGAGAAAGTTGTGTGAGCATGGAAAAACGATTTTGCATTCCAGCTCTCATAACGTTTGGTTGCTCAGGGGGACAATCGTTGCATTGCCCGTTGCATTCCGCATTAACACGGTTTCTTCGGGTTCCAGCCATTTACTAAAACCAAGAAGAATAGTGTGAGGAAAACTAATTATAATAGGAAAACCACATAATCAAGAATAAAATTTCACACTTAAGGTCTTATCATAGGTTGTTCATGGACATTTCTAAAACACTAAGATTGTGTTCTATGCTTAGACTTATCCTTAGGGTTCTTACTAAGGCTTTCACATCCTAGTTTCCAAAGGTTGACTATACCTTTCCTCTGATACCAACTATAACGACCCATACTTTACATACATTGTTATTAATTCATAATTGAAGCACACTTATTACAACATGTAACAAAACCAGGAACGGACCGTATAGGTATAGAGTCTTTAGAAACTGGGAAACATAAACAACTAGTTCATAAAGCATCTACTTTGCCTCCCATTTATTTCATCATATCTAGAGTCCCTTTTGGCATATCCTACTTAATAACCTTCTTCCTGACCTGGGGAAATAAAACATACAAAAGGGTGAGCTCAAATGCTCAGTAAGGGTAAAGAAAAGAAATATCAATCACATCATATACATAAGAACATAACTTTTGGAAATCTTAACCTGCAAAAGAGATCATAATTTAATAACATGGGATAAATCATAGTAGTGAAATGTAATCCCAATAATCATAACATAAAAAAAATTAAACTATGTGGAATACACACATAATCATAGAGAATCATTTCTAATTAGTCAAGAATCATTGTGAAGACTATCTTAGTGGACAAAGTCCATTTCTGAACCGAGTTCACTCCTCGTTTCAGTCCTGTTTCACTGAACCGGTTTAACCTGCCGTTCCAGCCATGTCTATCTCATGAGATATAAAATCTTTACCCAATTCATTGGAGGGAGATATAGGTCCCACCCATCTCATAATGATACCATTCTTATGTGTTCCACCAAATCATAAATCATACATCATTTCATAACCCATGTAAATAAAATGGGATTCTTAAACAACATGACATCATAAAACAATTCATATAAGATAAAGGAATTCATAAAAATAATTCCATCACAACATAATCAAATCAATGTAATAATAGGGATAGAAACAGAACCCTATATTATCTTATATGGAAAATAATTTTGAAA
The DNA here is from genome assembly GCA_963277665.1 of Viscum album. NCBI lineage: Eukaryota > Viridiplantae > Streptophyta > Magnoliopsida > Santalales > Viscaceae > Viscum > Viscum album. The sequence goes on from OY728167.1 coordinate 284,151,047, forward strand.
AAACACTTGAACTCCATTCTTGAGGAAAATTTTCTTTTCTACTTCAAAAACAGTTTCCTTTATTAACATGTCATAAAATTTTAAACTAAAAGAAGTTGATTAAAAATAAACATGAAATCTTGTAAAGTAAGCTTCTTGGAAATAATGTTTTAAAAATCCATTCATGCGGTATAAGTTAAAAAAACATTCTTCCTGTACTTTTGTCGGAAAAGTCAAAAAGTATCTCGTATGGAAAACGACAAAAGATTCCTTTCATATCTTTTACTAAAAACTCACCGAAGGGTAAAATTGGATTTAAACAATTGTAGGTGGATGGAAAAAATATTACATATTGAGGAAACATGGATGTCGATGATAAAATACACCCTAGTAAATACCAAAGTATAAACAAACTCGGATAAAATGAGATTGTGATATTTTCCCTTACCTTAGGTCTGATTTGCTTCGTAAGTGTCCGAACCTCCTGTATAATGATTTAAATAATGTTATTGACTTATTCCAGAATCATACATATCATATATGATCATATTCTTAGCTTCTTATTAGTAATATTTCATTACTACTTGTTATTCGGGTGCTTATTACTTTTTGTTCTTATGCGTGTTTTATCGAATAAAGTCTTATTTTTATTTTTAGGTTATAGATACCTCATTTACAGAATGGTATTGGTGTAATATATATCATATTAATTCATTCAATTAATTTATATAATCATTATGCAATGAAGATCATGTAGAACGAATCGCATCACATCGTGGAGACGGTATTCCGTAAGTACGCACGAGCGATGATATCATTCCCATGATCATGGAATTGTATTGGAGTGTATGTATACTATTTAAGAATCAATACCACTTTAAAATAATAATATATAGTTATTTATGTGAACCATTATACCCATCCATGTAAAGTGGTGATAGAAAATAGATTACACCACGACGTGGAGACGGTATTCCGTACGTACGCACGCATGGTGATTTCGTTTTCCGTAGGATGGATAGATGGTGAAATAGGGTTGTTTCATACTTATAATAACATATCAGTATATGATTGATACTGATGTTATTACTTCATAATGAAACAACTAAATAAGAAGAAGTATAAGAAGAAATAGAGTTGAAAGAATCGGTAACAGACATTACCTCTTCTTTGAAGCGCCTCTTTGAGACATCCTTTTAGGGCACTAAAATTGGTATTTGAAGAAGACAAGGACCTCTAGGATGTTTCTAGGGAAGTGTAGAAGATAATTTGGCAGGGGTTGGCGGATCATGAAGGCTCAAAGTGGTGTGAGGAAAAGAGGGAGGAGGTTCCCTTTTATAAGGGAGGAGAGGGGCACCTTTGGAATAACTAAAAATATTATTTTATTATAAAGTCAAATTCGGTTTTTAATAGCTCCAAATTGATATATTTCGAAGAAAAGGTGGGGATGGGTCTAAATCCTCTAATCCAATATAATTTATACAAGTTTAGGGCATTATATTAACCTTATCTTTTAGTTTTAACTCTTAGTTAATTAGATTGACATTTACCATGTCACTTTGTATTTTTATATTATATAGTTAATAAAATTACGATATACATCCAAAAGTCCCCCAAGTGGTCCATTAATGATAAACCTATCATGATATAAGTATCTTGGTGGAACCTTAGATTTTTATGAATATAATAACAATTAATAATATAATATTTGTTTTAAAAACTATTTGATGTCAATTTTGACACTATTTGGTAATTGATTTTTGTGAAAATAATAACAGAATGATTAGTTCGAAAACAATTAAATAAATCAATAATAACATTCCATATTAACATAAAAAATTATTTTATTTCATAAAAAGTCTCAAATTACATTTATTTGGGTATTTATAACATCAATTATGTCAATATTTCATTAATAATATAATTACTGCATCATCATTGTATCATAAATAAATTAAATTATTTTAAGTATAAAAATTACAAATAAAATACCATTATGTTGGAAATATTTTTATCATTCTAATAAATATTTATAGTCGAATTTATCTTATGTATAAACCTATATTAAAAGTGATTTAGTTATTAAACATTGATTTTAACTATTTTAACACTTCTTTAAATAAATTGATAATAAATGTCCTAATCTAATCCAAGTGGGCCTAAATGGTCATATTTTATTCCTAATGTTGTTTTTGGTCGAATTACACTTATCCAATAGAATTAGGACATGTGTTAGGGTAATAATAATAACACTTTTACCCTTATTTACCCTATTTACTTTTAACCGTGGTAAAAAAAGTAAAAAAGTTACTATTCACCAATAATTATTTTCATCTCATTGAACCACATTTTAGTCTTTGATATTAACCGTGTGTCTCTGATTTTAGATATTTTACTAACAGAAGCGGTAAAATTAAGTTTTATGAAAAATTCAGTTTTTTTTAACTACCGCTTAGTGGTTTCACTATTCATCAAAAAATGAAAGTTTCCAGAAAAATACCAAAAATTAGGCCTAAGAAATATTTGATATTATGAATTCAAAAATGATGTTTATTTTACCAAATTCAAAACATATCATTTAAATTAACTAATATAAAAATTAATTTTCGTCGTCAAAACAAATAGCGTGTTTTTAAAAGATAATAACTATCAAAAGATTGACACTTGTTTATGTCTGGTTTAAATGTGAAATTAAATCTAATGAACAAAATTGTATTAAATTGTAAAAATATATTCTAAATATAATTTAAAACCACTCAAATTAATAATTTATCACTATTAATTATTTCGATTAAAAATGTTTATTTAATTAAAATTTAGTAATTTTCACTATTCATCAGAATATGAAAGTTATCCGAAAAGTACTAAAATTTCACCCTAATCTAATTTCGATATTCCGAATCCAAAAATGAAGTCCATTTTGAAAAATAAAATTTACAAAATTTCAAAAAGTGGTTATTACTATTCATAACGGCTAGTTTTAATAATATTTTAATAGCATATCGTTGTTTACTGAAACTCGGTATTGCGTATGACACAAGCTATCGAGGAAGGCCGTGGTTGCATGTAAAACAAGCCAAGCTAGTTTTGTGTGTAGTGAAGGATTCCTTTGATGAATTATATAACATAAAAACAAAATATTTCTCATAAAAGTCTCGGGTGTTACATATACAACATTCCATTTCGTTCACACATATAATAGTTAGTGGAAAGACATGTAGTGTTATATGTTCCTCATCTCGTTTAGGAGACTTTAGATTCAGTTTATCTTATCTGGACGCGGATGTCTATAGCCTAGTCTAGAATGACATCATATGTCAACAGCCATCGTCGGCCACTAGAGTTTTAGGTTGTGATTTGGGTTTTCTTATGAGTTTCACCTAGACTGGGAAATAGATAAATTCAAAAATAAGTGAAGTTATCACTTAATTATGTTTACCCCTTAGAGTTTCTGGAGAGATTCAGGCTGGGAGACTATCATTTACAATTATATTAGAGGCACCGTGTAATGCACAAAGTCTTATACATATCACATCTTCCACAATATCATTCAAATATATCACATATACTTCTACCGAGGTTCTTGAGATAGAGGTAGATGTATCTTTTGAAGAGAATCCAATCCATAATGTTGATAAAGTAATGAAGGATCTTCGAGGATGGGAAGTTTATTTAGTCTGGATATTATGGAAACAGGGCTATGTATGTGATAAGACTTTGGATTAGGAGGCTGATTTTCCTTTCCAGTGGCTAAATTTATTATCATATGATGCCTGACCACCCATAGAAGGGAAATTTGGGGAGATATTGATTTAAGGGATGAAGATAGTGAAAAAATAGATTTTTTTGTAAGGTACATAAGCATTTAATTTTAGTTTATTTCTTCAAATTTATCTATATGGGAGTCTCTAGTTGGGTTATAGAGATAATATGGGCTGTCTATGGATTTTTTAGATCCCGGAGCTAGAGATTTTTTAGGATGCATTTGGGCCGCATGGTTAGTAGAAATCCTAATGAACAGTCAACATGACTATGTGTTTCTTGTAGAATTTAAAAAAAATAAAAAACACACGGTTGGATCATGTATTATCTAAACATGCACCATAACCATGTGAGGGGGGGCTTGGGATAGTGTTAGTTTCACGGTCGGTGCATGATTCTTCCATCCAGGTGGCCAAAACATGTGACCCCTTAATGTTGGGTAAAAAATCGCCTTTCCATTACCTCCTTAAGTTAATTTATTCCCATCTCACCCTTCATATATCACAAAAAGTAGGACACCCATGGGAGATGTCTCGTTTTACCATTAGGCTAGGCTTTGAGTTATCACCCTCATATGGTGTCTGAATCCTTTTCTATTCGTATCATTAGATTTTCTCTTATAAGGTATCTATTACTATTGTGTATTTCTTAATTTGTCTTCCTCTAGATAGAGTTATTTTAGTGTGAGATCATATGCCCTATTTTTAAGGTGTTTTGTCTATTTGATCTATGTATTCCATTATATACTGACTTAGAGTCCATAAATGGATGAGGATTCAACTTCCAAGAAGAAATAGGTGGTATAATTATTATTTTTAAATGTATTGGTGTTATATATATTCTATTGAGTTATGTGCTAGATTTTCTATGAATCGTTTAAACAAATGAATTGATTCTTGAATTAAAATGGGATTTATTGACTTGTATGGCCTATGAGAACCGTTTATAAATAATTACAGGTTTTGTACATTAAATTTGAACCACCCATAGGGTGTTTTTTCATATTTTATTAAACCACAATGGGTCAAATTTGGAATTGTTTTACCTTTTAGGTGTGTTGTTTACCTATTTTTGTGGAGTGTTAAATGAATTTTAAAATTGTAAATTAAATTAATAAATGTGGGAATGGAATATAATGTCACTATGGACTTGTATATTATCTTTTATATCTTATTCTTGAGTTGTATTTCATAAATGAAATGTAAAATTAATCAAATTGAAGGATTTGTGGGAATATAGGCCTTATAAGCATATGATTTTATTTATACATCCTTCTGAGGTGAGTTATTTGATTATAATTAACATAACCAATTGTATTAAAATGTGTTCTTATATGGTATGGTTAGACAAACGCCCATGACCATTCTTATTGACATTTATAGAGTTATAGGTGGGTTTAGATTTTAGAATAGCCATAGACGGACTCTTCTGGCTTGAATAATTAAATGATTACATTGAATGATTATTATGAAACATGGGTGATACATGGGTTTCTTTTCAAAATCCATGGGTAGACTCATTTGGATGATAAGATTATATATTCTTGATTGATACTTTGACTCATTTATGTACTTAAAAGGATGAAATCAAAGGGAAAACTTTTATTATGCCATCAGTGATACTTAGACTTCTTGTGTTGAATGATACGGATGAACTCAGAGGGAATATTATCATGTATGCCATGACCCACTTGGTATCCCTTTATGGACCGACATGGGCGACCTTAGTTGGTGGGGGCTTTACACCACACCTAGAGAGATACCAAGATTCCTATGTTGGATTCCTATGATGGGATTGTAAGATTTTTCGATCATGTTATACCTAGACTGATACCTGTGATCCAAATTATTAATGCCAAGGATAGGATCAATTTAATTTTTAATTGAATAATAATTAAATAATGGATTGATGATATGAAACATCTTCCAAGCCAAAGAACAATCATGGATTTGGTTAGAACCTTACATTTTACTTATGGTATTATTATACACATCTTATTGGATATGATACATGGGGGATGCTTGGCCTCTGATCCAAGTCCTGATACTTCATTATAAACTAAACCATGATTTGAGTGATTACTCAGAGACAGTATGTATTAGGATGAAATAAGTAGGAATGGATGGGTGTTCCATGGGAACCCGAACATATGTGGGTTATTTATATAGTGCACTTAATTTATAGATGTTTTATTACATGAACACTATTTATTATGTATTAAAAACCTTTATAGATTTAGACACCATTGGTGGTGGAATACTAAGTTTATCTCACAAACTACTTGGGAAAACTTAATAGTACCCAGATAGACTTCATGGATGTTGGTTTTGATAGCAAAAAAGTGACTGAATTTTAATAAATTAGATATTGTATCATGGGATTTTTGGAGAACCTAGCCGAGCTATGGATTGTGATGCTATATTTAGATAGTATTTTTTGTATTTTTGGTTCTTTAGGTATAACTGTATGTTTTTGTACCTACTTCCATTTATGCCTATATTTTCGTTTTTTATACCATGCCATGATCATCATATTTTATAAGAAATTGACGGTTGTGATTCCTATTTTATTATATTATGGATATTTATTCTTCATATATTCAGTTATCTATATACTTCCACTATTGATTGATATTAATATGATACTTTACTACACTATGATCATGAGGGTATAGTCTATCCACAATTTCACTATAGGCCTTCTCCACTAGTTGGAAGCCTATGAAATACAAAGATGGGCGCTTGAGGTCATTTTCCCTACCATGTTTGGTTTCTTTTGAGTGAATTGCTTTCAGGACATCAAAAAGAATAAGCTTATAATAAACCCCTTGCCTCTAGATTTATGACCTTAAGTCATTCCACTAAATCCATGTATCATAAAATTTTATTATTTTACTAATTAGGTTTATTAATTTTTTTACTAGTTATTTCTCATTTTTTATTTATTTATTTGGTATATATTGTTCATACGGGTTGTTTAGCAATATGCATCTCATAATTATAATTTTCTATAAATATGAGTGTATCAATATTTACACTTTTTCAGAAGATTTCATTAACTCCATATGTCTTGAAGTAACATTTATATAAGAATAAATATTCTTATGACTTCAATAAAAGTTTTATTCTAGTTATATCTAAAGATTATATAGAAATAATTCAATGATATGTTCCTTTTATGTAGTTTTATTAATCATGAAATTTTGTTTTACCATTTTATAATCTTAATGATAACATAGTTTCATTATTAATGTTATATTCATACATAAATATAATTATTAAAACCAATCATCAAAGAAAACTATAGTTGTCAAATAAGATGAATTAAATAATAAGAAAATAATCGATATTTAATGTTTATGTTAGAACTATATAATAATTATAATATTTATCACGTGCTATTAAATTTATTAATTTTATTTAGAAAGGGAATGTATGGTAGAGTAAATTAACAAAATTTAATTAAATTTCTTATCACTTCTTTGGTACTAAAATTTAATTGTGAAACATATGACTTTACTCCTTATGAATTGGTGAGACTAAGAGCATCATAATATGGTTGGGTTTATATAGAGATTTATTTTGGTATGTTGTAAGTAATGTAAGGAGTTTTGAAATAAAAGAATAAAATGAAAGGGAGGGGTTAATATGTGAGGGAATAAGGCATATGTTTTAGAATAAAAAAATTGAATAAATAAAAAAATTTAGATTAAGGAAATCAATGACGATAATTTTTTTATTAAATATTAAATTAATTTTGGAACTAATATATTCATAATATGGGTTTTATAATATTCATTTAACATTTATAAATCCAAAGAAACATTCATACATTAAAAATACCTGGTTTATTGGGTATTTTACTATTTCATATCATATTTTACTATATTCTATTTTTTTAATTTACCCATTGACAATTATTATCATATTGGTTAAAAAAATGAAAAAAAATTGTCCATCAAATTATATAAATGAAGTAAATTCAACAGGAATAACAATTCTAGGGTTTCACATGTGTTGGAATAAATAATGTCCCATTGTACTTTTTTCAAGTAATAAGATTTAAAACATTATATTAATTATTTTACACTTTCATTTTTAGTATTTTAATACTTATATTTTCTTGTCATATAACATACATACATACATATATAAAGCCACTTCATCATTTAGCCTTAACTTTCACCCCTAATGGTAACTTTTACTATTCAAATGATCTAGTTATTATTCTAATAGACATATTTCCAAAAACTACCAAATATATTTACTAAATTTAAATTGCATCATACCTCCCTATATAATCCACTTACATTGTACACCATTAATTCAATTTTTATTCTCTAAAGGATCTATAATTTTTCCACAATATATCTATTACATTCCAGGTATTTTATTTTCAGAGAATAATAATTCGTAGAGTAATGATATTTCTGAGGGACCATATGTGAAAACCCATATAATTATATAAATAATTAAATAATATGATTTCTAAGTATTCATTTTATGGATTCACAATCATCATAGTAATACAAATAATTTTATCAAAAATTTATTAGAAAAATGTATCGTTTTATTTAGCTAAATTAGTTTCCTTTGAACTACAAAGATATATTTAAAAGATACAAATCTAAATTTTAAAAATTAAAATTGAAAATATGTAATTTATTGTTTATATCATCATATTAAATTTCATTAAGGTTAATTTTTTGTATTTTTTTAAAAAATATATTTTTGAGTGACTAGTTGAAATTTTCTATTTTTGAACAATATTAATTTGTTTCTTTAAAAAAAAGTTATTTAAAATTTTCATTCTATTTTTTATTTGGTTTTAGTTAACATTAAATAAATTTTGTTAAAAATATTCTAAATAATTACATTGGAATCAAAGTAATATTTTATTATGAAATAATTTAATTTTTATGCTTATAATCACAATCTTTTAAAACGTTGTTTTTTTGCATTTCAGGAAAATATTTTAAAATTAATTCCTACCACATCTGAAAATTGATTCTTGAAAAATGAATTAAAAAATTTAGAATTAGTATTTTAACATTTATTAATGATTTAAATTTTAGTTTTTCACATTATGTATAGTATGCATGGTAAAAATGTGTCACCCCGGTAAAGGGTAAATCAGGTTAATTTAAAAAAATACTATGCGATAAGGCTAAAAAAGATAATATTAAATCTCACTAGATAAAGATATAACTAACCTTATCACCTTAACATAAAAATTTAGTAGTTTTTGAGTAAATAGATCATGATTTAGATAGTTAAAATATTTTAAAATTTATAAAAATTCCAAGTGTCCCACTCCCCTCACATATAAAAGGGAACACCATATCCTCTATTAATTACACAATTTGAGCACTATATCACATCGAATACCTAGGAAAATTTCTCCACAAAATGTTAAAAATTATTATAGGTCCTTGATTCACCAAAATAATAAACCAAGAAGGCTTAATTTTTATTCCTAAGGTGGATTCACAAAGAAGATGCATAACTCTTAACCGGGTGTTTTATGTTTATTTATTCATCTACAGACATCAAATATTATTTCACCATAGTTAAATAAAAACATAATTATATAATATATATATATATATATATATTAAATAATACTATTATTATGGTAAAACCAATTTTCCTCAAATTTTCAATCCTATAAAAATTTAAAACATTACATGTGTGTATATGTGGACTACCACCTCCACAAAGCGATGTGTATCATTTTTCATCACTAGATTATATAGATGATTATATTTTTAGAGAAAATTTAGAAATATATATATATATATATATATAATATTTATAAAATAATTTCAATTATCTAAATATCAAATATTACTCACCTTTTTATCCTTTCTGTCTTTTATAAATTGAAAATGTCGCTTGCGCATACGAGTGAAATACAAACTTTACGGAGAGATGCGATTCATTTTTCATTTTAATATTAAAAGGATGGTCCTAAATATGAAAATAATGAATAAATATGAAAATATTAACATATATTTTATTATCTAAAACTAAAATTGTAATTAATTTATTTTTTATCCACTCAGTAGAAAAATGAAAACATTATTAATGCATATGTACAGACTATCATCTCCATGAAATGATGTGATTAATGTTTCATGACCTAATTTTATGGTTGGATTTAAATGTTTATTTAATGTGTAAATATTATAGTTATATCATTTTTATGATTCTTTATGTAATTGAACCATAACCTCTTTGACTAAGGCCAACACACCAATGTTTCTTTGATGTTATAAACCGAACGACCCCAAAACATCCAATGTGAACTTTACAATTTTAATAAATAAATAAAACATAGTAATAAATAAAATAAAATAAATAATATTAATGAAATTAAAATTAAAAAGTTTATTATGGAATTATAAAAATAATATAATTTTATTATTCAGGAGATAGAGAAAATAAAAATCTAGATGAGACTTAATGTAAGGAATTTTCCTTTAAAACGTTTTAAAAAATGTTATAAACTCATTTTCCTTCATATCCATGTTATTTTAAATGTAAAATGATCTTTATTATTTATAAATAAAAGATTATTGAAATTAATTTAAAATAAATTTTATTTTCTTTTTAAATATTTTTAAAGGATCCTTTTAAATATTTACTAACTTTGGTCATTTTGACATTTTTTATCAAAGATTAAAAGAATTTTTTTTAATGTATATGGATTGACCGCCTTTTCATGAAATTTTATTTTTTATTAATTATCTTGTTTCCTATATATGTTAAAATGGTTTTACAATTGATACTATATTCCTTCTCTTATCTGAATCTTCACTTTTAAAAAATTCCAAATAAAAAAGATATTTCACTATATGGTTATATGAAAATGGAAAGTGTTTCACTTATGGGATCAAAATTGTTTTTCAATTGTTTAATTGGAAAAATGTTCATGATTAAATATATATATTTTTTAATGACATGGTACTTTATAATTATATATGATGACCTATGAGCCTGATATAGCTTATGAAAATGGGTAAATAGGATATAAAGGTTTATTACATTTGTTAATGACGTAGTCTTCAAAGGTAAAAATGAGGGAGATAACGAACATGGTTATTCCTATAGAGTTAACTGGGATTCATTTATTCTGACATGAGTTAACGATGCATGAAAAATTGTTATGAATATCTTGAACCATGAAACTTTTATAATTATTAAAAATAATGTTTTTTATGGAAATTGTTTTATTTCATGGGTAAGAAAATATTATGAACTTTTAATGTTGAAAATTATATTTTATAAATAAATGAATTAATGATTTCCAACATGCATCATGATTACTTTATGTATTTCATGTTCATACTAATGGTTTTAAAATTAATCTTTGATAAATGGTTTATTTTATTATGTGGATATGTTTTATTTATGATCTCAAAGTTTTATTATGTAAAAGGTAATAATTTTGTAAAGTTTTCATGTTATTCACTAGGCTAATATGATTTCTTTAATTTAATATCCATTACTAAGATCTATTTTTCTCACCCATAATTTTCAAATGTTTTTCATAGAATCTAAGTATTTGTAAAAATGAATGAAAGTTCAAGATTTATACTATGGTGACTCATATTAGACAATGAAAAAGTTTCTTGAATGAAATAGGGGTGTAAACATAATGCTCTATTTTTGTGTAAAAAAGGTACAACATGTCAATATTTACAATTTATTCTGTAATATTTTTCCTAATTATCAAATAAACTTGACCAAAAGTATTCCAGTGATAAAAAAGAGTAACCCTTGTTATAAATCTGGTAATTTTGTGTTGCTTATATTACAGAAATTATATTTGGTATTCAAGGGAGGATTAATATACTATTCAATTAGTTCCTGATGCAAACCAAATTTCAAAACACACTTATACAATTTCTTCAGATGAGTAGTTAGAAATGATAAAATAGTTACATGTGTTTCATAATAAGGGTTTTAACCTCCCAAGCACTTCACCTTGTGGTTTTTCTAATCTATTTGTTAAAAATTGGGATTATTATATGAGACTTTAAATCGATTATAAATCATTAAATTAAATTACTATTAGGAACAGGTATCCATTGCCTCATATCAATTAATTGTTTTATTTCTATAGGGCGATCATGATTTTTCAAAGTCTAGTATCATGTATGTGTAACACCATATGAATGTGAAGGAATAATGAATTATGATAATGGTTTTTTGTATAATGTTTAATAATAATGAATATGTGGTTATACCATTTTTGATAAAAAGCTGCTCATTGTAATTATTAGTTCTATAAATTGAGTTTTCCATTAGTATTTAAATAAAATTCTTTCGGTTTTCCTTGATGAAAATATGGTTTATTCTAAATGTTTTGATAAATATGAGAAATACATAAAGATGTTTTTTCATACCTTAAAAGAAAAATAACTTGTATGAAAATTTAATAAATGGGAATTTATGTTAAAAAAATTTCAATCATTGGGCATATTGTTTCAAAATATTGAATAACTATTCATCCATATAAAACTAAAGTGGGATAATGGTGTTTAAGGAATATAATGTTCATTGAGAATCAATGTTTTCATGAATTTATGGGTTACTACTGATGGTTTGTAAAAAATACTGATAGGTTATCTATTCCACTAACCAAGATAACTTGAAATGTTGTTTAATTCATCTGGATATTGAAATGTGTTGAATGTTTCTATGAATTTAAAGGAATATTAGTTAATTCATTAATGTTATCATTTCCAAAAAAAACTATGATTTTTTTTATTTTTAGTGATTCTTATTTAAAGGGGCTTGGTTTTGTCTTAATTGAAGATGATCTCGTAATTGTATATTGTTCATGTCCATTAAAACACCATGAGAAGAATAACCTTACACATGATCTTGATCATACAGTGGTGGTTTTTTCATTGGAAATTTGGAAACATATTTTATATGGGGTAAAATGATAAATATATATTAAACATTAAATTTTAATGTTTATATTCACTAAAAATGAGTTGAACATGAGGAAAATAAGATGGTTAGAATTTATAAAGGATTATAATTTCATGATTCACTATAATCTAAATAAATAAAAAAAGGTACCCAATGTCTTCAGTTGTAAAAATATTGTATCATTAACCATGTTAAATTTATAACATGATACTTTATTTAATGATTTAATGAATTTTTTCCTAGAAATTGTGCATGTAGAAACATATTCATCTTAGCATATGTATCAATGAAGGAATAATTATTAGGATAAACTAATAAGGACTTGAAGAAAGATAATGGTTTGAATGAATTTTTAGAGTCATTCAAGATGTGTAACTTCCCTATGTTTAATGTTTATAAATAAGGCATTATCAGATTTGAAAATTTGTTTTATCTTCAGAGTTAGTCATTATTAAAAAATGAATTATTGAGTGAAGATCGCAAATCATTATTTTATATTCATCCTATTAGTACTGTGATTTATAGAGACATTCAGTTATATTATTTGTGGGAAGGTATGAAGAATGATATTTTTAATTTTACTAAGAAATTTTTTACTTTTCTACATGTTAAATATCAGTGAAAAATGTTGAAGGTGATGCTTCATCCTTTTTCAGTGCTTGAATGGAAATGGGAGAATATATCCATGAATTTTGTGGTGGTATTATCAAATAAATCTAATGTTAACAATTTGATTTTGATTATTGTTGATCATTTGACCAAATAAACGTCTTTCATTTTTATTTGATATACTATGTTATTAGATCAACCTTATATAAATTATATTAAAGATATAATCTAATTACACGGGTTACCACTCTATATTGTATCAAATAGTTATCCTAGATTTACATTAAATTTTTAGAATATGCTTCAAAATTCATTTGGTACAGAATTAAATATCAACATAGATTATCATCCTCAGTTTGATAGAATGTTGGAATACGTCATTTAGGATTTTGAATATATGATTCATGGTTTCCCTTCAAATTATCATGGAACTATGGATCAAAATATTTCATTACTTCAATTTTTAGGGAATATTAGTTTTCATTCCTGTATACAAATAAAACCTTCTGAGGTATTATATGGAAAGGACTGTCGAAATATAAGATGTTTGGATATTGTCTGTGAAAAGATGTTTTTGGGAATAGAATTAGTAGAATAGATATAAAAGAAGGTAAAAATTACCTAGAAATATATAAGGAAATCATTTAGTAGATAGAAGAGTTATAAAGATAATAGGAGGAAATACCATTCATTGTTAGTATGTGATCATGTTCTATTTAAAGTGTGTCCTTGGAAAAATGATATGTGTTTTGGTAAAAGTGTAATATTAAGTATGACGTTCATTGGAACCAATGAAATTATATATAAATTCTCATAAGATTATTATCGGGTATCCTAAACACTAATTTTATCCTGGGTTCATGATTTGTCTCATTTTTATTTACTAAGAAAGTACAGAACCAATGCATCTCTTGTTTTTAACCCTTGGGTGGTAATGTTAGAAAATAATATTTCCTATGAATAAAAATCCTATTAAGATTTTGGTTCATAGAGAGAATGTATTGTGAAATAATTTTATTCCCAAGTTAAAGTTTTTATGGAAGAATCAAATTATTAAGGAAGTAACATGGGAATCAGAAAATTCAATGAGGGAAAATACCATCATTTTTTAGTAATAAATAAAATAGGGAGGATGTAATTACTTAAAGGGGGATGAATTTGAAAAATCAGGTAATTATATAAATAAATAAATATTATTTTTTATAATTATTAATTATTTTGATTTTTAATCATAGTAGTTTTATAAATAATTTTGTAAATTTATTTAATTGAAAAAAGAATAGTTTTATTTAAAAAAATTGTTTTTACATTAACTACATGGTTTTATTTAAAATATAAATACAAAAATTTTAGAAATTGTTTTTGATAAATTGGAATTCATTTTTTAAATAATGATATCAAATTTTTCTTAAGACTATTTTTTTTTTAAATTTTCTGAAAAGATATATTTTTGTGTGAATAGTGAAAATGTCACTTTTTAAAAAATTTCCATTCTGTTCTTTAAATCATGTAATATAAAAGTATCTTTATAGTTTTTTTTTGTTTAAAAGTAATATAAAATCCATTTGAATAAGGAAAATTTAAATAATTACATAGGAAACATTATTATATTTTATTTTTTTATAAGTTAATTTTTATGGTTAAAAACTAAATTTTGTAAAAAAATGTTTTTTCATTGTGTTTTTCACACTCATGTTAAATGTAATTTATTATACCTATAAAAATTATATTATAAAAATTGTATCGCTTATTTATTATTATTACGTTCAAATTTATTAAGGGTTTCAATTTCATTTTTGGTCAATAAGAATAGTAACCATGGAATGAATTTGTCACCATAGTAAAGTGTTAATAAGGTTAATTTAGGTAAAAAATTATGGTAATACCATAAATTTTCATCCTAAATCATATTGGATTATATTATTTTACCCCTTATTACCTTAACATTAAAATTTTATTTTTTATCAACTTCACCTTGTGTAATACATTTATAATATTTAAATGTTTATAGAAATTACTTTGCATAGATCCTCTCTCTTATATAAGGTCAAATCCTATCCTATCTTCCTCACACATTTTGAGCACTCTAGAATATAAAATTATTGTATAAATATATTCCCAAAATACCTACAAAACCTTTAGAGGTATTTTCCCACAAAAAGACCAAACCTAGAAGGATTTACGTGTAATCCAAATGTGGTTTCCCAAATAAGACGTATAACTCATAACTGAGTGTTTCATGTTTATTTATTCTTCTATCTCCTTAATTTTTTTTTCAAACAAGATAAAATAATTACATCATTATTTTACATATACTGAAATAATTTTATTATTTTGGTAAAATCCTTTTCATTTCTATTACCATCCTATGAGAAATTAAAATTTCTCTCGTGTATAAGTGTGTACTATTGTCTCTATGAAGAAATGTGTTTTTTTCATCACCAGATTATATTTATGGTAAAAATTATAGGTAAAACTAATATGTATGATATTTAAGATATAATTATGGTTCTTTAAATATAAAATATCACCTACTACTTGAAAAAATACATCTTGATAGTGCTTTTGGGTCGATTGTGTTTATTAATAAGGTTAGATGTTATTGATGAAGGATGGTTGTCCAAGGAATAATAAATAGTGGGCATGAATTTCATAATTTATCATATGGAGTGATAATTTAAGAACTAATCACGTTGACTGTGAATTTAATTACTGATCACACAAATAATGAATGCTAGAACTGATCACACTGAGAGAGAATGTCAAAACTGGTTACATAGAGTGTGAATGCCTTAATAGATCATGTGGAGTGTAAATTTATGAACATTTAATACAGAGCATGATTGTTTTAACTGGTTATTCAAAAGTTTCAAGAAGATTGTGAATGTCCTCAAGGGATCCTGTTAATATATCATGCGAAGCATTTGAAGACACTTCATGACTGTTAGTGGATCTCGAGGTGTGATCTTACGAAGCATCACGCGGTTTTCATAGGATCTAAAGAAGAGATTATGAATAGAAATAAATGATATTCATGGGATATTATGGTGAGATAATGTTAATATCATGATTTTAAATAGGCTTTAATTGATATATATATTTTTTGGTAATTCAAAATAATGTGAGCACATGATAGTCATTTAATCATACAAAGAGATCACATGAAGCTCTTGAGGACAATTTTGATGACCGCATGATTTTAAATTGATCACATGATAAGGTAATGAAAAAATATGGATGATTTTCAATTGATAAAGTGATTTGATCATGTGAAAAATTCAAAGAAAAATCAGGTGATCATGTGAAGCACTTGTATGATATGGCAGGTGATCACGCAAAGCAATCACACCAGGTGTATAGGTCTGATTATTGAGGATGTGGAACAAACAACTTACCCCAATTTTCCAAGATAAGTTGGTGGATTTATTTCTATAAATACCCCTAACACATACATAAGAAATAATAGATTTTTTTTAGTTTTTTGATCTAATGAAAAGAATTTTTCATTGGATGAAAAAGGTAATCCATTGGAATTGCATGATTTGTGGAATCATAATATGGACTTGTTGAGGAGTATTATAGTGTAATATCAAGAATGAATCATGCTAACTGATGTATGTGTAAGTTTTTTTATGAATAAGAACCATTTATATGATATGAAGTACAAAAAAAAACTAAAAGGGTCTCATGCCAGATACATGATATATACCTAAACAAAGAAAGGAATCATGATGGGATATCACAAACTGATCTCATGAAGTGATATCACATAAGGATATCAAAGAGGAATATCCTTATATTGTATTATGGAGTGGTCTTGTAGAAGGGACTTGTATAAGGGTCTCATGGAGGGGTATCATGGAGGATTCTTGTGGAGAGGTCTTATAGATCCATCTCACAGAGAGGCCTTATGAAAGCTTCTTACATAGTGGTTAAACACTCCCAAGGTAAAAGTATTTTGAAAAGGTGGTTTTCATATCATTTATGAATCATGTTCATAAAGATACTGGTATGTTTGAATCAAATAAAACATTATTTTCAAAATATTCCACCGGAGGAGTAGTTCATTCACTTCAGTAGAGAGAGTAGTTAGCTTACAAATATTGAATTTTTGTAAACCATGATTGAATTGAGCCTTCTTAGAACCTTATAATTTTAGTAAAAATTAGTGTATTTGGTGTATTGTCACATTTATTATTCATACTTATATACTTAGTCAAGTTAGGGTGATCCAAGTAAATTATTCTGATCCAGTTCATGTTTTAATTACTACTTATTATATTCTATGGGAAGGAGAGAGAATAGAGTTTTATTTAAAAATGAAACAATATCTAGGATTATAGTGTATTTAATCTATCATACCTTGATTCACCCCTAGGGTATTTATACTTGTTATTATAACATTACCATAAAGGTTTAAAATCATATTTTATCTCTCAAAAGAATCAATTGAAGTTATTAATCAAAAAAGAATCATGATCATTGATGGGAATAATTTTCAGATATGGAAATATCAGATGATGAATTTTTTCTGATCATTTGGTATGGATGTATTTATAGAGTCAATTCATGGTAAATCTACTATCATGGGCTATGCATCTTTATACAAAGCTAATCGAAGTTAATTGGATTTTTATTCTAGAGGAATCAATACCTTAGGATGAGATTTATCCGACAAAACTATTAAGAAGGTTATGTCATTTAAGTCATCACATTCCATGTGAAAACAGTTTTTAAATATCAATGAAGGAGATTCAAAAGTCTGAGAAGATTAATTTAAAGTTCCATGGATTGAATATGAGGGCCTGAGAATACGCCCCAATGAGTCTTTAGATTTATTCTTTGATCGGATAAATTTTGTTTTGGAAGTCATGTTTGTTCACGGAAAAAATCTATAATATATAAATATTATTAAACACATCTTGAGAAGACTTACACCTTAGTTAAACACACAAGTTTTTGTAATGGAAGATAAAGATGAAAATGAGCTTACATTTCATAGATTACATAGTAATCTTGTCAGGTATATGATGAGTAATTATAATAATGAGTACGTGGAAAAAGGGAAGTCTAAATATGTGTAATTCAATGCCATGAAGAATATTTCTATAGAAGATAGTGAAGAAGAAGACATTGTAGATGGGTTTATGTCAATTCATTCCAAAAAAACTAAAAAGGGAGAAAAGGAAAGTTTAAAGGGAAACTTTATCTTGTATTAATTCATTATAGAAAAGTTGGACATATTTCAACAATGATTCTCAAGAAGTTTCAATATGATGATGATGATAATGATGAAACTCCCAAGAAGAATTCGTTAGCTAGTGTGAAAGGTAAGAAAAATATTATTTGAGATTTCTTCAAAAAGAAAAATCTTTTATCATATGAAAATGATAGTTTATAAGAATCTGAGGTATAAGATAAGTAAGACTATAAGGATAATTAATAATATGCTACGATTGAAATTTTGGGAAATTCTTATTCATTGGAAGAAAGTGACAATGATATTGGAGAATTCAAAGGAAGAATGGACCTTAATGTTGAATTTGAAGCTTTACATGGGGAGATTGATGTTTGGAGAGCCTCAAAAAGGAAATCCAATAGGGTGGTTCATGATTCCAAACTTTATATGAAGTATTAGGAAGATAATAACAGACTAAGATGAAGGTTGTAATTGAAAATATCATATCTAAAAATATAGATAACTCAGAGAAATTAATTGAGTTTGAACTCAAGGATGAATAACAGACCATGGTTATCGATAGTATGAATAACACATTAAAATATTGAGTCAAAATTATTGAAGAATATGAGTATGAATTTATCGGGCTATGATGAAAGGTAAAATATCAAGTGAAACTATTTACCCATATTTTGATACTATGAATGTAGGAAACATAGGCGATAGAAAATGTGAAATTTCACTTTATAGTTCCAACAAAACAATCAAAGGAATTTCTAGAGAATAAAATGAGACGTCATAATGACACAAATAGTATGTATACTGATCAGAAACAAAAAAACAGCAATGGTTGATGCTATAACACATGAAACCACAATGTGGTTTATGATTGACCTTGGTATGAATCAAAATAAGAAGAATAAAATAACCAAAGGGAAAATAAGTGGTGAAACATTGATGCAAAGGGATATACATTGTATCGGGTGTTATTGTTTTGGAAATATAGGGAATTCCAAAAAAGTTTCTTTAATATCCAAGAGGTATCAATAGGGGCTAGATAAACGGATGTATAAAAATATAGTTCATTATTATAGGAATGATTTTGATGTTATTGTTTTTGTTGTGGAGGATTCGGGAAAGTGGATGGATATAACTCATCAATAATACAAATAATGTACTAAATTATTCCCAAAGTGGTTGTATGTATTAGCTCAAGGGATCTTTTAGTGAGACAAAAAAATATAGTCAATTTTCATCATTTTAAGATGATATTGAAAAATCATACTCTAAGGAAGATAAAAATATTAGTCAGTAATGAATTTTATGTAAAATAAATTTGTATGAAAGATAATAGTTGACAAGGATGTGGTTTCAAATAATTCATTCAATGAATTATATCACACTGGAATATGGATAATTGATAAAGGATGCACCACCCATATAACGATAAATAAGAATCTTGGGACATTTATTTGGTATGATAAGGAAGGTTTCATAATATTTGGAAATTATTAATGCATTATTTTTTTGTCTCAAGAAAATAATATTTTGGGGGAAAAGACATGAGATATGAAAATGCCTTAATTGTTGAAGGTCTTAGTCATAACATTCTATATATCAGCCAACTGTGTGACATAATAAATGATATAAGCATTACCAAGAAACTTTGTATCATCGATGAAAACAATAGTTTAATTTTTTTGAAAGGAATGTTTAGAAATGGGAATCACTATCTTGTTAGCAGATAAGATGACATGTGATTTCTATCTAATGAAGAAGAGAGAATAGGGTGTTGCATTAACATATTGGTCATATGAACTAACCATCCATATAAAATTTGGTGAAATGTAATTTTTATTGAGATATTCATAGGTTATCACATTATCATAGTCATATATATGATTCTTACTAGAAGTTGAATATTACTTGACCGACATAAACGGAAAAAGACTAAAGGTCAACATGAGTGATTGAACTTGTGGTTTTTGATGTATGTGGGACTACTTCAGCAAGATATATTAATGGAAATATATAATATTCCGTATTCTTTCACAATTATAGTATAATGTAATGGGTTTCAATTATCAACCACATGACTGAGGTGTTTAGTTTCATAACACATTATCAGAAGAATTTTGAAAATAATCTAGATAAAAAATCTGAGAGTATTGAACTGATAATGGAATATAGATTATAAATATAAAATTAGATGAATATATTGAGAAACATGGGATAACATACCATGTTTTATTAGTAGGAACATCACCAAAAAATTGAGTGGTTGAGAGAAGAAACATGATTATAAACAACATGACCAGAAATATGCTTATCGAGAAACATCTTCTAGAGAAATTTTAGAAAGAATCAGTATTGAAATCATTAAATATTTCTAACAGAGCCTTATTGTGTCCAAAGGGAGATAAGACTCTACATGAGATATGCTATGGGTATAATCTGAAATTTATGTACTTGTGAGTTTTTGAAAATTAATTTTTCATTATCAATAAAGAAACATATATAATTTTTAAATCCCATAATGATGAATGATAATTTATGGGTATCTTAGAAATAAGAAAAGCACATAAATGCTTCAATTAGCAGCTAGGAAAATTAGTTGAGAGATACAATACTTGTGTGGTGGAAAATGAGAATAATCTTCATAAAATTCATGAACTAACTCAGGATGATTTTGATGAAGAGGTGGGGAGCTCAACAGGAGTGAAAATACATGAGGTGGACCCAAAAAAGGATTTAGATGATAAAAAGAATAATCATACATAGAACTCAAATACCTAATCATAAATCAATATTCATATTATCATCGGGGATTGGATAGTACTGGTATAGACAAGGAGGATGAAGACTCTACAAAAAGACTATTTTTTGCACGGGTAGAGTCAAAATGATTTGAAGAATTCTCAAGAGATGAGAATTGGATTGATGTAATGAATGAAGATCATGAACAAATAAATAATAGTAAAACATTGGATATTATTTCATGACATACATATAAGACTATCATCATAACTAAATGGGTTTTCCGTAACAAGATGAATGAATATGGTACTATAATTCTAATTAAATAAAAACTTGTGAGAAAGGGATACTCTAAGATTTAGGGTGTTGATGCTGATGAAACAATTTCACCTATTGTAATGCTAGAGACGATTTCATTAGTTTTTTTCATAGTGGATCAAAGGAAATTCAAATATTTCCATATGGATGTGATTTGTGTAGTTTTTAATGGTGTTCTGGAAGAAGATTTATATATGGAAACTCCAAATGGTTATCACATTCATGAATATGAGAACAATGTTTATTGGTTAAAAAAGGATCTATATAGTTATAAACAAGCACCATGACCAAGGTATCCAAGATATGATTAGAATTTAAGGAAGCTCATTTTTAAATGGTGTTTTTTTATTATAATATTTATGTTAATAATGAGATCAATGAAAGGATGATGATGCTGGTATATGTTGAGGATATAGTATTTGGTGGATCGAATGAATCATGGTGTAAACAATTTTCAAAATTCATGAAAAATGTGTTTTAAATGTTAATGATTGGTGAGATAAATTTTTTTCATGGTTTATAGGTAACACAAGGAAGAAATGGAACATATAATTCCAAATAAAAATATGCTGAGGAGGTTATACAAAGATCTAGAATGGAAAATTATAGAGAGATGGAAACTCCAGTTTCAACTTGGATTAAATTTTCAAAAGATTCAAAAGAAAAATCATTCAACATCACATAATACTGAGAGATAATTATAATTATTCTTTTTTAAATATTGAAATGACCCAACATTGTTTTTACCACAATCTAGAAGGTATGGTACCCAATAAATACCAAAGAAACAACTTAATTTTAGTGAAATTAATAGTATTGTATGTCCAATGAAAAGTGGATTTCATTTTACTATATAGTGACAAATCTATGAATGATTTATTGGGTTTTACATATATATACCGGGTTGGTTACATAGATGATCAAAAGGAAACATTATGTGGTGCATTCTATCTTGGAGGATAATGTATTTATTGGTTACGAAATAAATAATATTTCATTTGTATGATCAATTCAGAAGATGAATACATAGTGGGTACTCAAGCTTCTACACAGTTACTGCGGATGAAGAAGCAGCTTGAAGATATTGGAGATAAAGTGAAGTCTCCTATCAGAATTCATTGATATAATTCAAGTGCTTAAAATCATGGAAAAATATAGTCTATCACTCAAGTAAAAAAGAACATTTAAATCAAATATTACCTTTTCAAATAGAAATTGGACCATATCCTTGTGATGTTGGAGTATGTTTATATTGAATTGTTGGTTGAAAAGATCTCATTGAAGGAATTACCTCGATATGTGTTTGAAAAACATTGAATAGCTCTTAAAGTTAAATAAAGTCCCCACACTTGAAGAATTTTGGATGTGTGACCCTTCTCCCCAAGGTATGGTGTGTTTTTCCTTGATTTGATTATTTTCTTCCATTACCATGTTGCAGAACAAAAAGGAGTGACCATTGGGTTCAGTAAAAAATGGTTAGAAAATGACATTATCATTAATGCGGGAGAAGATGATAGAGGGAGAAGTTAAGTAGGGGGAGTTGTAAATATGAAGATGTTAATAATGGTCTATCAATGATGGTGAATCATAAATAGGACTGATAAGTTCTTGATACTAGTAGTTGTAAGAATAAGTGATCTCATAGGATGAGTTTGTTTTATCTTTTGATTTCCAAAAGGGTTTTAGCGGAATGATTAAGAATAAAGTGATTCATACATGGAGATTTCATAATACTCTTCTTTCTCACATTGATCTTGACTCATGTGGGCTTAGAGTATGTATTATGGAATTCCTTGATAACTAATTGGGGTTGCATAAGGAAAATGGTTTCTATGTGAATGAATTTTTAAAATTATTGTTCATGAAGTGTATAAGCTTTTTAAAGAAAACTAATGGGGAGACTGTTAGAAAAAATCCCTCTTGATGGTTATTTTTTAGGTTGATTTTGTTTTTTACATGGTTTGATGTTGTTGATGAGGGATAGTTTTCAATGGATTCCTGAAGAATTGCAATGAATTTCATAACTGAGAACACAAAGAGAAAATAACATAATATATCATACATAGTGTGAATGTTATAACTGATCACACATGGAATGAATGTCAGAATTGATCATGTGGAGAAATAATGTCAGAACCAATCACAAGAAGCATGAATGTAAAAATTGAACAAGCATAGTGAGAAGGTATGATCTGGTCATGTGGAGTTTGAATGTCTAAACACATCATGTTGAGTGTGAGTTTTTGAAATAATTATCTGTATGGCTCAGGAAGTGTGAGAATAACCATAAGGTGTCTTGTGAAGAGATCATGCAAATCACTTGAAGACACCATATTATTTTCATTAGATCTCATGGTGAGATCACACGAGGAACTGCATGATTTTTAGGGGATATCATTAATAGATCATGTGAAGCACCACAATATATTGAAGAGATCTCACAGTGGGATCTTACAATGAACATGAAAAAAAATATACTAGAAATTATGGAGATATTTCTTGGTTGTTAATATCATGTGACTGCATGATAGTCATTTGATCACATAATGAGATCCCAAAAACTGCTAAAGGAACATCAATAACTACATGATTTTTCTTTAATCATATGGTGAATTAATTTAAATCATGCATGATTTTCAACTGATCAAGTGATGGGATCACAAAACTTTATCAAAGAAAATGTAGGTGATTATGTGAATATATTGTGACATGTGGCTGGTGATCAGGTGAAACTATCACATGTAGAGTGTATGGTTAATTTCTGAGGTGGTGGAATATATGAATAACAACTATTTATGGTGTTAAGGGGTTTATTTATTCCTATAAACACCTCTTAAACCTTACCTAATATTGAAGATAATTTTTCTTAAGTGGTTTGTTATAAAGTAAAGCATTTCACAAGAGGTGAAGAATGTCTTTTTCCAAAATCAAGTGATCTGCACAATTCGCATATGGTAAGGAATCATGAAAATTGAAGTATGAACCAGGAATTTGCATACAAAGGAAGAAAATTCTATATCACATGAATAGTGAAACCTTAAAATTTTATCTTACAAGTGTCACCCAATTCGTGTGAACTGAAGAATGACCCGTGATGGGATCTCTCATAGTGATATCACAAAGGGATCTCAAAGAGTGATCTCTTAGAGGGATCCTATATAGGGGTCTCATTAAGGGGTATAATATAGGGTCCTCATAGATGGGTCTCATAAATGTGTCTCAAGGGGGAGTCTTGTGGTCGAGTCTCATAGAGAGATTTCACAAATCCATCTCACAAAGATGTCTTCTAGATGAGTCTTTCAAAGGGATTTTACACCTCTAGAATAAAAGTCTTATGAAAATGTGGTTGTCATATATTTGATGAATACTGATAATAAAGACACGTACAAGAGTAAATAAACTCAAAACAGATTTTTAAATGATTCTTCCAGAGGAGTAGTAAGTTTTATTCAGTTGAGAGAGGCATGACCATTCAAATTGTGAATTGTTGTAAACTAAAAGGGGAATTGAGACTTATAGGAACCTTATATCAGTGAACATTAGTGGATTTCATACATCATAAAATTACATTTATATCCTCCTTAAAAACATTTGAGTTAGGCTTAACTAAGTAAACTTTTGTTGTTTTTTTCATTTTCTAATTACCATTAATTCTTATATATTAGAAAGATAGACAATACTGTTTTTATAAAGGAATAAAGATCCAAGGATAAATTTTTTTAATATATCATACACTAAATCATTCCGACACCACTCCATGGGTTTTTAACCCATTTGTACTAACACTTACCATCCTACTCTTACCATCCATTGGAAATCGACAATCTTGCTCATTCGGACGACTGGAATACCAACTCCACGAAGTGAAGTGATTTATTTTTCATTTTCACCTTACAAGGATAGTCATAAGTAAGAAAATAATGAATAAATATGAAATTTATAACATATTTATAATTTATTTAAAATGAAAATATTAAAAACATTATTTCATTTCCAATCAATATGAAAATAAAAACATCATTCATGTGTATGTATAAACTACCGTCTCCATTAAATGACATGCTTATTTTTTCATGGAATCCATGAATGATTAGTTTTTTAATGTTTATTTAATGAAAATATATGGTAATTATAACTAATGAAAGATTATATAGTTAATGTAACCATAATCCTTTTGACCATGTTCATCATAGTAATGTTGTTTTGAGTATATAAACCAAACAACCCCAGAAAATCCAACATGAACATAACTATTGTAGTAACTAAAAAAAATTAATAAATGTAATTAAATTAATAATAATAAATGAATAAAAGTGATAAATTATGTTAATCAAATATAAAACTAATATAATTTACTACTCCTGATTTAGAAAATGTACGAAGTGATACAATACTTAAAGTAAGAGATTTTCCATTAAAATTTTGTGTTAAATGTTTTAAACCCTTTCTCCTCCATATCCATGTTCTTAAAATTTTCTATAAATGTTATTATTAATTCATAAACTAGTTTTAAAATTAATTTTCAAATAATTTTAACTTTTTTTTAAATTTTAGAATGAAGTATTTTAAACATTTACTATATGGTTCATTTTGAGTTTTATTATTAAAGTGTAGAAGAATTTTTTTAACATATATGTCTTGACCATATTTGATAAACTTTATAACACATATTATTTATTAATATTACTCTACAATATATCTTTATTTTTAAAATAATTTATTACTCCTGATATTCTATGAATTTTTCATTTTTATGTGTTTTCAAATAAAATTTATATTTCTCCTTATGATTATATTAAAATGGAAATTGTTTAACTTATGGGTTCAAAGGAGTTTTTTCATGGTTTTATGATGAAAATGTTCCAACTTAATTTTTTTTCATGATATAGTACTTTAAAAATATATGTTATGATAGGTGATCATGTTATATGTCATCATTATGGGTGATCCCAATATACCTCTACAATGCATTGGGAAACGGTGTAGTCTATGAAGGTGAAAGTGAGAGAAATAACTAGGATGGTTGCCCATATTGAATTAAATAGGCTTTATTTATTTTATAATGGGTTAAATAAGAGTTAAAAAGAGTTATTAATATGATTTTCTGACATACCTATATCTTGATTCCAGAAAAGGTGTTTTTATTGAAAAAATTTGGTTTCATGCGGGGAGGAAAGTATATGATATTTTAATGGTAAATGGTTTTTTTTTAAGAATGTTTTTCATGAGATACCATGTGCCACATTATTCTTTCATGGTTTTATTCTAATTAAAAATGGTATCAATGGAAATATATGAAAAATGGTTGATTTTCCCATAAGGATTTTTTATTTATATAATCAATGTTTTATTTTGAAAAAAGGAAAAAAATCAATTTTTTCATGTTTTTAACTGGAATAATGGAATTTCTTTATTATTATATTCCTTACTAATATTATCTTGGCTCATCCAATGTTTTTAAATTTTCTTATAGGATATAAGGTTATGTATAAATGATATAAAGGTAAATATTTCCACTATAGTGAGTCATCTTAAATGAAGAAAATGTTTCTTGATTGAAATAGGGTTGTCAAATTAAAGCTCTATTCTGTGGAAAAAATGGACACTCTATGGAAGTGTCCACTATATTATATATTATTTCACTTATTTCTATAAAATCTATACCGAAATGGTATTATAAATTTAAGAAAGTAAAAACCTTGTTTCAAATCATGTAATTAAGGGTTATTTATGTTATAGTTCATTATACCTTGAGTCATTGTATTCTGGTCATCCTTGGCCTTGTCAACCCAAACAGTGTAGGATCATGTTGCTACATGACATCAATCAATCCTCCTAATAAGAAAAAGTATTCAAAAAAATGGGTATGGTGAATATAATTTTCCAAGACTACAGTATAAAATCATCACAACAAGAACATTAAATAATATAATTATCCAAAACAAGAGCATCCTTAGATTACAATAGAATGATTTATAGTGTAATGTTACGCATAGAAAATTACAAATAACATAACAAAATTATAATGGTTGGTCAATTAGTCATACATCATCACATATATTTCCCAATAGTCTAAGAATAATATTACAATAATGAAACTAAAAAAATATATATATAAGGATACCAAACTAGATCTCTTGGAATCACCTTGACTAGTATCCAAAACATAATAAATATCCACCAGACCATCCACCTGTACTAGGGATATATCCTAATTTCTTTACGTAAACCATAAATTCTTCAAATCCATTGGATTTCACATTCCAGGTGTGAGTAAAAATCTTAGTATACCACAAAAAATGTTTCCCCTAAAAAAAACTACTATATATGTGTATGTGTGTATACATAATGAGATAAAAGTTATAACTACATATACATATACCTTCAATGTTTTTGGGTACTTAGGAATCCTTTTTGAATACCAAAATATAGTTATTTTTCTAGTTTTAAATGTGGTAATTTTTTTCCAAAATATTATCATAATCAGCAAAGGTTGAACTGGCTATAAATTTTAATATATATAAAATAAAGGGATGAAATATGTGTCACTACTAAAAACAAAAATGTCATCGACAAATGGATTATCACCTCTATGAACAGAGGATGGGTGAATGGTAAATCAACAATCCAATGAAATATATAAGTTAATTCCCCATCGTTATATTACATTTTAAGTGAATGGTTCATCATCACAGTCAATATAGTGTGAATGTGTTTTTATTGTGATATATACTAGGAAAATGGGTCATTATTTTATTCAATAATGAGATGAACAATTTATTTCCCAAATATATTGTTGGTTAATGGTATATTTTCCCAATCAATAATTAGGTAATTTGGTTATCACCATAATACACTCAAGGGAAATGGTTCATTGTTGTAACAAATAATTATATGAAGGTATTATCATGTTAATAAGTTCTATATATATGGGAAATCACCATAACATAAATATAATGTTACATGGGTTGTCACCAAGATACAATATATGATGAAATATATAACATCAATAACAACTAGAGCATGGGTGAATGGTCTATCAACACTACAATAATTTTCAAGGTGAATGGTTTTCTACTTTGGTGAAAAATATATCACTATTAATATATGTGCTTTGAGTATCCCATCTTGGAAATAATATTAATAAAACCTAGCTAGAATTTCACCCAATCAAAGGAGTCATGGATTAATAATCATGATAAAGGGGGGATAGTTTATCTATAATAATATAAACATAAGAAAAGGTGAATTCTTAATAAAAATATTATAACATAGTCATAAAATGAACATAACCCTTTATAATACCCATGCATATAAGGTCACACACTTAGAACATGTATCTTAATATTAAATTCTCTTGGAACAATGTAGGAGATCATACAATTACCCATATCACAAGTGTTGTGATATAGAATTCAATCATCCTGGTAAAGGCCCATGAAAATTTCTAGTTGACCACTTATATTAACTAATAAAAGGGTTCCCATCATAAAGGAACACTCGTTGATTCTATATAAATCTTATTTACTCATGTTAGGGAAACGTACATCCGTCATGTTTCTATTCATTATGTATCTCACCACTTTCCAGAGGTGACATATCCATCAATAGTCATGTATTATACACATAAGGTTTAGATAAACTATTAGGATCTATATATAGCATACATATAACTCAAGAAGTAAGGTATCCACAGTGGGTTATACTCTTGGGCATTCCAACATGCCTTCCTATGCTTAGATATCATAGGGATAATCCATAAAAATTCAATATTCTCGCCCCTAAATATTTTTCATGGTGAGTATCAGATACTAAATAAGACCCCCTAGGTCATTATAGACATAACTCAAGGCTGGAAACCCACCTTGTATTCCAATTTCACTCTAACCCAGCCTCTCAAGTATGTGACATGACTATTGGATGCTATGTAATATGTACATAATAGTAAATGGTTTTTTACAGGTCAAAAAAGAATCCCTAACCTCGCCTCATTTTTAGTAAACCACTTATTATTCATAATTATCATTCTTACCCCTTCTAACACACATTGAAAATCAATATAGTATCCAAACACACACATATATAAGAAGGTAGTATTAGGGATCACCTGCCTCATTCATGGAATTATACCCCTACATGATGCTTAATTTCTATCACTAAATTGCGGCCAATATCATACTTGAGACTATCACATATAGAATTACCTATATCGATCATGAATAAAAATTAATTAATTTTAATCAATTATAGTTATATAACTCAGTTAATTTTATAATTAATTCTTTGAATCATTTTTAGAAGTATATCACTGAATGAAATAATAATTCCCAAACCTAGATCCACTTGGCGTGTTTTATTTGTATCATGTATCTAGACCTATCCAATGAAAATTTATCCCCTTTTAAGTTTTCACTTACTTACTAAATGGATATCTTTTACTCATTCCTCACCTTATATTTTAATTCATGTACATAAATAATGATTGTAAAACAACAAAGACACAATGATTTATTAACAAGGTTCACATCCAATATGGATGAATACATACCTAATGTGTCATGTTAATTATAACAAACACTTAGATCTACTTTAGTTATCAAGAAGAACATAGTAAATGGTTTGTTAGTAGACCCATAATCTTGGTATTGAACATGTAAAATACAAGAAATCACTTGTTTATATTTGGATAAAATATTTGTCTGGTAAGACCTTGAAGTAAATCAGTAGTATATACTTGTGTCCCTCCTAGAGAATGTAAATTTGATCATCCTCCTAAAACTGTATCAATCATAAAGGGATTCCCCCAACATATAAATCAATAGGCTATCTAAAATACGCACAAATAAAGAGATTTATCTTTTTTTTTCTTTAGTACAAAAGTATATTATTATATATTATAATATTAGATATCTTGGTAGATATTACACATAGAATATATAGGATTTATATAGTTTCATCATCTCTCTTTGATACATAGATAATACACATGAATGTTGTATTAGAGTCTGGTTTACTATTTTTCATTTAACAACTAAATCCTTGTTGTTTCATTTCTTCTTCAAGAACAATTGATTTTAGTATTATCTAAAATAGCTCATGTACCTAATTATTAGGTTACTGCTTCATTACAGGACATCATAAACACCTATCAACCCTATTTCATTGACCTCATTTCTAATTGAAAACACCATCATCATGCACACATTTGATATTATGTAGGGATTATCTTCTGGTAGAATTTTTCTAAAAATCGAACTTATCATGTTCTACTTCATAGTGCATTGTGATACATTAATTTCATAGAACACACCTTCATCATGAAAGCATACATATTTTCATTGTATTTTTACTCTACATTATATATCTCAAATTATATATTATTATATTCATGAAAATTTTAGATAATAAATAGCCTACTATAGTTCGATTTGAATAGATAGAGTACGCATATCCTTCATGAAAATGCATTTTACTACATGAACATATATGCACTTCTTCATGTAGCTAAAGTAAATGGAACTACCTTTTGACTTAGGAAATAATAGTTCTTATTGAATTATGATAGTCACCAATCAAACACCTCATCCACTACTATAAATTATCTTGGTTCTCATTACCTTCAAATGATGTAGTCATGTGGTATCTAGAGGCATGTTCCACCACATTACATGCCCTGATCAATCAATTATCAGTTCTCCTTACTCACCATACTTGGTTTATCAAGATACTTCTTACTATTCATGAAAAACTAAAAAAATATCCTTTGATTCTCATGGAAAATCAACTGGATATATGTTCATAGATTAAACTATCACAACCTTAGTTTAAAAAAAAGATGTATTCATGCACTTAGCCCTTTGAATAAAGAAACACATGAAGTTCATATCACTGAATTCACACTTTGTTTATACTTGCATATGAATATTCATTTATTAATTAATATATATCCATGTTCTTCACTATGGAATAATGCTTGTATTTCTATGAACACAATATTTGAATAAACCAGGGTCATAATAAAACTATGATATTTATAAATTTGTTGTCTACAATGCATTATCATTTATTCATCTTGATTATCTTCTAGACATTCTGACACATGTAATGTATGCTGGTAGTCAACTGAAACAATCAAAACAACCCATTTTACTTTTTGAAATAGAATACATTGACGACAGTATAACATTGACCTCCATAATGAGAGTACATTAACTGTTTATCGGCATGTTGAAACAATATATAATCATTAAATTCAAATAATTTTGACACACTGGATTCTTATACTATAATATGACCCAACAACTCATCTATAGATTATTATACCATGTATTTTGTTCCTAATGATAAATCCTACTATGATGTGGTAAAAGGTAGCATCGACTGATTGTTTTATAGCATAGTGTGCACTCGAGTTGAACATCAAGAAAACTGTTAACATGGGTTTAATGTGATAATGGAAACATTGTCATTTTAGTTTTAAATGAAGTAATTTTTAATCTATGAATAGTAAACACAATAATTCAGTCACCCATCAAACCTCAAGATGGGTGAACTCTCATTTATCACTCTCAATGTGGGTTATATGGCCATTTACATCAATTGGTACCACACCATAAAATAATCCCTTCTTACAACCCAGAGCTATGGTTTTCCCAACAGTCCATCACATTGTTCTATCTTATACTAATTTGTACTACAAATATGTGTTTCTCCAAAACCTCTCTTAGTTGAATAGTGCCCTTGAGCTCGAAAACTATCACACTCAGACATCAATAATAATTTTTATTATTATTTTATAATTTATTTATTTATTTTTGGTTGGTTTAGGTTTTATTTTGTTTTTTTCTTTCATGTTTTCTTTATTTTCTCTCTCTCTTTTTTCCTTTCCCCTCTTCTTCCTTCCCCTATCTTTCTTCGTCACGCTACACCCCACCCCCTGGTTTGCGCCACCTCCCTCCCCCTAACCATAGTCGTGCACTCCCCCCTATCCCATGGCTACACCCCTGCTCCCCCCCTCATTCTGGTCGGATACCCACACGAAGGCCCTCCTCCTTCTGGCTGGATACCGGAACGCAAACCCTTCCCCTTGGTCCACAATCACTGTACACCTCCCTTCGATGTCTGGTCCTTCTCACCGGCGTCCCCTCATCCTACATGGTGTTTTTTTGGCGCCATTATTCCCTTCTCCAGTACGAATCCCTTCCGAGTAAACCATCATCTTCTAATTTTGGGTTTTAATTCATATTCATTGGGGTTTTGGATTTGCTTTTTGTTTTTTATGGTTTATATGATTCTATTGTTTTATTTTAGAGTTTAATTTGATCACAGTGTGGTGCAGTTGTGTGGAAATTGGAGTTCCACACAAATTTTTGGGAATTATGACACAAAAGGTAGCCGGTTCCATGAATAAACATTATTTTGTGATTTATTTTTCTTGTTTAATTAATATAGTAGGTTATTTGATCCATTTATGTGGTGAGAATTAAGTTTTTAAATGGGATTAATATGCATTTAACTTTTAAGTAGCTTGTTCATATTAAATGTGGTGTGTTTTGATGAAAACTCATAACATGTCATTCAATGGTGTTTTATTAATTGTGCAATTAGTTTATTAAATTATGTGAGGTTTTCAAATTTAGTTTTGTGGTGGATTTGGTGTGCGGCTGATTATTGAAGAGGGTTTTGAATGTTTTCTTTGGTGAGTAAGCTTAAGGTGTTACTTAAATTGTTTTATAAATTATTTTAATGGTTTATTTGATCATGTAAAAGTTGGGAACCATGTTTTGAAAATGTTTTAGTGAGTGTTTAATTTTAAAGTGGGGAGTGGAGTATGTTTTTTAAGTGAATATTTTTTATACATCTTGAAATGTTTTTATTCATTATGTACATTATTTATTAAGTTGTGAGTGTGACGTATTAGCCTTCTGACATGTTTACCAAGAAAGGTGTATTTTTCAAGTGTTGAGCTTAATTTATATTATTTTATGAGAAGGTAAATTGTTTTAGTTTTTTTTGAGCCTTTGGTAGTTATTTTACTCCCTTTCATCGTTGTAGGGTGTTTTTCTCATCGTGGTGTGGGTTTTGGTCGTCATTGAAAATGACCTATAGGTATATACATTGGTAAGCATGTATATATGTATATCCTCCTTGCGCATATTCCCTCGTGGAGCGAGGAATATTTACTTGGGTAAAAGGGTATATATATATATGAAAATATATATGCGTATAGGTGAAGTGGTTTCAGGTTTCCATCGTCAAGAGATGAACCTTTTAGTTAGAAAGGGCCAAGAGCCGAGTGGACGACTTGGTTCCACCTTGAGGTAGGTCACCACTGCACTTTCCATTATATTTAGAATTTATTAATTTATTGTTATTTAATTAATTTTAGATTAATGGTAAATAATATTAAATAATTACTCTCAAGATTAATGTTTATTGTGAAAGATAGTAATTTTATCTTGTGCTTGAATTTTCTGGAATTTTTTTTAATGTGCATAATACGGGTTGATAAAATGCCCCATTGGCCTTTGTACATATGTGTTAGTTTCAAAATGGTGATTTGGGTTTCTATAATGGATTTCATAGATGGGGTGTAAAATGGTTTTGATATTGAAAGTGGTGTTTCTTTGATTCTTTGAAAGTGAGTTGGCATGTGTCAGTTCTTATGAAAATAGGTTGGTGTTGAGTGGTTGGTTAAGGCCCTTTTGGAACTTTAAAGAAATGAAATATTTTGAAACTCTCATTGGGGTGACTCAGGGGTGATCCTGCTGTGTACGTGGATTGTTCCAGTTATTATGTGTGGTGGTCATGCATTGTGATTGGTTACTTGATAGACATAGTTGACTCACCCCTTTTTATGGCATGTATTGACATAGGAACCTGTTATAGTAAGTGAATCATCTGACAATGATCGTTGCACTAGTTTATAATATGCAATGGCTAGTGGCCCTTAGTACGGACTTTACTCTGCCAGGGGATTGGGACCCTTGGTCAGGCCAGGTAGGGAAACATCAGGCATTTAGGCATTATGACGTCATCAAGAGTAGGCATTCCTTAAGGATGAGTCACATGTATTGTACATTCTGGATTTTTCATGAGCTCCTAGGTTCGACCAATGTTTTTTAGTGCATATTTGTATGTAGAAAATGTTTGAGGAGATTAGTTTGGTGTTGGCCCTGTGCGCCACTTTTACATTTCCATTATTGTGCATTGTATGTTTATCTATGGTTTTACTCTTGTTTATCAACTGAAATTTGGATTTTAAATCGTATGGAAAAATGTTTTAAAAATGTAATGCATCTTTTTCCCTCCAAACCTTAAACTTTTTTTCTGAATTAGAAAGGGAAATGGACTGTTACTTGCCCTAGAAATGAATGTTCCTATGAAAACTCGTATTTTATATAATTTAGTTCAAATTGAGATTAGTAAAGTTCTTTATTTAAGGAAAGTGTTTTGGGAATAGATTGTTTGGGAATGCCTACTGAGTTTTAATGCTCATTCCTATAGTGTTATCTTGTTTTTAGTTTCTATTGCAGGTTCGGCATG
Organism: Viscum album; assembly: GCA_963277665.1. NCBI lineage: Eukaryota > Viridiplantae > Streptophyta > Magnoliopsida > Santalales > Viscaceae > Viscum > Viscum album. The sequence continues at coordinate 284,186,141 of OY728167.1, forward strand.
GGCTTGTTCGCCTTGAGATAATTTCAGTCATGAGTTAGAGAGTGACCTACGAGGTCACACAGAGATAGTGGTTGTTCCGTTTGGTTAGTTTTATTTTATTCCGTTATTGTTCAGTCACTTTTTTGGGATTATTTATTTGGAGTTTCACTTTATTATTTCCTCGGATTTTATTCATTTGTATTGGGAGAAACCGTTAAAATCATTTATGTCGATGCCCTGGTGCCTGTCTCCAGCCCGAGAGTATCGGGACCACCTCTCGGGTAGATCAGAAATAGGATTGTCGGTACTCAAGTTTTAGGTGCAAGAAGAGCGTCAAGAACTCTTGATCATTCTGATCCTCGAGTAACCAGGGGTGGTTCAGGATTTAAGTTTTTTTAGATTTGGATTGTGTGGATGGGGGAAGCCAATAAGAGTAAAATGGTACTGTGTGCGGTCTCACATGGAGTATCAACCCATGTGATTTCAAAGAGTACAGTTTGACACTCCTAGTGGTTGGAAATTTCCTAAGGAATGGTCTGCTAAACCGTGTAGTCGGGACTTGAACGACCACTAGTCCTCCAACCAGGTGCATTAATGTTGGTGATGTCTTGGTTCAGTTTTTGGTTGGTGTGAAGGGGGATTTTTAAAGGAAAGAAGACTTTGGGGTTGCTTTTATTTTATATTGGTGTGATTTTGGCATGATTTTTGGGGTGTGTTTCTCTTAGAACTTGTTTTTGGAATTTGGCATTTGATTTGTTTAAATAGAATTTCTAAAAGAATGTATTGGGTTATTTGAAATTGAAGTGAGTTAATTTGAAAATTGGAAGCATTTTGAAAATTTTTCTTGAACATTTTGAAATGGTTTTGAAAAAATGTATTTTCAGAATATTGGGAATGTTTTGTTTTGAAAGCAGAACAACCTTCTTTTGTCTAGTGGTATTCATATGGGTGCTCGTGTGTGCATGTAGACGTGATTAATGGACAGTTGGTGGATCATGTGGATGGGTGCCTGAGTGGCATGAATATGCATATTTGTGAGGCATCATGGAATATCATCGGTGAGTGATTAATTTCTAAGGCTACTTCTTGTTTCTTTCAAAGAGTATTTTTCTCTAAAATGAGTTTTTGGTGCTTAAATAATTTTATAATTGGAAAATGGATTTTAGTTCAAAGTGAAGATTAATTTTTCAAAAGATCTTTTAGGATGTGTTGTGCAGTGCTTGGTTTTTCATGCGGGTATTTTTCTTTAAGAATGAATTGATATTTTATATTTGAATTAATGAAATTGTGTATGAGGTGTGGATGATTTTTCTGTGATGTGTTTGGATTTGTGGAAGGTTGTTTTGTGTTTATTGTTTGGGATATTCCCCTAGAAACATCCCATGGGTTACTAGCAGGTCTCTCGGTTGTTGGATCAGCCTAGACTCCCAGTGGAGAGGAGGAGTTGGGTTCTTCTTGGTTGTGTGGGTTGTTTTTAGATGTCGAGGTTAGTTGTATATCGTTGAATTCATTGGGAATTTTAGGTGTGTCTCTGGTTTTTGGGGAACTCCAAATGTTGTGTAGGAATAAGTTGTCGTGAGTTTATTTGGAGGAGTGATACTACACTAACAAAAGGTGATCATTCTGTTTTCGTTGAAAATGAGGATGTCAGGAGCAATCCTCAAGACTATCATTATTATATGGTTATACCTATGTGAGGTTAAGAGAAAGTGGTGAAGCTCATAGGTGATCGACCGGTCAACAGATGGTGAAGGAGGTGTGTTGAACCTTCGATGAGTCAATTTCATGTTCCCCAGAGGTGGTGTGAAGCGAACAGTTTAAAGCTCATAATAGTTGTTGGACTTGTTCATATTGTGTTAATTGTAGGTTCCTCATTCGATGAGGAGTGTGAACCAAAGGGACCTATTCTTAGATTTCTCCTTATGTTAGTTTGCATCACGTGTTTGACAGACCACTCAATCTCTTATCTTTAGTGTGGCCAGTTGGGCACTCTAAATTGTTTGCTGAATTTATCAGTTAGTATGTTGACGGAATGGCTGCTTGGGACATGAGGAGAAGTGTGTAGGTTGCTTTCCTAGTGGAGTAAGTTCTTGTTAGAGGTGGATAGCTTATGACTTTGAGGTAGTAGATTCTTTAGACATCAGGGCCCCAACCGTAGGTCTCAGGGTGAAGCTTGCATGAAGTCAAAGCTCATAGGATGTGGGATGAGCTCAGTCTAAATTATGTTCGCAATAACGTGATGGGGACAACTTAAGTTCTTTATTGTGGTATTTTCTCTAAAGCCTTCATATTTGTTATGAAGGGCCTAAAGGCTTTGTATTCTTCTTGTGGTCTTCATTTATGGGAGTTCCACTTGGGCTCTAAGGAGGTTCGGAAAAAATGTATTATTGTGAAGCTAGCGGGCGTGCTCTGTGAACCTTCTTGTGGTTGGTTATGGATCGAAATGGTACTCATTTTAGAGATGCTCATGTCTTGTGGGATTGATGCACACCTATCCAGTTCACCTCTTGGTTGGGGGTTTCCGCTGTCAAACCCCTCCATTGTGGTCGAGTGAGTTGTAATGCCCCAACCTTGGTTACCCAGAGTCTGTGCATTATTAAATAACATTGGCATGATCACAAGGGATCAAATCCCGAAAGACCGATCAATTTAGTAGCCTTCGATGTACTAGATACAAACATAAGTTTTACATTAAATTATGAAATGAAAAACAACAACATTGTGTCTCCTTTTAAAACATTCATCTCCCTTATACTATCTTTTTAGGTCAGTCATAATATACTTCTTCGCATCCTAGAAAAAATAAAACATAGAAATGGGTGAGATCAGGTGATCAGTACGGATACCAATATAGAAGAAACATTCATAAATAATCATAAACATTTAAGACAATGTATAAGAATAAAACAAAATCCTTTTAAACATAAAATTCAGCATAATATGGAAAGGAAAAATCAAATAATTCCATTTACTTATTCACATGGATATTATACTAGTCAAATATTTACATTTAATATCAATAACCAATTTCATGATGATGGATTGCATAATGCTAAACATCACAGCCACATGGTCAAGGCCTCGTGTCAAGAGTACTAATAAGATTTTTTCAAGACCATGTGCCAAGACACTAGTTTGTCTCATGGGACCTATCGATGCATCGAGGAGATATAGAGGGGTACACCTGTCACTTACTAGGTCCAATGCATTCCTCATATGAAAAGGATGAAACATAACATAAAAATTCGTATTAAAACTAGAATACGAAATGTTAATAATTTAACCATAAACTATGATTCGTATAAAAAAACACATCCACAGTCAAACATATCCAAAAATCTTCAATACAATATAGATTATTGTATCATAATAAATTACCTTCAATCAAGTGTAAAATCCATCAAAGGATGTTGACTTAGATGAAATCAAAGCTATTTGAGAGAAATATCTCTTTCTATTTTGAAATCATTTAGAAGTAAAATAATTATAAAAGAAAAAATTTATTTTTAAAATAAAATTATAAACTTGTAAGGTAAACTTCAAAGGTGTTATAATGGTGGAAAATAGCCACACTCTCCGTATAATTTAAAAAACATTCTTTCCTTAATTTTGTCGAAAAGGATTTAAAGGCACTTGTTTGGAAAACAACGGAAAGATTATTTTGTAAACATTTTATAAAAAGTAAAACAATAGTTTAAATGACTTTAACCCATAGTCTAGGAAATAGAAAAATGTTTGAAAATACAATTTTAAGAAACACGAATGTGGATGATAAAGAGGTCCCAGTAGATACTCACGTAAAAAAAACCTCGGATAATGAAGAGATTGTAGAATTAACCCTTACCATGTACTTTTCCTTGATCGAGGGTACATTAACCTCCAGTATAATAGTTAAATCATTGTTATTAAATTATACATGAACCATATATATAAATATGATATCATATACGATCTTCTAATATTTCATTGTTAATTATATTTCAGTAGTATCATTGTTTCGAGTGTTAACTGGTTCGTTTTACTTTATATGATTGGTTACGTAATCCATGTTTTTTATGGATAAGATGTATTTGATTCATCTTTAAAATTATATTAATTTATTAAACATTATTTTTAATCATAAAATGAAAATAATTCTTGATTGGTTATGATGGGGAATGAATTTAATCATGTTCATGAAAATGGTAATCCGTACGTATGCACGAGAAAAAATATCATTATATTGATTGTGAAATCATATTTAATTGGATGTTATATCATATATAAAGAATCATTAACATGTTATATTTATTATTTATAGAAGTTATACTCATTATTATACCCATCCATATAATGATGTGTTGAATAACAAACTACACCACGACAAGGAGATAGTAAGTCGTACGTATGCACATATGGTGACTTTGTCAATAATAGGATTGATAGAATAATGAATATGGTTGTACCATATATATAATAAAATCATAGTATGTATAAGGTACTAGATTTATTATTTTGTTATGGAAAAAACAAAGAAAGAGGAAGTGGAAGAAGAAAAGAACTTAGAAAGAGGTGAGGAAATTATTACCTCTTTATGAGGTGCTTCCTTTTGATTTGATCAAAAGGGCTCCATAGGTTGGCTTTCTGATCAATTTAATGATTATAGGGTCAATTTATGGTAGTTGGGAGGATATTTGGGAAGGGTTTGACTGAGCCAAATGGCATGGAGGTTTGATTGTGATAAAAGGAGAAGTACCCTTTTATAAGAGAGGTTAGGGTCACTTTCGGAAAACCTCAAAATATTATTTTATTATACAATAATATTCTATTTATAATGGCTACAAAGGGATTTATTTAGAGGATAATGTGGGGATGGGTCAAAAAATTTTCCAAAAATAGGTTTTAGACAGGTTTAGGTCACTATATTAACCTTATATTTTAGATTTAACTCTTAGATAAATATTTGAACTTTTACCATGCATTCTTGTATTAATATAATAAACATTTAATAAACATACAATAAAAAGCCAATAAAACCCCATGTGATTAATTATTGATATATCTAACCTTATTTAAGTTCTTTGGACGAACCTTATATTTTTAGGAATACTATATCAATTAATTATATATTATTTGTTTTAACAACTCATTTATGTCAATTTTGATACTATTTAGTATTTTGTTTTTGTGAAAGTCGTAAAAATGTTTTTACTTACAAAAAAATTATTTAATCAACCTAAAATGTCATATTAACCTATAAAATTAGTGTAATTCATCATAATTTTCAATTTACATTTATTAGGATATTTATAATATCAATTATTTTAATCTTTCATGAATAAGGTAATTAATGCATCGCCATTGTGTCTTAAATAAATTAAATTATTTAATGTCTAAACATTATAAATAAAATACCATTATGTATAAAATCTTTTTATGTTTCTAATGAATATTTATATTCCAATTTATATTATGTGTAACCCTATATTGAAAATGGTTTAGTTATTAAACTTTGAATTTATCACTTTTAACTCCTCTTTAAATAAAATAATAATAAATGTCCGAATCTAATCCAAGTGGACCAAAAGGATAAAATATTATTCCTAAGGTTGATTTTGGCCGAAATACACTTATCATATATAATTATAACATGTTTTAGGGTAATTCTAATATCTTTTATTACCTTTTATTACCCTATTTACTTTTAATCGTGGTAAATAAGTCAAAAGTTACTATTCACCAAAATTATTTTCATCTTATTGAACCTCATTTAACTTACTGATGTCAACCGTGTCTCTCAGATTTTTGAAATTTAATGCACAGAAGCAATAAAATTACGTTTTATGCAAATTTTCTAATGCGCCTAGAAGGTGGCTAAAAGACGGTAAAAAGTTCAATAAAATTTTATGTATCTAAAATTATTATAAAATGACTCCAATGAATTACATTGAAAATAAATAGGTATTATGTATCTATTTTTACCTAATATATTTTTAAATAAAATAACTAATTATTTAAACAAAAAGTCAGTTTTAAACAATAACGCAGTGTTTTCACTATTCATCAAAAATTGAATGTTTTCAGAAAAATACAAAAAATTTACCCTAAGATAATTTCAATATTCCAAATTCAAAAAATGAAGTCCATTTTGAAAAATAAAATTTATAACATTTTAAAAAGTGGTTATTACTATTCATAACGGCTAGTTTGATTTGTCGTGGTGTGTTAGAACTCGATATTGCGTAAATCGCAAGCTATTGTATTTTTCAAAGAGAAGCATACCATGGAAGCTTGGGGTGTTACATTATTCCCTCCTTCAAATAATTTCAACCTCAAAATTTCTAGAATACTACTGCATAAAATTATTGGGGTGGTTCTTCATCATAAGTTCCTCGGTTTCCCACATTACCTCTTCCATCTTATGGTTTTCCATAGAACTTTGACCAAACGAGTCAACCGGTTTCTCAACACTTGATCTCTGATATCAAGAATTATAATAGTTTCTTCTCAATAATATAGGTTGGGTACCAACTCTATTTGTTCATGGGTGAGTACATGCGTTAGTTCAGGCATGTATATTCTCAACAGTGATATGTGGAACACATCATGAACTTTGGAGAGACATGGCCGCATTTTCAAATGATAAGCTATAACTCCAATTCGTTCTAGAATTTTGAAAGGTCCAATGTACTTGGGACTTAATTTTACCTTCGTACCGAATCATATAACACCATTCCCTAGAGATACCTTCAAGAAAACATAATATCCTACTTGAAAGTCCAAATATTTCATTCTGTTATTAGCATAGATATTTTTCTTACTTTGAGCTTCTTTGATGTGGTTTTGGATAACCTTCACCTTTCCATTGTTTTCTCAACATGTTTTGGGCCTACAAGTTTTCTTTCACAGAATTCATCCCAACAAGTTGGTGTGAGACATCACTTTCCATAAAATTATTTATATAGTGCAATCTGAATACTTGAATAGAAGCTATTGTTGTATGAAAAATTCTGCCAGAGGTAAATATTGATCCCACATACCATGAAAGTCATGTGAGAAAGATCTCAACATGTCTTTTAATGTTTGAATTGTCCGTTCTGATTGTCCATCAGTTTTAGGGTGGTAGGCAGTGCTCAAATGAAGTTTAGTATCCAAGGCCTTCTGAAGAATTTTCCAGAATCTTGATGTAAAACAGGGTTCACGATCAGAAACAATCGATAGGGGTACATCATGAAGTCTTACAACTTCATTAATATATATTCTTTCTAGACGTTCAAGTGGTAATCTTCTTTTATGGAAAGAAAATGTGATGACTTGGTTAGACGATCAACAATAACCCATATTGCATCATTCCTTCTAGGAGTCTTTGGTAGCTCCATACCAAAATCCATCATAATATCTTCCCATTTCCACTCAGGTATAGGAAGAGGTTTCATGAATCCTCCCAGATGTTGTATTCCATCATTCACCTATTGACAAACCATATATCTTGACACATAATCAACAATCTCTCACTTCATGTTGCCCCACCAAAAATTATCCTTCAAATCTATATACATCTTAGTGCTAATAGGGTGTAGAGAGAAATTAGAGCTATGAGCATCATCCAATAATTCCCTTTTTAGATCAGGTATTTTAGGAACACAAAGTCTCTTCCCAAATTTCAAAATCCCATCTTCATATAAGAATTTGATCAATCTCCCATCGTTCAAAGCTTTAATTTTCTTTTGAAACTCCTCGTCATCATCCTGAGAACTCTTTATCCTTTCTATTAAATATAGGTTGGAAACCATTTGAAAAATTATTGATGTTTCACCTTCCATGATTATTCCCATATCCACCTTTACTAGATCCATGAACATAGGATCCCTTTCAACTCCCATCTTGTTCAAAACTCTCTGATTCTTTCTACTCACAACATCTTTCACCTTATTTTCCTTCCTCAGGTGGTAGTTTATAGTGAAATAATAATATTTGAGTAGTTCAATCCATCGCCTTTACCTCATGTAGAGTTCTTTCTATGAGAAAACATACTTCAAAATTTTTTGATTGGTATATATATCACATTTTTTACCATAGAGATAGTGTATCCATATATTCAAAGAAAATATTATAGCTACTAACTCAAGATCATGAGTGGGAATGTTTTGATCATGAATTTTTAGATGTCATGATGCATAGGCAATAACCCTGTCATTCTACATAAGGACACAACCAATTCCTTTCATTGATGCATCACTATAAATAAAAAACTCATCATTTCCTGATGGTAAAGTCAAGATAGGATAATTGACAAATATTATCTTCAGTTCTTCAAAACATTCTTCACACTCTTTTGTTCAAGAAAATTTAGCCCGTTTACGTGTGATTATGGTTAATGGGTTTTCCAATCGGGAAAAATTCTGGATGAAACACCGATAATAACCTGCTAAACCAATAAAAATGCATACCTTAGTTATAATCATCGGGGATGGACATTCTTGGATTTACTTGGTCTTTGGAGGATCAACAGAGATTCCATCCATAGAGAAAATATGGTCCTGAAAAGAAATTTCCTGAACCCAAAATTCACACTTTCTAAACATCCCATATAATTCATTTCTTTTGAAGGTTTTCAGAATAACACAGAACTAATTTTCATGAACTTCGTATATTTTTGAGTATACCAAGATATCATTAATAAGTAACAAAAAAAAGTCATCATGATATTTCTTGAAAACTATATTCATTAGTTCTATGAAAACAGAGGGTGCATTATTCAGTTCAAAAGGAATTACTGTAAATTCGTAATGCCCGTACCTGGTTCGAAATGGTTTTTTCAGAATGTCTTCATTCTTCACACACAACTGATGATATCCAGATCGAAGGTAAATATTTGAAAAATATTGAGATCCATGAATTTGGTCGAATAAATAATCAATGTGAGGTAGGGGTACTTGTTCTTTATTGTTATAGCATTGATCTCCTTGTAGTCAAGCACAACCACATAGATCCAGCTGTCTTCTTAACAAAAACAATAGGGGCTCCCCATGGAGAAAAACTAGGTAGAATAAATCCTTTATTACTCAATTCCTATAGTTTTTTCATTAGTTCCACTAATTCCAAGTGGTCAATCTTTAAGGGGTCTTCGATATGGGCCTTGAACCAAGAATAATATCAATGGAAAACTCAATTTATCATTCTGAAGGATGTCTAGGTAAATCCTATGGAAACACATAAACATATTATTGTACAATAGGTACTTCTTCTATTCGAACATTATTTTCCTCACCCATAGTTAATTCATTCTCTTACTCCCCAATAATTGAATTTTTTTGAGCTATTAGGGGTGGATATAGGTAAGAATCAGGTGGTGGCGGTTCTGCTCTAAATATAAGGTACTCCTTATCATCATCAAAAATTGTAACCTCCTTCTTCATACAATAAATTTTCACATCATGGTCCAAAATCCAATCCATACCAAGTATTATATCAAATTCAATCATGGGTATGATGATGAGATCAGAGGATAAAGAACATTTATATGTCATAATAGAGACTGATTCACAAAAATTTGTTGCAATGATACTTCCCTTAGGAGTTTTGACTGAAAAATTCCTTGTTAAATAAAAGTGTAAATATCTAATTTTCTTAGAAAATTGGGAATCTAGGAAATTATGAGATGATCTAGAATCAAACAAAACATTGGATAAACTTGAGGAAACCATTTAATTACCTGCCACCACACCTTTCGAAGCTTCAACTTCAGCAGTAGTTATCGAATAAGCATGTACTTTCTCCCTTGGCCTTTTATAAGGTAATTTTTCTAGGATATTAGAACATTCATTTGAATAATTACCCATTTCTCTACAATTTTTTCATTCAACATTGAAAACCACTTTCTTTACCTTGCAATCACGAGCTTAGTGGCCTTTTTTACAACACTTGTAACAGACTCCCATTCCCTTCAGGAAAGGACCAGGGTGTTTCTTCCCACATTTACCATAGGATGGATATTAAAATTTTCCCTTATTCTCCTCATTTCCATTTCTAGAGTGTTCAACAGATCTCTTCTTCTCTTGGTTTTCTTTAAAGTCATATAACTTAGAGAATTCCTTTTCTCTCTTGATAGAACATAAGACAATATCATCATACGATGATAAGGATTGTGAGACTAATGCTAAATGGAGAAATGGTTTTAACCCTTCAAGGAATCGATCAATCTTACTCTTTAGGTTACGTATATATTGTGTTTCATTCCTCAATAAACTTGTAAAGTTAGCCTCATTCTTTATGACATTCTCATCTTCATTTTTCCTCAAACTCAGAAATTTTCTTTCCATATCTGCTCGATGCTCACGAGGAAAGTATTATTCTAAGAAAATATCTTTAAACTCCATACATTCCATATTTGATACTTCCTAATCCTCCTTTGTGTTTTGAATTAATGACCACCATTGATATGCATCTTCTGTGAGGTGATAAACTTCCATAACAACTTTTTCCTTTTAGCTACTCCCCAAAGCATGAAATATTTTCTCTAATGAAATTATCCATTTCTCAGCTACAAATAGATATCTAGTGCCATTTAATTTTGGTGGTTTTTTCCTCATGAATCAGTATAACATTGATCCTCTGCGTTGTTAATTAGGGTGCTCCATACGAGTAAGTATTTTATTCATAACCTCTTTGAGTTGTCCCAGCATGGTGATAAGCTCATCAGCACTAGTTGCGTCACCAGCTCCATTGTAATTATATTGAGTAGGAGGGAAATCGCTACATGGATTAAGTGCATTGATACTATTTCCATTCCATCCACTAGGAACCATTTAAAAACAATGGAGTACACAAGATTTGTTTATGAATCACAATACATAATTAAAAACTTGTGAAACACTTAACATAAAATGAAAATTTTATGGATAAAATCCATAACTATTAAAATATTTTCTTTGAGGAGGTATATACTCATAAATCCTTAATAATGGTTTGTAATTAAAATGTGAATTATCCTAGGAATATCCCTCAAAATATTCGTAACCAAGAGTGAAGAAAAGCCCATTTTCGTGTCCCATGATACCCCGGGTCAAGCTCAAAACTTCTTGTCAGATTTTTCACTCCTAGGTACTTATGTGCCACAGCCACCTCTACCTTCTCTTATCCCTAAAGGGATGTATTTCTTGGAAAACTAACAAAATCTCTTCATTACCAAAATTCAAGGATGTTCTTCTATACTAATCCTCAAAGTCTATCTTAGGACATTGTTCTCTAATCATAGTTTTTCAAAATCTAGCTTCCAAGGTTAGTACTAAACATCCTCTGATACCAACTGTAACTTCCCAACCATAGTTACCCAGATTTCGTGCATTATTACATAACATTGGAATGATCACAAGGGATCAAATCCCTAAAGACCGATCAATTTAGTAAGTACTTGATGAAAACATAAGTTTTACATTATACTATGAAATGAAAAACAACAACATTGTGTCTCCATTGAAAACTTTCATCTCCCTTCTAAAATCCTTAAAGGTCAGTCATTATATACTTATTCTCATCCTGGGAAAAAATAAAACTTATAAAGGGGTGATCTCAGGTTCTTAGTAATGATAACAATAGAGAAACAACATTCATAAATAAGAATAAACATTTAAGGCAATGTATAAGACTAAAACACAATACTTTTAAACATAAAATTCAGCATCATATTTCAAGGATAAATTAAATAATACCATTTACTTATTCACATGGTTATTCTACTTGTCGAATAATCACATGTAATATTAATAGCCAATTTCATAATGATGGAATGCATAATGTCGGACATCATAACCACATAGTCAAGGCCTCGTGCTAAGACTAAAAATATGATTTTTTTTCAAGGCCTTGTTCCAAGACACTAGTTTGTCTCATGAGACCTATCGATACAATGAGAAGGTATAATGCACTTCACCTGTCACTTACTAAGTCCAATGCATTCCTCATGTGAAAATTTGAAACATAACATAAACATTCATATTAAAACTAGAATACAAAATGTTAATAATTTATCCATATACTATGAATGGTATAAAAATTACAAATACACAATCAACAAAATCCAAAAAACCTTTAATAAATTAAGAATGATTGTATCAAAATAAATCACCATCAAATAAGTGTAAAATCCATCAAAGGATGCTGATATAGATGAAATCAAAGTTATTTGAGAGAAATATATCTTTATATTTTGAAATCATTTAAAGGTAACATAATTATAAAATAAATAATTTATTTTGAAAATATTATTATAATATTTAAAGTTAATCTTCAAAGGTGTTATAATGGCAGGAAATAGACACAATCACTGTATAAGTAAAAAACACTCTCTCCTTAATTTTGTCGAAAAGGTTGTGAATGACCTTGTTTAAAAAACGATGGAAAGATTCCTTTATAAAATTATTATAAAAAGTAAATCAAGGGTATAAATGAATTTAACCCATATTCTAGGAAATAGTAAAATGTTTTGAAATACATTTTTAAGAAACATGGATGTGGGTGATAAAGAGGTCCCAGTAGATACTCACGTAAAAACAACCTCGGATAATGAAGAGATTGTATAATTAACACTTACCTTGTACTTTTCATTGATCAAGGGTATGTTAAACTTCTGTATAATAGTTAAATAATTGTTATTAAATTATACAAGAACTACATACATAAATATGAAATCATATATGATCTTATAATATTTCTTTGTTAATAATATTTTAGTAGTATCATTATTTCGGATGTTAACTAATTCATTTTCATTTATATGATTGGTTACGAAATCCATGTTTGTTATGGATATAATGTATTTGATTAATCTCTATAATTATATTAAGTTCTTAAAAATTATTGTTATTCATAAAATGAAAATTATTCAGGAATGGTTATTATGGGGAATGAATTTCATCGTGTTCGTGAAGACGGTAATCTGTACGTACGCACGAGCAACAATATGATTCTATTGATGGTGAAATAATATGTAATTGGATTTTATATAATATATAAATAATCCGTAACATGTTATATTTATTATTTACATTAATTATACTCATTATTATACCCATCCAAATATTGATGTGTTGAATAACAAACTACACCACGATGTGGAGACGGTAAGCCGTACGTACACACGTATGGTGACTTTTCCATTAATAGGATGGATTGAATAATGAATATGGTTGTACCATATATATAATAACATAAAAGTATGTATAAGGTATTGTAGTTATTATTTTGGTATGGAAACAACAAAGAAAGAGGAATTGGATGAAGAAAAAAACTTTGAAAGAGGTGATGAAATTATTACCTCTTCTTCGGGTGCTTCATTTTGATTTGATCAAAAGAGCCCCTTAGGTTGTCTTTCTGATAAAATTAAGTATTCTAGGTTGAAGTGAGGGTAGTTGGTAGGATGTTTGGGTAGGGTTTGGTCGATCCAAACGGCTTTGGAGGTGTGATTTTAAGAGAAGGGGAAGTACCCATTTATAATAGAGGTGAGGGTCACTTTAGGAAAACCTTGAAATATTATTTTATTATAACATCATATTCGGTTTATAATGGCTTCAAAATGATTTATTTCTATGATAATGTGTGGATGGGTATAAAAACACTCCACCAATAGGTTTTAGAATAGTTTAGGTCACTATATTAACCTTATCATTTAGATATAACTCTTAGTTAAATAGTTTAACTTTTACCATGTATTCTTGTATTATTATAATAAATGGTTAATAAACATACTATAAATAGCCAATAGAACCCCAAGTGGTCAATTATTGATATATATAACATTATTTATGTTCTTTTTCCAATCCTTATATTTTTAGGAATTTTATATCAATTAATAATATAGTATTTGTTTTAAAAACTCATTTATGTCAATTTTGACACTATTTGGTATTTTGTTTTTGTAAAAGACATTAAACTTTATTACTTTGAAAAAAAATTCTTTAATCAACTATAACATGTCATATTAACCCATAAAATTAGCGGAATTCATCATAATTCTCAATTTACATTTATTTGGATATTTATAATATCAATTATTTTAATCTTTCATGAATAAGGTAGTTACTGCATCATCATTGTGTCATAAAAAATCTATTATTTAATGTATAAATTTTTTAAATAAAATACAATTATGTTGGAAATTTTTTTAGATTTATAAAGAATATTTATAATCTAATTTATCATATGTATAACCATATATTTAAAATGGTTTAGTTATTAAACTTTGAATTTAACACTTTTAACTCTATAAATAATATAATAATAAATGTCATAATCTAATCCAAGTGGAAAAAAGGATCATATTTTATTCCTAAGGTTGATTTTGGTCGAAATACACTTATCCAATAGAATTAGGACATGTGTTACGGTAATTATAATATCATTTTTTACCTTTTATTACCTTATTTACTTTTAACCGTGGTAAATAAAAGTTAAAAGTTACTATTCGCCAAAAATTATTTTCATCTTATTGAACCATGTTTTACTTAATAATATCAACTGTGTCTCTCAGATTTTTTAAATTCAATTAATAGAAGTGTTAAAATTACATTTTATAAAAATTTTCAAATGCGCTTAGAATGTGGGTAAAAGACGGTATAAAGTTCAATAAAATTTTATATATCAAATATTATTATAAAATCAGTCAAATGAATTACATTGAACATAAATAGGTATTATTTATCTATTTTTACCTAATATAAATTTAAATAAAATAACTAATTATTTAAATAAAAAGTCAGTTTTAAACAATAACGCATTGTTTTTCACTATTCATCAAAAATTGAATGTTTTCAAAAAAATACTAAAAATTGACCCTAAGATAATTTAGATATTCCAAATTCAAAAATGAAGTCCATTTTGAAAAAAAAATTACGAAATTTAAAAATGTGGGTATTACTATTCATAACGGCTAGTTTGATTGGTTGTGGTGTGTTAGAACTCAAAAAGTGGGTATTACTATTCCTTATAGAGATTATACCCTGGCCCATTATCGTAAGGATAATGGTTAAATACATCATTATAGGCACCTATGATTCACATTACATGCATATTCCATGCCATATATGTGTATTTCATTACATGCATTCCCTGTGTTTCTTATTATTGTTGAGTTTGCCTTGGATGCTATATATTCTAGTGAAACTAACAACTTATATAGGGAAATAAAATGGGTTGATTGAAATTTTAGCATTAACCGAAACAAAATTTTATCATATATAGTGAATATTAAATCCTAAATAGCCAATCTTGATCAATGTATGCTATGTAGACCTGGTTACATGAGATGGGGTTTGACTTTGATTACATGACTACCAATTTCAGTTTATAAGGTGTATTTGCCCATATAAATTGAAAATGGTAATTAATAGGAATATTTCCATAATATCTTACCCATTACATTTGAGACCAAATGTAAGGGGATTGTTTGAAATCAAATGTGTTTCAATTTGAATTTATAATGTGTTTGGGACTTTATAAAACTAGGAAGAAAATCCATATAATTAAACCTTGTTCTGTGTATAAAATCACTTACAAACATAAAATGAAAATCATTACTTGTAATTGAAATCGTTTCTAGTAATTGGAGAGGCCAAGTATAAATTAAAAAGATATTATCTCCTTAATATTAAATTTAACCTCCATATACTGTATCCCATGTAAATAAAAACTCATACACTTACCAATACTCATTCCTTCTAATAAGATATCCAGGATAGTAAATTGGGTAGTGAGCCCTTTTTCATATGATACGATTTCATTAGTGATCCAATCTATTTTGAAATATTTTTCTTAGATTTTTACATGGAATTTGTAGACCTATGCCAGCATGAAATTATCAATTCATACAACATGAGGGTGGTGATGACCATGCTCCAGATGTGGTGGCCCTGAGCTACCAAGGATACCTGTAGTAGTTCCACCAGCGGCACCACCTGTTATTCCGAAATTTTTCACTGATGCTCAGATTAGAGAGTGTGTCCTATAATTGGTGAAATCTATGTAGGGTGCACCATGACCTACACCTAGGATGTTTGGTCGGACTTCTGAGTTCAATCAGTTCCATCATCCCATCTTCTCATGAAATGGCGGTCTATAGGATAGTGAGTCATGGATAGAATCCATTATTTCAATCTTTGTGCATCTAGGGATGAATCTAGAGAATATTTTCAAGATCACCACCTACATTCTATTATATTTCACCAAGAGTTGGTGGCATGTTATTACACATGATGGTTATCATTAGGGAATAGTTTGGGAAGACTTATATATTTCCTTATAGGATTATTTTTTCCCTCAAATGCTAAGATGTGATTGATACAAGGTGTTAATGGACCTAGATTAGGTTTATATATCCTTAATTTACTATTTAGTGTGTTTGAATGAGTTGAAAAAAATTTCCCCGCTTCTTTCAGGTGATGAGTTAACTCGAGAAAGGCGTTTTGAAGATGGGATCAGGTATGCCATCCAATTTTAGGTGAATGTATTTTACCTATATAATTATTATATGATCATGAACTAGGATCTCATATTTGAGTGAAAATTTTGGGAAGATGATAGAACTAGGCACATAGTATCTGTGCAGAGAAAGAGTAGTAGTTCTTCCAGTAGCAGGAAGAATAGCATTATGGTTTCTCCTACAAGTAGTGGAGGCCATAGTATCTACACTGGAAGATCTGTCATATGGAATAAGTGTGGATGGAAAGTTAATGTGAAGACTCATTTAAATAGAGACCCATTTGAGTTTAATGACTATGGATAGATGGGTCTCATCAGAAGTTTGGAAGTACCTTTCATCCTATTTCTAGCGGAAGTGGCCCTGCACCAGCTCTACCTTCATGAGCGGGACCTAGGACTCTTCATCAAGAAGAAATATGGAGTAGCACTAGATGAATAGTCCGAGGAAGAGATCCTAGATAAGTTTACCAAACTTATGATTAGCAGAACTAGTAGAAGATACCTACTCAGGGTAGTTCAGCTATAACTGATGTCTAGGGATCAGGATAGTTGTGCGCATTACAGAAGATACCCAAGGATCAGAGTGCATGACACACTATTATATAATGTATTTTTCTAGTAGCCTCTAATATTGTATAAACTTTTTTGATACAAGTTCATATCACTCATTTATCTCTTTATCGATCATAATTTTTCATGGGATGTAAATTATATACTTTTTTGGGGTGATGAATCTGGATACATCATTGGGTATGTGATAATAGGGTATACAACAATGCAAGTAATTTCCCCTTGTGGTGGTATGTTAGAATTTTTTATTGGATTTATTCTCCCTCAATATGAAATGATTTTTTTCATGCTTCGGATGTACTGGTTGGTCCCCTATCATGCGCATGTTGACTAATTCCACAACAGGGTATCATTTACATCACCATATATTGATTGTAATATTCATAAGGGTAAGTGGGATTTCCAAGAAAGTAGAGATTGAATAGATCATCATTGGCTGGGTGGAGTGACATTCTATATTTCTATATTTCATATAGAGGATAAATGAATGTTTCAAGTATATTTTCCTCCAATGGTGAATTGTTTCAGGGATATTTTCCCAAATAATTTTTTTGGATTACCACATAAGAGATAGGTGGAGTTTATAATCGAGCTTGTTCTAAGAGAAGATTCATTATATATTCCACCTTAAATGATGGAACCTAATGAGATAAAAAAACTCAAGATATACTTAGAGGATTTATAATCAAAGGGTTTTATATCACCCAGAACTTCATCATAGGGTTCACCCTTGCATTTGACCAAGAAGGAAGATGATAACCTTATGCTATGTGTGGATTTCTAGTGATTGAAACATATTGTGGTTAAGAACCTGTATTCCTTTCCTCAGATAGATGTTCTCTTTGACCAGATCCGTGGTGAAATAGTGTTCTATACGATCAACCAGATATTGGGTTATCATAAGGTGTGAGTAAAACCATAAAATATACCATCAATGACATTCCAAAGTTGGTACAATATATATAAGTATTTGGTTATGTTTCTATTTATTACAAACACACCCATAGTTTCCATGGGCTTGATGAATAGGGTTTCCCAGCCCTACATGTTCTCGTTTATCATCATTTTATATGAAATCATGGTGCATTATCATATTCTAAGTGGCCATGAAAAAACTATTGAGACTATATTGAGTAAACTAATAAATAATTAGTTATATGAAAATCTCACAAACTTCCACTTCTGGATTGACAAGGATCACTTATTTGGTCCTATCATCCCAGAATTTGGAGTATATATTGAACCATATAAAGTGAGTGATATTGTTTCTTGGTACATTCCCAAGAACATTCTTGATAAAAATATTTTATTATATCACACATTTCTATAAGTATTTCTGGTATTACTAAAAAGGGTGTGAAGTCCTTGTGGTCTAACATGTGTGATATGGCATTTTAGGGGATGAATGGATGGCTTACTTCGAGATAGATCTTGATTCTGGTATAGCCTGGTAGAGTCTATATCGTGTTCTGTGATGCATCTGGCATCAATTTTGGTGTAGTGTTGATGTAGGAGGATCGATTTTTTGTGTATGAGTCTCCCCAGTTGAGACCTCACAAGAGTAATTAACCAATGCATGACCTCAAGATTGCAAGAGTCACCCATGACATATGCTGTTGGATACATTATCTATTGGGGGATTCATTTTTGATGTATAATACTATAAGATACACAAATATATCTTTACACAATTTTACTTGAATCCCAGGCAGTGAATATGTGTCGAATAACTTATGTTTTTTGAATTTGAGCTTTTATATATGCTTGGAAATGGAAATGTGGTAGATGGTGAACTGAGATGGAAAACTTAAGTACAAGCTGTTAAAGAAGCCAATGATAAATTGAAATTGATAGACATTATTTATAATATGTATCTAGATTTTCATTAGGGTCCTGATTGGACTTTCATTTCAGCCTTAGTAGTTACCTATTCACTCCATCATAGGGTGAAGCGAACGTAGTTCTTAGACCAAGAAGTATTGGTCCTATGAGAAAGTATTTCAGGTGAGGACCCACATCCAAATTGGTCTATCGATTGTGATGACATCATTTGTATAAATAGGTGTATCTGGGTTCCCACATACATGATATTTGACTTGATTTTAGCATCCTATTATTCTCAGTAGGAAGTCCACCAAGGTGTCTCTAAGATGTACCTTGAAATGTGTTTTAAATATTGGTGTCTGAGATGAATTGTTAGATCACGTGTTTTATCACAAGGTGTTCCACCTGTCAGTAGGTTAAGGTAGAACACCAGCATCCTAATAGATTTTTACTATCATTACTGATCCCAAAATATAAATTAGATGAAATTACAATGGATTTTTTAGGTTGGTTTACTGAGCTCTCCTTGAGGTAGTGATAGGGTTTGGGTAGCTATGGATCGGCTGACAAAGATAGATCACTTCCTTTATATCTTAGAGACTTTCATAGTTGATGATCTATTTGGAATATATGTCCATGAGATTGTATACCTATATGGGGTCTCTCGTTTTATTGTTTTAGATAGGTATTCTCATTTCACATCGAGTTTCTAGAAAGGGTTACAATAATCTTTTGGTACATAGATTATTCTAAGAACATATTTTCACCCTTAGATCAATAGTTAGTCAACACAGACTATATAGGTGTAGGAAGTCATGCTCCGAGCATTTTTCCATGATTTCGGCAGTTCTTGGGTGAAAACATATCCCTCTCATTGATTTTTCTTAAAATAATAGCTATCCTGAGACAATCTATATGGCTCTGTATGAGGCCTTCTATGGTATCCCATTCCATTCAACTCTATGCTAGCTATAGGTAGTGGAGGAAGTGCTACTAGGTCCACTTATCATACAAGAGACTTTGGTATATGTGAAGTTAATTAAAATATGGATGACTACTACTCAGTCTGGACCAAAATATTATACTGATCACCATCTATGAACTCAATACATTGAGTTTGGGGATCATGTTTTCTTGTGGGTATCACCAAGGCATGGGTAGAGATAGATATGGTGGATTTGGAAGATACTAACTCATTTTGTTAGTCCTTTTGAGATCATGCATAGAGTTGGACTTGTATACTCTCAGTTGGATTTACCTAAAATGTACCATTCCATGCACAACTTCTTCTACATTTTACAGCTTCATCATTACCATGTCAACCCATATCTTACATATGATCCCAATACATTCGAATTGGATTTCAATTCATCTTTCTAGGATTATCCCATTCCCACTGTGGACTATATTATGAAGGCTCTCCAAGGAACATGTATCCCTTTAGTATCAATGCTATGGATTCACAGCCATGTATAGGATGGGACATGGGACCAGGATGATGACGTAGATTCTTAGTGGTCAGATTTTTTCTCATACAGTGTTCTACCACCCTTAGAAGGGTAACTCAGGGAAGACTTACTTAAAGGGGAAGACTATAAGAACATAGTTTTTCTATGAGGTATGGATCATTTTAATTTTAGTTTAGCTCCTTTGATTTGACCTAATATGAATTCCTAGTTTGTCTAGGGAGGAAATAATGGTTTTGTGGATTTTCTGAAGCCCTAAGGCGCATCTTTTAGAGAAAACATCACGGTCACACAATTAGTAGAAACTATGTAGCCCAGCACAAACGGTTTGATAAAACCATGTGGGGTGTTCAATTTATAGTAGAGGGCCACACAGTTTTCCCAAACCACGCGATCCAGCCCACACAACTGTGAAAAAAACAATTGAATTTTTAATAGGGGTAATACACACATTTTGTGCATGGTTTCTCAAATTGTGAATGTAAATTGTGAGATCCCCCACCATGGGAAATAATCCATGACTGGCTAGAGCACAGTTTTTCAAACCATGTGGCCAAACTATGTGAACCCTATTAGTTCGAAAAAATGACCATGTTTCCCTTAAAATTCTTATAATATTAATCATTGTTTCTTATTTCATCCTCCAACGGATAGTATCACCTTCCTTCTCCATTTGAGAGAACCTTCCATGGAAATTTCATAAAATGTTCTCCACTTTAAATTTATAACCTTGAAATAAAAATTTGATCATCTCATGGGATTTGACATGTTAAGTGTTCCAGTCATTAGGTTCATTTCATCATTCTTCTTCCTATCAATGATGCTATTTTTGTGAGAGATGATATTCCATATTACCAAGGTGTTAATCCTTTATTCCCATTTTTTAAGATCCATGAAAAACTAAGGCCCAATAATAGATGAGGCCTATACTATAGGAATAAGGTAGGTGTTCTATGACTCATCCCTTAAATTCTCTCAATTTATAATTTTTTTCTCTTCTTGACACACCTGTTTCACCCGGAATTTATCCTTAAATTCATCTTCCTTAAATTAAATCTACTAAATTTTAAGCAATGGACCTAGTGATCCCTCTTATCATTTTTGGAAATTAAATCCTCAACATGGACCACCCATTTAGGGCGAATTATTTATTTATGCATTTAGTGACTTATAATGAGATTACCTAAGACATCGTTCGGGTATGTTGGCCTAACCATTGATAAGTTATGAGTTCTTAATAATTAATAAATATTTAATTGATTATTATGGAAATTATATATATATGGTAATCACTTATCCTAAAAAATTTACTTTAATTTACCTTGGTTTCATGTCCATAATTCACCATTTTTTGTTTGATGAATGTTAATGTAATTAACATAATAAATGATTATGTAATTGAAGTGATAATTGGTTACATGTCCCCAAATCACCATGTCATATTTAATGAAGGTTAATTGAATAACCCTATTGATTGAATATTTGGAATTAGTATTACATGGAATGTCATTATATATGTATATAAATTATGTATGTACTAGGTTCCTACAAATTTTAGGCCATTTATCTTAACTGTGGTGGTCAAACTAGAGATCAACTTTGATTCTCAATGGAATTACATGTACAATCATGGTACATAATTCTGATTCATTGAATATATTTCCATTGGAGATATGAACCATAGAATATGGTATTTTTCTTATTATGTGAATGCATTAGCATTGTACAAATGATTAGATTTACATATTTTCTAGAGACTAGAATGCCTTGGATACGCTCCTTGGATTTATCTTGATGTCTTCAGATACATGGTGCCTGGTATTCTCCCCATTAGGCTCTTTCATACTTAGTCCTAGATTACAATGGATGAGATCCATGGACTTGATTAGAAACTTTTACGGTGGAATTCCTTAGGTGTACCCATTGTATTATACTCAAAACCCTTATTTCTAGACTGTATGAGTTACTACTATGATTTGGATCAACCCCCAAGGTCAAGGATTCATTTTTTTCACCTTGGATCATATTTTATTATTATTATTATTATATATTTTAGTACTATTAGAACCTTCACATGTTCCATATATATAAGTTTTACAATGACCCTATCCTTTACACATATCATTACATGATTTTTAGGCATAATTAAACATCAAATTACAAGCTAGGGATCGTAAGGTATAGTGTTTTGGAGAATAGGTATAGAATTAAACATCATGATTCCAAAATAAGAAAATATTTTATTTAATCTTCAAAAAGGTATCCTAACTTCTTTTGAGACCTTAAATCAGTATAGGATAACCTGGGGATAACATTAACTATTTTATGAGCTAAAATCCCAGTAAGCGAATAGACATAAGAATAAAGATTAGCACACGGGTTAAAAGGCATAACATTAAAAAGGAATGTAACATGATTAAACATAAAAATAATAACATATATACCATGGTATCATATAATCATGGAATAATAGTAATGTTTTAGAAACTTAAAACATGAAATAAGAATGATTCAAGTCTAATTGTACATAGAGGATCACAAGTCAAGACTAACCACCAAGACCATTGCAAATGGAGGATGAGTCAAGGGTAACCACAAAGACCAATTCATGTAACGTATCATGATACTAAACATTACCCAATTAATTGGATCCCTATCTAGGAAAATCCATAATAACATGTTCATAAATATGTCTACCACATATTCATTCATACATAATGAACCAAACGTAAACATAAGGGTCACCCATGAAAAGAGATGGGTATCTTAATCATGTAATAAGGTATAAAATATGGGTGTATTATAAAATTGTCCATAAAAGAATGGATTTAGAAAGTTCATGGACATTAATAAAGGGAAATGTGTATATACAAGGATAAATGGTTTCAAACTAAATTGAAATCATTTTAAAAGAGTGTTTGGGAATCTTCAGAACTAAAACATTTTAGTGCAGTTTGAGGAAAATATTAAAGAAAATATAAAACAGAAAATGGAATAATATTTTATATAAAACAATAAGTGAACTAATAATGTTTTCATAAAAAAAAGATATATTTTAGAATAAATAATGGTATCTTAAAATATATTGTAGATTTCCCTTAAAAATGGGTAAGAATTCATGAAGTTCCCTTAAATCGGGCTTGCTTACCCGTAATAATTGAGTAGGGAACCTTTTAAAAAATGTAAATCACTGAAAAATAAGGATAATGGATCCTAATACATGATTTTGGAACATAAAAACCAAATTTAAAATTTGTACATAAAAATAAAAAACAATTTCATTTGGAAAAAAGGAAAGAAATAATAACCTGAAGGAATAATGGATGTTCGGGTAGAATCCCTTATCTTAAGTCTGAAGGTGTTATCTAATTGGTCTTAATGTTTTGGATAATAAAATTATATTCATTAATTAATAATTCAATAAACCTTTATAAAAGTATTTGATTAATTATAACATTATTAAGTTCATTTTTTCCTTTTTTATGAGTTAATAGATTCAATTTCATCATTTGGGAGCGTTGGTTTCCTTTGTTTTCATAATGGATTTACTTGTATACAAGTACAAAAAGTCGTATAAAGTGGATGTAATTATCCAAAATTGAACTTATATGTCATTAATGATCTTCTATAGGTTTAATTAGTATTATAAATTATTTTTTTATTACATGATGATGAATGATTAGAAAAATAGTTAATGAAAATCGTTTGGGTATATTTAGGCGGTTTTCAATCACAACGAACTCCTTTTATTTTATAAATTTATATCATGTGTAATGAATTATTCTTGAAAATTACATAAGATATAATAAATATATTATAATCTAGTTCAACCATAAAAATGGTTCATTACTAGCCTTAAATATTCTAATATAAATTGATAACTTTTTTTTCATTGAATGTGAAAAATTAACACATCACAAACGATGTTTTCTATTATAGTATAAAAAGAAGGGAAAAGAGATATGATGATGAATTATTCCATTATCATAAAAAAATTATAGTATATGTATTTTACTATTGTTATCATACCATTTGGAATAAGTTAGGTGAGGATAAAAAGGTAAAAGAAAGGAACTTTAAAAGAAATTAATAGAAAAGGACAAGGGTTTTACCTCTTGATTCCTTCTTCTTGAAAACCTCCTTAGGGGATTGGTTTTGGAATTTTATGAAGACCAAAATCACATGGAAGTGGGAGAGGGTCTTGGGAAGATATTGAGGGGTAATTTGTATGAGTCTTAAGGTTCGAGAGGTTTAAGGAGAAGAGGTGGTGAGAGGTGGTATTTAGAGTGGATGAGAGGGGTGTTTTCTCATTATTTAATTCACTAGTTTATTATTTTTCACAAGAAAAGAAATAGTGTTGATTCATGAGACTAAAAATAGTAATTATATTATTATATTTCGAACCAATTCTTCTTAAATCATCCATAACTCAATAAATAGTGTATTTAACTTATAATGTATATATAACGTAAATTACCGTATTTTAATATTCCCAAAAAATTCAATTATTTCATAAAAATCCAAAAAATACACCCTAATAATTTTTATATATGTAGAATTAAAAAATTAATTCCATTTTATGAAAATAATTTTCTTAATATTATAAATTTAATTTTTTATTAAAATAATAATTTACATGAAAAATACAAATTTTGAATTTACAAGTGATTTTATATCACACTGGAAAATTCACTAAGGTATCATAGAATTATCATCTAATCATAAGACATAAAAATAAAAATTTATGAATATATTATATGAAAATTAATTTTTATTTTAAATTATTAAAAGAGTCATAAAATTGCAATTGAATATTTATTACTTAAAAAATACCAACACTTAATTAATATTTATTAAAATATTTATTTTCTGATACTATGATATAATTATCTCATATTTTCACTTATAAGATGGATAAGATGTATTTATACTCTCATTGGTGAGGTTACTATTCAATTTTCTGATTTACTATTCATAAGGGTCAAGTTACTATTCAAAAGGCAAAGTTACTATTCCGTTGATATATGTTCTTTAACTTCTAGAAATGAATTTCATTTCATTAATTATTTATTTTTAATGTTTGTATTGTGTTTTTAAGGTAATTTTATGTGATTATACTATATGACATAATTATAAGAATGGAGTTTCAATTGAAATAATTCAAGGTCCTTGAAAACATATTCAGAAATTAATTAATTAAATATTAATAGATTCAGAGACACTAATTGAGGCTAGAGTAGGTAAATTTTTTTTATTTGTACCACATAATTTTATATTCCTTCACAATTTACAGTTTATATTCACAGACTTGATTATATAGTCCCCATTTTTGGTGGCCTACTCAGATTTATCTCACAAACTATCTGGGACATCGTTGGTACCTGAGAAGATTATCTGATAGTAGGTTTGGAAAATGGGAAGTGGAACACTTCTTACACATAACTTTCCAGCATTAAGATGGGAGTTGGGCGTCATATCACTGAGAAAAAAACCATGATTCCCATATAGTTTTTCTTTATTTTGATTCTTTTTTATATCATGTAGTGCATTATTTTCTTTCTTACTTGAATTCATGCTTTTTTTTCGATACCAGCCATCATCATTTTTTATATGATACAGTTTACAACTCTTGAGTTGATTATTTATTACATGTATGTTTATTCTTGTTTCAGCCACCTTATTTATCTATTTCATTTATACTTCTTCCACTTATTTGATCATGATATAACACTGTTGTTATCCACTCTGACCAAAGTGGATAGTCTCCCCACTATAATGTTGTAGGCTCGTACTGCTAGTCTAAAGCCTCTAGAAAATGAGGAGGTGTACCTGAGGCCATGTGGCCGACTAGGGTTGGTTATTCATGAGTGAACCAGGTCCAGGACATCACATCATGTCATCATGAAACTAACAGGTAAAACTATATTTTATTGGGAAATAAATTCACATAGTAGCAGGCACAATAGTTAGAACCATTGAGAAAATACAAAGTATCTCATTTATCTGCATGCATCATGATGGGTGGTGAATCCCACACAAATCTTCTCTTATAATGAATTTTTATGGGGTAATACCTCTTAATAAGTGTAACGCCCCGACCCCAGCTACCCAGAGTCGGTGCATTACTTCGTAACATTGGCATGATCACAAAAGATCAAGTCTCGAAAGACCGATTAGTTTAGTAGCCTTGGAAACACTAGATACATTCATAAGTCTTTCATTACATCAAAAAGTGAAAAACTACAATAACAAAGTCTCCATAGTCCACACTCATATCCTCTTCTGACTATCCCTGCAGGTCATTCATAAAATACTTCTTCACATCCTGGAAAATATTAAAACATTGAAAGGGGTGAGCTCAGATGCTCAGTAAGGATAACAATAATGCGGAAGCTTTCATAAATAAACATTAACATTTAAGGCAATGTATAACTAAAACAAAAGCCTTTTAAACATGAACTTCAACATAATATGGCAAAAGTAAAATGAGGTAATGCCATTTACTTCTCCACATGGATATTCTACTGGTCGAATAATCACATGCAATATCAATAACCACTTTCATAATGATGGAATGCATAATGCCAGACTATCATAACCACGTAGTCAAGGCCTCGTGCCAAGACCACAAATAAGATTTTGTCAAGGCCTCGTGCCAAGACACTAGTTTGTCTCATGAGACCTGCCGATGCATCGAGGAGCTATAGCGGGCTCCACCCGTCACTTATTAAGTCCAATGCATTCCTCATATGAATAGGTTTAAACATATCATAAACCATAACATAATCGTATCTCATAAAACAGGCATAAAGGAAACATAACATTTCCACATTTCAATCACAAGATATAAATACAACACATTGATATAATAAAAATGCTTTCAAAACCATTTTCAATACCAAAATAAAAGAGAGTTAAAACTTTGTATTTATTTTTCATTAAAAAAAATGATGGCTTGAAGAGGAAGCCGGATCTCAAATAATGGTCACGGCGGCGGAGAAGTCGTTGTCGCCGCATAAGTACGGAAAGAAAAACATTCCCTTTTGTCGTTTAGTAAAACGCTTCGTATAAAAAAGATTCCTTTTGAATAAATGCAAAAGTCAAAGGGTTTTATACACCGTATAAAAGGAAAGTTGTGTATAAAGCCAAAATATGCCTCAATGAAAGGGGATAGAGACGAAGTCCTTAAAAAGATCATTTTTAAAAATAAAATAGATCTATTATGTGTATTCACTATAGGTACACATAAAGAAAGTAAAAATAAAAAAATAGGATATAATATCATGACATAATTTGAAAGTAGGAGATTAACCCAAAGAATGGAAGTTGGGTTAAGAAGTTCCCTTACAAAGAGCATTTTTAAAATAAAATAGATCTATTATGTGTATTAAATATAAGTACACATAAAGAAAGTACAAATACAAAATAGTACATAATAATATCATGACATAATTTGAAAGTAGGAGATTAACCCAAAGAATGGAAGTTGGGTTAAGAAATTCCCTTACCTTGTGTCCGACTTGACTCAACCGTTCTTTAACCTCCTGAATAATAAACTAGAGTTAATATATTCCTTATTAAGAACCATTCTCAATTTCATTATCCTTATTATATCACTTATTACAATGATATGATCATTATGTAATTATTTAAGTTAATAACGGTCGTTTTGTCGATCTTTGGTACTTGAGTCAAAAATAAACTTCTTATGATTACAAGTTGTTAATGTGGTGAAATATCCATTATATCCAGAATTATATTCATAATTTAGATGTCATATATGTCTTATATATCCAGTATATACATTCATTTATAATATTACGTAACATTTAGAGGTAAGAAATGAAATGCACCGTTCATGGAGACGGTAAGCCGTACGTACGCATGAACGCTACTTTCATTTCAATTTCATATTTAATGGAACTAAATCATAATGATATAAATGTATAATATAATTCCAGTATAATATAGTGTATAATACCATTTACTCCATCCTTTATACATCCCACATATGGCATTTACGATTCAAATCACTTTGAGGGGGCGGTAGTCCGCACTTCCTAAAATGAAATTATCGCGTTTTACCCATAATGGAAATAATAAAGTATGCCATAAATGAGAAATACAGAAGCATAAGTAAAACAAAAACATATTATATATCATATATAAATATAGTGACATCTTAATGGCCACCTTTGAAGGTGTTATATGAGTGTTGAACAATCATCGTTTCGTGAGGCAGAAATTCGCCATCCACAGAAACCGTATGTTCTTTAACCATTAGATGTAGGTGTGTGTAAGTGTAGCTCGAATCCTTCTTATAACAACATCCTAGTATATTGAGGATACTGGTGTTGTTACAAAAGAAATGAATAAAAAGAGTTTAGGGGGTTGGAGAAGAAAAATAAACCAAAACAACATTATAAAAGACATTACCTCAAAATCGGGTAACTCTTTTTGATTTGAGCCAAAGGCTTCCTTGGGAAGAGTTCTGCCCAAAGTGAGGTTTCTAGGAGTAAGGGAGGAATGTTGGGAGAGTATTTGGGCAGAGGTTGGCCGAGCCAAATGGCTTGAAAGTGTAATTGAAGTGGGAGAGGTGGGGGCCTTTTATAAGTGGAGAGGAGGGGCACTTTTGGAAAGATTGAAATGTTGCATTATTTCAAAATGCTTTTCGGATTCTAAAGGTCCCACATTTATATAATTCGAGGCTAAGGTGATAAGGTTTCGAAATCTCCTCATCCAATAGGCTTTGGACAAGTGTAAGCCTTGGATTTTGCTTTATCTTCTCATTTTATTTAAATCGTTAAATAATGAGGTCATCGCTGCATCATAATGATGTCATAAATAATTTACTTTATTTAATGTCTAAAAATTATAAAAAAACTCCTATGATGTAGGAAATCTTTTTATCTTTCTAATGAATATTTATAATCAAAATTTGGACTTTTGTAACCCCACGTAAAAATTGTTTTAGTAAAATAACTCATGTTTGTGTCAATTTAACTTTAACATTAAATAAATATATATTAATGTCATTTTCCAACTAAAGTGGCTCCATGGGGTCCCCAAGTTGACCCATGGGTTGTCTTGGTCGGCCATGACTCATCCAATAGGAGTAGGACAAGTGTCATGCTCATCTCATATTATAAAAACATTATTTGTACCTTAAACTACACTAATTACCTCTAATCGCGATTAAGAACTTAAAAGTTACTATTCACCAAAAAATTATTTTAATCTTATTGAACCACATTTTACTTCTTAATGACAACCATGTATGTCGGATTTTTGAAAATCAAATCACAGAAGTGGTAATATTTCATTTAAACGAAAAATCAGTTATTTAACTACCACTTAGTGGTTTCACTATTCATCAAAAATTGAAGTTTTTCAGAACAATGCCAAAATTTCACCCTAAGCTATAATTGATATTCTGAATTCAAAAATGATTTCTATTTTATAAAATTCCAAACATATAAGTTGCATTAATTAATTTTATAATTAATTCCCGCTGTTACAACAAATAGCGTGTTTTTAAGAAACAATTTATATCAAAAGATTGGCAATTGTTTATGTCCAATTTCAATGTTAAATTAATTCTAATGACCACCATTGGATAAAATGGTAAAAATATATTCTAATTATACCTTAAAACCACTAAATAGTATAACTTATCACCATAAATTATTTTGATTAAAAAAGTTGTTTTAAGTATTTTTCACTATTCATAAAAATTTGGAAGTTCTCGGAAAATTACAAAAAATTCAACATAGGCTAATTTCAATATTAGGAATACAAAAATGAAGTCCATTTTGAAATATAAAATTTATATAATTTTAAAAAGTGGTTATTACTATTCACAACGGCTACTTTGATTAGTCGCGGTGTTTTAGAACTCGAACATGCGTACAATGCAAGCTATTGCATTATTGAAAGAGAGGCGTATCGTGGAAGCTCGGGGTGTTACATTCTCCCCTCCTTCAATAAATTGCGTCCTCGCAATTTGAAATTTTTCTTTGAAAATAAAAGGTTGAAAAGAGAAAATACCTTTGAGGAAAACCCACATCGGAAATAAGGTTAATAAATATATAACATTAAAAGAAAGCAAGATAAGTACAAAGGTCACCCGATATAGCCCATTCTAGGATTCTATGAAAATATGGATATGGAAGAAAAACAAACCATCAAGTTCTCGTGGAGAGTTATAGAAAACAGGATTAGGAGGAAGTTTAACCACAAGAAAATCACAAACTTGTGATTGGTTAAACGGTCATTGAATCCCCAGTTGGAAAAGTTAACCGACAACATTTTTGTTTTAAGTTACCTTTTATAATGTTGAGGAATTTATTTAGGAGATTAACTAAGAACGTAAGGGAATATACATACTTGTTATGTATACTTTCATTCGTTAATAAATTTTTACCACAAACCCAACTTTTACTCCAAATGGTAACGGAACTCGAAAATATTCTATTTATCCTAATTGTATAAGGTTCCAAATATTAACACATACCATTTAGATTAGTAAAATTATTTTGTAATAACCAGGGACTTCTTGTAGGCTAGTGGTAGGAAATAAAGGCTTGTCGCACTATGGTTGTGGGTTCGATTCCTGCAGCTTTGTCCGACGTGAGGGGTTATGCTCCACCCTGCAGGTTGTCCTTTTTCTAAAAATATAGTATTATAGTATTCCAAAAATAATCTTCAGAAATGTTTTAACCTTAAACAATACTATCCAAAGTTCAACTTAATCCATTCCAACCTTAATAGTTATCCAAAATACCTCCGTCCAGACTTTCTCTAAAAGGTCTCTAAATTCCAAAATCAATTTATCAGATTCCCAAAACAAAGAAAAGTTTCTCTTATTGTCACATACTAAAAATATGATTACCTTAATCATATTAAAACCTTACTGAAATCAAAAAGTACTGCAGTACAATCCATATATATATATATTACATTATTCTTATAACCAGAATATAATCCTTGAGTCCAAAAGCACCAATACATTAGTTATTCTGCTTCAACTGTAGTAACAGCATAAGATTGTCCTTGATCCCTTGGCCTTTTCTGAGGTAAGTTTCCCTGACGCTTAGGACATTCATTTGCATAATGACCCATTTCTCTACAATTGTAGCATTCAACTTTGACAGCCTCTTTCTTTCCCTTGCAATCACGAGCCTGGTGACCCTTTTCTCCACATTTATAACAAACTCCCATTCCTTTTAGGCAAGTACCAGGGTGATTCTTCCCACAATTATCACATAATGGAAAATCCTTCTTTCCCTTTTTCCCTTTATCTGTCTCTTGTTCCACCGTTCTCTTCTTCTCTTGCTTTACTTTGTTGTCATAAGACTTAGAGAATTCCTTTTCTGTCTTGATAGCACACGAGACAATATCTTCGTATGATGAAAAGGATTGTGATACCAAAGCTCGACGGAGAAATGGTTTTAACCCATCAAAGAAACGATCAATCTTACTCCTTGGGTTACGTATATAACCGGCAGCATGCCTCGCTAACCTTGTAATGTTAGCCTCATACTTTGCGACATTCTCATCCTCCTTCTGCCTCAGACTCAGAAATTGCCTTTCCATATCTGCTCGATGGTCACGAGGAAAGTATTTTTCTAAGAAAAGATCTTTGAACTCCCTCCATTCCATATTCGATACATCATCATCTTCCTTTGTGTTTTGAATCAGCGACCACCACTGATCGGCATCTCCAGTGAGGCGGTAAACTGCCATGACAACCTTCTCCCTTTCACTACTCCCCAAGGCATGGAATATTTTCTCTAAGGAATTTATCCATTGCTCAGCTACTATAGGATTTGTACTCCCATTAAAGGTTGGTGGTTTTTGCCTCATGAAACGATCTAGCATTGATCCTCCACGTTGCGGATCAGGGTGCTCCATACGAGTAAGGTTATTATTCATAACCTGAGTGAGTTGTCCCAGTATGGTAATAAGTTGATCAGCACCAGTTGTATCTCCAGATCCACAATAATTATCTTGATCAGGAGGGCAATCCCTACACGGAGTTCGTGCATTGATACGGTTTCCATTCCTTCCACTAGGCGCCATTTCTAAACAATGGCATAAACTAGATTAGTTTATGAATCAAAATACATAATTCCATACTTATAGAACACTTAACATAAATTGAACTATTTATGGATATAATCCATAATCATAAAAAGAAATGTTTTCTTTGAGAAAGTATATACTCATAACCCTTCATAGTGGTTTGTAAATAAAATGAGAATTATCCTAAGCATATCCCCCGGGAGTGTCGTAACCAAGAGTGCAGCAAGGCCCGTTGTCATGCACCAGTTCCCGTTCGAGTCTAGCTCAAAGCGGTGTTTTCGGGTTTTACCCCTAGGTACATCTGTGCCAGAGCCGCCTCTACCTGCTCGTATCCAGACAGGGATGTATTGATCGGAAAACTCACAAAATCTCTACAATACCAAAATTTTAGGAAGTTCTTCTATACTAATCCTCAAAGTTCATCTTAGTTCTATGTGCTCTAATCAGAGTTTATCTAAATCTAGCTTCCAAGGTTAGTACTAAACTGCCTCTGATACCAACTGTAACGCCCCGACCCCAGCTACCCAGAGTCGGTGCATTACTTCGTAACATTGGCATGATCACAAAAGATCAAGTCTCGAAAGACCGATTAGTTTAGTAGCCTTGGAAACACTAGATACATTCATAAGTCTTTCATTACATCAAAAAGTGAAAAACTACAATAACAAAGTCTCCATAGTCCACACTCATATCCTCTTCTGACTATCCCTGCAGGTCATTCATAAAATACTTCTTCACATCCTGGAAAATATTAAAACATTGAAAGGGGTGAGCTCAGATGCTCAGTAAGGATAACAATAATGCGGAAGCTTTCATAAATAAACATTAACATTTAAGGCAATGTATAACTAAAACAAAAGCCTTTTAAACATGAACTTCAACATAATATGGCAAAAGTAAAATGAGGTAATGCCATTTACTTCTCCACATGGATATTCTACTGGTCGAATAATCACATGCAATATCAATAACCACTTTCATAATGATGGAATGCATAATGCCAGACTATCATAACCACGTAGTCAAGGCCTCGTGCCAAGACCACAAATAAGATTTTGTCAAGGCCTCGTGCCAAGACACTAGTTTGTCTCATGAGACCTGCCGATGCATCGAGGAGCTATAGCGGGCTCCACCCGTCACTTATTAAGTCCAATGCATTCCTCATATGAATAGGTTTAAACATATCATAAACCATAACATAATCGTATCTCATAAAACAGGCATAAAGGAAACATAACATTTCCACATTTCAATCACAAGATATAAATACAACACATTGATATAATAAAAATGCTTTCAAAACCATTTTCAATACCAAAATAAAAGAGAGTTAAAACTTTGTATTTATTTTTCATTAAAAAAAAATGATGGCTTGAAGAGGAAGCCGGATCTCAAATAATGGTCACGGCGGCGGAGAAGTCGTTGTCGCCGCATAAGTACGGAAAGAAAAACATTCCCTTTTGTCGTTTAGTAAAACGCTTCGTATAAAAAAGATTCCTTTTGAATAAATGCAAAAGTCAAAGGGTTTTATACACCGTATAAAAGGAAAGTTGTGTATAAAGCCAAAATATGCCTCAATGAAAGGGGATAGAGACGAAGTCCTTAAAAAGATCATTTTTAAAAATAAAATAGATCTATTATGTGTATTCACTATAGGTACACATAAAGAAAGTAAAAATAAAAAAATAGGATATAATATCATGACATAATTTGAAAGTAGGAGATTAACCCAAAGAATGGAAGTTGGGTTAAGAAGTTCCCTTAAAAAGAGCATTTTTAAAATAAAATAGATCTATTATGTGTATTAAATATAAGTACACATAAAGAAAGTACAAATACAAAATAGTACATAATAATATCATGACATAATTTGAAAGTAGGAGATTAACCCAAAGAATGGAAGTTGGGTTAAGAAATTCCCTTACCTTGTGTCCGACTTGACTCAACCGTTCTTTAACCTCCTGAATAATAAACTAGAGTTAATATATTCCTTATTAAGAACCATTCTCAATTTCATTATCCTTATTATATCACTTATTACAATGATATGATCATTATGTAATTATTTAAGTTAATAACGGTCGTTTTGTCGATCTTTGGTACTTGAGTCAAAAATAAACTTCTTATGATTACAAGTTGTTAATGTGGTGAAATATCCATTATATCCAGAATTATATTCATAATTTAGATGTCATATATGTCTTATATATCCAGTATATACATTCATTTATAATATTACGTAACATTTAGAGGTAAGAAATGAAATGCACCGTTCATGGAGACGGTAAGCCGTACGTACGCATGAACGCTACTTTCATTTCAATTTCATATTTAATGGAACTAAATCATAATGATATAAATGTATAATATAATTCCAGTATAATATAGTGTATAATACCATTTACTCCATCCTTTATACATCCCACATATGGCATTTACGATTCAAATCACTTTGAGGGGGCGGTAGTCCGCACTTCCTAAAATGAAATTATCGCGTTTTACCCATAATGGAAATAATAAAGTATGCCATAAATGAGAAATACAGAAGCATAAGTAAAACAAAAACATATTATATATCATATATAAATATAGTGACATCTTAATGGCCACCTTTGAAGGTGTTATATGAGTGTTGAACAATCATCGTTTCGTGAGGCAGAAATTCGCCATCCACAGAAACCGTATGTTCTTTAACCATTAGATGTAGGTGTGTGTAAGTGTAGCTCGAATCCTTCTTATAACAACATCCTAGTATATTGAGGATACTGGTGTTGTTACAAAAGAAATGAATAAAAAGAGTTTAGGGGGTTGGAGAAGAAAAATAAACCAAAACAACATTATAAAAGACATTACCTCAAAATCGGGTAACTCTTTTTGATTTGAGCCAAAGGCTTCCTTGGGAAGAGTTCTGCCCAAAGTGAGGTTTCTAGGAGTAAGGGAGGAATGTTGGGAGAGTATTTGGGCAGAGGTTGGCCGAGCCAAATGGCTTGAAAGTGTAATTGAAGTGGGAGAGGTGGGGGCCTTTTATAAGTGGAGAGGAGGGGCACTTTTGGAAAGATTGAAATGTTGCATTATTTCCAAATGCTTTTCGGATTCTAAAGGTCCCACATTTATATAATTCGAGGCTAAGGTGATAAGGTTTCGAAATCTCCTCATCCAATAGGCTTTGGACAAGTGTAAGCCTTGGATTTTGCTTTATCTTCTCATTTTATTTAAATCGTTAAATAATGAGGTCATCGCTGCATCATAATGATGTCATAAATAATTTACTTTATTTAATGTCTAAAAATTATAAAAAAACTCCTATGATGTAGGAAATCTTTTTATCTTTCTAATGAATATTTATAATCAAAATTTGGACTTTTGTAACCCCACGTAAAAATTGTTTTAGTAAAATAACTCATGTTTGTGTCAATTTAACTTTAACATTAAATAAATATATATTAATGTCATTTTCCAACTAAAGTGGCTCCATGGGGTCCCCAAGTTGACCCATGGGTTGTCTTGGTCGGCCATGACTCATCCAATAGGAGTAGGACAAGTGTCATGCTCATCTCATATTATAAAAACATTATTTGTACCTTAAACTACACTAATTACCTCTAATCGCGATTAAGAACTTAAAAGTTACTATTCACCAAAAAATTATTTTAATCTTATTGAACCACATTTTACTTCTTAATGACAACCATGTATGTCGGATTTTTGAAAATCAAATCACAGAAGTGGTAATATTTCATTTAAACGAAAAATCAGTTATTTAACTACCACTTAGTGGTTTCACTATTCATCAAAAATTGAAGTTTTTCAGAACAATGCCAAAATTTCACCCTAAGCTATAATTGATATTCTGAATTCAAAAATGATTTCTATTTTATAAAATTCCAAACATATAAGTTGCATTAATTAATTTTATAATTAATTCCCGCTGTTACAACAAATAGCGTGTTTTTAAGAAACAATTTATATCAAAAGATTGGCAATTGTTTATGTCCAATTTCAATGTTAAATTAATTCTAATGACCACCATTGGATAAAATGGTAAAAATATATTCTAATTATACCTTAAAACCACTAAATAGTATAACTTATCACCATAAATTATTTTGATTAAAAAAGTTGTTTTAAGTATTTTTCACTATTCATAAAAATTTGGAAGTTCTCGGAAAATTACAAAAAATTCAACATAGGCTAATTTCAATATTAGGAATACAAAAATGAAGTCCATTTTGAAATATAAAATTTATATAATTTTAAAAAGTGGTTATTACTATTCACAACGGCTACTTTGATTAGTCGCGGTGTTTTAGAACTCGAACATGCGTACAATGCAAGCTATTGCATTATTGAAAGAGAGGCGTATCGTGGAAGCTCGGGGTGTTACAATAAGCATGCCCAACATTATATTGGATGACCTCCCATGTTCATGGCCTTTCATTATCATTGTTATAATAGTCTCTTACTATGGATTTAGGAACATAGGTGACACCCAAAATCTTCACTTTCCATTTCCCATATGCACCCTCTCTAGGTAAATATCTCATTGGGGTGCCAATTTTGGGACCCCATGCCTCATTACAACAAATACACCCAACTCAGGTTCCTTGATATTGATCACATCTCTTAGGTCAACACACGTCACTCATAGGGAGTAACATCCCTAAACATTATACTAGGTCGGTCCAATCACACAACATATCCATATAATCAGGTCAACTCAATCCCATAGAATATGAATCATCTTATACTATCACAAATATTAGACCTTGTGGATATTATTCCAAGTCCTCTAAACACTATATCAAGCCTCACTTGGGTGTCATATCAAGTCTCCCACAGGGAACTCTCAACTTAAGGAACACCATCTAGTCATCTATATCTTGTCCTAAATAATCTCTAAATGTATTTTACTTTAAATCAACTCTTCATAATCATGTTTTAAATTGAGAAATACTCATAATGGACTCCTCACATGTCCAATTTCATCTCCATGGTGGAAAATCAAACAAAACCCCCTAAAGGGAATAGTAAAGGGAGTGTACCTCTAAGTACATAACATGTACTCTCAACACCCAAATCTTTGCATGTACCTCTACCCGTCATAGTGTGTATCTCTAGACTACATAGTGTGTGTCAACTACACATTCCATGTAATCGAGTTTCAAATATGTAAATCCCTTACAATTCTCCTGAAACCCCTGTTTCACCAAAAAATCATCACTCAATAGCCAGTAGGTCATTATCAGTAGTCCAATAATGACATTAAAACATAAAAATGAAACAAATATGGGAAAATTTTATAAAATAAAAATAATTGGCCTAACATAAGGTATAATCAAAGAAGATCGAGTTCAAATCGATGCTCTACAACCACTGCATCTTGATCCCACTTCTTGGACAATGTCTGGCACCACCTTATCCCTCATTCCCTCTCTTTATATTTTCCATGGAGTGTGAGGGAGAACCATCCAGCTTCCACATATAATAGAAGTAAAGAGTAAGGGAGTCATTAATATTAAATTATATTAATTTTATTTATTTTAAATAATTTTAAATATCCATTTGACTGCTCATCTCAGGACTCGGAACCTGATCCATGTTAATGCATCAACTAGGGAAAAACAATTTTAGATTCAATCATTAAGCCATAATTCTAATATGGGACACCATTCAAAAGATATAAACATTTTCTTGTATCAAATAATTAATATTTATTTCATAAATAAAAATATATTCTAAAAAATTAAAATAGATTAGAATCTTACCAAATTTCGTACATACAGTAAACACCTTATTCTGAGATCAATGAGATTTTAAAAAAATATTTATTATGTAATATTTTTAAAAAAATTACTTTTTTACCCCTCATGTGAAAGTTAAAGAAGTTTGTGCATGGTGCAGTTTATATCATCTACTGAGGTGACATAGACATTGAATATGGACCCACCTTTAGAGATTTCCCAGTGGTGATTGAGGACCAACAAGAGAATACCCTTTGGCAGTGGGGGATACCATTGGTGTGTGAGGTGACCCAAGAATTTCTTATGTAAATATTACATCATTTGATATGAATATTCAATACATTTTACAATAATAAAATCATTTTGAATATAAAGGTATTTCTTCTTTGGAGAATAGATACAAAAAAAATTATTTAATAAAATATATTCAACATCTCCCATAATATATTTATAGCATTGTAAACTTATTAGACATATACCACTTAAAACCTTCCTTCATAACCTAGGGAAAGGAAAAATAAGAAATGGTGAGATCAGATTCCCAATAAGGGTAAAGTTGAGATATATCTATCAATTATCATATTCATGCATAAGATTAGAAAAAGGGTATGAGATCATCATTATAACTTACAAATTTCATACCCAATCTTTCATAGATACCAAAATTGATCTACGAAAAAACATAAGAATTCCAAAATATATGAATAATGAGAGTAATGATTCATCATAAATCAATCATGATCCATGATAGAATATCATAACCATTTAAACAAGTAATCGGAATTTTGTTTCATGATCATATTCATAATCATAAAAATATATTGGCTATCATATATTAATCATGGAATTACCTAAATAAGATAATTACAACATTTTAGAAGGAGTAACATATATCTAATTAACTCCATCATCTCTTTAAATTTTAATAAATTCATAACCAATTAGGAGTTTACTAACTCTATTGTGTCTTAGGATTTTCTTAACTATGTCATCTCATAGATGCCTGTTTACTTTGTAGTCTCTTAGGATTTTCTTAATGTTGTCTTGTATTAGGATTTTATTAACTCCTTCATCATTACCTAATGTGTTTTAGGGCTATATAATTATGATAACACCCACCACATAATCATAATCCATGTATATTTATTTTATAATATCATAAAACATTCATCATATCATCATATCATAATCCATTAAAAATAAACAGGTTTTTAAACATATCATCATTATAAAAATAAACCATGTACTGAAAGATTATGGATGGTATATATGGATCATATCCCTTATAAATCATAATTATAAACCAATTATTTTATCATGGATTAAAAATTCCATTAAAATATCATTACTACAATTTTTTAGGAAAATACAATTTTTATTTTAAAACCACATATTTAAAATAAAAAAATCCAAAAATATTATGGAATAAATTTTCATTGGAAAAAACCATGGAAAAATGTATATGAAGTTTCAATGAATTAAATTTTCATGATTGTGATAAATTATTTTCATGTCGTATATATTAAAAAAAGATTAAGTTTACACCTTCAGTAAAAAGTACCTCATTCAGAAACAGAATAGAATGTTATTTTCAAACCATTTATGAAAATTAAAAAATGGAAAAAATTAATTTAAAAATCATTAGATCATAGAAAAAAATTAAAGTATTTTAGAGATCTTAGATATCGAGGATAATGATTCCCAACCAAAAGAGGAGAAATAGAATCAGTTTTTCTTAAAAACATTTTCTAAACCAATTTTCTTACCAAATAGAGAAAAATGGAACTAAAACTACAAAATAATAAAAATAACTAGAGTATATGAAAATAAAAATGAGTTTATTAGAAAAATATAATATAATTTCCCTTAATATAAATTCAATCATAAATATCACTATTTAAAATGTGATTAAAATAGAAATCTCTTACATCAAGTCTCATCTTACTTTGTACATTTTTGAACCTCTTTTATATTAAAGAAAGATTTAATATAAATATATTTCAGAATAATGATCATATATATCATACAATATATGATTTAATAATAAAATCTGAAAATCTTTTTATGAACAATTATTTATTAAAATCATTGTTCTAGATGATAACCACTTCACTTTTAATGCATGTTTTGGTTCAGTAGTCCCAATCAGGGTACTTGAATCATAGTTCCGCAATCTATAGAATTTAAAACAAGTAATTACTATAGTATTTAATAATTATTTTGACATTTATAAATATTCATATAAACCGATGATGAAAAATGAATTACATCCCTTTATGAAGATGGTAGTTCATATGTATGCACGAGTAAATTTTTCACTTTTTTAATGGATGGAATGAAATAAAAGTAAAAAATAATTCATGATTAAATTATCTTAAAAACATCACATATGTTATATATATTTTGTAAATCTATCTTTATAACTATTAATGTGAATCGATGATGAAAGAAACATCATTTCGTGGAGGGGGTAGTCCATACGTACAAACAAGCGAAGTTTTCGTTTCCCATAGGATATAAATAAGGTGAATAATGGTTGTTAAATAATCATAATAACAATTAATGAAATTTAATATACTTTATTAATGATTTTATAATTGATACTATTGATTTAGAATTCTTATAAGAAGAAATAAAATTGGAAGTACATGTTTAAGAGTTATACCTATTCATTGAGAAACCTCCTTTGGATTAAACCATAAGAATTGAAACAATGGTATTTTGGAAATACCAAAAATTATAGGACATTGGTAAGGAATATAGTATGGTATTTTTTAGGTATTTTCTGAGATATAAGGCTCAATATTTTTGAATAAGGGAGAATATGGGAATTTTTTTTTATAAGTTTGGGGAGTGGAACCCTTGGAATTACCTAAATTATTGAGTAAATATAAATTAATTTTCATGCTCATATAGAATAAAATTAATATAATTTGATGATAGGATGGGTTTGAGTCGAAATACCCTCATAAAATAAAATTTCTACAAGTTTATGTTATTTTTTAACCATTATATCATTGTTTTAACCACGTTTTAACACTTTTGACTATTACCACGACATTATTATATTTACTCTTTATAGGTTATGAAAGCTAAAATAAAAGTAAAAGTGACAAATAAGTGAAAAATATTTGATATTATATTCCAAATCCTACTCGATAGAAAAATATAATATTTTTTTAAAATTTAAATTACTTAATAAAATATTATTTAACATAAGATACCATGAAATTAATTTTGAGAACAATTCACAATGTTTGTCTTTAAAACCAACAAGTTTGAAATCGAATTAAAATTTAAAAAATTAAAATGTCACTAATATTTTATATTTATAATTAAAATTCATGTAAAATAATATTTCATCAAATA
Source organism: Viscum album (assembly GCA_963277665.1). Classification (NCBI taxonomy): domain Eukaryota; kingdom Viridiplantae; phylum Streptophyta; class Magnoliopsida; order Santalales; family Viscaceae; genus Viscum; species Viscum album. The sequence goes on from OY728167.1 coordinate 284,227,626, forward strand.
AATTACATTTATTATTTTCAAAATAATTTATTTTATTTTTATATTACTTGAAAAATTATTATGCCAATGTTGTGTAATCATTTAAGGTAATTAATCAATCACAAAATATAAAAAACTAATTATAATGATATAAAATATTATCAATATTTCAAATAATGATATATAATTTTACATAAAATCATTTTATTCCTATAAACAAATATTAGAAATGTGACAAGTAACTGAGTGATATTTAGTATTTATTCTTTATATGAAACAATATTTTCATCATTATCAATGGAAAGTGGAAAAACATTGAAAAAACATGAAATATAATATGATTATAATAAAATTTAACCTATAAAATGAAATAAAGGAATTTATTTTGTATATTTCAATGCCTTATCCCATATTTTTAACTATGTTTTACCAGTTTTACCTTACAGGGGTGAAAAATATTTAACACGATTACTATTCATAATGAATAAAAATAAATGGGGAATATTTAAAAATAATAATCCTTTTTATTCAGAATATGAAATCCTTTTTTCAAAATTAAATAGCTACAATTGCTATAAATAGATTTTTAGAATAAGAGTAAAAGACGCAATGAAAACTATTTTTAAATAATTGAATTTCTAAGGATAAAAATGGATTTATTATTTTATCATTTTTAAAGTAAAAATAATTAGATGAATATTAAGATATTTTATTGTATATATAATAAATACATTTCATTAAAATCATTCATCAATAGAAATTAATTTAACATATTAAGATAAGAACACATTGGGTGAAAAAAATCATTTTTTTCATAAAAACGTATCTTTTTTTACTTCCTAATGATTTTCTCAATTGATAACCAATGAATTCAATTTTTACATTTATAAACAATAATTTTTCATAATTTAGTGAGTTATATTCATACCTGTTTCCGACGCTTTCGCCGGGGCGCGCGCATCCGTCTGTGAGGAGGGGGACGCGCGGCTTTGTTGCCCCGCATTCCCGCTTTCCAAAGGCGGGCGGCATTCGTTCCTTATTCAGGTACGTCTACTCCTTGATCGAAACGGGATGATGGGATGTCGGTTCTTCCTCCTGTGGATTCCTCCTCAGAACTCGTCACCTAGTCCGGGTCTCCCTTATAGATTTAATACGTAGTTCGTGAAACTCTTCCCGGTGTCATGTTTCCATGGACGCCGGTTAATTACATTGCTTCTGTCGGGACATTCCAAAGGGTCCAGTCAGGGCAGCAACCTTCGGTCAGGGGAGTAATCATGTTTGAGGCATCAGTAGAGTGTCTGGATGCTGGGGTACCTGGCATGTCTGTCTGTTATCCTCAATCATAAGGCTTCTCGAGGGCGTGGAAGCCCGAGGCATCCCACATCGAGCGCAGGGAATTACATGTCATAGACACGTATCTAAGGTTTTCCTCAGCTTCCCATGTTCAACACAGGGTATGTTGCAAGATTAACGTCTAGCAGAGACGGTTGAGAATGAAATGGGACCATCGCAGGGGGGCGACAACGAAGTTGGGCTTGAGCCTTGAAGAGACTTCCTACGTATCCCCGTGGCAGGGAATCAAAGTCCGCGTAGTTCGGGATGGTGCCGGTAAACCGACGTGAAGCTGGACCTTAGTCCGAAGAGACTTGGGCTTGAACCTCTGGGAGGATTCCTACGTACCATGCCTTGACATGGATCAAAGTCCCCGTAGTTCGAATGATTTTCTCCGGTGAACCGACGTGAAAGCAGACCTTGGTCCACTAATGGTGGGCTTGAACCTCGTGGAGGCTTCCTACGTACCATGCCTTGACATGGATCAAAGACCTCGTAGTTCAGGTGGGTCACAACGGCTTACCGTTGGACCGGGGTGCAGTTTAACGTCGTGCTGGACGGGGGTGAAACCCGACGTGAAAGACGGGTGGGCTTGAACCTCGTAGAGGCTTCCTACGTACCATGCCTTGACATGGATCAAAGACCTCGTAGTTCAGAAGAAAGTAGACCTTGGTCCACTAATGGTGGGCTTGAACCTCGTGGAGGCTTCCTACGTACCATGCCTTGACATGGATCAAAGACCTCGTAGTTCAGGTGGGTCACAACGGCTTACCGCTGGACCGGGGTGCAGTTTAACGTCGTGCTGGACGTAGGTAGAACACGACGTGAATTGGGTGATGGGTGGGCTTGAACCTCGTGGAGGCTTCCTACGTACCATGCCTTGACATGGATCAAAGACCTCGTAGTTCAAATGAGGCTGGGTTTGTCGGGAAACCAACGTGAAAGCAGACCTTGGTCCACTAATGGTGGGCTTGAACCTCGTGGAGGCTTCCTACATACCATGCCTTGACATGGATCAAAGACCTCGTAGTTCTGGTGGGTCACAACGGCATACCGCTGGACCGGGGTGCAGTTTAACGTCGTGCTGGACGTGGGTGAAACCCGACGTGAAAGACGGGTGGGCTTGAACCTCGTAGAGGCTTCCTACGTACCATGCCTTGACATGGATCAAAGACCTCATAGTTCAGAAAGGGTTTTTCAGGGTCGGTGCTCACTCTAAGCCCACGTGAGTCATGCTCGGTGTGAGAAACAAGAGGTTGCAAGGACCTGGCGATCACGTCGCGAAGGGTGCGTCCGTGAGAAGCGAAGAGGGGCTTATGCATTGGGCGGCCAATGGTGTTGGGACTTACTCCAGGATGGAGGCCCATGGCGCGACAAAGCGCGGGAAAGATGGACCTTGGTCCGGCAATGGGAGGTGCCTCGTTCCCTATCACGTCCTCCACTGACCTTGGTAGTGGGGAAGTACCGAGATGCACGGGTGCAATCATCCGTACCAAAGGTTAGGGATTTACGCTCTGAGGCGACCCTTCCCCTGCGAACATACACCACTCCGACAAGGAGGATCTCATTCCATGTGCGGAAGAGTTCCATTCCCGTGGAGACGAGCGGTGTAATGAATGCTCGAGCTGGGGGGGACCCTTCGTGAGGGAGACGAGGTTGGGTCACAGTTTAACGTCATGTGTTGAGGACGCGGTGCTTGGCAGTTTAACGTCCTACAGCTCGGACGAGGTGGGTTCACTCCACACCCCTAGGGCTTACATAACCGGTACCCTCTGGTCCTTGGGGAAGGGAAGGTACCAGTAAGGCCATGGTAAAGGGGGGTCGAGAGAGGAACCATCGAGGGGTCCGCGTTAGCATGGCTATGCGAAGAAGCAATAGCCGTTAGCGTGCCTATGCGAAGAAGCATTGGGCGAAGCAACGCTACGGGAGGTGTTGTCCATGGGACTTTGAAATCAAATCGTGCAAACCTGGAGGGTCGCACGGAAGGAGGAATCGCTAAGCAGAGGAGTGTGCTTTGCGAAGTGGGGTGCCTTGGCCTTAGCATGGGGCATAGGTGGGAGTGGGTGGTGCTTCGCGAAGTGGAACAGTGTTCGCGGAGCACTGCCTCGCGAAGAAGGAGTGGTTCGCGAAGCAGGGTCCTGCCAAGCAATGTGCTTCGCGATGCATAGTTATCCTGCCTTGGCATAGGGATTACTAGCATGGGTTGAGTGTTTCGCGAAGCACGAGTGCTCCGCGGCTGCCCGGGTTCCCTTGGGAATCCCCTTCCTTTGCGAACGCCCTTGGGCTTCGCGAAGGGCATCCCTCTCGGAAGAGGGGCTCAGGACGAAACAAATCAGAGTCGTCTCGCGAAGTAGGAATACCTCGCGGAGCTCATGATTCCCGGGGCAAATCTTGCTTCGCGATTCGGGAGAGGAGAAGCCGAAAGGTCGGGTTGTCCGTCCTTCGGGACTCCGGGGGAGTCGAGTATTTATAGGGAAGGGGCGCCGCGATGCAGGGCTCGCGCGCCGCCTTCTGGGCTTCGCGGCGGCTCGCGAACGTCAAACCGGTTCGCGGAGGATTACCGCCTCCGGAGCTTCGCGGCGGCTCGCGAACGTCAAACCGGTTCGCGGAGGATTACCGCCTCCGGAGCTTCGCGGCGGCTCGCGAATGTCAAACCGGTTCGCGGAGGATTACCGCCTCCGGAGCTTCGCGGGGCCGCTAAGGTCGGGACGCTACGCGGCGGGGCTCCGCGGACGGGCTCCGCGGCTGTGCTTCGCGGCTGGGCTTCGCGAGGCAGCGCGCCGACTGCCTTTTTCGTTCCTTCCTTTCGGGCCATATTTTTGGCGCCAACAAATGCCCCCCTCAGACTTGGAGCCGCGGAGGGCGAAGGGTCGAAGTCTGAGGGACAATCGCCAAAAACTGTCGGTGGTTCGTGATGCGTCATCGCGAAGGGGGACCACGATGCTCATCGGGGCCGCGGATCCGGACGCGCCGCGATGCTTCGCGCGGGTGAGGCGCGCCGCGATGCTCCGAGGTCATCACCTATAAATAGGGGGTCCGCCCTCTTTTGTCTTCACGCGTCTTGTCTTTTTGTGCGCTCTCGATTTGGCGAAGCTCCGCGTACTCCGCGACAGCACTCCGCGAATCGGGCTTCGCGGAGAACCGCGAGTCTCCGACTCCGCGTCCGCGCCAAGCGAACCCTTGTCTGCCTTGGCCGGACTTCGCGGCTTCGTCTCGTGACCGATCTTCGCGGTCGAGCTTCGCGGCCGAGCTTCGCGGCCGAGCTTCGCGATCCAGGGGGAAAAACTTTTCTAAGGGTCGACATTAAAGATGGCCCATCAAGAAGCTGTGTTGGGAGTGCTCGCAGATGCTGCTCGCCGGGATGAGATGGCCAACCGTCCAGGCTTGGGGGAAATGGTTCGCAGCCATTCAGACCTCACTTCTCTGACAGATCTGCTGTCGGAAGGTCAGAAGGATTATCCACAGTGCAAAAAGCTGCCGTTGTACGGCTTCGGGCTGAGGGATGACGTCTTCATCCCTGAGGCGGGAAGGGATGAACCAGCTTGTTGGTTCAGGAGCACACCGTGCCAACACCAATGGTTCAGGGCGGCCGATGGTCACGCGCGGGAGGATTTCACACCCATCACCGCCGATTGTCTCTACAATCATGTGAACGACATTGACGGGAGGCCACTGCAACCGGAGACATCTTCTCCTCTCTACCGCACTGTGCTGAAGGCGGCTCTGCAGGATCCGAAGAAGGGATGGTCCGATGAATGGGACCTGCGCCAGGGCGGCAATTTTACCGACGACTGGGCCTGGGCCTACTGGGTAGGCGCCTCATGCGAGGAGTTCGAGGCTGAGCTGAGGAGAGTGGGATTGTACGAGGCGGCATGGGCCTCCCAGTTCCACATTTACCAGCCAAAGCAGCTGATGCCGGAACTGCTGAGTAGATGGTCGTCCAGGACCAACACTTTTCATCTGCATCACGGGGAGGTGGGCATCAGCCTGTGGGATGTCCACCAGGTTTCTGGGGTCCCGATCTTGGGGGCCATGTACGACGAGTTCCTCCCCGTCATCAGTGCGTGGGGGGATGCTGAGCAAATGCCACAGCTGGCGTCAGCGCTGATGGCGCTTGTCCCTGGAGAGGACAAGGAGGCCGTGAGGGACGTCCACTTCAAGAGGTGGTTCAAGTGTTTCTTGAACTTTCCAGATAATCGGGAGTTCCCTCCAAGGCCTCGAACTTGTCCGAGGGCAGCCCAGCGGGGTAAGGGGCACTCGTATTGGCGGGTTTTGGAGGACAGCCAGTGGAAGACTTGGGGTTTCAGCGTCAGCATCGAACAACAGCCAATAGTTAGGCTGGAGGCGTTCATCACGGCTCTCATATGTGGGTGGATCCTACCAGTGAGAGATACAAGCATGGGGGTACGGCCCAGCTCGTTCATCATGGCGTCGATGCTGGCCATGGGGCAGCGGATCAACCTGGGGATCCCGATGCTCGCCAAGCTATACAGAATGCTGCGACGTATCAGCGAGGGCAAGAAGCCGCCAAGAATATGCGAGCCCTTCCACCTCCTGTATGGGTGGATCGCGGCGCACATCAGGGGGATTTACGAGTATCCAAACCCCATTTCGCCACCGAGATCAGACTTTCGACCTTCCATCCTGAACGCAGTTGGGAGCTTCCCATTCAAACTGGCCGTTCCGATGGTGCTGAATAGGGTGTGGAGGGCGGACGAGTTCAACTTTCATCCCTTTCCACTGCCGACGGGAAGGCTTACTGATGATGGACGGGGAACGGAAGAGCATCGGGCTTACCTCCTGGCCTTCCGAGGTGGAGTTTTGGTGGCTCGGATAGATCGTGAGCCGATCTGTGAACCGTACACCCCACACCGTTTTGCGAGGCAGTTCCGGTGCCTCCAGCGGCTGACCCCGCAGGTATACTGGGAGGTGCGTCACGAGGAGCACCCGTGTGTGATGAGGCAGCTGTGGCTCATGTTCACACGTGAGGATGGAAAGATGCAGATCACATTACCTCCACCCACCGCCGCCTTCGGCTTAGTGAAGGAGTACGCCATTAGCTGGGAGGCCGCTTATCCTGGGGAGATGCTGAAGCAGCCAACAATCCGGGTTGGTGACGGTGGGCCTCCTTTATCTCGAGGTCGAGGTCGGAGGGCAGCTAGGGCCGCCCGTGGCAGCGGGGCTGCCATGGCAGAGAGACCCGCACCGGCCGAGGGTATGGCAGCAGCGGCGGATCCGATGGTTCCGGGAGAGCAGGGTCATCCGGAGGGGCGGCCACCGAGGGGATTCCGTCGGGTGTCCGCTCAGGCTCCGGGGAAGCGGTTGCGTCACATTGACATGGCAGAGGATGCTGTCTTTCCGGAAGCTTGGGACGTCTGGGACGTCAACCGGCAATTCCTCAGCTCAACAGAGATGTGGGACCACCTGAACCACCTCGGGATGAAACTGTCGGGCATAGGCCCAGTCCGGGCTGGATTCACGGTGTCTCCGGCGGAGGCGGAGCAATACTTGAACGAGCTGGAGGATTACGTCCACTCCAGCGGTGTTCCTCGCCCAATGACAGATCGGGTGAGGGTACTGTTGAATCAGACGGTGCCCCCACAGTTATCGGCTGCCGATCTGAGGGAGCGCTTCCCCTTGCCGGAGGAATCAGGGGGTTCTTCTCAGGGGGACGAGGCTGGAGGAGGGAGCCCGTTGGAGGAGGGCGAGGTCGGAGACCGAAGCTCAGAATCCGACGACTTCGAGGAGGCTCTCGAGGTAACATTCCGAACTTCTCTTCTTACAATCTGTTTTTGAATCCCTACGGACTTCTTACCAATGTTTGGGTCATGCAGGAGGAACTTGTTCGTAGGCCTCGTTCTCGCTCCTTGGCGGGTGACGATGCGGGACCTTCAGAACCCGCGCCTATGGCTGCGTCCAGTTCTGCATCTGGTGGGACCAGGTTGTCTGAGGTGGCTCCTCTGGACTCTCCAGCCCTTCCAACAGTATACGGGGGGCCTCGTCTTGGAGTCCCATCGGTACCGGTCCGGGAGCAGCTCTCGGAGGTCAATCTTCGTAAGTCTCCTCCACCGGTCTCTTCGTTGCCACACGTGGGCCATGTCGACTAACTTTTATGTCTCTTTCTGTCATACAGTTCTCCGACTGGCGTGGGCTGCTGCGGCGAGGCTGGTTGGGATGTCTGGCGGCGTCCCTCCCAGGGGCATTCCGGTGATGGTGACGATAGTCCCTTCACCTCCTCCAACTGCGGCGCACACCATCACTGGCGGGACCACCAGCAGGGTCATACCTGAAGTCATCGAGGTGGACTCCGAGGAAGAGGATCAACCGGTCAGTCCCAGTCCTGTCGTGCCTGTGCCGGCGTCAGGTGTCGTACCAGACTCAACACCAGATGCGGATCCCGCTGAGGAATTCCTGCAGGCATATCCTGTGTACGAGCCCGCTGACCGCGCGGATTGGGACGAAACAGCCTCTGATGAGGAAGACAGCAGCATAGTCCGCCGCCGGTCGTGGAAGCTGATCACGCGCTTTATCAGTGACACTCCCCAAGCGCAATGGCTGGCCGAAATGGATAGGCTCCGCTCGCGGTTGCGCGAACTGTGTGCCGGGGGGGTGGATGCCCAACGCCCTCACGCGCTCATCCGAGACCTCATGGCTGAGAAGATCCGGGAGCATGATCGTGGGCTGAGCGTGGGATGGCAGCAGAGGAAGGCGACCAGCATCAGGAAGCTCCAGGAGGCTGAAGGCGAGGTCCAACAGATGCAGATCCGGGCCAACGAGCTTTCGGCCACTCTCGATGCACAGTCTGAGCTAGTCTTACGATTGAAGGCCCAGCTGGCAGAGGCTGAGGAGCATATGGAGCAGACCTCTGGAAGGATGGCTGTCGTCCAGGCCGAGGTGGAAAGGGCCCGGGCTAGGGTCGACGGATTACGCCCCGCCGCTGCTGAAGAGGAGCGGGAGTTAAATCAGCGGCAACAGGCTCTGGACGCCGCAAGTCAACGGGTGGCGGAGCTGCAACGCTCTTTTGACGGAGTCAACCCGTCCATGGGGGAAGTCAACCCCCGAGTATTGTATCGAACTCGAAAGAAGCTTTTATTAACACTTTTGTGCTCCAACTCTTTCTTTCTCCTTTGTTCTGAGTTCCGTAGCACGTACGATTTCCACTGTTGAATTGCCTTGTTGCATCCCTGCAATGTTTGCGGGACGTTTGACGACAATTCCCTCAAACCAGTCCAGATTCCCGAAAGATGGGGAAGGCTTGATCGGAGGGGGAACTTCCAGGGTAGCCGAACCACTGTTTCTTCAACGTGCTCTTATGCACGGACAGGGCAACGCCAAGGGCGCCGGAATCAGTTCAAACAGATGAAAATGGGGAGTGTGAATCACGATGCCCGAATTCGGAACACTGCGGGGATGGCATGACAATAAAGGACAACCGCTAACCGTGGCGGACAAACGGTATCCTTACTGCGTTAGCCTGAAATGGGGACACAAATGAGCATCGACCGCTGACCATATTCGCAACGCGGGATTTTATCAATTTGTTGTCGATCAATCTTTCAGGGTGTTGGCCCAAGACAGTTGGTGGACCATAGGTCGGACATCCATACTGTTAGGGGGTCCTTCCAGACATGAAAGAGGACGAGAGTCCGAATAAGGGACACGCAAAGCGTGGAACATGGAGTGGTGGCTTGTTCAAACAGAATCCAACACCTCGGTAGTTGCACCACCGCGGAGGGAGTACGCCAGATGGGCGCATCGACCTGATCACGGATCATTCCTTCTTGGGACAGGGCCTCTCTGGCGAGGGGACCTATCGCTTCCCAATGGGATCTTGGGGCATCCTGAACTTGTTCAGGGTAAAATTGTAGCTACATAGTTCTCCCCGAGGGGTCAGGCCAGAGGGCTGGAAATGGGGAGGAACAGGATTTTGTGATTCCTGGGGCTGAACCCTAGGCGAAATGCCTGGGCGTCTCTACGTATCCCACGTGATGATGGGAATCAAGCCGCACGTAGTTCTGGAAGCGCAGTTTAACGTCGTACTGGACGAGGAGCAGCCTAACCGTGTCGGTACACATCCAGCCAAAACTACTAAGCCCACGTGAGTCGTGCTCGGTGTGGGAAACAAGTAGTAGTGGTGGGAATTTCCCGACGCAGAGAGGGGCAGGTTGGGGCAAAGGGATGCTCGGTGACTACAGGCCCAATGACACTAACACGATCATTCAGCGCACCTAGATGCGCGAAGAGAAAGAGCCAAGTATGGTGGAGTTCCACTTGAACATGAGGGAGTGGAAATGTGTGAATCATGACGCTCGAGATTCGGATCGCGATGGTGACGGCGTGGCGATGGAGGACTACTGCTGACCATATTCGCAACATAGCATCCTATCGCGTTAGCCTGAAATGGGGACAAACAAATGAGGGTCGACCATTGACCATGTTCGAAACACGGGACCGTGTCACAAATGTTGTCGAATATCCGCAGGGACGTTGGCCCGAAACGATTGTAGGGCCCTTAGGTCCAGCATTCATGGAGAGCCCTTAAGCTTAGTATCCACGTCGTCCGAGGGTCCTTTTGGATGTGGAAGAGGATGAGGATCCAAATAGTGAGCTCACGAAGTTTGGTCATGGGATGAGGGGAATGTCCTTGTGAAAATCCCATGCTTCGGGCTTTTTGTCGAAACACATCTGAATACGTCAACGAAACGTATTAGAGAGAGGGAGCAGATTCCTTTCCCTTGGGGAAATCTTAGTTTATGGTCATAGAATTCGGACCATGGATTGGAAAAAGGGATCAGGGGACGCATGACATCACAACCTGACGTGAATGAGCTCGAGTCGAGGGACCGAACACCAGGGTTAGGCTGGACCCGCGGGGAAGTACCCGGGCGCTCCTACGTATCTCATGAGGATGAGAATCAAGCCATACATAGTTCTCGAAGGTGGCAGGGTAAGGTACCAGTGCCAGGGGAAAGGGGAAGTGCGGACGTGGCCCTTGCACTAAAAGAAGTGGAATTTGATGTATCTTGTTTGTCCTTTGAGGTGAATGGGTTTTTTTTTGTGAAGCGACAGGCCTAGGACTGTAGGTCGTGATGTCGCCACAAGAATCAAGCCGTGATGGGCGTTGACAAATGGCATGGCACGTGACTAATACCCAACGTGATGTCCTCTACAGCGAGGTCACCACAATGCGGTGCCGTTTTTCGTCGTGCGGCCAGGACGATAATGTCACAGTTTAGGGTCGTATGATAGGACCAAGCATGCATTTTATCGTCATGCAGTGCAGACGTAGCAGAGACAATGCTAGGCGGGAAATGTGCGTAGTGTTATAAAACACAATTGACGGATACATGATCCCACATCAGATTGTACGCCATTTTGAGGGTGAAACCTTAGGCCGAGGGGCCTATACAGAGGGGAAACAGGGAGAGAGACTGGCTTCCTGAATGGGTTGTACCCGGAGACAGGGCGTCTGGGCGGTCCTACGTGTCCCATGAGGATGGGAATTTGAACGTAGTCCCGAATGGGTCTTAGTTTATGGTCTTAGAGCTCGGACCATGGGAGTCCCAAATGACGCCAGGTTGCAGCTTTGTCCCCCTAACATGCAAAGGTGCACTGAGGGATAGCGCCAAAAGTGTCGAGATTCCACCCGGACATGATGGGGTGGAAAATGATGTGAATCATGCAACCAACATTCAAGGACTGAAGGGGCTGGCGTGACGACAGAGGATTACTGCTGACCATGTTCGCAACACAGCATCCTGTCGCATTAGCCTGAAATGAGGACTAACAAAACGATCATCGACCGCTGACCATATTCGCAACGCGGGATTTTATCGATTTGTTGTCCGAAACCCTGGAGGGCGTTGGACCGTATCGGTAGGAGAGCCCTTGGGAATTGTATCCAGGCCGTTCTTGGGGGTCCCTCCGGGTGTGAAAGATGATGGAAGTCCGAATAGAGGGGAACACGAAGCTTGACGAGTGGAAGGAACTTGACCAGGTTGAATCTGACACTCTTGGTCCTAGACCGGAGTACTCTCAACACATGGGTGAACCACTACAGGGAGCCAAGGGACTCAACCTTGAGGGTGATCGAGAGATGGCAGATTCCCAGGGGAAGGGGGGCATGGTGCCCAAAACCTTGTAGCATACCTGCACACCCCCCGCTGGAGAGGGATGGACCAAGTGGCCTAGGTGACCGGGAAATCAGGAGATCTCCCAGAGGTGGGGCTGGACCCGAATATTAGACATTCAGGTGGTCCTACGTATCCCATTAGGATGGGAATCAAGCCACACGTAGTTCTGAAAGGGTGCCTTTTAATGTCATGCAGGACAGAAGATAGGAGGACTGAACCTCAGAATGGGGGCGTGTGTGGTGCAGTTGTTGCGTACCCGACGTGAATGAGGACGTAGTCCTACACTGCGCCACGCAGTCCTGTGATCAGGGTCCTGAAGGTAGGATTAGAGGGGTAAATTTGCTGAACTCGAGCTGGGTTCGGAGACAAGGGGTCTTGAACGTAGTTCCAGATGAGAGTCTCAGTTTATGGTCTTAGAGCTCGGACCGTGGGTGGTGACCACTCCCGAGCAAGCACAGAGGTCAAGCCAATCCCTAAGCCCACGTGAGATAAACTCGGTGTGGGAAACAAGGGGGGGATCCTTATCGCAATACTTGGGGCATCCATTAAAGGGGAGTCAGCAGAGAGTTCCGAAGGACACCTTTGATGTAGCTTGTTCCTCAAACGCGCAGACGTGCACGGGGGAAAGGTACCAAGAGTCCCGAAATTCTACTTGGACACGATGAAGTGATGAAGGGTGTGAATTGTGTACCCGGCATTTCGGCTTAATGGGTTGGCGTGACGACAGAGGAAAACTGTTATCCATGAAGGAAACACAGCGTCTGTATCGCGTTAGCCTGAGGTGGGAGCAACAAACGAGCATCGACCGCTGACCATATTCGCAACGCGGGATTTTATCGATTTGTCGTCCGAAACCCCGGGGGCGTTGGCCCGTATCGGTAGGAGAGCCCTTGGGATTTGTATCCAGGCCGTTCTTGGGGGTCCCTCCGGGTGTGAAAGATGGTGAAAGCCCTGATGCGGGGATACGCAAAGCCTGGAAAGCGGGTGCGGACGTGTCCGAGTAAAGCTTGGCATTCCAGGTAATGAACCAGAGTACTCTTAAGCACATTGGAGAACCGCCGAAAAAGAGGGATCGACAAAACAAATCAGCAGGGGGTGGGAGCATGGCGTGGTCATCACGAGACCGTCGTGAATGAGGACATAATCCCACACCGCACCATATGATCCCCTCATGGAGGAAGGATAGGCCAGGGGGCCAAGATGGGATGAGGATTCCCGAGGAATGGGGTTGGACCCGGATCTTGGACATCCAGGTGGTCCTACGTATCCCATCAGGATGGGAATCAAGCCACACGTAGTTCTTGAAATTTAGTTTAACGTCATACCGGACGAGGAGGGGAATAACATATCCCTAAGAAAGGTGTACAGTATGGCGAAAAACCGACTTGAGGACATAGCCCTACGCCATGCCGTACAATCCTATAAGATAGGTCCTGGGCCGCGGCCTGGAAAGGCCGAGGGGCCTGGGGCTGAGCCTCGGAAGGGGAGTCGTACGACATGGTACATGATCCCGACGTGAATGAGGACGTAGTCCTACACCACACCGTACGCTCCGGGTGAGGAATCCTGGGCTGTGGGCCCGATCACTGGCACCACCTGGGGAAGTTTGTCACCTCAGGATGGGGCAGAATGAATCACTGTTGACCATATTCGAAACACAGCGTTCCTATGGTGACCCGCATGGGGGCAACAAATGAGCGTCGACCGCTGACCAAATTCGCAACGCGGGACTTGTTTCGATTTGTTGCTTGAGAAACCCTCGGGGGCGTTGGCCCGTATCGGTAGGAGAGCCCTTGGGCTTTGTATCCAGGCCGTTCTTGGGGGCCCCTCCGGGTGTGAATCCATCCACGAAGGGGGAAAACACCTCCAGGGGGGAATGTGCAGCCGGGTCGAGGCTTGCTCGACGTGGGTCGGGGCAAAAATGTGCACCCTGCCGTGTCTTGACCCGAGGGGAAGATTTTGTCTTTTGGGCTGGGCCAACGGACGAAATGTCCGGGCGTTCCTACGTATCTCATAAGGATGAGAATCAAGCCATACGTAGTTCTTGAAGGCCATGCAGTTTAGCGTCATGCGGTGAGGACGTGGGAGGGTAGAAGAACGGGAGTGGGCGCATGGTGCGACCTTTACAATCTTTGCGTGAGTGGTGTTGCATGAGCAGGGCCAAGAAGGCCGACGCCCTGCTACACAAAGATCCTCCAAGGAGACCATTCCCAGGGGGAATAGTGGAAAAGAGAAGCTTGGGGCTGGGCTCGAGACAAGGCGTCCGAGCGTTCCTACGTATCCCATGAAGATGGGAATCAAGCCATACGTAGTTCTTGGCATGCAGTTTAACATCATGCGGGATGAGGGGCATCTCGTTCGGGGATGTGTGCGGCATGGTACATGATCCCAACGTGAGAACGTAGTCCTACACTGTACTGTACAATCCCGTAAGAGGGTGAGTCGGAGAGACACGAGGGGGGCCTGGGGCCAGACCTCGGTGGAGACGGGGCCAGGGGCCCAAAGAGGCCGAGGGGCCTGAGGCTGAGCCTCAGTCAGGAAGAACTGACTGACTTGCAGTTTAACGTCTTGTAGTGAGGAAGGAGATACAGTTTAAGGTCATGCGGGACCAAGTCGCAGTTTAGGGTCGTGCAGGACCAATGCAGTTTAATGTCATGCAGGACCCTCTCGCAGTTTTAGGGTCATGCAGGACCACTTTTGCCCTAGGCAAAGTATCGCTTGAGGAATCTGGCATTGGTGGGGGGGGGGGTTACACGCTCTCCATCTGTGGTCACCAAGGAGTATGATCCATTGGGGTAAACCTTATGGATGATATAAGGCCCTTCCCATTTGGGTTCTAACTTGGGCGGTTTCCTTCCGGGAATCATTGGCGCTCGCAGGGCCAGCACCAGGTCACCCTGTAGAAAAGAGCGGAGACGAACCTTCTTGTCAAAAGCTCTTGCCATCTTGTCCTGATGCCTTTCCAGATTGTGCAGGGCACGAAGCCGGTTCTCGTCCAGTGCCTCTAACTCAGCTAGACGGATCTCGGCTACCTCATCTGATGTCTGGTGATCATAAACTGCTGTGCGTAGCGACGGCAGCTGGATCTCAATGGGTAGGACGGCCTCAGCTCCATACACCAGGGAATATGGGGTCACCTGGGTAGAGTTGCGAGTCGTCGTCCGGTAAGCCCAAAGGGCGTTGGGGAGCTTGTCCGGCCAACTCTTCTTGTTCTGACCAACCATCTTCTGCAGAATGTTAGAGAGGGTCTTGTTGAATGCCTCGATCTGTCCATTCGCCTGTGCGTGGTAGCGGGAGGTATGGTTTGACCGGATGTCGTACTTAGCGTAAAATTTCTTCAATTCAGCTGCTCGGAAGTTGGTGCCGTTGTCAGTGAGGACGGCGTGAGGGACCCCAAACCGGTGGATGATGTTGGAGCTCACAAAGTCGAAGACGGAACGGGCCTTGACCTCTTTGAGCGGAACTGCTTCTGCCCACTTGGAGAAGAAATCTGTAGCAGTCAGGATGAACCTACATTGGCGGGCTGTTGCCGGCGGGTACGGTCCCACTACATCGAGTCCCCATACCGCAAATGGCCAAGAGTACTTGGTGGGGTGGAGGGGTTCTGGCGGCCGATGCAAGAAGTTGGCGTGCACTTGGCACACGTGGCATCTCTTGGCGTATCCAATACAATCGTGGATCATGGAGGGCCAGAAGTACCCTAGCCTCCGGATTTGATGGGACAGCTACGGCCCAGCTTGATGGGCGCCACAGGAACCGGCGTGAACCTCTTGCATGACTTGAGGTATCTCTACTCCTTGGATGCAACGGAGGAGGACACCATCAAAACTTCGTTTATAGAGGGTCCGCTCAAGACTGGGGCCGCTCTGGAGGGTAAATTGAAGTGCGCGGCGTCGGATTCGCTCGCGCTCGGCCCGGTTGTCCGGGAGCTGGCCATTTTGGAGATAATCGACAAAAGGTGCTCTCCAATCAGGGGTCGTTTCAACCACTGCGTCTGAAGAACCCGGGACTCCTGATACGGAGGGTCCGGTGGTGAGATGACTTACCCGTAGGCTATCACGGTCCTCTTGGGTGACGGGAGCAATGACTCTACGGTGGGCCACGTGTATGACCAAATCATCTTGCTCGGGTTCTGCGAGCGATGCGGCTAAGCCAGCTAGGGCGTCCGCTTGGCCGTTCTGCGACCGCGGGACATGGGTAACCTCTGGCCGAGAAGAGAACTGGGCCATTAGGAGGA
Organism: Viscum album; assembly: GCA_963277665.1. Classification (NCBI taxonomy): domain Eukaryota; kingdom Viridiplantae; phylum Streptophyta; class Magnoliopsida; order Santalales; family Viscaceae; genus Viscum; species Viscum album. Next base: position 284,243,307 of record OY728167.1, read on the forward strand.
GGGTGTACTCCAGCAACGGTGCAAGCTCTGGCTTCCTGACGACGTAGTCGCCATTAAACTGTTTGATTACCAGCTCAGAATCTCCCTTCACATGTAGATGGGGTACATGGATCTCAAGGGCCAACTCGAGGCCGGTGATGAGAGCTTGGTACTCTGCCTCGTTGTTCGTACAACCTTCTGACAACAGGAAGGAGTACGGCAGGACGGCTTGCGTCGGGGTAATGAAAACAATACCCAGACCCACTCTGTTGAGCTTGGGGTCGTTGAGCCTTCTACCAGTGGGGCTCCGGGAGGCGCCGTCGAAATGCCTTTGCCAACACGGGACAGCGTGATCGACCGAGAGGATCGTCTCGTCGGGAAAATCCAGGTCCAGGGATTGATCCGCGGAGGTTGGATGGGCAGCTAAAAAGTCTGCCAATTCCTGTCCCTTGACGGCCTTTTGAGGCACAAACCTGATGTCAAACTGCTGGAGAATCACCGCCCACCGTGCTAGCCGGCCGGTCAGCATGGGGCGGTTCAGGATGTACTTCAGCGGATCCACCCGAGAGATCAATTGCACCTCGTGGTGTTGCAGGTAGTGTCGCAACTTCTGCACGGCGAAGACGAGCGCAAGGCAGCTCTTTTCAATAAGGGAATATATGACCTCCGTATCGAGAAGCATGCGACTGAGATAGTAGAGACTGTTCTCAGTGCCCTCGTTATTCTTCTGGGCGAGCAGCGCGCCGAGGGATCTCTCCAGGGCGGTCACGTAAAGGACCAGCGGCTTTCCAGAGACGGGTGGCATCAAGACCGGAGGTTGGAGCAGGTACTGCTTGATTTCCTCGAAGGCGATCCGACACTCCTCATCCCATTCGTAGGCAGCGCCTTTCTTCATGAGCCGAGAAAAGGGCTTACACTTGCCGGCCAGGTTCGCAATGAATCGGCGTATATAGGCTAAGTGGCCTTGCAAGCCTCGAAGCTCCCGAATGTTGCTCGGGGGAGGCATTTGGCTGATGGCCTTGATCTTCTCCGGGTCGATCTCGATACCTCGGTATCTGACAACAAAGCCCAGAAACTTCCCGGAGGTGACCTCGAAGGAACACTTCAGTGGGTTCATCATCAGGTGACGGGAACGGAGGAAACCGAACACTTTCTCAAGGTCTTTGAGATGGTCCTGGCGCTGATATGATTTGACTGCAAGGTCATCCACGTAGCATTCCACCAATGTCCCGAGGATCGGTTTGAATATGCGATGCATGGCCCTCTGATAAGTGGCACCTGCATTTTTCAAACCGAATGGCATTACCCGGTAGCAAAAGGTGCCCTGGGGAGCCCTGAAGGCAGTGGACTCCTCATCTTCGGGGGCCATCCGGATCTGGTTATACCCGGAATACCCATCCATGAAAGAGAGGGCCTGGAACCCGGCCGTGGCATCAATCAACAGCTCTGTCACCGGGAGTGGGAAGTCATCCTTCGGGCAGTGGCGATTGAGATCGCGGAAGTCGATGCAGACTCTAATCTGCCCATTCTTCTTCCTGACTGGCACAATGTTGGCGAGCCATTTGGGGTACTGGACCTCTTTGACGAAGTTGGCCTTGATTAGCTTATCAACTTCGGCCTCAACCATAGCGCCATGGGAAGGGTGCATTTTCCTGGGCGGCTGCTTAAACCCACGATGTTTTACTGGGAGGCCCAGACGGTGGACGGCCACTTGGGGATCCAGCCCTGGCATCTCATCGTAACTCCAGGCGAACACATCACGGTGCTGTTTGAGGAAGTCTACATACTGCTGCCGCTCCTCGAGGGACATGGCCGCACTGATTAATGTGGGTCTTGGACTTGCCTCGCTACCAAGGTTCACCTGTACCAACTCATCGACCGTGGTAGAGACGCCTTCTTCAAAGGCTGGGGGAGCATCCTCCAAGTCTTCCTCCCCAGCCGTGGGGGGATTTCCCGTGACGGAAGGTACTTCTGGGCTCTCAAAACCCGAGGGGCAGCTGGTGCCGGCTTGGGCAGTAGCGGTCATCACATCAGGAGACTCATTCGTCGTGGAGACCATAGCAACGAATGCATTTGACCCTATCCCATCCGGCCTTCGGCCTAAGGGGCCACGCTTGATGATATCAAAGTAGTGGTGACGTGTCGGCCAGAGTCGGTTGATTCCGGCCCGGCGAAATAGACACGTATGGCGCACCGCCGTTGTCATGAGCTTGACATCCCGGTACCGTACAGGGGTAGGAGATTCCAGGATGACCCGAGCCTGGTTGATGTAGGAGTACGAGGTGATTTTCCGCCGTCTCTTGGACGCAGGAACATGCCTTCCTTGCGTACCCGAAACAACGAAAATTGTCCCATGTCGGGGGTCGTGGCCTCCAACCGGTGGATCGGGAGGATGTAGGCGTCGTCCATGCTCGCCCAGGGATCACTTGTGATTGGGGCGGGCTCATCCTCGCTGACCAGGATCTGCTTGTCCTTACTTTTGTAATAACCCGCATCCAGATAGCGGGCCTCACAAGAAGCGAAAGGGGACGTGTCTCCTTGGAGCACGCCTACTCGACCGTTGAGCGAGTACTTAAGGAACTGGTGATACGACGAGGGAACCGCTGCATGCAGATGGAGCCATGGCCTGCCCATCAATGCGTTGTAGGCGGTGTCCTGAGAAACAACCATGAACTCGGTGCTGGCAATTAAGCCACCGAACTGGGTCTTCAGACGGATCTTGCCGACCGGGGTTTGCTCTGTCCTGTCGTACCCCTGAATCCTGAGGTCAGAGGGAGTCAAATCACCTTCGGACAAACCCAGCTTTCGCAGCGTCCGGGTCGGAATTAGATTGATTCCGGAACCCGTGTCAACGAGGCAGCGACGGACTTCCACACCGTTAAAGTGGCCAGTGATATACAGTGGGCGAATGTGCCCCTGTATAGGAGGGTCTTCATCTTCACCAGAGAACGAGATAACCGCCTGACATTCGGCATTTTCAATCGTCTCGGTATGGAAGGCCTCCGCGGCTGCCACTTCCGTCTCGAACTGGAGGGGGCTCCTTAGGGCCTCGGCAAGTGCCTCGCGCATCTCGGATGACAAGCGCAGGGCCTCAAGGATGGAAAGCCTCGCTGGAATGCCGGCTAGGTGCTTTAGGACATCATACTTGCGTGCCAAACGCGAACCTCTGCTTACAAGGGGTTTTTCGGCATTTGGAGGCATAGCGGGTCCTGCTGGTTGAACTGGCGGTCGGCTAGCACTGGGTACATCCTGCGGCCTGCTAGTAGAAGCCTGGAGAGTAGTCGCCGGGCTAAGATCGAACAGCGGGGGCTGGCCCGTCGCCGGGCGAGACTGGCTGTGATACGAACGAGGCGGCTCTCCCTGATCCAGCAACACGAACGGCGGTGGAGGTAGAGCCAAGGGCGCTAGATGGGTCTGCGCGTGCTGAGATCTGCGCTGAGCCTGTTGCCTGGTCTCGGTAGCGTGCACGGCTTGGTCACAAGTGCCTGCTGACATACCTCGGTGACCGGCGCGATTGCGATTCCGCTGACGTCGACGTCGGCTGGGAACGTTGGGGCGGTCTGCCTGGGGTTCCCCCTCGTCGGGGGTCATATAGGGCTTTACCAGCTCCACGGTGTTAACCGAAGCGTACCCTTGACTGTCACTCGAAGAGTCATCCACCGCTGGGCGGATTCTGGGGGGAATGCCCATTTCGGGAGGCATAAAGTCGCCGAGAGTGCGGGATGACGACGGCACTGGCGGTGCACGTTGCTTCTTCTTGCGTCGCCGCTGCTTGCCTTTTTGGGCAGAGGTCGACTGTGAAGACGATGTTGAGGCACCAAATACTTCTTCTGAAGGTTCCGACTGCTTCAGGCGTGCCCGGATGATACCCTGGGCACAGACGACAGTTTTTCGAGCCATCCAGTTGTCGTATTTCTGGGACCCACGGCTAGGGACCTGCTGCCACTCACCCTCGCTATCACTGCCGATTTCCGATCCCGCGAAGATGCCTGCCACCTGCGCTGGCGCTGGGCCCAACTTGACTATGTTGTTGTTGACCTGGTCCTGAAGCCAGTCTTTAAACACATAGCATTGCTTGAGGGTGTGCCCCAGGATCCGATGATAAGGGCAGTAGTTGGGGTGATCAGTGAGATGCGCCTCTACCGGCCTCCTGCACTCAGGCAGACGCACGATCCCTTGCTCTAGAGCACTTCGGAAGTAACCAGGGACCTGATTTTCGTTAAACGAATAGGTATGGTACTTTCTTTCCGGGTAAGGAGCCCTGGGGGCCTGATCCTGTCGAGGGACCGGAGGGGCCTGCCGAGGGGGCGGCGCCTGGTTGTCTCGCCTAGGTGGCGGTGGCGCGTTGCGCGGGGGAACCTGTCGGTTCTGAGGCGGTCGCTGCTGGGCAGGAGCCTGTGCTTGAGGTGGAGGACCTCTGCGGGGTTGCGGGGGTGGTGCCGCCGGTAACAATTCCAGCTGCCTCGGGGCTTCTATTTGAGCCACTGCGGCGGGTTCAGCCCTGGCGGCCCTCCTGGCTGGGATCATAGGGGGCAGCAAACGTGCCTGACTAGCCTGTTGCAGGGCCTCCTCGAGGCGCTGGGCCTTATCCGAGAAGTCTCTGAACCCCCCAGGGTAGTTCTGGGTAATCAAGGAGGGTACCAGCTATGTTTTTACATTCCCCACACACATCGTCAGTAATTGCTCCTGAGTCAGCGGCATATCGAGAGAATACGTAAGTCCTTTCCACCGGGCGATGAAGTCTGCAACCCGCTCATCAGGCCTCTGTTTGCACTTAAAGAGGTCCGCGATGCTGGTCTTCCGCGTGGTGGAGCTGAACCGGTACAAGAACTGCCGGCGAAGATCCTCCCAGCCGGTCACTGATCCGATGGGGAGATGGCTGTACCAGACGAATGCCGGACCTTCCAACGTCTGTACAAAACATCGGAGCTTGGCGGCTTCTTGCTGAGCCGGGGTCCCCAGCATGGGGCCACACCTGGAAGAGAAATGAGCCAAGTGCTGGGGTGGGTCCCCTATCCCGTTAAAAGGCGAGAAAGTGGGGTTCCCAAAACCCGGAGGCGCGGGCATATCATCCACCCACGCGGGATAAGGCTTGCCATCCGGTGGGACCGCCACCTGCCGTGTCTCCAACGCCTCGAGGCGGGCTGTGAGTGCCGCAATAAGGTCCTCCGGGTGGGGGTCCCTGTCTTGACGGGGGTCCCTAACCACAAGCGCATTGCCAGGTTCTTCAACACGGTAGACGGCTTCTGCTGCTCGCGGGTTGACTGGTTGGACGACCTGTTGGGCGACCGGGGGAACCCGGGTTGGGTTCTTCAGATTGCCCCGTCGCTCAGGGGGGTTTGGCGAGACGTATCGCGCCCTCTTGCCGTACGTTCCGGCTTCCGCCCTGTCCGCGGCAGTAGCATGATCAGGGTTGCCCGGAGGCATCTCACCGGGGGGAAATTGTTCCTGCCCCTGCTGTCCCGGCCTGGGATTACCGTAGTCGGGTCGTCGCTCTGCGGCGCGTTCAGCCAAGAGTTCGTCGACCAGCCTCTTCTGCTCAGCAAGCTGCTGGCGCAACGTGGCCTTCTCAGGGTCTTCGTCCGTTTTCTGCACGGAGGCGGATGGATCGGAGTGCTTGACCATCCCGACATGCTCCTTACCCTTGCCAGTGCTTCGACCGAGTGCCAGTGACTCGGTGGGTACGGGGAGGCCTAGCAGGTTCCTTTGCTGACGGGTGACTCTCCCTGATGGGTCGAGCAGTGGCGGTACGCCTTCGGATGGTAAGTCCCCATCAAGGAACTCAAGCTCATCTTCCTTATCCACAACGTCGGCCATGTGGACTGTGACCCCTCTTGAGGGCATATCCTCAATGTCGCATAGCGAATCGGGCTGTCGTCAGATAGGGTCGAAGAGGAGAGTGGCATAGCGTCCCCAACCACGGACTTGCACATGGGGGGTGGCTTCCCTGACGATCTTGCGGAGTGCCTTGAAACTCTGGACGCATTTTCGTTGGAGGGCACTCTGGTGACCGGGCGACTTGGGGTGCTGGGCCGCAAGGAGCGCCGCTGCATCAATTAGGCGGCACTGTTTGCCAATCTCCTCGAAGTGCTCTCGACTCCTGGGGTACACTACCCGTTCCCAACGGAGGCGGAAGTGCGTCGCCCATAGGGTCCGACAAAAGCATCCCACTTCTTCAGGGGTAAGCGACTCGGGTACGCGAAAATTTAGCGTCGCCGTGGGCCAGAACTTCTCTGGGAAGTAGTCCGCTGCAAGAATACTCCAGAAGCTCTTGGGTTCGTCCTCGGGGTTCGGCCCTACATTTCCCCACTCATCAACCGGGGGTGGCTGAGGGACCGGTAGCGGTACCGAGACGGACCTCTGGGATAGCAAACTCGGCGGTGGAGAATACGGCGAGCGAGCAGACTGGCCACCGTACTCTGGGCCCTCCTCTGAATAGCGAGGTGACCTGACCACAATGTCACGATAGGACGGGCTAACAGCCACTGCTTCGGGTACGGGAATTGCCGTTACCGGTGTCCGGTCATGTCGTGGCTCTACCACCGTTGACCCCCAAAACAGCTCCTCGTGATCCCGAGTAGAGGTAGAGGGCGCTTCGGGTGACGGTGGCGGTGACTGCGCGGTCGAAACCTGCGGAATCCCCAGGATTTCTTCCTCCTGGATGTACCTGCGGAGAGAGACGGGAATCCGGTGGACCGCAAATTCCGGGAGAACGAGGCTGACGCGTCTGGTTCCTGCCCCAGTCCTTGATACGGAGGAACTGGGAGAAGGTTCCATCGCTGAATCGCATTCCGCTTCTGAATCGGAGAAGCGGGCAGGTTTGATCCCCCCCTGGGCCTTCCCAGGATTCTTCTTGTGGTGGCGACGACCCGCTCTTCTGCCCCTGGGTGGCTCTTCGGGACAGGGTTGACCCCTATCAGGCAGCCCTGGGGCGGCACTAGCGCCGTGGCGGAGAGGGCCCCCACTTGAGACAGCCGGGGTGCCGGGGGCACCAGGGAAAATATCAAAGGGTACATGGGGAGGACCTCCATGAACAGTACCCACGTGGGTGGGGCCTCTATTGGAACCGGCAGGAGCATGGGGAAGGCCTCCATGGTCGGTGCGAGTGGAGCGAGGCTGACCTTCACTCCTTGAGTTGCTGGGGCGAGAAGGATCTTCGCCAGTCGCAGAGAGGACGTAGGGGGGGCCCCCACGTCGAAGGACCGGATGGACGGTGCCTTCAAAAGGATGGACTTCATACCCTGTACAGCGGGCGCGGGAAATGTTTCCGCGCTGAGCATCACTGCCCCGGGGCAGGTCTTCCTGCAGGATGGGGGCAGCACGAGGCATGCCTCCACGACGAACCTCGGAGCGGGGAAGGCCCACGCTCTGTGGAGTGGTGGTACGGGGAGGACCTCCGTACGGGGTGGCATCACCACGGGTTAGTTCGCGACGATCATCACTGGGGCCTGCAACTCGGAGCGTCAACCCGGCCTGCCCATGGGGCGGCTGGGGTCTCAATCTTGGTTGGGCGAAGGGGTGCCCCTTCTCAATGTAGGAGGGGGCTTCATAATGTACGTCGACGGTGGCTCGGGCCACTATAGCTGTCGATGTGGACGCGGCTAGGCGAACGTCCTCAGCCCGGGCCCGGCGCTGACGTCGGGTCAGGCGGGCAGGTGCAGGTGGTGCAGGGACATAGTCCGCCTGTTCTTCCTGCGGGGCCGGACGGCGGCGCTGACGTGACCGAACGGGAGCTCTCGCCTGGGGGTCCTGGGTCGGGGCCCTGAGCGGGCTGAGCCGGACAACACCTGCCTCTTCAGCGTAAGGCGAAGAGTCGTCAAGGCGTTCCAGGGATAGGCTCCCGAAACGATTGAATGTCTGGGTGGGGAGCGGAGGCTCCCTGCGCGGCCTGTTGGGGCGGCGTTGACGGCGGGGCCTGGAAGCCTCCAGGTCCAAACGGGCCATATCCCTGGTCGGGATAACCCCTTGTTCCTCATACCTGCGCACGAGGCTGTTGATCACCCTTCGTTGGATGACCTCTGATGGGGAAAGGGGACGTGGATGTCCCGCATCCTGTGACGTGGCAGCCGTCGTGGCGGTAGCGGCGCCATGTGGAGTGGCCGTAGTGGCGCCATGTGGAGTGGCCGTAGTGGTGTTGCCCCTGCCCCTGCGCGGGCGAGGAGCGGATGGTGACCGCATCTCTGCAATAGCAACCTGGTTCCTGGAAAACGAAGGGATCAACTCATCAGTACTGAGAGGAAAAGGATTGACAGCCAGTGCCCCGGCGTTCTTCCATCCTCCATGTTTGTGAGAAGGATCCACGCCAACACGCTGCAGAGCGGAGTGCCCCACGTTCTACTACCCTGACTTCTGGTGAGTTCCACGACAGGCCCGCCATTTACTTGGCGGGACCAGGCAACGGATATCTGAATCCGGTGACACGTCAATCTACTGGTGTCTCGAACGCTACTAATCTCCATGTTGAGGAGAATAATTTCACGTCGGGTTCACCATTTCTGTTTCCGACGCTTTCGCCGGGGCGCGCGCATCCGTCTGTGAGGAGGGGGACGCGCGGCTTTGTTGCCCCGCATTCCCGCTTTCCAAAGGCGGGCAGCATTCATTCCTTATTCAGGTACGTCTGCTCCTTGATCGAAACGGGATGATGGGATGTCGGTTCTTCCTCCCGTGGATTCCTCCTCAGAACTCGTCACCTAGTCCGGGTCTCCCTTATAGATTTAATACGTAGTTCGTGAAACTCTTCCCGGTGTCATGTTTCCATGGACGCCGGTTAATTACACTGCTTCTGTCGGGACATTCCAAAGGGTCCAGTCAGGGCAGCAACCTTCGGTCAGGGGAGTAATCACGTTTGAGGCATCAGTAGCATGTCTGGATGCTGGGGTACCTGGCATGTCTGTCTGTTATCCTCAATCATAAGGCTTCTCGAGGGCGTGGAAGCCCGAGGCATCCCACATCAAGCGCAGGGAATTACATGTCATAGACACGTATCTGAGGTTTTCCTCAGCTTCCCATGTTCAACACAGGGTATGTTGCAAGATTAACGTCTAGCAGAGACGGTTGAGAATGAAATGGGACCATCGCAGGGGGGTGACAACGAAGTTAGGCTTGAGCCTTGAAGAGACTTCCTACGTATCCCCGTGGCAGGGAATCAAAGTCCGCGTAGTTCGGGATGGTGCCGGTAAACCGACGTGAAGCTGGACCTTAGTCCGAAGAGACTTGGGCTTGAACCTCTGGGAGGATTCCTACGTACCATGCCTTGACATGGATCAAAGTCCCCTTAGTTCGAATGATTTTCGCCGATGAACCGACGTGAAAGCAGACCTTGGTCCACTAATGGTGGGATTGAACCTCGTGGAGGCTTCCTACGTACCATGTCTTGACATGGATCAAAGACCTCGTAGTTCAGGTGGGTCACAACGGCTTACCGTTGGACCGGGGTGCAGTTTAACGTCGTGCTGGACGGGGGTGAAACCCGACGTGAAAGACGGGTGGGCTTGAACCTCGTAGAGGCTTCCTACGTACCATGCCTTGACATGGATCAAAGACCTCGTAGTTCAGAAGAAAGTAGACCTTGGTCCACTAATGGTGGGCTTGAACCTCGTGGAGGCTTCCTACGTACCATGCCTTGACATGGATCAAAGACCTCGTAGTTCAGGTGGGTCACAACGGCTTACCGCTGGACCGGGGTGCAGTTTAACGTCGTGCTGGACGTAGGTAGAACACGACGTGAATTGGGTGATGGGTGGGCTTGAACCTCGTGGAGGCTTCCTACGTACCATGCCTTGACATGGATCAAAGACCTCGTAGTTCGAATGAGGCTGGGTTTGTCGGGAAACCGACGTGAAAGCAGACCTTGGTCCACTAATGGTGGGCTTGAACCTCGTGGAGGCTTCCTACGTACCATGCCTTGACATGGATCAAAGACCTCGTAGTTCAGGTGGGTCACAACGGCTTACCGCTGGACCGGGGTGGAGTTTAACGTCGTGCTGGATGTGGGTGAAACCCGACGTGAAATACGGGTGGGCTTGAACCTCGTAGAGGCTTCCTACGTACCATGCCTTGACATGGATCAAAGACCTCGTAGTTCAGAAAGGGTTTTTCAGGGTCGGTGCTCACTCTAAGCCCACGTGAGTCATGCTCGGTGTGAGAAAAAATAGGTTGCAAGGACCTGACGATCACGTCGCGAAGGGTGCGTCCGTGAGAAGCGAAGAGGGGCTTATGCGTTGGGCGGCCCATGGTGTTGGGACTTACTCCAGGATGGAGGCCCATGGCGCGACAAAGCGCGGGAAAGATGGACCTTTGTCCGGCAATGGGAGGTGCCTCGTTCCCTATCACGTCCTCCACTGACCTTGGTAGTGGGGAAGTACCGAGATGCACGGGTGCAATCATCCGTACCAAAGGTTAGGGATTTACGCTCTGAGGCGACCCTTCCCCTGCGAACATACACCACTCCGACAAGGAGGATCTCATTCCATGTGCGGAAGAGTTCCATTCCCATGGAGACGAGTGGTGTAATGAATGCTCGAGCTGGGGGGGACCCTTCGTGAGGGAGACGAGGTTGGGTCACAGTTTAACGTCATGTGTTGAGGACGCGGTGCTTGGCAGTTTAACGTCCTGCAGCTCGGACGAGGTGGGTTCACTCCACACCCCTAGGGCTTACATAACCGGTACCCTCTGGTCCTTGGGGAAGGGAAGGTACCAGTAAGGCCATGGTAAAGGGGGGTCGAGGGAGGAACCATCGAGGGGTCCACGTTAGCATGGCTATGCGAAGAAGCAATAGCCGTTAGCGTGCCTATGCGAAGAAGCATTGGGCGAAGCAATGCTACGGGAGGTGTTGTCCATGGGACTTTGAAATCACATCGTGCAAACCTGGAGGGTCGCACGGAAGGAGGAATCGCTAAGCAGAGGAGTGTGCTTTGCGAAGTGGGGTGCCTTGGCCTTAGCATGGGGCATAGGTGGGAGTGGGTGGTGCTTCGCGAAGTGGAACAGTGTTCGCGGAGCACTGCCTCGCGAAGAAGGAGTGGTTCGCGAAGCAGGGTCCTGCCAAGCAATGTGCTTCGCGATGCATAGTTATCCTGCCTTGGCATAGGGATTACTAGCATGGGTTGGGTGTTTCGCGAAGCACGAGTGCTCCGCGGCTGCCCGGGATCCCTTGGGAATCCCCTTCCTTTGCGAACGCCCTTGGGCTTCGCGAAGGGCATCCCTCTCGGAAGAGGGGCTCAGGACGAAAAAAATCAGAGTCGTCTCGCGAAGTAGGAATACCTCACGGAGCTCATGATTCCCGGGGCAAAGCTTGCTTCGCGATTCGGGAGAGGAGAAGCCGAAAGGTCGGGTTGTCCGTCCTTCGGGACTCCGGGGGAGTCGAGTATTTATAGGGAAGGGGCGCCGCGATGCAGGGCTCGCGCGCCGCCTTCTGGGCTTCGCGGCGGCTCGTGAACGTCAAACCGGTTCGCGGAGGATTACCGCCTCCGGAGCTTCGCGGCGGCTCGCGAACGTCAAACCGGTTCGCGGAGGATTACCGCCTCCGGAGCTTCGCGGGGCCGCTAAGGTCGGGACGCTACGCGGCGGGGCTCCGCGGACGGGCTCTGCGGCTGTGCTTCGCGTCTGGGCTTCGCGAGGCAGCGCGCCGGCTGCCTTTTTCGTTCCTTCCTTTCGGGCCATATTTTTGGCGCCAACAATACCGTAAAATTAAATAGGTTGGAGATAAATATCACATTAAGAAATAATAATTCAATAGTATAACAAGGTTTGTGTTGAGTCAGAAAGGTTTCCTTATGATGTTTCCATTCCTCTATGTTTTTAAAATCACAAACACCTTATCTTATGGAAAAAAATTTCTCCCTAAGGATTTATTTTTGCGAGGAAAATTTTCCTTCTCTAATGTAATTTTTATCCTCACCTTTGTTTTCATTTTCCATTTTAAAATCTATCTAAATATAACTCATTTTATTACTATGTAAAAATTCTGTTTCATATCTAAAACCTTGGAATCATATAATTCCTTAGATATAGAGTATTCTATTTTCATGTTCTGAATTCTCTAAAATTCAGGTTCTGAATTATTTGAAATTCAAAATCCGAATTCATTGAAATTCAAATTCTAAATTCTTTAAAATTCAGACTCCGAATTCTCTGAAATTCATACTCTGAATTATCTGATATTTAGATTCCAAATTCTTTGAAATTCAGACTTTGAATTATATGAAATTTAGACTCCAAATTCTCTGAAATTTTGATGCTGATTTCTATGAAATTCCAATTTCGAATTCTCTGAAATTAAGACTCTGAATTCTCTAAAATTCGGAATATGAATTCCACTGATTTTGGACTCCGAATTCCTTAGAATTCAGACTTGGAATCCAGATTCTAAACACTTTGTAAAACAGAATCCTAATATCCATGTCTTATATATTCTTATAGTTTATATGATTAGACTATAAACTTTATTATTTCCTTAGACATCGAAAAATAGACTTGGTTAAGTATTTTCATTTTCCTTACACACACTATTATTATGAAACAATTTCATGTAATTTTTTTCTAACTAACCATTGGTTGAGTGACATATGTACATGTCCCTCTGAGATTCATTGAAAAATATGACTGTTGGAGGAGGGAGCCGACCGTTAGAGATGTTCCTATAAATAAGAGCTTATTTGAACGATCTAAATATATATTGACTGGCCTAGAGATTACATGCTATTGAAGTGATTTATAGAGAGAGAGACTCATGATTTGTGCATAATGAATACCTTGTTCAGCTTGTTCTGTACGACTCTGATTGTTGTTGAGTACAATCGAGGGCTCCTAGGGATAGGAATATAGAGGTGCTGACTAACTTAAAGATTGAGGGCTTGTGGGGATAGCAAGACAGATTCCGATATTCTTATCAAGGGCTTACTCTGGTGTGGGTAAGACAATATTTATTTAAAGTATAAACCAAGGGACCTTTATCAATGGTTGTTGGATACCCTTCTCTTTGGGTCAAAAGATTTCATACTTGTTACTTGTTTTGTTTCAAGTTTATTTACTCTGTATTTTGATAAAGGAATAAAGTATAACATTCTTATACATTGTTATTATTTTATTTAATCTGATAAGTAAGATTCTATAAGATTTAATGTATAATCTTTCCCTTAAGTAAACTTTCCTTAAGTTTCATTTTTGAAACCATATTTTCAAAACCATTCATGTTTTTATCATAGAACTATTTTCGGGTTTGTGAATTTACCTTGTTTAACATTTTTAAACATTGTTTTCCTTAAGGTTAAAAATGAATGTTTTTAAACATACAATTCAACCCCTCTAGTAATTGAGCATCTTCATCATTATTTCGATCCTACAATTGGTGTTAGAGGAGGTCTCTAAAATACTCATATTTACGTATAAGATTTCTTTCCCTTTTTCATTATTCTAAATAATTCTTTCTTAACTTTTCCAGTTTATGTTTTCCTTATATATTTTTCTCTTTGTCTATAAGCTTTTTCTATTAACAAATTCTTTTGGAAAGATATTTTATTTTATAATGGCAGGAATGAAAGTTGGTTCGATTGAAAATCTAAATCCTACTAGACCCCCTATATTTAATAGTAATGATTGTAAATACTGGAGAGATCAAATGAATACATTTATCATCAATACATGAGTATATAACTATTGTATGCTTAATAGATATTACAAGATTCTTGACAAGGAAGTCATAACCTTTACCAATCAATAAAATCATAAGATCATCTAAAAAACAAGGTACACAATACTTTGTTGTGTTCTATGGCCATCAATATATATATTAATATTTCTTCTTGTGAAGCAGAAAATTTTATCTATAAGAAATTGGTAGTTACTCATTTTGGCACATCTAATGTTATAGAAACTAGAAGAGATAGGCTTAGATCAGAATATCATGGATTTTTATTTCCTTATGGAAAACCAGTATGTAAGGTGAAAAAAATATTTATGACCACTGTCAGCAGTCTACAATCTATGGGTGAGAAAGGTCTTGATAATGAATCTCTTGTGGACAAGATTATTGATATCATTCCTAATGAGTGGGAATCTAAGAGAAAAGATATTGGTGAGTATAGGAAAGTATCTCAAATTACTGTTGGGGAGCTTTTTGGAAATCTTCTTCAACATGAGACAATAATGAAGAGATATGCTGATATGAATAATAAGAATAATGGAAATGGAATTGTAACCTTTAATACTACTAAATTCAAGACTCCTGAAAGGGTTACAAGGTCTAAGTCTTAGAAAATAACTATTCTATCCGATTCTAGTGAATGTGAAAATTCTGAAAATAAATTAGATAATATTTCTTGAAGAATGAAAAAGATAGTCGGAAAGAATGATTTTTAGTACAGGTATAATAAGAAAGAAATAATGGACAAGAAAGATTCAGAAGTTAATTGATATGAATGTAAAAGGGCTGGACACATGAGGCCAAATTGTCCCATGCTCAAAAGAAAAGACAGGAAGGAAAATCATTTTGAGAGAAATAGGAAAAATTATTACAAGACTAAGGATAAAATTGTCTTGATGGATAATGATACTTGGAGTTCTAGTGGTGGTGACTCAGCTGATGAATCCTCAGAGTTTGAATCTTCTGATCAGAAGAATCTTGGTCTAATAGCCTGACTACCCATTGAAAATCAATGTCTAATGGCCATGGTACGCAATTCCGAATATATCACTAATGTATCTTTGAATACAAATTATACTGATGATAAATATTACGAGTCCTCAAATGAATAATCTTCTTTGGATGATGATAATAATCTACCTTCTTACAAATAAGGGTCTGGGTTTTCTATACTTCTTGAGAATGAAAATTCTAAACTCAAGAAAAATATTGATAAGAAAAATTCTGGAATATCTATTTTAACTAAAAATGTATCAGATCTTTATAAATATCTTGATAAGATTTTTTTATTTTGAAATTATTTTAAAAAACCTTGGGGAAGTTAATTCTGAGAAAAATTAACTTTCTAAGGATATTGAAAATGTAATTTATAAGAAAAATATGTTTGAGGTTAACTCTAGTTATAAAACTAATGTTTTTGAGGATAAAAACATGGTTATTAAACTAATGTTAGAAATAATTTCTTTAAGAAAGTGTCTATTAGACTTTACCTCTCGTAAGGAAAACAATAACAAGATGTATTCTCAAATTCGACCTTTAAGGAATTGTTCTGGATTTGGTTACACCCATTCTAAACTGGTTTTTAGTAATAACTATTTTGTTCCTCAAAGTACTCCATTCTATACTAAATGTCAGTGTGGTGGACATTGGGAGAAGAATTGTTCTTTAAATAAAAAATAGTCTTTAGGTTTTCATAAATCATAATTTTCTAAGAAAATGTGGATCCCTAAAATATTGCTTTATGAAATTTCTAGATCCATGAAAGATTGAATTTCGAAACTCTAACTTTTTTATTTTCAGGAAAACAAATAAATTACCAACAAAAATACATAGTACATGGATATTGGATGTTCCCAACACATGACTGGTATGAAAAACTTATTTTAAAATATTATCAAGTTGAAAGGAGGAAACATATATTTTAGAGATAATGCTCAGGGAGATATTGTTGGTATATGTAATATTGTTCTTCTTGAAAAAACATTAATTTGTAATGTTTTATTTGTTAAGGGTCTTAATCACAACCTCATTAGAATAAGTCAATTATGTGATGATGGTTACCTTGTGAATTTTAGGAATGATAAGTGCTTAGTACACAATTCCAAGGAAGTGTTTATTCATTCTTCTGAGAGGCAAGAGAATGTTTACACACTAAACCTAGAAGACCTTAGGATCCAAGATCTACCTTTCCTTAGTTCAATGGAAGATCTGTTTTAGTGATTGAATAGAAGGTTAGGACACTGTAACCTTAAGAACCTATGAAAAATCTCAAAGAAATGACTTGTTAAGCATCTACCGGAGCTTAGATTTGATTTTTCAAAAGATTTTGATCCTTGTCAATTTGGAAAGAAACATAAATCATGTTTTAAATCAACCAGTTAAGTCTAAACTTATGATGCATTACAGTTAGTGAATATGGATAATTTTGGTCCAACAAAAACTCGATGTATTGGAGGCAAAGATTATATATTTGTCTTCTTTGAGGATTACACTAGATTTACGTGGGTCTATTTTCTAGAAAATAAATCTAAAACTTTTTCTAATTTCAAAATTTTTACAGCCCAAGTTAAAAATGAGAAAAACCTTCCATTTATAACTATTCATAGTGATTAAGGATGAAAATTTCAAAATTCTGATTTTGAAACGTTTTGTAGTAAAAAAGGAATTACTCATAACTTCTCAACTCCAAGAACTCCTCAAAAAATGGTGTTGTTTAAAGAAGAAATAAAATTCTTCAAGAGATAACTAGAACCATGTTGAGTGAATATTCTATAGTAGAACACTTTTGAGATGAATCTATAAGTACTTCTTGTTATACTATAAATTGATTCTTGATTAGAACTTTTCTTAACAAAACCCCTTACGAATTGTGAAATGGTCGAAAACCTAGACTTTCCTACATCAAGGTATATTGTTGAAAAATATTCATTCTGAATACTAAATATAATTTACCTAAATTCACACCAAAATTTGATGAATGAATTTTCCTAGGCTACTCCACAACTTCTAAGGCATACAAAGTTTTTAATTTAAACACTTGTACTGTTGAGGAAACATTTCATGTCAAATTTGATGAAACTAATCCTTTTGTTTTTAAAAAACCCCAACCTATATCTTCGGATGTGTTTTCAAAAACATATTATCAAACCTTGAGAGAAGGTCCTTCTTATAAGGAAAATGTTCTAGAGAATATTTCTGATGCTTTTACCCCAAATGATTTCCTACCATATGTTGATGAATAGGTTTTACAAAACCCAAATCAGTTTATTCACAAGAATAATCCCAGTGATAATATCATTAGTGATGTAAATTAACATGTAAGGACTAGAAGATATCTAAGAAATAAAGTAGAACATCTAACATACCTTTCCCAATTAGAACAAAAAACCACTGATAAAGCTTTAGGTGATGATGATTAGATAAAATCCATGCAAGATGAGATAAATGAATTTGAAAGGAAGAAAGTCTGGACTTTGGTTGAAAGACCTATTGAAAATTTATTAATTTGATTAAATTAGGTCCTCAGAAATAAGTGTGATGAAAATGGAAGAATTGTGTGAAATAAATCTAGATTTGATGCTAAAGGCTATATTCAACAAGAAGGAATAGACTGTAAAGAAACCTATTCTTCAGTAGCTAGACATGAATCTATTCACATTTTACTTTCTGTTACAACATTATTTAATTTCATACTTTTTCAAATTGATGTAAAGTGTGCTTTCCTTAATGGATATGTTCAATAGGAGGTTTATGTTGAAAAAACTCCTAATTTTGATGACACAAAACATCTAGAACAGGTTTTGAAACATACCAAAGCTTTATATGGACTTACACAAGCCCCTAGATCTTAGTATGATTGAATTACATGATTTTTGTTATAAAACAATTATGTTAAGGGAACTTCTGATCCAACCCATTTATAAGGAAAGATATGAAAAATGTTTTGATTGTTCAAATTTATGTTGATGAAATTATATTTGGTTCAAATCAATAATCTTTAATTGATTCTTTTTCAAATATAATGAAATATGATTTTGAAATGATTTTGACGGGTGAGTGAACATTTTTCCTAGGTATTCAAATTTCTCAAAAAATAGAAGGAACTTATATATATCAACATAAGTATATTAAATATCTTCTTAAAAATTATGGATATGAAAACACTAATATTATAAGTACTCCCATCGGTACCTCAAATTCTCTTGATCTTGATGAAGCTGTGAAACCAGTAGATAACACATCTTTTATAGGTATGATATGTAGTTTACTATACTTGAATGATAGTCCTACAGACTTAATGTTTTAGTATTCTTATGTAAAAGATATCAATCTAATCCTACGTAATCTCATTTAAATGTAATGAAATGAATTTTTTTCTATTTAAAGGGAACCATGGATTTAGGACTCTTTTATACTTCGATAAATGATTTTGTTCTAAAGAGTTTTTCGGATGCTGATTTTGGTGGATGTAAAATGGATAGGAAAATTAAATCTGGAACATGTCATTTCTTAGGAGATTCGTTAGTATCTTGGTCAAGAAAAAAGTAACACTTAATAGCACTTTCCACTACTGAAGCTGAATATATAGCAGCTGGAAGTTGTTGTGCCCAAGTATTGTGGATGCCACACACACTCACATACTATGGCATGAGTTTTACCAAAACAAAAATAATGTGTGATAATACTAGTGCCATTAATTTAAGAAAAAACTCTACACATCACTCATGTTCAAAACAAATTGATATTAAGCATCACTTTCTTTTAGATCACACAAAAAAATGACATATCATTCTTTAATTTATCAGAATGTGAGATCAACTTGGTGATATTTTCACAAATATTTTACCATATGATAGATTTGAATACATTAAACAAAAGTTAGGAATGATAATCATAAGGTAATCTTCAATATTATTTTTTTTTGAAACCTATCCCCTTGATCTTGATGACTTTCAAGACGGTGTGAAGGATTCTTTTGATAATTTGGATAAAAGGATAAAGAATATTACAATGAGTTTCACTGAGAAAATGAAACTAGAACAAGCAGATCGGAAGTAAGAAGTCAAATATTTGAATGGGAAGCTCAATTCAGTTCCTTTGAATTTGAAGAGGGAAATAGATATTATAATCGAATTTGAAGAGAAGTTTAGTAAGAAAGAAGAGCTTCTGAAGACTCATGCAGAAATTCTTAAGGCTCAGGATCAAAAAGATCAAATACTTGGAGAAGAAAGGTAAGGATCAGGAATAGTTGATCATGTGTTTTGAAGAAGATTATAAGCAGCTTAAGAAGCTGAATACCATCATGAAGAAATTCATGCCAAAGGAAAAAATAAGGACAAATATTTTTCCTTATAAATCTATTATTTTGTTGTATTCCATATCCTTGTATAAATTTATCCAAATCAGATGAAAATTTTGTTTTTCTTCATTTAGTTGTTGTATATAGTTATAATCTTCCTGGTCCCATATTTTTTTTCCATTCTCTTTATTATTTTTTGAAAATCACAAAGGGGGAGAAAGGAATGAAAAAAAGGAATACTTAGTAAAGAAGGGAATTCTCTATGTAAGGGGGAATTTATCTAAGTGGGATTTTACTCAAAGAATATTTCCTTATTCAAGAAGATGAAAAATCTCTTTAATGAAGTCAATAATATGATTCTTATAGATTTCAAAACCTAATGGGGAGTTATTCATATTCACCATGATTCATAAGTAAAGGGAGATAAGTTTTTCTTTCAAGGTCATAAAGAAAAATTTTTATTCCTTATATTCTTTTTCGTTAGGATGTTTTTCATTTCAAAAATGGGGGAGATTGTGGAATCAGTAAGGTTTCCTTATGAATTTTCCATTCCTCTATGTTTTGAAAATCACAAACACCTTATCTGAAGGAAAAAAAATTTCTTTAAAGATTGTTTTTATAACGAAAATCTTCCTTATCTAATGAAATTTTTATCCTTACCTTTGTTTTCTTTATCAATTTTATAATTTCTCTAAATCTAACTCATTTTATTACTATCTAAACATTTGGGTTCATATCTAAAACCTTAGAATCATATAATTCATTAGATATAAAGTATTCAATTTTCAGGTCAGAATTCTCTGATATTCAGGTTCCGAATTCTATGAAATTCAGATTCTGAATTATCTGAAATTCAGATTCCGAATTCTTTGAAATCCAGACTCTGAATTCTCTAAAATTATGATTCTTAATTATATGAAATCTGGACTCTGAATTCTCTGAAATTCAGAATCCGAATTCTCTAAAATTCAGATTCTGAATTCTCTAAAATTATGATTCTGAAATCTGTGAAATTCAGACTCCGAATTCTCTGAAATTCAGAATCTGAACTCCTTAGAATTCAGACTCCCAATTCCTCATATTTCAGACTCTGAATTCTCATAATTCGGACTCCAAATTCCTCATAATTCAGACTCTGAATTAAGAATCTGAACTCTTTGTAAAAAATAATCCTAATATCCATGTATTATAGATTTTGATTGTCAATTATTACACTATAAACATTATTTTTTCATTATAATATGAAAAATAGACTTTGTTAAGTATTTTTATTTTCCTTACACACACTGTTATTATGAAAAGATGCCGTGCGATCTGTTTCTAACTAACCATTTTTTGAGGGACACGTGTACAGGTCTATCCGAGATTCAAGGAAACATATGATCGTTGGAGGTGGGAGCTGACCATTGGATATGTGCCTATAAATATGAGCTTATTTGAACGAGATCAATATCTGTTGACTGAACTAAATATTACATGTTGTTGAAGTGATTTCTAGAGAGAGATACTAATTCTTTGTGCAAACTAAACACCTTGTTCAGCTTGCTTCGTGTGACTCCGATTTTTGTTGAGTACAATCGAGGAATTCCGGGGATATGAAGTCAAAGGAGCGAACTTCCTTAAAGATTGAGGGATTCCGGAGATAGGAAGACATAGGTGGCGATTACCTTAAACATCGCGGGTTTGCAGGGATAGAAAGATAGATTCTGATATTCTTATCGAGGGCTTACCCTAGTGTGGGTAAGACAAACATTCTTGGAAGTATAAATCAGGGGACCTTTATCCATGGTTTTTGATTACCCTTTCCTTTGGGTTAATAGATTTCATACATGTTACTTGTTCTATTTCATGTTTATTGGTGCTATATTTTGATAAAGGAAGAAATTATAACTTTATTATACTTTTATATTATATTATGTACTTTGATATGTAAGATTTCATACGCTTTAAGTTAGAATCTTTTCCTTAAGTAAACTTTCCTAATGTTTCATTTTTGGAACCATATTTTTGGAACCTAGCAAGTTTGTATCATAGAAATATTTTAGGGTTTGTGAATTTACCTTGTTTAACTTTACTGAACATTTTTTTCCATAAGGTTAAAAATTAATGTTCTTAAACATAAAATTAACCCCCACATCTTGTAATTGAGCATCTTCATCATTATTTCGATCCTACCATTCGCTTAACAAAAGTATTGTCTATAAAACAAGCTATCAACCAAATTAAAAATATTTAAAGAGAAATATATCATAAAATAATAAGGTGTTACATTCTAACTCATTATAAATATATATATATTTAATTTATATAAATCGAATACAAAAAAACTAATGATACTTCTCCCTTATCACATCCCTAGGTTCCCACATAGATTTCTTGGGATTATAGTTTCACCATAAATATTGGACCATGTTAGTGGTCATGTTCTGCAAAACATTCTATCTTTGATCCATAATCTCCACTAGTTATTCTAAATAAGAGATATATTACTTTATATTAATGACCTATATGTTTAATACATGTGAATGATCATTTATATACATCCTCTAGAGATATACATCGAACACTTTATAAACATCCAATAGATTCGCTAGAAGCACTGAGATATTGGATACCATCCTGATACGATCAATAATTTTTAAGGGACTTTTATATATATGTATTATATTTCCATTATATCAAAAACATCTTAACCTTCTTCAAAATATATATTCATAGGAATAACAAATCCCTAACCCCAATCTCGATATTTTTCTGATGATTGTCATCATAACTATTATATCAAATCTTTTCTTCCCTAGTGTGTAATAGAATGTCTCTAACATTCTATACTACTTCCTCAGCTGGTTTAGGTATCAATATATTTGTATCTAGAACTTCATCTAAACACATTGTATTTCTTCAAATACTTCCATATATGCATTCATAAGGATCCATCTAAATTTTCAATTTATGGTTATTGTTTTAGGAGAAATACACTTATAATGGAGTAGATCCCAATCACCAATGTAATCCATATATGAAGCACTAAACATTTATTCTAGAGTTTAAATGGTCCTCTTTGACTGGCCATCTGTCTAGGATGATATTGAGGATTGAAAATCAACTCTATATTAGGATCTTGATAAAGACTTCTCCAAATTTTTTAGGTAAACCTTAGATTCCAACCATATATAATAGAATGTGGTATTCCATGAAATATTATTAATTCCTTAAAGAATATCCTGTCTATACGATCAATAAATAAATCTTCTATATTGGAAACAAAATGTTCAGATTTCATAATGTGGCTGACTACAACCAAAATAACATTATGGCATTTTTATATTTAGAGAGTCCAATGATGAAATCCATTGAAATTTTTTCCCATTCCCTTAAGTTATAGGTAATGGATTCCAAATCCCCTCAAACTTTAATATTTAGTTATTATCTTATTAACATACCAAGAATCAGGATACATAATATTCAATACTTCTTTTCATGTTATCCTACCATAAACAGTATTTCATATCTCTATAATTCATCATACATCTATAATGAATATAGAATTATAAGCTATGAGCTTCATCCAATAAATCCTTCTTTAAATCATGAACTGATGGAACACACACTCTATTATTAAACCATATCATTCTATCCTAATTGTGGTATAACACAAATAAATTCCTCATCTTATTCTAAAATTCCACATCCTCTATCTATGTCACATTAATCATCACAGGGATGGATGGTTGAACATTCAGCTAAGAATGATATTCTCTCCCCTTTTCTTGTGATTTCAACTCCATATTATTTAAACACAAAAATATAGGATCTATTTAAATCCTTATAATGGAAAAAATAGCTTTGTATTTTTTACATAGATCATCATCCACTTTTTTCTCCTTCTCAGGGTGGTAGTGTATTGAGTATTCATAATCGTTAATAAATACCAAAAATCTAATTTTTCGTATATTTAACTCTTTTGGTGTGAATATTTGCCTTATTAATTTATGATCAATATATATAAATAAAATCTTTTACTATAATGATAATGGATCCATATTTTCAAGGAAATAATTACACTTTAAAACTCCAAATCACGAGTTGGGTAATTCTACTCATGAATTTTCAATTTCTATAATTCATAATCGTTCACCATATCATTATGTATAACGATGCAACCTAATAACTTCTTTGATTTATCACTATATATCACAAACCCTTCCCCACTAAAGTGTAGGAAAACATAAGGACACTAACCAAACTTCTTTTTTGCTCATTGAAATTTTCCTCACATTCATCTGTCCAAAGGAACATAGATATATTTTTATTCCACTTGGTTATTGGATTATATATTCATGATAAATTTCTCAGAATGAATTTTTATCATCCTACACACCCAATAAAATTTCATATCTCGGTTATCGTGTAACATCCCAGCTTGAGGTATATTCCTTTTTGAGATTTTTGATGATACTCTTTAGGTTTGATATTTTTTTTTGGATTTGTATATTTTTTGAGGGTTTGATTTTTTCTAATGAAAAATGGCATGGTTCATGTTGTGGACAAATAAATTTATTCCCTTTATGTTTCATGGGAACCAAGGGTAGATATTCTATTCCCATATCATATCATGGTCCGAGGGATGACTCGCTTATGGTCTCCCTATACATCATAGACAATAGGACCCACCATGAGCATGGAAGAGGCCATATCCAGTCAAAAACACCCAGGATTCTAGAACTATAGCATGGACATATAGAATAATGAGCTGTGTGGTGAGGTTCCATCAAGGGATCCAAGGGCATAGTGAGAATACACTATATCACGATGATGTATGTTTGGTAATTTCAAAAGGATGAATTGGCCATCTGTTTTATGTAAATCATTATGATAGTTTATGGATACTATGGATTATTTTAAGGGTCATTTTCAATGCATTATTTACAAATTTTTAAGATGACAAACACTTTATATTCCAATATTTTCTCGTATCATTATATTTTGACGATTTCTATGGTATCTAGGGTCGACCTTTCATATCACCATGCATCTACCACAAGTGATCCTATTGTTCTCTCAAGATTTGGTTTTGGAAATTTTTTCCTTTTATTTTGATAAACTAGTCATGTTCCATCCATGTGATAAAAATATATTTTATTGGTTCTTCATGTTCTTTTCATCTAAATATTATTTGGTGGATTTTATGGTGGGGTGTGGTTTCTTCTATCCCCATTGGTCTGTATTTTGTTGGTTTCTTGATGTGTAATCCTTGGGTCAAGACCTTATCTTTATATTGTTGAGGTCCCTTATTCATGTGATTTCTTTCCATCAAATGTGGATCCCATTGTGGGTGGATTGTGACCAAGTTTTATGCTGGTGCTTCTATCTCTAGACTTTGTTTTATGAATCGTGAATGTTCTTGATTTTATAAATTGTTTTATAAATGATAATTTTCTTAATAATTTATTTTTTATGAGTTTATAAATGGTATTTTTAATAAAAGTTGGATTTCCCCTTATTTTGGTAAGTGAAATATGGTTTTTAAACTATTATGAAATAGTTTTTGAAATAGTTTTTTTAATCATGGTTTTGGTACAAAGGGTTATTTGTAATTTCATTTTCAAATGTGATCCTGCCGTTATAATTTATTTGAAAAATGAAGCACATGGGGGGACTTGGGTACCTAGGAGGGGGTTTCGTATTTCTCCATGTACATATTTCTATAAGGGGTTCACTCATGTTGTGTTCCTCTATACACTAGACCATGTGTCCCAGGGACATGATTATCTGACATCTTAGGGGTTTAACTCATGGGTTGTTCTTTTATTACATAGGCCATGGTGTTCTAGGGAACCTTTATAGTGTTTATTAGTCATGATTGATGTTGTGGAATGGGTTAACAAGATATATTGAACAATTATATATCCATGTATTTATTTTCAATGCTCATGGATTTTGGCATCATTGGATTGATATGATATATAATAAATTATTTGATAAATGATAACAGGATTACAAGAAATATGATTTGAAACTATATTATCTGGAATTATTTTAGAAATTTTAAAAGTGTGAATGGATTTACCATGTTTTTTACATAAATGTAAAAACATTTTATGATACCATACTTTCTTTTAAATTATTTATATTGTGATTTTTTGATAGATACTTGTTATGGAACACCTTATTGGGATGACATTGTGCTTATTTAAATAAACCTATGCACATCCTTTTTGGGGTGTTTAGACATTGTTTTTTATTATGTATGAAAGGGAAAGGTGTTGTATTTATGTATTGAGGCTTATGTCATCTATATATCCATATATTGTGGTGATATGGTAGGAAATTTCCCACATATCACATGGGGTATTTGTTGATAGTTTGGTTCATCCATTCTGGATGATTATAGACATGTAATTCGAGATTTTTTTCTGGCTACTTTTAGTGGTATCACAACCGTTTCTTATTCCTTTTAGTTTATTGCATGTTCATTTTTTATAGTTATCAAATTATATATATTCCTTGTATCACTTTTCTATTTGGTAAATTCATTCCCTTTAGTTTCTATGGGATTCATGGGTTCTAGGCGTCATCCCATAGGGATCTGGAATGCTCTTATGGTCTTGTTGTGGTCCGTCTTGAAGCCTCTTTATATGATTTTTCATTGTTGGGTCATGGACTACCATGATTATTCTCTGCCATTGATCAATAATATCCATCTCTAAAGGATCCACTAATATAGCATATCTTGGGAATAAATGACCAAACAGTTAAACTCTTTGAATCCAAAATTCACACACGCTAAACATAACATAAAACATCTACTTTCTCTTTGTATTTAGAATAGTTATAAAATAAAATGCATTTTATTCATTTCTAGTTTAATATATAGGAATTTCATCTATAAATTCAACCAAAAACTGATCAAGTTCATCTCAAAAGTATTTTTTCATTAGAACCCTGATTACAATGGGGCATTGGTAAGACCAAATGGCATCACTAAAAATTCATAATGATCATACATCATATCAGAAGATATCTTGGGTATATCCTCCATCTTGACCCACAATTGATGATATCCAGAATGATAGAAGATCTTGTGTAATTATTAATCTATACATATTTGGAAAAAACATAAACAATATGGGGTAGAAGATACTTGTTCTTGATTATGATTTTTCTAACTTCTTGATAATCAATGAAAATAAATATTTTTTAATTTTTCTTCTTAATAAAAATATCAAGTTCACCTCATGATGATGAACTAGGGTATATGAATCCATAATATTTATTATTATGGAAATAATTTTTCAATTGCTATATATTATTCGGGGCTATTATACATCAATTCTTTGAAATATATGTAACCCTAGGAATGAGTTCTATTGAAAACTGAACATTATTATTCGAGGGTAGACAAGGAACATATTTAGAAAATACATAAAAAATCCAGAAAAAAATTGGCAAATATTTGATGTTGAGTTTCTCCCAAACCATATGAGATAAATATCCCTCATGAATTGGTATTGTAACCCATATAATGAAAGTAACATACATTGAAATTCCTTATTCATACCTATATCGAAATAAGGCCATAGGTTGGTTCATAATATCAAATGTGACTTCACTTCCATGATAATTGATATAATATCTATACAGAGAGAACCAATCCATGCCCAAAATCACATTAAGTTCAACTATTGAGAGAATAGAAATATTTTAAGGAAACACATTATCAAAAAATTCTATTAGAGATGATCTTAGTGTTATGATGTAATCATCAGACCATTATTATTTTTTACTACTAACTCAATAACTAATCATTATGGTGGTGATGTTATATAATTAGAAAATTCATTAGATATAAAATAATTATTTTATCCAAAACCAAATAAGACATATTTAATTGCAGAGTAGATGATTGGTGTAGCTTTTTTCACTTATTTATCATGACCCACTTTAGCAATTCTGATCATATGATATTTCACTTTTTCTCTTGTCTGAAGAGGCTAATAGAGACGGTCTTCATTATTAACCCTCAAATTCATGAACAAATTTATATAATTTCTATAATCATTCTAGATATATCATTACAATGTGGGTGGAAAATTTTGTTGAGCTTTCTCACTATTCCTTTCCTTGACTATCATCTTCACATAACTTTGGAATTCTTTTTCCCAATTTCATTCTTTTAAAAACATAAAAAATTTACCATAAACCATAAGGAAATTTTCAATATGATTCTATCCACACTTATTTAATTAATGAATATTAATTTTCATTCCTCTATAGTTGTTATTATTATAATTTCCCATAAATTCCATCGTTCCCTTCTTATCCCAAAAACCATGAGAACAATGAGGGTCAACCATCTCTATTTACTACTTAAGATCACATAGAATGATTTATTCATGTTAATTAAAGCCACATATAGTCAATTCCATTTATATACTTGGTCTCAAGACACTTATATAAGGACCAATCCATACAAATTATAAATTCCCAAGTTTTTAGGAATGAATTCACTTTCTTATATATAAATTATTTTTACAGTTTTCAATTTTATAGAATTTGGTCAAAACTATTACATAACAACCGAACTATTAGAAAGTGGAAACTTCCACTCAGTATCCATTTTTTCGGCAATATAGAACTTTTAAATTGAAATAGATCTTCTTTTAGTGAAGAATATTCATGACTTTCAAATTGGATTCTTTTTATTGACCCATCCTTAAACATTTTCAAAAAAATTTCAAAATGTGGGATATGTACAAAAAGTTGTATAAAGGATATGAATAAATGAAACTAATTAAACCAGTGAAAAATAAGAAAACCCAAAAAATGATTACCTATAACACATTATTCTTTGAGCATATATAACAACTCATATCGGCATGGAAAGCACTCTTTTTGTCAAATACAAATCTTAATACCCATAGAAATAAAATATAAACCATTGGAGGAAAATTAGAGATTTTTATTCATAAAAATACATTCACTTGTGTCAAAAATAACTGGATCCCAATTAAATTCATTGAATAAACCACCCCGGTTAACTAATTTCTTCATTATTTTGAAGACAAGGAACATTAACCAATGCATTGGATAGTTATATATGGGTCTCCCATCGTATTATCTATATCAAGATCAATCATCGTAAAAATTGCATCAAGATCACTCATTATAATCTATAATTCTTATATACCATATAAAGAACAAAAAATTAATATGTAAGACCCTGACATTTTTTGGAGTAGAATCAGGCTTGAATTAATGATTTCTTTTGTCCTTATTTGATTAATTTTTCAGTTGCTTTATGACTTAGGGTTTGTTTTGGAGAACTTTTAGAAAAATGAAAAAAATTGGTTATGCGTGATAGGTGCTTGGTTAGAGAAAATCATGTTTCCTAGCCCAGGAAACTATGCAACCTTGGATTGTGGGGGGTCCCATGGCTGGTACATAGTTTTTCAAACTATGCGCCCTAAAAAGTTAAACACTAAACCCCTAAAATTATATTCACATGATGGAACATTGTTAGGTAAAACTATGATCCCCTACCAAGGAAACTATGCATGACTTTTAAAATGTCTCAAAAAATAATTTTAAAATTCACTAAATCCCTGAAACTCACCTATTTCGATCCCCATTTGACCCTATATGTTCTTTCACTTTATTTGATCATTTTGGAGGGATTGCGAGGCTATATGACCACCTTTATTCACAAATCTAATCTCTAATCGAAGATATTTTTCTCTCCCAGTAAGTGGGTAAAATCCTACTATTTTCATATTCATCATCCTTTCTTCTCTCGTTCTTATGATAGAATTTATCTACTATTTTCTAAGATAAAAACCTATCTAGTGATATCTATATATAAGATTGTAGATCTATATCTATATTCATAATATGTGAATGTGGTTAATCTTGATTTAGGGTTTTAGATACAAATTACGATGTACATCGTTGTACTGCTCAATTTTGGGTATTTCTGTTGGGTGATTGATCTTTGATGATTGAGGTAGATGGTATAATCTTTAATTACTAAAGTCATGATTTTTTTAGTATATGAGATTGTATAATTGTGCGCATTATTTAGTAATTTTAAACCAAAAATTTAATAAAATAATGTGGTTTATTAATTAATTGGGGAATTGGGTTATTTGATTGAATAACGAGATCTGGGATTTGGGGATAATTAATTGTGGAATTAATTATGTGAGAATGATTTTGTGTTATTTATAATTAATTGTGGAATTAATTATGAGATACAGATATCATGATTAGGGATAATTAATTGGGTGGAAAATTATAATATATTGATGGTATGAATTATATAATTAATTGAGGAATAAATTATGATATATTGAATTTGTGTGTTTGAATAATTAATTGGTGAATTAATGATTGGTTGTTGATATTGTGAAAATATTAATTAATGGACTTGTATTAATTTATTTTTTAATTAATTAAAAGAAGTTGTGATGGTTAATTTTGATAAGAAGATTAATGTTGTTTAATCTCAAATGATGTGATAATTTGAAAACATGTGATAATGAGATACATGTGATGTTGTGACAAGTAGTGAAATGTATGAATAGTTGATAAAAGGACTGTTAGAAATGTAAATCTTGGACAATGATATACATGTTCATATTTGATAGTAGGGGTGTTATACATGAATATCTATTCCATTGATATATATATGCATAGTTTATAAATGGTGTGTTAGACATGACCAATGATATATATGTGTGTGTGTGTGTGCATAATTGATAAATGGGGTGTTGGACATGACGATCTACACTATGGATATATATATATATCTGAATAATTGATAAACGTTTTGCAAGACATGAAAATCTACCCCCAATGATGCCAATTTTCATGGTGTCCAAATAGGGTGCATGACATGACATTCTATGCCCATGACATTCATGATTGATTGATAAATTAGGTACTTTAAATGTTGTTCTATACCCAAAACATTTGAATTGTAATATGGTTCTAAGTGGTCATAATGATGAAATGTAAATTTAATATGTGACATGGTTCAATCCCTTCATGGGATGGAGCGGTTATTGAGGTACGGGAATCCTTAGGAACCCAGTGGTCTACGTGGTTTAATAAAGATTAATTGATAATGTTATTATTGTTTACTTATTAATTGTATTCAATTGTTTATAAAACTACATACACCTGTCATTGAATGAATTTATTTTAGAAAATATTCTTTGTGGGTACTGATTTGTACTCACACCCTACTCAGGATGCATGATCTGTACTCGAATAGAATTTATTTTTGTACGATAAGTTCAGGGAAAAGGCCCTAGAATAGATTATTGATTTGGGGATGGAGCTTGGATGAGGGAACGAGATGTGGTTTGGGACCTACTTATGATTCATCAATGTCTTTATTTCTAGTTTTCAATTTAGACACTTGACAGATACATTATCGTGGAATTTTCTTTGTCGTAGTTGAGTATTGTATTTCTTACATTGATTATCTTGAGATATTGGAATTGTTTATGGTTATATATGATTCCACTATTGTTTATTTGTGTCTACTGGTTTATTACTCTGATAGATGAGGTTATAGTATCCCTATGATCAAATTATCAGGCCCTCACTTCTATTCAACATCCTCTAGTGTATGGTGAGGCATTCTCAAGTTCACTTAGTGACTATCTCAGGTCACCAGCGTGTGGCACCTGGGTCGGGATGTTACAAAGTGGTATCAGAGCCCAGTTTTCTTTTCTTTTATTTATATTACTATTTAGGAAAGGTAGATAGGAGACTAGGAAAAGTTAGTGATTTGTTATGAGCTCATGCATTGGAGTTATAAACCCATGTATTGGAGAAAAATCTAAGTGCTCAGGGTGGTATTGATGTTATTGATATTTTCAGTTATAGTTGCATATTATTTCTCCTTGGGTGATGAAAGTTTGGTGTGATGTGAAAATTGTTTTTTAAATTTGTTGAAATTTTATCTGTAGCCCACTATGGAATGAGAGTTGAGTCTCCATGCATCATTCTAGGAACTTGGTATTATTTTTTTACATGCATCATTTTACGCACGCATGGAAAATCGGGTTATGGTTATGTTTTTGAACATGAACATTTTCTCTTTGCTCGTGAAATTGAATTGATAAAGGTTTATAATGTGAAATTGATAAAGGTAAAATTATGGAAATATGAGAATTAATGGGTTCCAAAATAAGATACTTTATTAATAATAATTTTATTACCCTTACTAACTAATACCTAGGTGTAATATGGTTAAGGGTAGTAAGGGCACCTCAATTTTGACTACGTGGTGAGATTTTCAGAAAAGGATTTTTGTAGATTGTTGTGTTTCACACTTATATAAATATGTTAATGTTGTAAACTATTTCTTAATGGGCATGTTTGAAATTTTAGAGTTATGCCTCTTGGACTAAACTTGTTGTAGGGATGATCGAAGGACATGGAGGTGGATGATCCTCCGGTGTTGGAACCTAAGGTGCCAATAGTGTCGAGTGGGGAATTAGGGGAGAAGTTCCAGTAGAACATCACTCACTTCATGAAATTTATGGATGGATACATAAGACAAGCTATGAAGAGCATGTCTGACCTAACAAGGGAGTTTCAGTTGCAAGACCCTCTTAATTTTACTAGATAGGGTGGAACTGAGGAAGCTGTGTTCTAGGATCGTACATGGAGCAGTGATAATGAAGGAGGATCGAGTTGTGGCGTATGGGTCCTGGGAGTTGATTCCACATGAATGAAACTACCCTATGCATGACCTTGAATTAACAGATCTGCTATATTATTTGAAGTTTTGGAAGAATTACGTATTGGATGAGAAGTTTATAGTTTATAGATACCATAAGAGATTAAGGTATATCTTCTCATAAAGAGATTTGAATCTTTGGTAGAGGATATGTGTTCAGTATATGTAGTCAATTTTATTGAACTAGCATATACACTTTGAAAGGGGAATACTATTGCTGACACATTGAGTTGGAAAACTCAAAATTAGGTGGTTTAGGAGTCTAGTGCTGAGTGGAATATGATTATATTGTAGGATAAAATTCATGTGGAGGTTCAGGAGAGTTAGGATCAGATGATTCTCATATCAGTTTCAGTGGAGTTGACACTTTTGAGATAGATCAAGGATAGAATGAATGAGTATCTAGAGTTCTTGGACTTGTTGTAAATATTTGATGGTGGGGAGACACATTCAAAATGGTTGAGATATGAGGACGATATAATCTATGTGAAGAATCGAGTTTTTGTTCCTACGAGCATGCAAGAGGAGATCATGTGGGGATTTCATGCCTTAAAGTGGGTGGTACATCCAGGTTTGACCAAAATTTAACATGACCTACGAAGATAGTTTTGGTTTCTAGGCATGAAAAGGGATACATAAGGTTTCATGACACGATGCTATATCTATCATCAGTTGAAGGAAAATCATCAATGATCTGGAGTTTTGCTATAGTCATTTCTCATTACAGAATATAAGTGGGATGATGTGATAATGGACTTTATAGTAGTTCTTCTAAATATTCCTAAGAAGAATGATGTTATCTTGGTTATTGTGAATCGAATGACTAAAGAGGATCATTTCATTACTATATCAGAGACTTTCTTAGTGGTGTAATTGGTATTTTTGTGTGTTCATGATATAGTCCATCTGCATGGGGTGCCACAAACTATTTTTTGAGACCATGATTCGCACATCACTTCATGCTTCTGTAAGGGCTTGAAGAAGGTACTCGGTACAAAGTTATTATTTAGTATGGATTTCCTCCATTAGAAATATTATCAGTTAGAATTTACTATACAGGTTCTTGAGGATATATTGCTTGAATGTGTTCTTAAATTCGGTGGGTCATGGTAGCACCACCTAGCTTTGGGTGAATTCTCCTATAAAAACAGTTATCATGAAACTATGTAGATGGTACAATGTGATTCTCTTTATGGAAATCCAGGAAAATCACTACTATGCTATGTGGACATTGGTGAGTCAGATTTGCATGGACCAAGTCTTGTTTAGGAGACATCGAAGTAGGAATTGTTGATTCGTAAATATATGGTTATGGATTAGAGTAGACATAAGTCATATGATGATAGATAGATATTACCTCTAGAGTTTAAAGAGGGTGGTCATGTATTACTTCAGGTGTTGACTAGATTAGTTCATCGCGATATACAAAGTTAGGGAAATCTGGTGCCCATGTTTGTTGGGTCATTTGAGGTTGTGGAATGAATCAGGTCGGTAGTGTATCGATTAGCTCTTCCACCGACGTAGTTTCTATGCATGATATTTTCCATGTATCAAAACTATGGTAGTATCACCCCCACCCTTCACATGTGATCTCTATGGATGTGGTTGATCTTGATATAGATGCATCCTTTGGGGATCATCCAATACGTGTTTTAGATCGCGGTGAGAAAATGATGTGGGGAAAGACCATGCTGAGAGTTCATGCATTGTGGAAACATGGGAAAGTGTAGGATGAAACCTAGGAAAGGGAAGAATATATGAGGGATCATTGTCCCTATATTTTTGGATCATAATCTTTGGGAATCCTGTGAGTGTATCTTGAAGACAAGCTATTACAATGCAGGAGATTATAAGATCCCTAAATTTTCTACAGTTGACTCAGTCTTGAATTCATGTACTCTTTTGTCCTTATTTGAGTAATTTTTGGTTCGGTTGGGACTTAGGTTGTTCTTGGGGGAATTTTGTGAAAAATTAAAGAAAATGGTGTTGTGTGTGGTTAGCGCACAGTTAGACCAAACCGTGCACCCCATCCTAGGAAACTGTGAAACCCTGAAGAGTGAGGTTTTTCACGGCGGGAAAATAGTTTTTCAAACTATGTACCCTAAATAGAGAAATTGTGCACCCCAAAAACAATAAGCACACGGTTGGCACAAGGCTAGGGAAAACCATGTTCCTTTGACCACGAAACCATCAAAGACTTTTAATGTCTCCTAAAAGTTACTTTTAAAATCTATCAATGTAACGCCCGAGACTTTTATGAGAAATATTTTTTTTATGTTATATAAATCATCAAAGGAATATTTCACTACAAACAACACTATCTTGGCTTGCTTTACACGCAACCGCGTCCTTCCTCGATAGCTTGTGTCGTACGCAATACCGAGTTTCACTAAACCACGATATGCTATTAAAATATTATTAAAACTAGCCGTTATGAATAGTAATAACCACTTTTTGAAATTTTGTAAATTATATTTTTCAAAATGGACTTCATTCTTGGATTCGGAATATCGAAATTAGCTTAGGGTGAAATTTTGGTACTTTTCGGATAACTTTCATATTCTGATGAATAGTGAAAATTAATAATTTTTAATTAAAAACAACTTTTTTAATCGAAATAATTAATAGTGATAAATTATTAATTTGAGTGGTTTTAAAGTATACATAGAATATATTTTTACAATTTAATACAATGTTGTTCATTGGATGTAATTTCACATTTAAACCAGACATAAACAAGTGTCAATCTTTTGATAGTTATTATCTTTTAAAAACACGCTATTTGTTTTGACGACGGGAATTAATTTTTAAATTAGTTAATGTAACTGATATGTTTTGAATTTGGTAAAATAAAAATCATTTTTGAATTCATAATATCAAATATAGCTTAGGCCTAATTTTTGGTTTTTTTCTGGAAACTTTCATTTTTTGATGAATAGTGAAACCACTAAGTGGTAGTTAAAAAAACTGAATTTTTCATAAAACTTAATTTTACCGCTTTTGTGAGTAGAATTTCAAAAATCCGAGAGACACAGTTAATATTAAGGAATAAAATGTGGTTCAATGAGATGAAAATAATTTTTGATGAATAGTAACTTTTTACTTTTTTTTACCACGGTTAAATGTAAATAGGGTAATTAAGGGTAAAAGTGTTATTATTATTACCCTAACACATGTCATAATTCTATTGGATAAGTTTAATTCGACGGAAAACAACCTTAGGAATAAAATATGACCATTTAGGCCCACTTGGATTAGATTAGGACATTCATTATCAATTTATTTAAAGAAGGGTTAAAATAGATAAAATCAAAGTTTAATAACTAAATCATTTTTAATATAGGGTTATACATAAGATAAATTCGACTATAAATATTCATTAGAAACCTAAAAAGATTTAAAACATAATGGTATTTTATTTTTAATTTTTAGACTTAAAATAATTTAATTTATTTATGATACAATAATGATGCAGTAATTATCTTATTAATGAAATATTGACATAATTGATGTTATAAATACCCAAATAAATGTAATTTGAGACTTTTTATGAATTAAAATAATTTTATATTTTAATATGACATGTTAGTATTGATTTAATTAATTTTGTTCGAACTAAGAATTATGTTATGATTTTCACAAAAATCAATTACCAAATAGTGTCAAAATTGACATCAAATAGTTTTTTAAAAAAATATTATATTATTAATTGTTATTATATTCCTAAAAATCTAAGGTTCGGCAAAAATACTTATATCATTATAGTTGTATCATTAATGGACCACTTGGGGGTCGTTTGGATGTATATCCTAAGTATATTAACTATATAATATAAAAATACAAAGTGACATGGTAAATGTCAATCTAAATAACTAAGAGTGAAAACTAAAAGATAAGGTTAATATAATGACATAAACTGGTCTAAATTATATTGTATGAGAGGATTTCGACCCATCCCTACCTTAGCTTCTAAATATATCAATTTGGAGCTATTAGAAACCGAATTTGACTTTATAATAAAATAATGTTTTTAGTTATTCCAAAGGTGCCCCTCTCCTCCCTTATAAAATGGCACCTCCTCCCTCTTTTCCTCACACCACTTTGAGCCTTCAAGCTCAGCCATCCCCTGAAAAATTCTCTTCTCCACATCCCTAGAAACAGTCTAGAGGTCATGGACTTCTTCAATGACCAATTTTAGTTCCCTAAGAGGAAGTCTCAAAAGGTGCTTCAAAGAAGAGGTAATGTCTGTTACCGATTCTTTCAACTTTATTTCTTCTTCCACTTATTATTATTTAGTTGTTTCATTATGAAGTAATAATATCAGTATCACTCATATACTGATATGTTATTATAAGTATGAAACAACCCTATTTCACCATCTATCCATCCTACGGAAAACGAAATCACCTCACGTGCGTAAGTACAGAATACCGTCTCCACGCCGTGGTGTAATCTATTTTCCACCACCACCTTACTTGGATGGGTATAACGGTGTAAATAATGACTATATATGATTATTGTAAAGTGATATTTATTCTGAAATAGTATTCATACACTCCATTACAATTTCACGATCATGGGAACGATATCCTCGCTCGTGCGTACATACGGAATACCGTATCCACGATGTGATACGACTCGTTCTACATGATCTTCATTGAATAATGATTATATAAATGAATTTAATGAATGAATATGATATATATTACACTAATACCATTCTGGAAATGAGGTATTTATAACCTAAAAAAGAAAAAAAAGAATTTATTCGACAAAACACGCATAAGAACAAAAAATAATAAACACCCGAATAATAAGTAGTAATTAAATGTTACTAATAAGAGGCTAAGAATATGACCATATATGATAAGTATGATTCTGGAATAAGTAAATAACACTATTTAAATCATTATACAGGAGGTTCAGACACTTATGAAGCAAATCAGACCTAAGGTAAGTGAAAATATCACAATCTCATTTTATCCGAGATTGTTTATACTTTGGTATTTACTGGGGTGTATTTTATCATACACATCCATGTTTCCTCAATATGTAATATTGTTTCCATCCACCTAAAATTGTTTAAATCCAATTTTACCCTTTGGTGAGTTTTTAGTGAAAGATATGAAAGGAATCTTTTTTCGTTTTTCGTACGAGGTACTTTTTGACTTTTCCGACAAAAGTATGGGAAGAATGTTTTTTTAACTTATACGACATGAATGGATTTTTAAAACATTATTTCCAAGAAGCTTCCTTTACAAGTTTTCAATTTTATTTTTAATCAACTTCTTTTAGTTTAAAATTGTATGACATGTTAAGAAAGGAAAATGTTTTTGAAGTAGAAAGGATATTTTCCTCAAGAATAGAGTTAAACTGTTTTATCAAAATTATTTTCCATCTAAGATGATATAGGGTTATGTTTCTATCCCTATTATTACATTGATTTTATTATGTTGTGATGGAATTATTTTTATGAATTCCTTTATCTTAAATGAATTGTTTTATGATGTCATGTTGTTTAAGAATCCCATTTTTATTACATGGGTTATGAAATGATGTATGATTTATGATTTTGTGGAACACATAAGAATGGTATAATTATGATATGGGTGGAACCTATATCTCCCTACAATTCATTGGGTAAAGAATTTATATCTCATGAGATAGACATGAATGGAAAGGCAGGTTAAACCGGTTCAGTGAAATAGGACTGAAACGAGGAGTGAACTCAGTTCAGAAATGGACTTTGTCCACTAAGATAGTCTTGGAAATGTGTCTTGACTAATAAGAAATGATTCTCTATGATTATGTGTGTATGCCAAAAAGTTTCATTTTTTTAAGTTATGATTATTGGGATTACATTTCACTACTATGATTTATCCCATGTTATGAAATTATGATCGCTTTTGCAGGTTAAGATTTCAAAAAGTTATGTTCTTATGTATATGATGTGATTGATATTTATTTTGTTTACCCTTACTGAGAATTTGAGCTCACCCGTTTGTATGTTTTATTTCCCCAGGTCAGGAATAAGGTCATTATGTAGGATATGCCAAAAGGGACTCTAGATATGATGAAATAAATGGGAGGCAAAGTAGATGCTTTATGAACCAGTTGTTTAGGTTTCCCAGTTTCAAAAGACTCTATACCTATACGGTCCTTTCCTAGTTTTGTTGTATGTTTTAATAAGTGTGCTTCAATTCTGAAGTAATAAAAATTTATGTAAAGAATGGGTCGTTATAATTGGTATCAGTGGCAAAGGAGGTAGGAATGTATCCGGTCCTTGGGAACTGTCACATGTGAGCGTTGGACGAAGCATGGCTCTCCGCACAAGGGCTTCATGAGGAAATGGATGCCACGGGGGATGGTGGTGTGTCCTGCCCAGGGGGTGTAGCCGCCTATGGAGTGCCCTGATAGGTATCAATTATAGTCCATTGTACGTAGTTCCAGCCCTCTATAGTTGGTATCAGAGGAAAGGTATAGTCAACCTTTGGAAAATAGGTTGTGAAAGCCTTCATAAGAACCCTAAGGATAAGTCTAAGCATAGAACACAATCTTAGTGTTTTAGAAATTTCCATGAATAACCTATGATAAGACCTTAAGTGTGAAATTTTATTCTTGATTATGTGGTTTTCCTATTATAATTAGTGTTGCTCACACTATTCTTCTTGGTTTTAGTCAATAGATGGAACCCGAATGAATTGTGTTAATGCGAAATGCGACGGGCAATGCAATGATTGTCCCCCTGAGCAACCAAACATTATGGGAGATAGAATGAAAAATATTATAGCCATGCTCACACAACATTCACAAGCTATGAATCATGCAGGACTTCCAAACGAGAAAATGAAGGATCAACATTCTGTTGAATCCTTCATGAGGCAGCGTCCACCTTCATTCAGCGGGTCTACTGATCCATTAGTTGTTGAACAATGGATTAGTACTACTGAAAAGATATTTTCAGTTCTTCAATGTTCTGAACATGATAAAGTCATCCTAGCAGTGTATCGTTTGGAAGGAGATTCTTATCAATGGAGGAATATTATTAAGAATACGAGGCAAAGGGATGAAATTTAGTCCATGGAATGGGACGAGTTCAAGAACTTATTTTTCAATAAGTACTTCCCTCTTATTCTACGAACAAAGATGGAGAATGAGTTTCTTGAACTGAAGAAAAAGGATGATGAATCTGTTGGTACCTATGAAGCAAATTTTACAAGACTTGCAAGGTACGCTTTTGGTATTATTATCCAACCTGAGAGTAAGATTGATCGATTCTTTAGTGGATTAAAACCAAGTCTTCGAAGGGACTTAGCCATAAGGGACTTCAATAGCTACGAGGAAATCTTTTGATGTGCTCTCAAAGTTGAGATGGAGATTGGAGTAACCCATCACTCATATGGGTTTGATAAGAAGAGGAAAATGGAATTCAAAGGAAAATCTAATGAGCACACTGAAAAGAAGATGAGCTTTCCCTTATGCTCAAAGTGTGGAAAGAAACATGGAGGGAGTTGTCTTAAAAGGACAAGTAAATGTTTCAAATGTGGAAAGGAAGGTCATCGGGAATTTGAATGCCGCAATGATGGGAAGAAGATGTCTAATGATGCAAAAAAAGGAAGGGATACACAGAATGAACCTACTACACTTCAATGATTCAAGTGCAAGGAGATGGGGCATTATACCAATCAATGCCCAAATCCAAGGGTTGATGATGATGGTCGACGTCAACAAACTCTTAAGGCTAAAGACAAAGGAAAGTCACATGCAATTTCTATCAGCGATGTGGAGTACGATAACGATGTGGTGAAAGGTACACTTACCATCCACTCTAAAGTAGCAAATGTTTTATTTGATTCTAGATCCACCGACTCTTTTATTTCTGAAGAATTTTCTAAGAGTATCACCGTATTAACTCAAAAATTAGATGTTGAGTTAGCTGTGAAAACACCTAATGGCATAGCAGTCGCATCAAAAGTTTATAATTCTTCCCCGATTGAAGTTTTTGGGAAAGTGCTTCCTGCAAATCTTGTGATCCTTCCTATAGTGGAATTTGTTGTTATTCTTGGCATGGATTGGATTTCTTTATATGGAGCTCATATCAATTTCCAAAGAAGGGAAGTCACATTTCATATTCCAGATCAATCTATGATCGTCTATCGATGCAAGGATGAACATAGCCTTCCACTGGAAATTTCTTCCATCTTATGGGTCTTGATTCCACTAAATTAGGGTTATTTGTCTCAAATGGTTGGAGAGAAACTCACGATTAATAATATGCCTATTGTACGGGAGTTTTATGATGTCTTTCCAGAAGAATTTCTGGGTCTTCCACCAAATCGTGAAGTTGAGTTTTCAATAGAACTCGTACCGGGTGCTTTGCCTATTTCAAAGACACCTTATAGAATGGCCCCAATTGAGTTGCAGTAATTGAAGAAGCAACTCCAAGAGAATCTTGATAAGGGAATAATACATCCTAGTGCATCACCTTGGGGAACACCAGTTCTATTTGTTAAGAAGAAAGATGGATCAATGAGACTCTGCATTGATTATCGAGAACTTAACAAGATCACTATCATGAAAAAATTTCCTCTCCCGCGCATTGATGACTTATTTGACCAACTACGTGGAGCTCAATACTTTTCCAACATTGATCTTTGTTTGGGGTATCATCAATTAAGGGTCAAAAGGGAGGATATACCGAAGAAGGCTTTCCGTACGAGTTATGGACACTATGAATTTATAGTGATGCCATTTGGTCTTACTAATACCCCTGCTATCTTTATGGATATGATGAATAGAGTCTTTAGAGACTATCTTGATCAGTTTGTTGTAGTCATTATAGACGATATTCTTGTCTATTCAAAGAGCAAGGAAGAACATGAAGATCACTTGAGAATTATATTAAAGACCCTGAGAAAGGAGAAGCTTTATGCCAAATTTACCAAGATTGAATTTTGGCTTCAAAAAGTTTCATTTTTGGGTCACATAATCTCAAAAGAGGGGATATCTGTGGATCCAGCAAAAACTGATGTTATCGAAAGATGGTCAAGACGAAAAACAGTAACCGGGATCCGAAGTTTTCTTGGTTTGGCTGGATATTATCGACGTTTTGTGAATGATTTTTCACGATTATCTAATCCACTCACCAGGTTGACTCGGAAAGGAGTTAAGTTTTTTTGGACGGAGGAATGTGAATAGAATTTCAAGGATTTGAAAAGAAGGTTATCCAGTGCACCTGTGCTCACACTGCCTTATAGTGGAGAAAGGTTTGTGATCTACAGTGATGCAT
Organism: Viscum album; assembly: GCA_963277665.1. Lineage (NCBI taxonomy): Eukaryota > Viridiplantae > Streptophyta > Magnoliopsida > Santalales > Viscaceae > Viscum > Viscum album. The sequence continues at coordinate 284,284,267 of OY728167.1, forward strand.
CCAAGAAGGGATTGGGGTGTGTTCTTATGAAAAATGATATGGTGATAGCTTATGCCTCAAGACAGTTGAAAATCCATGAGCAAAATTTCCCAACTCATGATTTGGAGTTAGCTACGGTAATCTTTGCATTAAATATTTGGAGGCATTATCTTTATGGAGAAAGCTGTGACATTTATACGGATCATAATAGTTTAAAGTGTATTTTCACACAAAATGAGATTAATATGCGCCAAAGAAGATGGTTATAGATGATTAAGGATTACGACTGCTCAATTCATTACCACCCTGGGAAATCGAACAAGGTGGCAGATGCATTAAGTAGACAAGACCATGCCAGTTTATCCATGATGAGGATCACAAAAGATCCAATATTTATGGATTTACAAAGGATGGATCTTGGAATTATAATGTAAGGGGGAAAATCATATCTTTCTCAAATGAATGTTCAACTATCTATACATGCGAAGATTAAAGAGGCACAAAAAGGAGATGTAGAGTTACAAAAGAAGGTGAGAAATATTCCTGAATTTAACATTGATTGTGATGGGATAAAAAAGTTCAGGAATTGGGTTGTGTACCTCCCATCCCAGAATTAAAGAAGGAGCCGCTGGATGAGGCTCATAGTTCTTCATTCTCTATTCATCATGGAAGCACAAAGATGTATAGGGACCTGAAAGCGTACTTCTGGTGGGATGGCATGAAAAGATATGTTGCTAAATATGTCTCTCGATGCTTGGTTTGTCAGCAAGTTAAAGCTGAGAGACAGAAGTCTAAGGGGATGTTACAACCATTACCCATACTCGAATGGAAATGGGAAAACATGACTATGGTATTTGTCACAGGACATCCTAAAACATCCAAAGGAAATAATGCTATCTGGGTCATAGTTGATCATCTTACAAGGTCTGCACACTTCATTGCTATTAGAGAGGATTTCTATTTGGACCAGCTTTCCAGGATATATTTAAAGGAAGTGGTAAGATTGCATGGAGTACAACTTTATATTATATCTGATCGGGATCCAAGATTTAACTCGATGTTCTGGCGAAGTCTTCAGCATACTCTGGATATAGAGTTGAGATTCAGCACTGCTTATCATCCTCAAACAGACGGTCAGTCCGAGAGAACAATTCAAACTCTAGAAGATATGTTGAGAGCTTGCTCTATGGATTTCAAAGGTGGTTGGGATCAACACCTACCTTTGGTGGAATTTTCTTATAATAATAGCTTTCACTCCAGTATTCAGATGGCTCCTTATGAAGCTCTCTATGGAAACAAATGCAAGTCTCCAACATGCTGGGATGAAGTTGGGGAAAGAAAGCTATTAGGACATGATCTTGTTGATGAGATGGCAGAAAAGGTCCGATCTATTCAACAAAACATAAGAGAAGCTCAGAGTCGACAGAAAAGTTATGCCGACAACCGAAGAAAAGACCTAGAGTTTGAAGTGGGTGATAAAGTGTTTTTACGAATATATCCCTGGAAGAGGGTCATGAGATTTGGAAAGAAGGGGAAGTTGAGCCCTAGATATATCGGTCCATTCGAAATAATGGATCGTGTTGGAAAGGTATCTTACCCATTGGCGCTTCCACCAAATCTCTCTCAAGTTCACAATGTGTTCCATGTATCTCTCATGAGAAAGTACATACTTGATCCTTCACATGTACTCAGCTCAGAAGTTGTACCGCTGGAGCAAGATCTTTCTTATGAAGAACAGCCGATAGAGATTCAGGATCGTAGTGAAAAAGTCCTACGAAACAAGACCACTGGATTGGTGAAAGTTTTATGGAGAAACAAACTATTTGAAGAAGCTACATGGGAGCTTGATGATATGATGAGGGAAAGTTATCCTCATTTTTTTGTTACAAAGTGACGAATTTCGAGGGCGAAATTCATTTTAAGGGGGGTAGAATGTAACGCCTGAGACTTTTATGTGAAATATTTTGTTTTTTATGTTATATAAATCATAAAAGGAATATTTCACTACACACAACACTAGCTTGGCATGCTATACACGCAACCGCGGCCTTCCTCGATAGCTTGTGTCGTACGCAATACCGAGTTTTACTAAACAACGATATGCTATTAAAATATTATTAAAACTAACCGTTTTGAATAGTAATAACCACTTTTTGAAATTTTGTAAATTTTATTTTTCAAAATGGACTTCATTTTTGGATTCGGAATATCGAATTGGCTTAGGGTGAAATTTGGGTACTTTTCGGATAACTTTCATATTCTGAAGAATAGTGAAAATTACTAAATTTTAATTAAAAACAACTTTTTTAATCGAAATAATTAATAGTGATAAATTATTAATTTGAGTGGTTTTAATGTATATTTAGAATATTTTTTTACAATTTAATAATTTTTTTTTCATTGGATGTAATTTCACATTTAAACCAGGCATAAACAAGTGTCAATCTTTTGATAGTTATTATCTTTTAAAAACACGCTATTTTTTTTGACGACAAGAATTAATTTTTAAATTAGTTAATGTAACTGATATGTTTTGAATTTGGTAAAAAAAACATCATTTTTGAATTCATAATATCAAATATATCTTATGCCTAATGTTTGGTATTTTTCTGGAAACTTTCATTTTTTGATGAATAGTGAAACCACTAAGTGGTAGTTAAAAAAACTGAATTTTTCATAAAACATAATTTTACCACTTCGGTGAGTATAATTTCAAAAATCCGAGAGACACAGTTAATATAAAGGACTAAAATGTTGTTCAATGAGATGAAAATAATTTTTGGTGAATAGTAACTTTTTACTTTTTTTTACCACGGTTAAAAGTAAATAGGGTAATTAAGGGTAAAAGTGTTATTATTATTACCCTAACACATTTCCTAATTCTATTGGATAAGTGTAATTCGACAAAAAACAACCTTAGGAATAAAATATGACCATTTAGGCCCACTTGGATTAGATTAGGACATTTATTATCAATTTATTTAAAGAAGGGTTAAAATAGTTAAAATCAATGTTTAATAACTAAATAATTTTTAATATAGGGTTATACATAAGATAAATTCAACTATAAATATTCATTATAAAGCTAAAAGGATTTCCAAAATAATGGTATTTTATTTGTAATTTTTAAACTTAAAATAATGTAATTTAGTTATGATACAATGATGATGCAGTAATTATCTTATTAATGAAATATTGATATAATTGATTTTATAAATACCCAAATAAATGTAATTTGAGACTTTTTATGAATTCCAATAATTTTATATATTAATATGACATGTTAGTATTAATTTAATTAATTTTTTTCGAACTAATCATTCTGTTATTATTTTCACACAAATCAATTACCAAATAGTGTCAAAATTGGCATCAAATAGTTTGTAAAACAAATATTATATTATTAATTGTTATTATATTCCTAAAAATCTAAGGTTCGGTCAAGATACTTATATCCTGATAGGTGTATCATTAATGGACCACTTGGGGGTAGTTTGGATGTATATCGTAAGTTTATTAATTATATAATATAAAAATACAAAGTGACATGGTAAATGTCAATCTAATTAACTAAGAGTTAAAACTAAAAGATAAGGTTAATATAATGACCTAAACTTGTCTAAATTCTATTGGATGAGAGGATTTCGACCCATACCCACCTTAGATTCCAAATATATCAATTTGTAGCTATTAAAAACCGAATTTGACTGTATAATAAAATAATATTTTTAGTTATTCCAAATGTGCCCCTCTCCTCCCTTATAAAAGGGCACCTCCTCTATCTTTTCCTCACACCACTTTGAGCCTTCATACTCGGCCAACCCCTGCCAAATTCTCTTCTCCACTTCCCTATAAACATCCTAGAGGTCATGGTCTTCTTCAAAAAACAATTTTAGTTCCCTAAGAGGAGGTCTCAAAGAGGCGCTTCAAAGAAGAGATAATGTCTGTTACCGATTCTTTCAACTTTATTTCTTCTTCCACTTCTTCTTCTTTAGTTGTTTCATTATGAAGTAAAAACATCAGTATCACTCATATACTGATATGTTATTATAATTATGAGACAACCCTATTTCACCATCTATCCATCCTACGGAAAACGAAATCACTGCACGTGCGTACGTACGGAATACCGTCTCTACGTCGTGGTGTAATCTATTTTCCACCACCACCTTACTTGGAAGGGTATAATGGTGTAAATGATGACTATATATTATTATTGTAAAGTTATATTGATTCTGAAATAGTATACATACACTCCATTACAATTTCACGATCATGGGAACGATATCATTGCTCGTGCGTACGTACGGAATACCGTCTCCACGATGTGATGCGACTCGTTCTACATTATTTTAATTGAATAATGATTATATAAATGAATTTAATGAATTTAATGAATTAATATGATATATATTACACTAATAAAGTTCTGGAAATGAGGTATCTATAACCTAAAAAGAAAAATAAGAATTTATTCGACAAAACACGCATAAGAACAAAAAATAATAAACACCCAAATAACAAGTAGTAATGAAATATTACTAATAAGAGGCTAAGAATATGACCACATATGATAAGTATGATTCTGGAATAAGTCAATAACATTACTTAAATCATTATACAGGAGGTTCGGACACTTACGAAGCAAATCGGACCTAAGGTAAGAGAAAATATCACAATCTCATTTTATCCGAGATTGTTTATACTTTGGTATTTACTGGGGTGTATTTTATCATCCACATCCATGTTTCCTCAATATGTAGTATTTTTTCCATCCACCTACAATTTTTTAAATCCAATTTTACCCTTCGGTGAGTTTTTAGTATAAGATATGAAAGGAATCTTTTGTCGTTTTTCGTATGAGGTACTTTTTGACTTTTCCGACAAAAGTATGGGAAGAATGTTTTTTTAACTTATACGGCATGAATGGATTTTTAAAACATTATTTCCAAGAAGATTCCTTTGAAAGTTTTCAAGTTTATTTTTAATCAACTTCTTTTAGTTTAAAATTGTATGACATGTTAATAAAGGAAAATGTTTTTGAAGTAGAAAGGATATTTTCCTCAAGAATGGAGTTCAAGTGTTTTATCAAAATTATTTTACATCTAAGATAATATAGGGTTCTGTTTCTATCCCTATTATTACATTGATTTGATTATGTTGTGATGGAATTATTTTTATGAATTCCTTTATCTTATATGAATTGTTTTATGATGTCAGGTTGTTTAAGAATCCCATTTTTATTACATGGGTTATGCAATGATGTATGATTTATGATTTTGTGGAACACATAAGAATGGTATCATTATGAGATGGGTGGGACCTATATCTCCCTCCAATGAATTGGGTACAGATTTTATATCTTATGAGATAGACATGACTGGAACGGCAGGTTAAACCGGTTCAGTGAAACAGGACAGAAATGAGGAGTGAACTCGGTTCAGAAATGGACTTTGTCCACTAAGATAGTCTTGGAAATGAGTCTTGACTAATAAGAAATGATTCTCTATGATTATGTGTGTATGCCACAAAGTTTCATTTTTTTAAAGTTATGATTATGGGGATTACATTTCACTACTATGATTTATCCCATGTTATGAAATTATGATCTCTTTTGTAGGTTAAGATTTCCAAAAGTTATGTTCTTATGTATATGATGTGATTGATATTTCTTTTGTTTACCCTTACTGAGCATTTGAGCTCACCATTTTGTATGTTTTATTTCCCCAGGTTAGGAAGAATGTTATTAAGTAGAATATGCCAAAAGGTACTCTAGATATGATGATATAAATGGGTGGAAAAGTAGATGCTTTATGAACCAGTGGTTTATGTTTCCCAGTTTCTAAAGACTCTATACCTATACAGTCTTTTCCTGGTTTTGTTATATGTTGTAATAAGTGTGCTTTAATTCTGAAGTAATAACAATGTATGTAAAGTATGGGTCGTTATAATCAAACCCCCTAAAACTCACCTATTTCAACCCTCATTTTACCCATGTAGGTATTTCATGTTTTTGTAACTTATTGGGGTGATTCCAAGGTCTTCTGGCCTTTTTTCTTCACGAATCAATGCCCGAATCGAAGATCTTCTCCTCCCTCGATATGTGGATCCAATCCTATTGTTTTCCCATTCATCCTATTTTCATCTCTCATTCTTTTTATGGATTCTATCCACTGTTTTGTAAGATCTAAACCTATTTGGTGAGATCTAGATTTAGATTCATATGATTTTATTGTGGTTAATCTTTATTTTGGGTTTTAGGTCTGGATTATAATCTACGTCATTGTGCTTCTTGATTTTGTGGATTTATATTTGGAAATTGATCATCATTGACTGAGGTAGGTGTTCTAATATTCAATTTGCATAGTTATGATTTTTATTAAGTGTATGTGATTGTATAATTTCTAGAATTCTTTAACAAATGTAAATCCAAAATAAAATTAATTAATGTGGTCAATTAATTAATTGTGAAATTGAGGGATTTGGTTGAATGATGAAATGCGGGATTTGGGGATAATTAATTGTGGAATTGATTACGTGATAATGATTTTGTAAGATAGATAATTAATTGTATAATTTATTATTTTATATTGATATCATGATTAGAGATAATTAATTAGGGGAAATTAATTATAGGATATTGATGTTGTGAATTGGATAATTAATTGGGGAATTAATTATGATATATTTAATTTTTTTGTTTAAGAAAATAATTTTTGTATTAATTATTGGCTATTAAAATTGTGAAAATATTAATTAATTTTTTATTTAATTAATGGAATTGGATTAATTAATTTATGATTTAATGTAAGGATTTTTTGATAGATAATTGTGATTATAAGATTAATGTATTTTAATATTGGTTGACATGATAATGTGAAACCATATGATAATGAGATACACGTGATGTCGTGACATGTAGTGAAATATATTCATAGTTCATAAAAGGGATGTTAGACATGATGATCTAGGCCAATGATATATATGTGCATAGTTTATTATTGGGGGGTTAAACCCGATGATCTATTCCAATTATATATATATATATATGAATAGTTTATTAAAGGGGTGTTAGACATGATGATCTACACCAATATATATATATATATATATATATATATATATTCATTACTGATAAATGGGGTGTAAGACATGATGATCTATGAAAATGATATATATGCATAGTTGATAAATAGGGTGTTAGACATGAATATTTATTTCAATGATATAGATATGCATGGTTGATAAATGGGGTGATAGAAAAAAAACTCTACGCCCATGAAATTCATGCTTGATCGATAAATGAGGTACTACAAATGAAGTTCTACACCTAACACATCATCATTGGAATATTGTTTCATGTGTACATAAAGATTAAATGTAAATTTAATATGTGCCATGATTCAAACCCGTCGCTGGTCGGAGTAGGTATTGAGGTATGGGTTTCCTCGAGAACATGGTGGCCAATGTGGTTTAATAATGTTGAAATGATAATGTGATAACTATTTACTTATGAATTGTAATTATTTCTTTACACAACCCCATACACTTTTCATTGAATTGATTTGCATTATCCATTTTTGGTGGTGGCCTACTAAGTTGTACTCACACACTACTCAGGCTGCCAGATCGGTACCGGAATAGACATTGTTGTCACGTCATAGGTTAAGGGAAAATTCCCTAGATTAGACTTCTAATTTGGGGATTGACCTTGTATTATGGAACCAGATATGTTTCAGGGCCCTCTTGGGAGTCTTCAATGTCTTTAGTTTTAGTTTTCATTTTAGACACTTGACTTGTATGTTAGCATGACATGTTTTCTACTATAGTTGAGTATTATATTTCCTTCATTGATTATCTTAAGGTATTGGAATTGTTTATGGTTATATATGATTTCTCTATTGTTTATTTATTTTTTATGTAGTATTACTCTGATAAAATAGTGTATAGTCTCCCCATGGTCAACTTATCATACCCTCACTGCTAGTCGGCATGCTCGGGAATACAGGGATGTGCGCTTGAAGTCACATAGCGGCCAAATCGGGGAACTAGTGTGTGACACCTGAGTTAGTATATTACATAATATTTAACCATTTCATTATAAAACCATTGAAACACTTTTTAACACATATTCAACCCACATTCCAATTTCACATAAAAAGGAGAAATATATCTTTCTCATGAAAACACTTAAAATGAAAAATTCCCAAAATATATTGGAAATTATTATTTCTAAAGTAACAGTGGAAACTAATAAATGAATCATAAAATAAATTAAAATCAATGAAGGTTTAAATTTTCATCCATTTCATAAATGGTAAAATAATTATTCCTTTAAAACCATCGGTAAAAGCACCTAATGCAGAAAACACAAAGAAGATTCCTTTTAATACCTTGTAATGCAAGTAAAAAGTATTCAAAATGACCTTTTAAAGTCTTTAAAGTATAAAAAATAATATATTTTAAAAGTTCTAATGAAAAATTATATATAGTAAATATATATTAAAAAAATCAACGTATTAATAGAAGGTTTTAAAAAATCCCTTATCCTAAATACCTTCTAGTGGTGTACAATTTTTAGTCCTAAATGACAAAATTATATTACTTATTTAATTTAATAAGAACCATTTTCATGTTAATTATTTTATCATGAGACCTTTTATTTCATTTTTAACTTTTGTTTATTTAGTTACTTTATCAGTAATGTTTACGTCATATGTTTTGAGGACGTTCGGTTCATAATCCCAAAATAGTTGTGGTTGGTTGATTACAGTCAATGGTGTAATTGTTCCATAGTATCAATAATATTAATAATTTCAATATTATTTTATTATATATAAAATAATATTTTATAACCTTCCATGAATGGAGTACATGAAAAATAAATCACATCGCTTCATGGAGGTGGTAGTACACAGAGATACACGAATGACGTTATAATTTTTTTAAGGTTTTGAAATGTAAGAAAATAGATAATATAATATATTTAAAATTTTATAATTATGAAATTAATGTCATATATAATAATTAAATCTATCATAATGACCATCCTTGTGAGGTGAGGATGAAAAATGAAACACATCACTTCATGGAGGTGTTAATCCACATATACAACTGAGTGATTTTTTCATTCAACATAGGATGGAGAAGGAGATGAGAAATTATTTTACCATAATCATAATAAAATTTCATTATATAGAAAATATTTATTTTATTATTTCATCATTGTTAAATAATATTTTTTTGGGGTAGATGAATAAATAATCCTGAAATTGGTCGATTAGGACTTAAACCTTCCCCTTAGATAACCTATTTTCCTTACACCTTAAGCCATCTAGGTTTGGTATTTTGGTGATACTAGTAGCTCTATGTTGTGGGGAGCGATTTTGGAAAGATATTTGGGTAGGAAATGGTGAAAATAGTGTTATAAAAAGTTATTAGTAATTCTTGAGTGTATGTTCACTTTTATAAGTGAGAGGAGGGGTAACCATGGAATTACATAATTTATAAAATAAATATAAATTATTTTTCATGTTTTATTGAAATAAAGTTGATATATTTTTATGATTTTAAGATTATGGGTTTCAATACTTTCCTTGAATAATGTTTTTACATGTTTAGGTGACTTTTTCACCCTCATGTTTTAGTTTTAACTACTCATTAAACATTTTGATGATTACAGCGATATCAAAGATTGTTACTCAATATGAGTCAAGAAAGTTATTATAAAAGGAAAATTGACCCATGATTAGAAACATTTTTATATTATAAACCATATCCTATAAAATTATACAAATAATATTTTTTTACAATTTTTAAAACAATTAATAAAATTTTATTTACATACTTAACAATTACTGTCATTTTTTGAACTATTCAAATAATTTGAATTTAAATACAACAAGATATTAATGTAATTAGAATAAAAACAATAACACATAAATATTATGTTATATTTATCTAAAAAAATCATTAAACACAATAATTAAACCAATTATTATTACATGTAATGTTATTTGAAATCATTTACATGATTTTTATATTACTTCAACAAGTATTAGATCTGCATTTCATACGCACTTAAGGTAGTTATTACATCACTAAAAATTAAAAAAAAACAAGATACAAATATCATTAATATTTAAAATAACCATTTTTAAATAAATATAGCCTTTTTTAACCTAATTAAAAAATTATTTGATATATTAAAAAAAGAGGATGAAAATTAGTTTTCATTCTTCACTTAAAATAAATTTAAGGACATTATCAAAGTTAAGTTGAAATAAATTACCAAATTTTAGAACCGTGTATGGTTATGGTAGATAAAAACTTATAAAAGAAAGTAAATTTAATTTTTATGGATATTTTTATGCCTTATCTCATAGTTATCTTGGTTTTACCCATTTTACCCTTATCGAGGTGATACATATTTACTATGGTTAGTATTCATAACTAACAAAACTGAAATTGAACTAATTAATAAAATTGAAAATCCTAATTAAAAATATGGAATTTATTTTTCAATATTATATTTCTAATAGTGGAATAAATTAAATTTAATATAAATTCATAAAACACAACAGAAACCAATTTTTTGAAAAATGTCTTTTTATGCCCAAAAACGAAATTATACCAAAATAATGTGTAATGACAATTATTATATAATTAACTTTATTATTTATAAGTAAATTAGTCTTATATAACTTTAATTTTAAACTAAAAACATAATGGGACACTAAAAATTACTTTGATTACTCAAAATTAATGATAGTTTTACAAAAATTGGTATATTTCACTATTCACATAAAAATAATACTTTTATGAAAAATCCAAAAAATTCATTAAAATTTATTTTTTTAATTAATTATTTAAAAAATAAATTTCATTTTTAAAATTATAATTATAAAATTTAGAAAATAATTTGTTAAATAGAACAATGTAATATATGAAAAGAAAGTTAGTAATAATAAAATTGTTTCATTTTCGATTGAAAATTTATTTTAAATTATTATAATAAATAAATATATATATAAACTAATTCATGAATATTAATAAATAATGTTTTTGATTTAATATTACCAAGGTTTTCATAGCTATATAATTGGTCAAATTTTCTTTCAGGGTTGATGATAAAACCCGAAGTGTAATGATTGAAAAGAAGCTTTCGTGATTTAGAAATCTTATATGTGTAATGATCATGTCTTTATTAGCCAAATTATATTTATTAATTTATTTCATAAGAATATTATACAAGAAATCAGATCCCAAAGGAACTAATAGTTTATTAGTATCGAAGAACAATACACATACGTGCTTCCCATTTTACATTAGTAATAAATCCTAAGAATTTAATGATTGTAAAAAATATGCATCATTGAAATTATTTAAAAATTCATTTTTCATAACAAGGGGAAAGGATAAAAAAATACTATTGAGCTAAAATTTGTGGTAGTTTAATGTGAATAATGGATGAAATAATTGAATAATTAAGGAATAATCAATATGGCATAGTGAATAACTAAAAAATCAACTTAATCAATAACATGATCACGAAAAATAATATGGAAGGAATAAATAGTGATCAAATAACACCATATAAACATTCACATGGCTTGAGAATTATACAAGGATATCATAATAAATCAAATAATGAAATTGACTTCAATAACTAGTTTTATAATGACGGAATGTAAAATGTAAGAAATCATAAACATTCCATCAAGGACTCATGGGAAGACAAGTTACATAAAAGAGTAAGGCCTCACCAAATACCCAGACTAGTTTTTATCATGAGTCATATTGGTGCATCGAGGAGTTATATAATTCCCCACCCATAACTTACTATGTCCAATTAATTTATCATATGAAATGGGAGAATAAAAATCCTATACAAAATCAATATAAACATTGATATGAACAAACTAGCAAATGAAATGGTAATATTTCATTAATCAAACATATCATAAATAATAAAGAGAAAAAATAATAATGGTATCATTAAAATATTTTTCTAGTGTTCTATAGAAAAAATATAGGTTTATTTTCATTCATCAATAGAAATAAAGTAAAAATATCATTTAAAACATTCTTTAGGAAAATACCCATTTCATTTTGAAATCAACTTTTAAAACTAAAAATTTACAGAGTATTAGGAAAAATAATTTATTTGAAAAGAAAAATTTAAATATGTGAAAAAATATTAAAATAAATGAGTGTTTTTGACACTTGAAAAAAAAATCATTTCTAGTATGTTAAAAAAAATATTCCTTCCATATTTTTGATAAAAAAATTAAAATGTACCATATTCGGAAAATGACAAGAAGATTCATTTTAAACCATTTTTTAAAATGTAAAACATGGACAGAGATATTTTATTAAATAATTATATAATTTGTAAAATATTATTTAGAAATTATAAGTAAAATATGGATATAGAAGATAAACATTCCTGATTGAGTAGAAAAACAAGATAGATTTCCTTGAAAACATGATTTCAGTATCTTGAGTGCTTAAATATTATAAAGTAAAAAAGAAAACATATAATTTCTAAGAATAACCATAGGAGAATAAAATAGTATATTTTAGGATAGAATGATAAAATAATTCCCCCATCATATACTTAAACATAAATAATCTACAATAATGATGATATTATTAAAAAAACCTTACTTCTTTCTTAACTATTAAATCATAACACGAATGGATGAAAAAAGTTAAAATGAAAAATTAAATACAATGAATATAAATAGATTCATGATATAACATATCAAATTGGTTATATATACACCTCATATAAATAAATAGTTTCATAATACCAAATATGTCTCAAAGGAGTAGAAATTGAGATAAAATAGATTTGAAAGATCATATTGTATAAGTGAAAATTAAAAAATGGATTGATTATGTTTATTTAAATTAAATTCACATAATAAAAGTGGAAATAAAACTTCAAATAATAAAAATTCCTTACACACGTAATCTTTGAATATCAAAGACAATGAAGAAGAAATGTTACCAAATGAAAACAAATTGAGTTATAAAACCCCTTACCTCTCCTTAAATGTCACATAAAAAACATGTGGATGAACTAAAGTGAATTATATAATAAAATACCATGAATTGTTATGTAATAATGATATAGTGTGTAATATGGGATGTTTATACACCATATCAATAAAATTGGTGCATAATATTAAAATATTCCTTAATAAAAGGAAATTGAGATGATATCCCTTACCTCGGGTCCGACTAATAACATTTTTTATTTATATATCTAAATAATAAATTTATATTAATCATTTAATTTCTTAATATCCTTTAACAGTTATATTATTACTTTTAATTTTATTTATTATTATGTTATATTTATTTAATTAGTCAATTAATTTCATGTATCCCATTTTGATTATATTCGGTTCATATGTCAAAAATGACATTGATAGGTTTACTATGGTAAAATAGGTCATTCTTCCATTATATATAAATTAATAATCATGAAATAATTTACATTTTTATATATCAATTATACTTTAAAATATAACCAAGATATATGGTTATGAAAAATTATATATGATCCAATCATGGAGAAGGTAGGCTACAGGTACACACAAATAACATTTAAATTTTTCAATAATCATGATGGAAAAAAGGAATGTATTATTTTATCACTATATAATTATAATTAATTAATTAATATCCAATTATTTTTTTTAAATTCACTTATAAACACCATTCATGTGATGCATTATGGAAACAAAATCACGTCGCTTCGTGAATGCGGTAATCCACACGTTCACATGATCAACATTATCAACATTCAATTAATGTAAATGTAATAAAATATATGAGAGATTAATTTTAAAGAATGATAAATATTTCATTAATATCTTATATATATATATATATTAAATACATCATTAAAAAATCTGTGAGAATTTGGGTTGGAAAGAGAATTACATCAGTTAGTGAGGCAACAGTCCACTGTACACATGAACAACAATTTATTTTCCCATTTGATTAAAGATAATATGGTTATAAGGTATGAAATTAAAATACAAATATCATATAATATGTAAGATAATGATATTATTATATCAACATGGTTGAATAATATTAGGATGAGGTGTAAGAATAAATAAAATAGAAATGGTTTGTTAACTTCGGACAACCTCCTTTGGTTTACCCCAAAAGCCTTCCTAAGAGGGTTTTATAATTAAAAAAATACCTCTATGACATTGTAAGGGGAGTAAGCAATATATTTGGATATGGATTTTACAAACCAAAATTATTTTTTATGGGTGAATAAATGATTAGAGTATGTTACATTTTATAAGTGAGGAAATGGGAACTTTTGAAATTTCATAAAGTATTAAATTAATATAAATTAATTTTCATATTAAAATGGATACAAATTGAAAAAATTTGAATATATGATCAATATGGGTCAAAATAATATCATCATATAATATTTTTAAAAGTTAATAGTAGGTTTTGTCCCTTATCTCTTTGTTTTCACCCATGTTAACCCTTTTTGGTAATTACCGCTATTTGATTCTTTTAACTACTTACGGGTCAAGATAGTTTTTATAAAAGGAAAATTTACAAATAAATATATGATGTTTGATATTTTATCTCATATAAAAATCACTTGGCTAAATATATTATTTTATTTCATTTTAAATCTGTTAATAAAAATAGTATTTATTATAAAACATCATTAATGTAACTATGGGAACTATTCATTTAATTTTACATTAAAAACATCATGAAGGAAAAACAATTCAAATATATTCCATTAAAAAATCTATTAAATTTTATATTTATCTAAAAATTCATGGAAAAAATAATTAATTCAAAATGTAATAATTTTAGTGTTTTTCTTATCATTTATTTTATTTTTGTATTAATTCAATATATATTGTGTCAGTGTTGCATATCCATTTAAGGTAACTAGGAAATTTCTAAAAACTAAAACAAAATTAATATAATAACAATAATTTCATTACACTCTAAATGACCATTTTTTTTATAAAAAAAACTTATTTTGTCACTTTGTCAAAAGGAAAGACATATTTAAAATAAATAGGGTGAAAATTTGTATTTTTCATTAATTAAAGTATTATATAGGAGACTTTCTTAGAAAAGCGTCCAATAAGAAAATATAAAATAATAATATGGTAATATTTTTTTAAATAACATCATCCAAAAATATTTAATTTGAAAAATGGTGGCATTATCACTTGGTTTTAACATAAGTTAACATGATATACCATTTCATTATGGTGACAAATTTATACTGTTTTTACTATTCATGATGAACAAAAATTAAGTTGAAATATTTAAATAATATTAATTGTGTTTATTATAAATATGGAATAAATTTTACCAAATTAAATTTCTATAATTGGTATATTTTATTATAAAATTTTACCCACAAAAATGTGATAATAAGAGATTATTCACGGAAATGCATTTTTGAAGAAAAAGATGATCTTATATTAAATATATGACTACAAATCATAATTATATGAATTTAAATTCATATAAATATAAAAAAAAGTATCAATTTAATTTAAATATTTCCTTATTATGGGTTATTTTAATTAATTAAAATGGATAAAAATTATGCACTTAAAAACAGTTTTTGGAAAACAATATTTCTATGCATAAAAATAAACCTATACCAAAATCATGGAAATTACTTATTCAAATGAAATTAAATAAATTATTATAAATAAATTGGATCATATGTGACTTTAAGATAAAATAAAAAATATATTGGGTCTTTTAAATTACAATATTTAGGGAAAAGAAATGTCATTATTTAAAAAAACATTAATTTTCATTATTCACTAAAAAATAAATCATTTAGAAAAATAAAAAAATTAGGATAAGTTAATTTTAAAATGATTATTTTAAAAATTAATTTCATTTTACCAAATTTTGTTTTTGAAATTTCCATAAATTAATTATAATAATTTCTCACAAAAATAAATAAATCATTTTTGAAGAAAACATATTTTTTAAAGAAGAAAATGACTTTATTAAAAATTGAGTGTTTTTTACAAAGAATTTATCAACAAATTTATTTTGAGAAATATATATATATATATATAAACCATTTAATCATATTCTTGCATTCCAATTTAACTCCTTGGTTATAATTGTCATCTTTAAATAATAATATTTTATTTTTCATTTGGGACTGATCATGTGTGTCCTAAACATTATTGAACAAAGTTTTTTTAAAAAAATATTTGGGTGTTAATTTCATCCCTCATTATTATATTTAAACATTTCAATTTGATCTTTATTTCTATAATGGATGTTTTTACATTGTGAAATGCCTTTTTTGAAAATAGACATCATAAAAAGGGTTAATAAAACATCTTCTTAGAAGTGAGAAACGGAAATATAAAGACACATAACTAAATTTCCAATTAGGTTAACATTAGTGGGAAGTGAAAATTAGGACATGGATGAGAAAAGAAATTTCAAAATACTTATGGATGGTGACAGATAACATTAATCACATGAAATTGACTGATCTTAACAAAGATAAAGACCACAAAACTATAAATCTAAGAGATTTTAAAACTCCCATAAATTCACAAGAAATGATGTTCTATGATTAATTATTATTTCAAGATCCTTTATCAATATTTACAGAATTATTTTACTATATAAACTAAGAATATAAGTAAATATACTTATATGAGAAGTATAATTTCATTATTTAATCAATATCCACCACAATCTCATATTTTTCTACAAATGATGAGCCTTAAAGATGAATTTTTCATGAAAAAAGCTCTAAAACAAAATTATAACATATCACATAATTCACAAAAGAATAACAAGATATTAAACTTGTATTTACTTAAAACAAAATGGTTATAGAAATGAAAGATAATAGAAAAATAGAATAAACCATCATATATTAATCCTAAAATTAAACAATAAAACCAAAGGTTTAGCATATATCATACTTTAAATAAATAACCCTATATCCTAAATAAAACCAAAAACCTCAATATTAAATAATTTTTATCCTGAATGATTTTACCATATCCATAATCTTACTCTTCCATAAATAAAATAAAATTCTTCCAAAATAAAAGCATATATTAAAGTTAATTGTTATATATAACTCAACCCAATTAAAATTTCTCCTGAAAAAACATTAATCACCTCAAAATAAAAAATATTTGATCTTATAATATGTTTCCCAAATTAAAATTATTATTTAATAACCAAAATCTTTAAGAAAAAACAATCTCATACTAACCAGGACATTATGTAATGAAGTGGTAGGTGTTGCACACTTGTCTCTCTTTTATTGTGGGTTTAATCCCCACAGTCTTCCTGAATGTGAAAGGTTGTCTATGAGATTGTGAGTTTTACTTTTTATAAAACTACATTAATATAATTCCTATAATGTTCCAAAAAATATGACGATCATTCTCTAAATAAAATTTATCATCAAATCACTTTTTCACCCATAATTTTTTCAATATAGCATATTTAGTCCATAAAATAAAATATTAATTGAATATTTTTACCTTAACATCAAAGATCATATTAACCATAATGGATATCAATACCTTTAAACTTATGTCTATAAAATAAAATAAAAAAATATTCTTTAAATAACCTTTTCCTAAAAATATATACTAAACTAAAGGGTTGTATTCCCATAAATTTCTCCCAAAATATCCTTGATCATGTTCAACTCCCATAACTTAAAATATCTAAAGGGGTATCTATACCTTTAAACTTATCAAACCATGAAATGTTAGGTTTATTAAATATCAATATCACATACCCTAGGATTCCATAGGATCTATTAATTACTTCAACATAATTTTTCATAGATAAAATTTGAATTTCCCCAATCATATTCAACATGAGGGTCAAACCAGGTGAAAAAAGGGAACCCTCACCATGAACCAAAATGATGGAAATGATATAATCGAATAAATATTTTTAGTATTATTACCCCAAGATTCATCTGTTCCAAAAAAACATCCACTTATAGTATCCAAAAAGGTATTTATTTCAAGTAACACCACATAATAATTACCTCAATAGAAAATTTATGATGTTATCCTATAATTAGAAATATCCTCATAGTTTTTCAAAAGTTTATTTTATCTATTCAATGTTTTACTAAAAATAGTTCCCAATGATTTTTAAAAACTTCCTTAGATATATACATTCATGGCCCTGACTCTAGTATCCTATATCCAATGGTCAATTTATTACACTAGAATGAGATACAATTAATTTATCCCCAAAGTAAAAAATGTTTTATTTTTCTTGAAGAGTAAGATACATACAAGATTCCCATTTTTCATTGGTTAAAAAACATAAGAACTTAATAAATGTAAAACAAATTCTGGATCCTTGAACTCATTAAAATATTCTTTATTCATAACATGTGGAAGATAAACAAAATAAGGGTGAGATAAAATGCCAAGTAAGAGAATGTGAATAACAGTAGCTATCATAGAATAAATAAGTCATAATCAATAAGTCATAGTGAATAACTGAAAACACATGAAATTTAATCAATAACTTCAGTGTAAATAATAATGTGGAAGGAATAAATGTTGATCAAATAATATAATATATGTAATCAAATGATCATGAAACATATCCATGGATATTATAACTATTCAAATAATCACATGAAATTATTAAGTATTCTTATAATGATTGAATTCAAAATTCAAGACATCATAAACATAATGTCAATGCCTCATGCTAAGTAATATTATATAAATTTGTAAGGAATTATCCAAATTAAGAAACTAGTTTTTCTCATAATACCTACAAATGAATAAAGGTCCTATATTGGGCCCCACACATCACTTACTATGTCAAATAAATTTTTCATATGAAAGGGGAGAATAAAAATAGAATACATAATCATCATAAAAATTCATATATAAAAACTAGAAAACAAAATGTTAATACTTCCATATTAAAACGGATCGTAAACCATCCAAGGAAAGAATATATATAGAATAATAAAACATATCCGTAGTTAATTATAAAAAATTAATGGGTTATTGCCGCTAATGAATAGAAATACCATAAAAAGATCATTAAAATAATTCTTTTTGGAAACGCCCATTCCATATTGAATTCCACATTTTAAACTAAAAATTTCTTGAATATTATGAAAAATTATTTCATAAAAAAGAATCATGGAATCAGGTAATCCATGATGTAATAAATGAGTTCTCATGAAAGTGGAATTTTTTTGATTATATTGTGTACGTTAAAAAATGATTTCCTTCGCATTTTTGGTAAAATTTATAAAAGTACAATGTTTTCATAAGTGACAATAGTTTTATTTTTAAACCATTTTATAAAAAGTAAATCATGGGTTAAATTTTATTTAATAAATAATCTGAAAATATAAAAAATATTACTAAAAAAATTTAAGGAAAAAATATATATGGAAGAAAATTATTTCTATCTGAGTAGACAAAAATGTTTGTATTATTTATAAACAAGATATCTGTATCTTGAATACTTAAAGAGTAGAAAGTTAAAGGAAACATAAAATTTCCAGGAATAGTCATATGATACAAAAATAGTTTTTTTAATATATAAAACTCATATAATTCCCTCATGAGAGACTTGACACTAAATATTCACAAAAAACGATGTTATTTTGAAATAAACCCTTACTGCTTCGGTAATTTTGATACATAAAACTCATAGAAGAAATAACTAAAAACTAAACATTAAATACAATTAATATAAAGACATGCATGATATAACTTATCAAAGTGTAAGTACATAAACCTAATAAAAATAGTTAGATACAAAGTACCAAATATATCCCAATTGAGTGGAAATTGAGATAAAATCTCTTACAAAGATCATTCCATTGAAGTGAGAATTAATCAATGAATTGATTATTTGTATAAAATATAAATCCACCTTCAAAATTTGAAAAAAACATAAATATAGAAACCCAGTTCTTTTTATTACATACATACATGATTTAATGACATAAAATTATACTTAATACAACCCGAAAGATTGAGAAGTCTAGTTTCTTGGGAAATTAAGATAATTACATAACAACTTAAAAGAGGAAATAAAACATCATTATTGAAAAATTCCTTTATATTATCACAAAATTACATCATACTTAACATTTCATGGGATAGCCTAAGTATGTATATAAGAAAGGGGTGAGCTATAAATCCCATTAAGGGAATAAAAATGGGAAAAAAATGAGTAAGACAAAACAAATTAGACAATAGGCATATCAATGATGCATAAAATAAATATTAACATAAAGTAGTTATATAGCTTGATAATCATAACATTTAAATGTGGAATAAACTTAAAACATTACATCATATGTCAAATAAAAACTACCAAGACATCATAGTGGACAATTTTCCAAAAAGGAATCATGTAAACCCCAATCCCAAAATATCGTATCATGATAATAAACATAAACTAATGCATTAGAGCGCTATATAATTTTGGGAACACCCATCACTTACATTTCATTCGGATCCTTAAGTGTGCCACATAGATCATAAAGCATGGATTCATTCATCATCATCATTTATTCCACGATCAAGGGGGGTTGAATACATACATTTAATTCCTCAATAAAAAGGAATATTTTTATAAAAGTGAACATCCTTGATAGGGAATGGGTATGGTATTCACTAAATAATTGTTTTGGAATGGTGATTCACGGTGCAATTTCGGTAGCCTAATGGAGTGACATAAAAAATTCATAAAAATGGTTGATGAGAGAGAAATAGGTCTCTCATAATATATACATGAAATGGACAGTAATAGGTTCATATAAATACATTTTCCAACATAAGTAATTTGTAAGTATAGGGAATAACATAATAAAGAGACATGAAGAAAGAGGAGAAATGGAATATGTCTTATGATTTTTCGGCATGGTATCCAGTGTATTTGGGAGGGATTAATGAGAGATAAAGTGGTATATAATAATTAAAACATAATAAATGAAGTGTGGGGGAGGTACTAAAACATACCCCAAAATTGTTAAATGAAAATAAAAGGGTGTAACAATAAAAGGAAACATGGGTAAAAGTTAGAATAAGGGAACCCTTAGTTGAGTGTGTGACTTAAAAAGCATAGAGAGGGGATTCTGGAGAGCTTGGGGATCCTTGAATGTTTTATATAGAGTATAGGTTAGAGTAATTACTTGATCCTTGTATTTTTAGTGAAGATAAGTGGGATATTTGGTGCGTTTATATTTGAAATGAGAGGGGAATTGTTTAATATTTCACAAACTTATGTTTTGGAATCTATATAATTAAATATTAAAAACCAAAAACCTTCCTATGATTTTTCCATGGTTTTGGCCAAATAGGAATGTAAAAAATTATTTTATAAGTCCATGGTCTGAAGATATTAAAATATAATCCATGATTATGTGGAAGTGAGTCGCATTATTAAATAAATGAACTTAGAATCATAAAATATATTATTCATTTTCGAGGATTCACTAAGGCTTTATAAAATAAGGTAAAAATATAAAATGACATTACATTAAAGTTAAAAATTATATTTTTTCTAAAATCCATTTTATAGTGTTTATTATATCACTATTGGGCCATTATGTTGTCATAAAACACACTATATTTATATTGTATTTAATCTTTGCCTAAAAATTTGACTGCCTCAAAAAATTATGAAAAATTCAGCATTGGATAATTTTCCTGTATTGAGTCAAAAAATAATATTCTTTTAATGCAAATAATTTTCTAAATATTTTAATTTTCACCTTTAAAACAAAAACCGACATTTATTGAAAACTGACTGGTTTTGACAAAAAACAGTTTTTAAACCTTAATAAAAATTACATTTGGATTCATAAAAATTATATTATCATTTATTTTTAATAAAGTTAAATTAATTATAATATTTTATTAAAATATAATTTATTAAAACATCATAATATATTTCATAATTAAATTTTAATATTAACCAAAAATACTATGTGTGCTTTAAAACAATAATAAAATAAAAGTGTGTTCATTATTCTATACAAAAAAACAATTCACATAGTCATAATTCTATGGTCTTGATACATATACCTTTATTACATGATCATACACTCTAAGAGTTAGGTGTGTGATGGTGGGGATTTCATGGGGTCGTTAGGTGAACACGGTTTGGGTCATGATCTCGATGAGCCTGAACTTCCCCCGTAAACGATTTCTCTCATGATTAAATTGTTCAACATTGGCTTGGGATTCATCTATAGAAAGTCCTAAAAATGTTATATCCTTCATAAGCATTGATAAATGGGATTTATAGGGAATGATTCTACTAGTTGAGGTCATCACCTATTTTTTCTTTGTTGAAAGGATTTGTTAAAACCCTATCTTTATACTTGTCATGTGATCACAATTCAATGGATATATTATCAATAGTAATGATTCCCCATGATCATTTAAATCCAATTTGATATAATAAAACAAATATAGTTAATGTGTTCTCTATATCCATTTTACAAAATAAGACACTTAATTAAATAAAAAGGGAAATATCACTTATAATAGTTGGGTCATTACAATCTTCTCCCCTTAAGAAATTTCACCCTCAAAATTTTCATTTACCAAATTAAAACATATGTGGGTAACTTTTTTTCATTTCCTCCTCTAATTCCCATGTTTCTTCCCAAAACTTGTGGTTTCTCCATAACACTTTGACCAGGTGCATTGTCTTATTCCATAAAAATTTGTATTTATGATTTAATACCTTCCATAGATTCTCCTTAAAAGAGAGGCCATTATCTAATGGTTCTACCTATTGATTGAGTACATGAGAGGGGTTTGGTATGTACTTTCTCAAGATGGATACATGTAACACATCATGTAATTGAGGTATGTTAGGTGGGAGTTCTAGTCATCAAGACACCGCTCTGATACGGTCAATGATATCAAAAGGGCCAATGTACCATGGATTAAGCTTTCCCTTCTTCCCAAATATCATTAATCTTTTCCATGGAGATATATGGAGGAATACCATGTCTCCAACAACAATCTATAGGTCCTGTTGATGATTTTCAGGATATATTTTCTGTAGACTCTAAGTATCCTGGATGTGCTGCTGAATGGTCATAACCTTCTCCAACATTTCCTCAACCATTTCAAGACCTAGCAGTTTTCATTCCCCAACTTAATCTAATCATACATGTGTTCTGCACTTCTTCCCATAAAGGGCTTCATAGGGAGACATTTGGATGCTTGAGTGGAAACTATTTTTGTAAGATAACTCAACCATAGGAAGATGTTGATACCATCCTCCTTTGAATTCCATTGAGCATGCTCCCAACATTTCCTCAAGTGTCTGGATACTCTATTAATATTGGAAATTAGTTTGAGGGGGATAAGTCATGCTAAAGTTTAACTCAATATTTAGAGCAAGTTAGAGACTCTTCCAAAACATAGAGGTGAATCGTGGATCTTGATTGGATATAATCAATACTGGTACACCATGCAACCTCACCACTTCTCTGATGTATATTCGAGAATGTTGATCCAATGATAAATAATCTCAAATCGCAATGAAATGTGCAGTCTTTGTAAGATGATCCGCCACAACCCAAATATTATTGTTTCTTATAGATTTCTTAGAAAGCCCGGTGACAAAGTCCATGGTGATGTTTTCCCATTTCCATGTTGGTATGGTTACTGGTTGCATCATACCCTTATATTTTTCCTTTCTACCATCACTTACTGACATTCAAGACATATTGATATATATTCTATGATCTCCTTCTTCATATTTTATAATTAATAGTTTTCTTGGAGAAATCAATACATATTTTTTTATTCCATGGTCGATACAGAAGGTTGACCTATGCGTATCATCCAACATATCCTTCTTTAACACTAGATTTAATGGTACACATATTCTTAAACCATATCTTAAAACACCTTCTTAATTAACATTAAACCCCGATGATTTTAGGTTTCTAATAGGTACCACTTTCATATGAATTCCCACATCATCTATTTGATCATCTTTTAACCTCTCTATAAGTGATGGTTGAGAAATAATTTGTGATAGGATTGATGATGTTACTTACTTTATGATTCCCATGTCCATACTCTTTAATTCTAAGAGGATCAAATCATTCTCAATTCTCATCAATGAAAGATTTGTGGGATAATTTCTACTTACAACATCTTTCACTTTATTCTCATTCCCCGGATAGTAGTGAATTGAGCAGTCATAGTCTTTGATCAGCTCTAACCATCTTCGTTGGTGCATATTCAACTCTTTCTGTGTGAATATATACTCGATGAATTTTTGATCCATATATATTTCACACTTCTACCCAAATAGTTAATGTCGCTAAATTTTTAAAGCGAAGATCACTGTAGGCCACTCTATATCATGTGTTGTATATTTCTTCTCATGAACTTTCAACTGCCATGAAGCATATGAAATGAATTTTTCATTATACATCAACACACAGCCCATGCCCTTTGTCGAAGAATAACTGAATACCATGAAAATCCCTCTACTTGTAGGTAGTGTGAGCACATGTACAGTGATAAGCCTCATTTTTGACTCCTTGAATCTCTCTTCGCTTTCATCATTCCTATTAAACTTGACTCCCTACCAAGTTATCTTGGATAGAGGGTTTCAAAATCCCACGAAATTTCTCACAAATCGGCGATAATACCCAGTTAATCCAAGGAAACTATGGATACATGTTACATATGTTTTCCTCAACCATCCTTAAATTGCCTCAGTTTTTTATGGTTCTACAGATATCCCATTTCTTGTGATGATATACCCCAATAAAGAGACTTCCTTCAACCAAAACTCACATTTGTTGTACTTGGCATAATTCATTTCCTTTCTCAAGGTATTTAGTGTAGTACATAAATGATCCTCATTCTCCATCATACTTTTGGAGTATATTAGAATATCCTCATTCACTATGAACTCATAATGCATGTACCTTGTACTAAAAGCAGTCTTGGGGATATCCTCCTTATTCACTCTTACTTGTTAATATCCCAACCATAGATCCACCTTAGAGAATTATTGAGCTCCACATAGCGGATCAAAAAATTCATCAATTCATGGAAAATGATACTTGTTCTTTATTGTGTTGTTGTTAATATCATAAAAATCAATGCAAATTCCCATTGAACCATCCTTCTTCATGATCAAGAAGATTGGTGAACCCAATGGTGAAACACATAGGCATATAAACACATTATCCAGATTCTCCTGTAGTTGTTTCTTTAGATCCTCAAGTTCCATAAAAACCATTCTATATGGAGTCTTGGATATTGGAAATGCCCTAGGTATAAGAGCAATCGATAATTCAACATATATTCTAGGAGGAAGACCAGTAAATTACTCGAGAAACACATTAGGGAATTCCCTCACAATAGGCATGTCTTTGACGATGGTTCCATCCTCAGACTTGATCATCTGAGAAAGATATGCATGATTATATGGAATTAATTTCCATGCTTTGGGTGATAATTCAAAAGAAGATTCATCCTCCTCCTTGAAATTTTATAGAATTGGGGGTTGATTTTCCGTATAGAGAGTGATTTACCTCTCATGGAAATTTGTGTTTGTTTTATATGAGGAAATCCAATCCTTGCTAATAATTTCATCAAATTCCACTAAGAAAAGTATGGTAAGATTATCTGGGAAGTTAAAGCAAAAAATTGTGATGGTGTAGGAGTTATATACATGTGATTATATAATTATAGAATTTTTCATTTTCATAGACATATCTACTTCGATGCTTTGTGGTGGTATTTGGATTGTTATACTAAACTTTCGAGATATAAAAGAATGAATAGAACTTGAATAAAAAAGTATGTCTTTTATTTTTGAATGAAGAACTAGTGTCTGTCACCAAGTCATTTTAGGGATTCACTTCTTTGGTAGGGATGGAAAATTCTCTCCCTTGTAGACTAGGAGGTTGTTGGTTTCCTCAGAAACCCCTTTTCTTAGTTAACTGGTTTGATAAATGCCTTGGTTCCTTGAATTTTTTCAATGAAAAATGTGCTGAGGGTTTACAGGAGCATTCCTTTCCTCAGTCATAATAGTAGGGTTTTCTTTCCAGCAATCACTGGCTAGGTTCCCTTCCTTCCCACACCTAATGCATTTCCTCGTCCCCTTCAAAAAAATTCTCAGGTTCTTCTTCCCTCACCTTTGTAAAATGGGGTGTTGAAATTTCATGGAACCATTACATATCTCTATAGAAGCACCATAATTTGACTCCACCTTCATCTTCTTATCCCCTCCATACCCTTGAGATTCTTTGATCTCCATTTCAACTTTGATGGAATGTCGTATAATTTCCTCCTAGATATCAAAGTCACAGATCGCTAGGTCCTTCGATAGGCTAGGTTTTATCCCACTAAAGAAGTGGTCATCCTTGAATTCAGGGAAAATAAAAAATCCATAGGTGTATCATGAAATCCTTGTGAATTTTTCCTCATACTCTCCAATTTATTCATCGACTAATTTATTAAGGGAAAGGAATCCTCTTCACATCTTAAGTCAGAGGTTTCGAGGAAAATATTTATCAAAAAACATTTTATGAAAATCCTTTCATCCCATCGCTTTGATCTATTCCTAAGTATTTGTATTTTTGATTAATTTTCACCATTTATCATCTTATCCCTCCATACAATAAGCATCTAGAAGAACCTTCTCTTGTTTCGAGCATTGAATCATGGATAAGATCTTCTCAATTGAGTTGATCCATTATTCAGTGATTGAGGATCATATGATCCATTGAAAGTAGTAATCCTTTGTCTCATTAATATCTCTTTTTCAACTTGTTATTTTTTAGGGGGGGGGGGGGGTTAGAAATTCCTCTTGATCTAGGTTTCTATTCAAAACATGATTTCACTGTGTGAGTATCATGAAAAATTTTGTGATTGCTGCTCCCATTGGATTGGGAATCTCATTAGGGCAGTCATTACATTGATATTCACATCAGTTGTTACCCGGATTCCTCCTATTACAAGCCATTGGCTAGAGTAAAAGGATAATTATGGGTTATTAATTTAAACTATTAAAAACATAAATGGGAATCCAATGAAATTAAAGTGATAACTTATAAATTACATTTAATTCCTTAACTTATGAATTTCTAGGATTCAATCTATGTTATTCAATATCTATTTCCTAAAGTATATTATTATAGAATTTTTTGATACCTTAATAATGGTTCATACTAATATTATGAATTTAGCAAAGAATATCCCCCAGGAGTTTCAAACAAGGAGTTCTGAAAGGCTTGTTGTCAAGCACCGGTTCCCATTCAAGTCTAGCTCAATGTAGTGTTTTCATATTTTACCCCTAGATACATATGTGCTAGTGCCACATCCACTTGTTCGTATCCAGACATGAATTTATTTTCTTGATAAACCACTTACTCTATACTAAACAAGATTTAGGAATATTTTTCTTATACTTAGTCTTATCTTTAAGGCTTTCACTATAGTTTTCTAATTATAATCCCAAAAATAACTAAACTTTCCTCTGATAGAAACTATATCAATCCATTTATTATTATTACATACATACATGATTTAATGAAATAAAATTACACTTAATACAACACAAATGATATAGATGTATAATGTCTTTGGAAATTATTAAAATTACATAAAAACTAAAACAATAAATACAATATCAATATTGAAAACTTTCTTTACATGACCACAACATTCTATCGTACATAACATTGCTTGGGATAACTTAAGAGAATACGTAAGAAAGGGGTGAGATATAAATCCTAGTAAGGGAATAAAAATGAAAAAACCTGAAGAGGAAAACATATGTTAGAAAATAGGCATATCAATGGTGCATAAAAGAAACATGAACATAAAGGCATGATATAGCATGATAATCATAACATGGAAATGTGGAATCAACATAAAACATCGCATCATAGGTCAAGGATAAATTACCAAGACATCATAGTGTAAAAATTACCATAAATCAAAAGGTAAACCTATATCCCAGCATATCTTATCCTAATACTAAACATTACCCAATGCATTGGAGTGATATATTATTCTGGGTGTACCCGTCACTTTCATTTCATTCTCATGTATAAGTGTGCCACATAGATCATAAAGCATGGATTAATTCATCATAATAATTTATTCAATGATCATGGGAAGTGGAATTTATACATGTATGTCCTAAATAAAAATCTATATGTGTATAAAAGTGAACACCCTTGATAGGGAATGGGTACAGTATTCACTAAAAAATTGTTTTGTAATGGAGATTCAAATTGTAATTTTGGCAGCTTAACGACATGACATAAAAATTCATAAAAAAGGTTGATGAAAGTGAATGAGGTATCTCATCATATATAAATGAAATTTTTATTAATAGGGTCATTTAAATAAATTTCACAACATAATTCACTTTGAAATAAAATTCATAACGTAATAAAAAAACTTGAAGAAATAGGATAAAGGGAATAAATCTTATGAAATTTTGGCATTGTAATGGGTCTACGTGAGAGGGATTAATGATATAGAAAGGGGTATATAATCATTAAAACATAATAAGGAAAGTATTTGGGAGGTGTGAAAACATAACCCATCATTTTTAAATTAAAATAAAATGGAATGGAAATATAAGGAAACTGGGATAAAAGTGAGAATTTGAGGAACCCATACTTGAGTGTGTGACTTAAAAAGCTTGAAGAGGGGATTCTTGAGATATTGGGGAACCTTTGGAGGATTATAGAGAGGGTAGGGAGTAAGTATGTGATATAATTATTTTGAGTGAATAGAAATGGGAGCTTGGGTATGTTTATATAGGAAACGAGAGGGGAATTCTTTAATATTTCACAAAATTAGGTTTTGGGATCTATATAATTAAAATTTTAAAACCACAAACCTTACCATTGTTTTTCCTAAATAGTAGTGGAACAAATTATTTTATAAGGCCATGGGTAGAAGATCTTAAAATATTATAATTTCTTATGTGGAGGTGAGTCACGTTGTTAAATAAATGGACTTAAAATTATAAAATATATTATACATTGTGGAGGATTCACGAAGGAATTAAAAAATAATCCAAACAAATATAAAATCAAATTACTTTAAAGTTAAACTTATATTTCTGAGAACATACCTTTTATAGTGTTTATTACATCAATATTGGGTCATTATGATGCCATAAAACACACTATATATTAATATTGTATTTAATTTTTACCCACAAATTCAACTAGCTTAGAGAATTATCCAAAATTCATCGTTGGATAATTTTGACGTCCTGATTCAAAAAAAAATATTCATTTTATCCAAATAATTTTCCAAATAATTCAATTTTCACTTTTAAAATAAAAACAGACATATATTTAAAATTGACTGGTTTTGAAAAAAAAAGTTTTTATCCTTAATAAAAATTAAATTTGGCTTGATAAGAATTATCTGATAATTTATATTTAATAAAAGTAATTTAATAATAATATTTTATTAAAATATTATTTATTAAATTCATCAAAATACATTTATTGATTCAATTTTAATATTGACAAAAAATATTATTAAAAAAAACAATAATAAAATAAAAGTATATTCATTATTATATAAAAATAATAATGTACATGATCATAATTCTAGGGTCTTGATATATATACCTTTATTACACTATCATACGCTCTAATAGTGAGGTGTGCAATGGTACAAATTTCATGGGGTCATTCGGTGAACATGGTTTGGGCCTTGATCTTGATGAGCTTGAACTTTTACTCTAAATACTTTCGCTCATTCTTATGTTGTTGAATCATGGCTTGGTCTTGGTCTAGGGAAAATCCCAGAAATTATATCTCCCTCAAAATCTCTAATAAATGGGCTTCATAGGGAACGATCCTGCTGGTTGAGGTCATCACCTCCTTTTTCTGTGTCGAATGGATTTGTTAAAAACCTATATGTATACTAGTCATGTGATCACTATTAAATGGAAATATTATCAATAGTAATGATACCTAATGAACATTTAAATAAAATTAGATATAATAAAACAAACAGTGTGCATGTGTTTTCTATATCCATTTTAAAAAATAAGACTTTTAATTACATTAAACGTGAAATTTCACTAATAATATTTTTGGTCATTATAATAGAATAGTCAAAATTAATTATACACATAATATTATGATATCAATGACAATAAAGTAGTAATATAACCCAATGAAAATAAATTGGGTTATGAAACCCCTTACTGCTTGGTGACTATCAAATGAAATCCACATGGATAAAGTAAAACTAATTATAGCATAAAATTAATTTTAGCGTAAAATAACCTTGGTATTTTGGATTCATGATATAATTTATTAAATGTGAAGTGTATACACATTATAAAAAAATTGGTACATAACATTAAAATATTCCTCAATGAAAGGAAATTGAGATAGAATCCCTTACTCAGACAGGACTCATCACATACATTCTTTTTCATCCTGAATAATAATATTATCTAAATTATTTACATTATTAAGAAACATTTTTAATTTTATTATTAAGATTATTTTAATTATTACCATTTTATATTTAATTACTTAATCAATTATTTTCATGTCAGTTGTTTTGATGATATTCGATTGATTTGTACAAAATGGAATCAGTGGGTTGACTATGGTAAATGATGTAATTTTTCCATCATCTCTAGAATAATAATCATGATTTTATTATAATTTTTACCTATCAATTATAATTTTAAATCCAACCATTAAATATAATTATGAAAAATTAACTACGTTATGATCATTATGATCGTAGGTTATACGTAAGCATGAGTTATGTTTCCATTTTTCAACGATCATGATGAAAATAAAGGAAAGTGATATTTTATCCATCTAGAATGGCCATTACATCATAAATATCATAATTCTAATATAAATACACGTATAAATACCATAAATATGTTGTGATGTCCCATACCTGGTTCACTCAACATTAACCAAACCTGGTTGGCCACATGGCCACAAGAGTGCCTCCCCATACATCAGAGGTTTCTGACTAGTAATAAGGGTTTATGGTGGAACTATGGGGAGACTATACCCTCATGGATTGAGTGTAACACAGTGGTATAATCATAAAATAGAAATTGGAAGAAATTGAAGTAATTGAGGATTTGAAGAGTAAAAATACATCATATAAATAACTATGTAATCTCATCTAGTAGTTTCATATACAATGATGATCATGTAATGTTATAGAAAAGACATGTAATTCATGGAAACAAGCATCCAATATAATACATGTATCACAACTACAAAAAATGAAACTATACCCAAATAGCATAATGATCCAAAGCCCTGTCTTATGTGCCCTTTCTAATATTCAAAAATCAATCAATCATCGCCAAGCGGGATATTTCCCCTATCCCTTCCTGCATCCATGTGGCATGTTCAGGTACCCAATAGTGGACCTAACAGGATATAATATAATACTCAATAGGCCACCACCATTAGTGTCTATAACATGTATTTTCTATGCATATAAGATTATGTAATGTATAGATATAACAGGTGTATAAGTAATAATAGTAGATGTGAAGCTATCAAATCCATCAAGTATCACTGGGATCAAGAAACTAAATCATAGGGGCTATAAGTAAGGAATGGAAAGTATCAACAATGGTGTATTCCATCTAATCATGTGTCAGGACCACATGGGCTAGTATCCCTGGAATAGTAATTTCCAAGTCTACAGAGTAATCTATGTTAAATGAGTAATCAATATAAAAGGATTAGGAATGTCTGAGGAATACTAAATGGTTATCAGATCCAAGGAGAATAAATTTCAATGGAAACCTATCATGTTAAGTAAATTATTTATACAATATCCTTGGATTATAAGTGTCCAAGTCATCCAAGTAATATTTATTGATTGAATCGAAGGAGAATATATTTCAAGGACATCCAAATAAGTTATAGAACCATGATCCAAGGAGTAGAAATTTCCATGGAAACCTTTTGGTTTGTCAGATCCAATGATTATAAATGTCCATGGAATCCCAAAAAAATAAATAAATCAAGTAATTGGATCCAGGGAGTAGAAAATTCCAACGAATCCTATGTATGTCATATCCATATAGTAGAAATTTCCGTATCATCTAAGAGGTTTTTCGGTGCCATACTCCTAACCCTCCATCATCAGTATACCCATCTCATTAATCATTTGATTGATTAATTCATTAATCTATTCATTAAAGCCCGGATAATCGTATACCATCCATGGAATTATCTATTTAATACATTTCATATACACATGAATAGGGGATTCAATATACTTACAACCTTTAATTATTTTTTAAATTACAATAATCAATTATTAGTTATACAACGCGTTCTCAAAGCACCCCAAGGATGGAATAATTGTGACAAAAATGTAGAACTCATCCAAAGGGAGGTTCGGGTTGAGGTCAACTACCTCCAAACATATTTAATCATGTCATGGAGTGTCCTGTACATGAATTTTTCAATTAAATCTAGGATAATTAATTTAGAATTTGTTTCCTGGAATGTGTAGCGTGCAACATAATGGAAACAAGCTATTAATAGATATACATTGAGGGAAAGGGTATAGACCACCTTACTTAATTTTATAGTAGAAAAATCATCCCTTATCAACCTATAATTTGGTCCAAATCAAGAAATTAAATAGAATAATAGACGAATTCTAGGATAATAGGGCATAAGACCCCACACCAAAATAACATCATCAAGAGAAATAAAAACAATGGATGGAATAAGTTGAATAGATAAATCACTATCATGAATACAATGAGACTTATAGAGAGTGATTCTGAGTGCATATTTAATAGTTAGGGAAAACCCTAGGCTAGGATTTTGTGGGAGCTTCAATGAAGAGAAGGGGTGTAAACTATTGGAGAAATAAGAAAAAGAATAAGAGGGTTTAACATTTAAAAAATTTAGGGTAAAAATGTCATTTCACATCTAAATATTTGGTTTCACAGTTTGGCTACATAGATGGTCAAACTGTGCTACAACCATGTGTCCTACTCTGCCTCAAATCCCACCCCGAACGGTCATGGAGAACAGTTATGAAAACCTCGTGTTTACTATTCATTTTTCCTCTATCAAAAATTTGGTATCACATTCATGGTCTTGCAACCCTGGTTTATAGTTTCATTTACTCATGTGTCCCTATAATGTTGGTTGGACCACCTAGAATGGTTTAATCAAACCGTGTGACCTAGGATGTAGTGTTTCTACTAACAGTATGTCCAAGCTACCTCTTTCAAAAATCTAGGTTCTTGGCTCTGAACAAGCCCCAAACAGCCCTATTTCCTCCATACCCTCTGTAGGAATTCACATTAGGTGAAAAATAAGGAATTAAATAAAAAATAAAAGGGTCACATACAACATAGAAAATTATGGATCTTAAAATATTCTCCCATTAAATAAATTCATCCATGAATTTCCCTTCCAATGGGTGGTCAAGCATCATTTGAGAATGAATCCAACCACTGGGCACACACAACATCCTCCTTATCCCCCGTCTTTTATTGCACATGGTCATTATACCAAATCCAACATAATAAAGGAACTGACCATCCATAGATAATGTTTGTTCCCTGATCAAAATTAGTGATAGGATGATCCACAAAGGACACATCTACCTCCAACTGAACCTATTCAATATGAAGAGTATTTGACGCATCATAATGATATCAGTGATACTAGGATATGTGGAAGATGTCTTTCACGGCACAATACCTTTGAGGTAGCTACATGCGATAGGATACAGGGCAGACTTGTAGGACCCCGGGACACCCTGAGAGGGGAGGGGTGAATCAAGGTGTCACCTTTTTCTTTTGAAAAAAGGATCTTGTTCCCATGTTGGTAGGAACTAGTTAAACCTGTATGTTGGAGATGATTAGAAATGAAATATTCCCATGCAAATAGATGACAAAACACTTTTTACTTGGTTCGCCACTAAGTGATATGTCCAAGGAGCATACGTCGACAGGTTGTCGGTCGTACTTAATTCCACTATTATTCACTAGTTGTGGATTACAATGGTTCGGAAACAGTCACTCTGTCCCAAGCTCATTGCCTTTAAAAATGTTCAGGGATATCCCACTACGTCCCATGGATCACTCCCATTGACTCCCCCTAAATCACTGCCTTTGGTGAAGTCTCTGTCAGTTTATATATGTGAGGGCCTCTTCAATATATTTTCATTGAAGTCTTTGTCTCTACTTAGCATGAGACAATGCTTGCATCGAAGTCCTGAATTGATGCCCTTGAACACACCGAACCACAGAATCAAGTAATCAGAACGTGAAAATAGGTTGCACAAATGATTTGGCATAGTACCTACCCTTTGCGTGCAGTTTCTCACTTTTGTGTGCAATACATGTATTTCGCACGGAAAAATATTTCGTGAAACTTAATTTTTTTTTCGCGCAACCTCTCCTATTTCACGCAGATTGGATTTTTTCGCACAACTTGGAATTTTTTGTGTAGCTAGGCCTTTTTTCAAGCAGCTCAAAAAATTTCACGCTACTGCCTTTACGTTAACCTTTTATGCATATCAACACTCGAGTCTTCTTTAAGCCTTCCATCATATGGAATGATGGGGTTCACCTCTTATTTATAGGTGTCGCTAACCCCAGTGCCCAAAACCCACTATGGTGCGAAAAACCTCTCACTCGGCGTGTAATATTTCGCGCACGTACCATTTTTCGCATATATCTCCAGTTTTTTCGCACAACCCATGCCTTTTCCATTTTTTGATGTTCTAATTATGAAACACTACTTGCACAAAAAACCTCACTCCTCTATTTCCCGCACCATGATGTTTTTCACACACAACACAAATATTTCGCACACAACCCATATTTTTCGTGCACGACTTCATCTTTGAGCGCACCTCCTTTTACCAAAAATCTATGACTTTACTGAAACACATTCTGAATTTCCACTGAGGATTGACAAAAAACACAAACCATACTCCAATTAATACATAGAACTACCATGGTTCCAACATGACTCTCCCTAGAATATTGAACTGTATAATATAATAAAGTGATAGATTACTTAATTTTTTAATCTGTTTATGGCCCAGTATAGGAATAAATCTTAATAAAACCTAACTCCCAAATCAAAATATAGGGGTTAATAATGAAAATCAGCATATGACATCAATATAGACTGGTATATAGAAATATTCTTTCTGATAATTTGAACCTGCTCTGAAGTATCCTAAGTGAGATGAGAACTCGATAGTGCTAACTCTTCTACATCTAACCAACATAAGGTTGAATTTCCTGGCCTACCATATAGGAACATATAAGGATATATCTGTATGGTTTCTTGTAATATTTTTTATAAGAAAAGTCAGTGAGAGGCAAGTGTTTCTCCCAAGAACCTCCAAAATAAAAGATGAATGGTCAGATCATGTCCTCCAAATCATGTATTGTACGCTCGGACTAACCTTCGGTCAATGGTTGTTATGCAATATTCAATAGAACCTATGAACCTAGTTTCCTATAAAACCCATTCTAGAACTGCAATGTGACTACAGTATATCTATATGATATGATATAACATGGAACACTAGGGAGGAATATGATCAGAAGAATGTAGATCCTCCCAAGATCATCCACTAACAAAGTCTCCTAAATATATAGAAAATGGGTGACCTTTATCAACCTGTCTATGATCACCCATATGGTGTCACTACCCTGAGGTGATATAGGAAATCTCATCATGAAAACCATAGTGACATCATCCCATTTCAGCCTCTACTAAAAAAGGCCTTTAACTGTGCAAGAATATTCCATTATTAGGGAAACAATTTATTGACTACCAAAGCTTTATTTAAATCCATAAAATTTTATAAATGCTAGAAAATCACTGACAAAATCAAACTTTGGTATTGCTTTCAATATTATTGATAAAGGATACCTTTATAAGTTCCTTTAGTTTAACAGATAAAGGGGCATACTACAGTGTGACGCTAAATTTACAGCATAGTAGATCAATAAAAAATATGTTACAAATATAGAATTTAAATGAAATAAAATTTACAACAAAAATAAAATAAAAAACAATATTATAGACATTTAAAACATTGGTTTGTACAATTACATTACTAATTAAAATTTTTCACAAACATTCAAAAACATCAATATTCCTTTTTCTTTGTCCTTCATACCCTATCATGATATTATCATGAAAACCACCCCAACTTGATGAAAAGAATTCCCCAATATTAGAAAATAATTCTTATGTCATTAATACTATAAAATAAATGAATTAAACACTAAGGGTCACTTTTAAAATAAACTTCAAGTCATACCCGGAACACCGAGTATCAAAATGAGTTGTGTTTAATTCTTGCACGTCACACCATTTCTTATTTTTCTTTAAGAGTTATCTGTATGAAAATTAACTAAATA
The DNA here is from genome assembly GCA_963277665.1 of Viscum album. Lineage (NCBI taxonomy): Eukaryota > Viridiplantae > Streptophyta > Magnoliopsida > Santalales > Viscaceae > Viscum > Viscum album. The sequence goes on from OY728167.1 coordinate 284,320,735, forward strand.
AGTATATGATAAAAATTATAAGGAATATAATTAATTAATTGAAGATAAAGTGAAGAGAAAAAAATATAAGCATGTTTTCTATGTTTTGGTGATGTGATTTGCATTTTAAAATAACATGGAAATTATATATTGAATACACACACTTCACCTCATACCAGTCACATCATGTGTCATATTAACATTTTGTAAATTTATATATGTCACAAATGACCTATGGATATTTTCTATAAATTACCAAAACAATTGAAATGTGTTTTCTCAGTTTTGAGTGTTTCATTTTAAAAAAACATGTAATTTTGAAATGAAAACACGTACTTTGAGTCATACTGGTGACATCGAGTGTCAGTTGGATGTGAGATTGATTGCTACACAAACAAAATTACTTATAATTCATTATCATAAATTATGAATATAATCCTAGTGTGTTTTCTTGGTTTTCTATGAGTGCCACACTTTTTGAACAAAAATGTCAATTTGAAACTGATAACAGACACTTTGATTCATACTGGGAACATCATGTATTGGATTGATGTGTAGATGATTTCTACATGTCAAAAATGAGTTATGAGTCATTTTTCTAAATTATCAAAATAATATGAATGTGTTTTCTTGGCTTTGAGTATGCCACTTTTCTTTCTTATTAAAATTTATGTCAATTTTAAATAAAAAGACGCACATTGAGTTATACCGGTATGACCATGTGTTAGATTGAAGTGAATTTTATTCATTCACATCAAAAATAAATTATGTATCAATTTTATAAAGCATCAAAACAATCCAAATGTTTTCACATGGGTTTTCTTATATCACTTTTCTATTTATACTTAGATTCCATTTTAAACTAGAAACACGCACTTTGAGAAATACCGACCACATCATAAATCGGTTTGATGTGAACCTAATAATTTCACATAAAAAAGACATGTAAACCATTTTCTTTAATTATTGATAAAATACCAGTTTTTTTTCTTAGTTTTCTACGAGTGACACACTTTTTGAACTAAAATGTCAATTTTAAGCTGATAATGGACTCTTTGGATTATACCAGGAATATCATTCATTGTATTTAGTTGAGGAAGATCCCTAAAAATAAAAAATGATGTACTGAACATTTTCCTAATGTATCTAAATAATCTGAATGTTTTTTCTCATTTTTTATTATGTTGCTTGTCTTTTTTACAAAAAATAATGTCGATTTTAAATAAAAAGACACAGTTTGGGTCATACAGAACACATCGTGTTTCAGATTGAGGTTTGGAGGATTCTTAAATATAAAAAATGACATATGGATCATTTTTATAATGTATGAAAATAATATTACCATGTTTTATTTGTTTTGTGTATGTCAGTTGTCTTTCTCACTAAAATTAATGTCAATTTTTAAATATAATGACACACTTGGAGTAATACCAGTGACACCATGTGTCAGATTGAGGTTTAGATGATTACAACTTGTCATAAATTACATATGGATCATTTTCCTAAAGTATCAAAAGAATATGAATGTGTTTTCTTGGTTTTGAGTTTGTATCTTGTCTTTTTTTAATAAAATCATTGTCAATTTTCAATAAAAATAAACACATTGAGTTATACTGGTTACACGGTGCATCAGAATGAGGTGAGGAATATTCCTACATATCATAGATGAATTATAAATTTTTATCCTAAAGTATCAAAATAATCCAAATGTGTATTTTTGTTTTTGAGTATGTCACTTATCTTTATTTTACTAAAATGACATTTTAAACTAGAAACATGCACTTTGAGTCTTACCGGTCACATCATGTCTTAGTTGAATGTGAGATTGATTCCTACACATAAAAATTAATTTTGAATCATTTTACTAAATTATCATCATAATCCGAGAATGTTTTCATAAATTTTAGCGAGTGACACACTTTTTGAATTAAATGTAAATATTAATCTTATAATAGACACTTTGAGTTATAGTGGGCACACCATTGATCTAATTGATGTGTGGTTGATTTATACACATAAAAAATGACATATGTATCATTTTTATAATTTATCGATAAAATTTGAATGCATTTTTTCAGTTTTGAGTATGTCACATCTCTTTTTTACTAAAATTTCGGTCATTTTTAAATTAAAATGAACACAAGGAGTCATACCAGGAACACCGTATATCATATTGAGGTGAGGAAGAATCATGCATGTCACAAATATCATATAGATCATTTTCCTAATCTATCAAAACAACAGAAATTCTTTTTATTAGTTTTGAGCATGTCACATGTATTTTTACTTAAATTAATGTCAGATTTTAGTAAACATATACACACTCAGAGTCATACCGATAAAACCATGCATCAAATTTGGGTGAGGATTATTTATATATGTTAAAAGTGACATATTGTTAATTTTCTTAAATTATCATAATAATATGAATGTGTTTTATTAGTTTTTAGTATGTCACTTCTGTTTTGTACTCAAATGCCATTTTAAACTGAAAACACACACTTTGAGTCATACTAGTCACATCGCGTGTGAGTTCAACATGACACTAACTCTTACACCTCAAAAATGATTTATGAATCATTTTCCTAAATAATAAAGACAATATGAGTTATTTTTATACATTTTTAGTTTGTGACACACTTTTTGAACTAAATAGTCAATTTTAAAACTAATAACAGACACTTTGTGTTATATGGGGAACACTGTGTAACATATGGAGTTGTGGCTAGTTACTATATTTTAAAAATGAAATATGTATCATTTTTTTAATATTTAAAAATAATCTGAATGTGTTTTCTCATTTTTTTAGTATGGCACTAATCTTTTTTACTAAAATTAATTTCATTTTTAAATAAAATGTCAAAATTGGAGCCATATATAGAACACTGTGTATCATATTGAGGTATGGTTGATTTCTACATGTCACAAATTACATATGTATAGTTTTTATAATGTATCGACACAATATGTATACATTTTATTTGTTTTCAGTATGTCAGTTTTGTTTTTAACTAAAATAAATGTTATTTTTAAATAAAAAGAAATACATTGAGTCATACCAGTACCATAGTGTGTCTGATTGAGGTGTGGTTGATTACTACACATTGGAAATGATATATGGATCATTTTACTAATGTATCAAAACAATATAAATTTTTTTCTTAGTTTTTTGTATGTGATGTGTTTTAAGAACTAAAATGTAAATTATAACCTAAAAACTTATAGTTCAAGTCATACCAATAAAATGGTGTATCAGATTGAGGTGCAGCTAATTGAGTCGGTGATGATTTTTTCATTTCAGCTATATCAACCAAAACAGAAAATATCGAACATGTTTCATTTTGTTAGAAGAGGAAACCCCATGCTGCCTAAAATTCCCCAAAAAAAAGCAACATGTTTTTTAGTTTTTTTGTTTTTCTAGAGTATTGAAAGAAAAATATCATTTTCCAATAGATCTATGAAAAAAAAATTATTGTATAAAAATGATTCAGAAATTGGCATAAAATAATAGATAAAATGGTGAAAAAATTAAGTACACAATTATTATGAATTCACCTTTTTCTGATGTTTGTATACATTTTTGACTAATTTCCTTGTATTCATTATCTCAGTTATAACCTTAAATTACTCTCTATCATGAGCATGAAAATCTTTGAAAAAAGCACCCTACATTGAGAAAAATAATCCACCTATATAAGAGAACGTTTATTACATTACAAGTGCAAAAAAATAAATTCAACGTAAACATGGAATAATACATTAATAAAATTTCAACATTGAACTAAAACAAAATAATTTGAGTCATATCGTGTACACTATGTAATATATTGAGGTATATTTGATTCCTACATTCCACACATGAATGAGGGATCATTTTCCTAAATAATGAAAACAATTCAAATGTGTTTGATCATTTTTTAGTATACCACCTTCCATTTTTACTAAAATGTAAATTTTAAATTAAAACCACACAATTTGAGTAGTATCGGTTAAACTATGAATCAAATTGATGTGCAGTAAATTATATTAGAGGTGTATTGTCTCAACAATACTCTATAAAGATTATTGATTTTGATGCTCACAAATGTCCTTGTTTGTTTTACTAATGATCTTATTTTAAGTGTATTTAAGGAAGTTTATATTCTTTATAATTCTTATTTTGGAATAATATAGAATTATTTATTAATGATAAATATTCTCTAATGTGTTCAAGATGCTCTTAAGCATATTCTGGAAACACTATTCATGGTTTGTCATTTTCTAGAATAACGATTCATTCCCTATGCTGAAGAACGTAACATAAGGATCATACCCTACATTTGTATTAAAGCTTATGATAAAATATTAGCATGTATGGTTTATCAACCTTATATTGGAATGAATTTATCGTTAAAGAACATTACGTTTGAATGAAACTATAAATTTTTAAAAGAGAAAAGGTATGGCTAAAGAACCCTAAGATTGAGAAGTAAATGTATGGATCATGAACCTTTCTTTTGTGATCAACCATACATTCATAGAATAAATGCTACTTAGTTGAACCCTAAGTTTGTTTTTTTTCATAATGTGAATGAACCTTATGTTTTACTTTTCCACATCGTAGATTTGAATTTAAGACTTTATTAGAGTTTTTTATAACAGTATTTGTGGAATATCAGGGTGATTTAAAGCTCGATTTTTACTGATTCAAAGCTTGGCATAAATTATTTAAAGAGTCATTTATAGTTTATATTTTATCTACTATTCTTAAGGAACGTTATGACTACTCTTAGAAGAATTTTTGAATTTTAATTCTCTAGATTGATCATGCGTCTTTTGGGGATCTGAAATCTTGCAACAAGATATATAATTATATATATCTTACTATGTCAAATGTTTTGGATATTTATCTATCTCTTATTTGTATTGATAATTTTTTATTCTTCGAGTTTTCATGTGAAAATTAATTTACAATGCTACAAAAATCGAGCATCTCAGAAATGAGGACTACATTTTCGGGTTATACATGTTAAATCCTGGAAGAGCGATGCTCTATTTTTGTTTTTGTTCTTAAAATCAAATATCTATTGTGCTACCGGATCTCTTTAGAAATAAGTCAAGGATTAGAATTCTTTTGAATTTTAATATCCATATTTTTCCAGTTTCATGATACTACAACAGTGACGTTTAAATTTCATTATCAAATCAATCTCTATTGATTCTTTTGAGTATCAGCTGCTCGGTTTTAATCATGGTGGAGTGTTAGCTTCTCGTGCTAAGTTGAGGATGTTTTAGTTCTTTTTAAAATAATAGGAAGGATCTATTTATAGCCTTATTTATAAGGGAGAAAAATGCATACACTTAGTTGTGGATCAGTCTTATGAGAAGATAACCTAACTAGTGAAATTCACCAAGCCCATAAAGAGGGTGATTGGTGGAGTGGACTAGGGGATCCTTGTGCCCCGAACCACTATAAATTGTTGTGATCTATTTTCTATTATTCCACTACACATACTCTCATACAGAAATGCCTCCATCTCTATCTACTATTGATGTGAAACGATAGAATATTGGAAATTTTAAAAGGACATAATTCACCCCCTCTTGTTTCTTCATCATAGACTTTCTGACCTAACATTTGGTATCGTAGGCTAGGCTATACAGATTTTCATTGGTTATAACAAACCAGAGTTAATGATTTAGATAAAGATAAATAGATAATCTAAAAGAAGGAATGTCATTGGTTCAAGATCTATATTTCAATGGTGAAAATGATGGATGCTGAAATCATGTGTAATAATCTATTTGAAAAATCATAGTTTTAAAGTATACAAAAAGATCATTACTCCTTATGAAATTCATAAAAAACCCAAATCCTGGACTTCTTCTATAGAGGATGAGTATGACATGAATTATAAATCTAATAATGCTATAATTTGTGTTCTTATACTAGACAAATTCAACCGTGTCTCCAAATTCCCTACAGCTTAAGAAATGTGGCAGAAAATTTCAGTTGCTTATGAAGGTACAGACAATGTAAGACAAATGAGCTACGCAATAGTAAAATTGAAATTCAATACATTTTGAATGTTTTATGGAGAATGAATCAATAAAATAAAGTTAAGGCTCATAGAAACTATAAAAAACATTACAGCCTTAGGTGAACCTATAAAACAAGTTGATCATGCATTGAAAGTGCTGATATTAATACCTAATCAGTGGAATGGAATCTCAAGTACAATTCTCCAATCAGCACCTATCAAGAATCTGACAATGATAGAATTTTTTGGAACTCTAATGATGTATAAATTTTAAATGATAGATGAATTTTAAGATCACAAATTCTTAGTGAAAAAGGATACCACTTCTATAAAGGTTACATCTCAAAATAAGAACAGAAAAATGAAACAAGAAGTCAATGAAGAAATAAATTCAGACTCGTCTAATTGTGAAATCAAGCTTTCTCAATTAGCCAGAAGGTTTAGCAATGTTTATAGGAAGAAAAGAGGATTTATAAAACCCTTAAAAAAGGATGATAAAGAGTTAAAGAAAGTTAGATGATATTAATGAAAAAAGTTGAGTCATATAATACCTAACTATCCTCAATTAAAAAGTAAATAGACAAAGATAGAAAAGAAGTTTTAGAAAAATGCTGACTATGAAAACAAATGAAATAGAGAAATAAAGGCTACTTTGAGTATTTATTAAGACTCAATAATCTCATAAATCTATGATTTATAGAAAGATGAATCAAATCTGAGAGATAATATGTTCTTTATGGTTGAAGATGATCATGTACAACCCGACTATTCATCTGATTCAGATTTTAGTTACTCAAATGATAAAATGTATTCCTGCTATACTAAGCTAGAATGAATATATGACACCCTATTAAAGAAACATAAATCTTTAAAGAATATTCAAAATGAAATTTTAGGAGAAAGGGATACTTTATTTAAATAGTATCAAGATTTAGTTTAAAAATTTACCTCAACTACCAGTAACTGTACAAATCATGAAGTTAAGATTGAAACAATACATGATAAAGTAGAAACTTACAAGAATGTTGCTCTTGTTTTTACAAAAGGTGATAATATACTGAATTAAATTATTGGTAACAATTCAATTAGAGAAATGAAAGCATTGGTATTTTCAGTAAGGGTGACAAATCCAAACTATAAAAGAATTATTTTGTTCTGAGTGAAAAATCTATTATTTTAAATTTTTGATGAACATAAGGATATAAAACGGAAAACTTTTATTTGAGAAATCCTCAAATAAGTGCAATTAAAATAGCTTTTATTTCAAATATTTCATCTAAATAAAATGACATAATTCATGAAAAAATAAAGTGGATTTGGATTCCAAAATCCTTGTTACTTAACACTGAGTGACCCAAAAAGATAAGGGCACCAAAACAAATTTTTGTTTAAATTTTCTTTGTTGGTAATAGGTCACAAAAAGGGAAAAGTTATATGCTATATGGATAGTGGTTTCTACAGACACATGAGGTTGAACCCATTGATCAATACATTGACATAGATTGATGGAGGTCTAATCACCTTTGGTGACAATGCCAAAGGGAAGATAATTGGACTTGGAATAGTTAGAGATCCAAAGTCTATCTCAATCAATATACTAATGTATGTAAAAGTATTGAAGAATAACTTAATAAGTATCTCTCAACTCTGTGATGATGGATACTATACTGATTATTCTGAAAATTTTTATTCTATATTTAGAGATCATTTTATTAAATTTAGAGAACCTAGAACATATAATGTCTACACTATGGACATAAATTCATTGTGTAAACAGAAAGTGAGTTGTTTAACTGCTAAGATAAATGAATCTTGGATTTGGAATAGAAGACTTGGTCATTACAATATATATGTTATACAAAAATAATTTAAGAAAATATTAGTTTCCTATTTACCTAGGGTCATGTTTGATAGTGGAAGATTCTGTGATGCATTCTATATTAGAAAGAAACAGAAATCAACCTTCAAATCTCTTAACAAAATTGCTACATCAAAGCCCCTAGAACTTATCCACATGGATCTATTTGGACCATCTAGAGTAGAATGTTTTAATGGAAAATTATATGTATATATTTTAGTTGATGATTATTCTCGATTTACCTGGGTCTATTTTCTAAAACAAAAAATGAAGCTTTTAAATTTTTTTAGAATTAATGTAAATGTTTTCAAAATGAAAGGATTTAGAATAATTTAATTAAGAAGTGATCATGGTGGAGAGTTTGAGAATCAAGAATTCAATTCCTTTCGCTCAAACATGGGTATTAAACACACCTTCATTCCACCAATATCACCTCAAAAAAATATAATTTTTGAAAGAAGAAATAGAACTATTCAAGAAATGGATAGGACTGTGCTAAATGAATACAGTCTTCTTACATCTAAATGGGAAGAAGATATAAACACAGCCTGTTATATAATAAATAGAGTTTTATTTTGGCCTATTTTCTAAAAGATACCTTATGAACTTTGGAATAAGAGAAAGCCTAAGGTAAATTACTTTAATGATTTTGGATGCAAGGTGTATATCCTAAACACCAAGGATAATCTTGGTAAGTTCGATCCAAAAGCTGATGAAGGGGTATTCTTAGGATATTTTGAAACTTCTAATGATTATATAGTATTTAATAAAAATTCAAGGATTTTTTAAGAATCAGTTCATGTTAATATTGATGGAACTGACACTTTTAATAAAGGGAATGATCAAACTAATGAATCTACTAACTCTTAAGACAACATGAGACTTGAAAACCTGAAAATGATTTTGAAAATAAAATTAATTCTAGTTCAGAAGAACATGATCCCAATGAACCTAAAATAGTTCAACCTAAATAGTCTAGAACCCTAAATAATCACCCTTTAGAAAACTTTATAGGAGACCTATACATAGGAATAAGGACTAGAAGAAATACAGGAAACCCAATTGAATTATCTACATTTCTATCACAACTTGAACATAAATCCTTTGAAAAAGCCATAGAAGTTAAAATTTGGATGTAAACAATACCAGATGAATTGAACCAGTTTATATGAAATAATGTTTTGGAATTAGTTGAAAGACCATCAAATTATCCAGTTATAGGAACAAAATAGGTATTTATAAATAAACAAGATGATCAAGGGACTACAACTAGAAATAATGATAGATTTTTAGCTAAAGGATATAATCCAAAACAAGGAATAGATTACGATGAAACCTTTTCCCCCATATCTATATTAGAAGATATTAAAATCCTTTTAGCATATAAATCTCATAAGAATTTTAAATCATATCAAATAGATGTTAAATCTTCCTTTCTAAATGTTTATTTAATGGAGGAAGTTTATGTTGATAAACCTTCTGGTTTTGAAAATTCTCAAAAACAAAATTTTGTTTTTAAACATACTAAAGCTCTCTATGGGATTAAGAAAGCACCTAGAGCTTATTATGAAAGATTAAGTTATTTTCTTCTGAAAAAATGGTTTTACTGTTGTTTTGGTAGATCCAAACCTTTTTAAAGAAATACTTAGTTATAATTTATTATTAATTCAAATCTATGTTGATGATGTTATTTTTGGATCAAAAAATGAAAAAAATTGTAATGATTTTTCAGAACTCAGGCAAAAGTAATTTGAGATGAGCATGATGGGAGAATTAAATTTCCTTTTAGGAATTAAAATTTATCAAAATTTTTATGGAAATGAATTAAACCAATGAAAATATTTTACTGCTTTATTGAAAAAATTTGGTCTTGAGAAGAGCAAGAAATATTCAACTTCCATGTGTACTAATATTAAACTTGATTTGTATGAAGATAGAAAACAAGTGGAAAATAAGTTGTATAAAATTATGACTGATTTTTTATTATATATTTCTTCTAGTAGACCTGATATTATGTTTTAATTATGCTAAAATTCCATATTGCAAAAAAATCCAATACAATCACATCCTATTGCTATCAAAAGGATTTCATTATATCTAAAAGGAATTATTTTTCAATCTCTTATTTACCCCAAAAAATCTGATTTTAATTTATTATCATATGAAGATGTATATTTTGGAGGTTGTAGACTAGATAGAAAAATGACTTTAAGAGCCAGTCACTTATTAAGAAAATTGTTAGTGTCATGGTCAAGTAACAAGCAACACTCAGTTGCCTTATCAATAGCCGAAGAAGAATATGTATCTGTAGGCAGTTGTTGTGATCAATTATTCTGGATGAAAAACATACTGATGGACTTTGGACATAATTTTAATAGTACACATATCTTATGTGATAATACATGTGCTGTAAATATTTCAAAAAAAATACAATAAGTCATTCTAGAACTAAGAATATTTATATTAGACATCATTTTCTAAGATATCATGTTCTTAAAAAGGATATATATTTAGAATTTGTGAACACTAAATATCAATTGGCTGATATTTTCACTAAACCACTTCCCACTATAAGTTTTTATTTTAATAAGGGGGTCTAGGTTTATTTATTTATTAAATAAGTTATTTTATTTTATTTTATATTATGTTTATTTCTGTAAATATAATTTATTTTTCATATTTTTATATTACAATATTTATTTATTTTATTTAATCTTAAATTTATTTAAACCACATAATCATTAATTTATTTTTTCATAATTACTCTGTCACGTGAAAAATAAGGATATGCATCCCCTGTCAGAAACCCTTCATCTTACATACGCTTCATTTACCAAAACTATTTCGTCTAAATTAAAACCCACTTTTTCCTTCCAAACCCTAGAAGCCGAAAACCTCAGAAATTCATATTTTTTTATTCAAATGATGAAAACTAAGTGAGTCCAAGAAGGATACATAGGTGATCTGAAGCGAGAGAGTGTTATAGGTAAAAAAATATTTCAATGAAATGTTGTTGATTTTGATTGGTTATATCCGAAGAATCTGCTCCTAAAATACGAATTAGAATTTCAAGGGTTGGAGACTGATTTCAATGACATCAATTCATAATTTATTTATGAGGTATAACTGAACTATTTTTATAAGAGTGTATAGTTCATTTTTGGTGATTCTAAGGATATGATGCTTAGGAGTATTAAAGATAAGGATTTTTTTATTTCTTCAGTTGAAGTTTCTCAAATCCTAGACTACACTTATAAAGGAGTTTTTCACTTCAATCTTCAATCGATTAGAAACAAGAATCACTCTTCCAAAGAAATTATGTCTTTTATGTTTAAATCGACGCACATTAGGAAAATGTTTTCTAAGGATCTCGAGTCAGATCATAAGATCTTGGTTATGTTCATTTAGACTGGTATTGCACTAAGGATGGTAGAGATGGGGAAAATTTTGTATGTTGATATGTACATCATGTTTTTATTTATAAGTGACACTAAGCTGAATTTTCCACGGTGTATGTTTTGATATTTTCATTACTACTATTAACTATATTTTGGGATGAATTTCTATTCTTATGGATGGATAATATCTATAATTATATTTAAAAAGTATATGATTTGATTATTAGATTCGAGGTTGAAGTGTCATCATAGCAATGTTTAAATGTTGTAACTCTACAGAAATTAGAATTTTTCTAAAGTACTGTGAAATGCACGATTTTACCCATTGGTATTAAAGAACAGAGCTCAAGAGCATTTTCTCATGGTGAGAAAGGAGATGTTCAAAAGGACGGTGTTGCAAAATCTCAAACTGATGTAGTTTGTCAACCATCTTAGAGAAGCCTTAGGTTTAATTCCGAAGTAGAGGAAGTTGCAGTAGAGCAAAGTTAAGAGGGAATTGGTGTGAAACCTATAAACAGAGACATTCAACATGATGAAGAGAATGTATAGGCTACTAGAGAAGAAACATGCTAAGTTCATTTATATAAACCAATTATTGATGAAGAAATACTAGTGGATATTCAATCTGGAGAGATTCCTATTATACCTCTGGTCATTGATCATGTACAATTGAATATTCAAGAAGAAAAAATTCAGAAATAAGATTATCAAGAAGAACAATTTTTATATAAATCAGTAACTGAAGTTAAAGATGTGGTTGTGAATCAAAATGTAAAATAGTCAGGTTATGTTTCTGGAGATCATACTGAAGTACTTGAAAATCAGTCATTTTCATTTGAAAAATCTGTGGAGAGATCAGTGGAAAATAATTTTCCCAATGTTGTTGATCAGACACTGAATGCATATAACAGTACATCTGATTCATTGTTCCATAAAGGTGAACAAACTGTGATTATGTTTAACAAGTATTAGGAAGATATTTCCACTTTGCGGAAGGAGCTTGAAAATGCAATGAAAAAGATCTAGGAACTTAATGAGAATATTGTTTCTAGAAAGGATTTTGATGCCTTTAAGATAGAAATGTTAAATGAGATCCAGGGGTCAGATCTGAAGCTATTTCAAAGACATATTTTTTAGATTTTAAGTGGTAATTGGGAATTTTGTTGGGTTCGGTGAAAAGTTCAGTAAATCGGACCAGTACATCTACTTCTACTCCAACTACCAGCCCAAATTTGATTTGAAGATTTCAGGCCATTACATCTATTATGGAAGACATGAATGCTGGACTTCAGGACCATTAATGAAACAGTGCTCCTCTGTCAGTTTTATTGGACAATCAGATATTTCTTGTTAATAAACTAACCTAGAGTGAACACAACATCATATTTATTCTAAATCATTTTTCGAAAAAGTTGGAACAATTTATGAAGGAAGACGACAACTTACATTACTTTTTGAAAGTAAATCTTGTTGAGGATTTTCATGGAAATCATGATTACATACTTCTAATAATACAGTTGGGTGATAGTTTGATGAAAAAGTCGCAAGTGCAGATGGCTGAGTTGAAGGAGTTGTTTCGAGCCATTCATAATTCCAACCTAACCAGTACATAACCTTTTTCTACCTTGTCCTAAACCAATCCATAACCAACCTTTTATCCTCATTATGAAAGTAGATATTCTCTTTATTATTCTCATCCTCATTGTATAAGTACATTTTATCATCAATGAAAATAGTCTTCGTTGATATTTTCTATACATAATTTGTATATTCTTTTATATTTTTGTCTAACAGCCAAACATCTAGTATTCATTTTCTTTATTAGTTAATTATACAATTATCTTACTATCTGTCCAACATTAAATATGTATTTTAATCTATTCATTTACTTTATTTTTGTTCTCATTAAAAGGGGGATAAATTTGGATAAACACAACATTTCAACATTTCTGTTTAAATTTTAAAATATTTGGGGAGAAATTTGGATAAACACAAACATTTTTTATTATAAACACAAACATTCTATTGTATCAAAAAAAATTTGTTAAATAGAATTTATTTCACTCTATGTTTAAGAAATTATAAATTATGTCACTGCATTTATAGTTTTAATTTATGGGTTTTTTGATCATTAAAAATGGGGAGATTGTTGGGAATATATTATCTCAACAATACTCTATAAATATTATTGATTTTGACGCTCACAAATACCATTGTTTTTTTACTAATGATCTTATTTTATGTGTATTTAAGAAGTTTATATTCTTTATAATGCTTATTTTGGAATAATATTCAAGTATTTATTTGTGATAAATCTTTTTTATTGTGTTCAGAATGCTCTTAAGCATATTTTGGAGACACTGTTCACATTTTTTTGTTTTCTAGAATCATTGTTCATTTCCTATGTTGAAGAATGAAACATAAGGATCATACCCTACCTTTGAATTATATCATATGATAATGTATAATAATATATGGTTTATCAAACTTAAGTTTGATGAAATATATGGTTAAATAACATTATGTTTGAATGTAACCTTGTGTTTGTCAAAGAGAAAAGGTATGGTTAATGAACCCTATGTAAGTATGGAACCCTACTTTTGAGAAGAAAACATATGGATTATCAATCATACTTATTTGATCAACCTTAAATTGTAAAAATTATGTTCAGAGAATGAACACTACATATTTGAACCCTAAATATGGTTTTTTTCATTATGTGAAGGAACCATACATTTGACTTTTCAACACTGGAGATTTGAATTTACGACATTATTGGAGTTTTCTGTAACCTTATTTGCGTAATATCAGGGAGTTTAATATCTTAATTTCGACTAATTCAAAGCTCTTCATAAAATATTTAAAGATCTGTTTACAGTGGAGATTTTCTCTCCTATTCTTAAGGTATGTTATGACTACTCAAAGCTGTATTTTTTAATTTGAATTTTCTCAATTTATTAGGCATCTTTTATCGATGTGAAATCTTACTGCAAGATAAATTGTTATATATATATATATATTTGTGAAAGATGTTTTGGATATCTATCTATCTCTCAGTTGTGTTGATAATTTTTTATTCTTCAAGTTTTATTGTGAAAATTAATTTACAATGCTGCAACGATCGAGCATCTTAGAAACCAGGACTATATTTTGGAGGCATACATGTTCAATCTTGGAAGTGCGATGCTCTGTTTTTTTTCTATTCTAAAAATCAAAGATCTCTTCTATAACCAGATCTCTTCAGGCATATTTCAAAGATTAAAATTCTTATAAAGTTGAAGATCCATCTTCTATCATTTTCATTCTACTTCAATTGTGAATTTTATACTACTTTATCAAATCAATCTCTATTTATTCATTTGAGTATCAGTTGCTCGGCTTCTGTCGTGGTGGAGTGTTAGCTTCTCGTGCTAAGTTGTGGATGTTTGGGTTCCCTGTAAAATAACTAGAAGGCTCTATTATTATCCTTGTTTGTAAGGGTGACAAATTCCTGCACATAGTTGTGGATCTGTATTATGAGAAGAGGACCTGACTAGTGAAATTCACCAAACTCGTAGAGAGGGTGATTGGTAAAATTTACTAGGGGATCTTTGTGCCCTAAACCACTACAAATTTTTTTCTCTATTTTTTGTTTTTCTGTTTCACAAACACTCATACAAAAATTCTTCTAGCTCTATCTACTATTTATGTGAAATGAAAAAATTGTTGAAATTTTAAAAGGATAGAATTCAACCCCCATGTGTCTTTGTCACAGATTTTCCAACATAACAAATTCCTATAGGTTAAAAATAAAATACGAATAGTTTATCTATATATTAAAACTAATATGATCTTTTTTTCTCAATTTTGGATATTCTGACATGTGTTTTAAATAGAAATAGAGAAATTGTATTAAAAATGTGTAATTAGGGTCATATTAACCACATGGTGTCTTATATTGATGTTTGATCAATTACTACATGTGAAAATTAAATTATGGATCATTTTCTAAAGGTTTGAAAACAATATGATCTCATTTTCTTGGTTTTGACTATTTGATGTATGTTTTAAACTAAAATGACACTTTGATACTGAAAACACGTACTTTTAGTCATACTAACCACATTTGGTGTTGGATTTATATGGGGTCAAATCCAAATGTTAAAAATGAATTATGGATCGTTATTATAATTCTTGAAAACAATACAAGATATTTTTCTTGGTTTTGAATATTTGATGTCTCTTTAATGAAAAATGTCAATTTTGTTTTGAAAACACATACTTTGAGTCATACCGGCCACATCGTCTTTTAGATTGACGAGTGGTCAATTTATACATGTGAAAAATGAATTATGGATCATCTCCGTAATATTTGAAAATAATTAGAGCTTTTTTTCTTAGTTTCGATCATGTGACTTGTGTTTTTACGGTGAAACATTTTTTTTTGAATTTTATAAAAGACACTTTAGGTAAGTGGGAAACCGCACAGTTCTAAATCATCACAATATCCACATTACACATTCAAAATGAAACGTCAAAATTCAAAACGCCGCCATCAACACCTCGATCCGTGAGCCTTTCATCATATATCAGCCTCGAAGGATGGTACCCTGCCGCCTCGAGCCTTGAACCACCATCACACTGACCATCAATATCAAACCATATCGCCGGTGAACATCACTGGTGACCGTCGAATCACCGGCCATCATCGCTGTAGTTTCAAAACACCATCATCAGCATCCAAAAATGAAGCACTATCAACCATTCTGCATCTCCACTGAAACACCGATGGCGGGATCCCATCAGAAACCATCATCACAAACCAAAATAAAAATACCGACGAGAACCCGTCATCACTGCCACCAAATGAATGAAGCGCAAAAATCATCACCCGCTCCATAGACAGTCACAATCCAAAAAGTCAACGCAACTAGTGCACATCACGAACCAAATCAACCAGAAAACAAGAAAATTACAGTGATTAACAAACATCACAGAAACACCATGAACGCAACCAAGCAAAATCCAAAGCCGCCACCCCAACCGCTGGAGAAGACCTCATTAGACCCTCAAAGAACTCAACCACCCTGGGCTAGGAAGTGACATAAAAACCCCGAGAAACTCACCACAGGACAAGAGAGTTGCCGAGAACCAAACCTAGAGTGCTCCATAGAGTATTCCGATGAACCGGTCTTACACCCGCTGATCAGGATCGACAACCACAGAAGCCCATAGAGGAAATAAACAGCATGATAGGGAGCCGCAAAACCAATGTAGAGATCATAGAGGGATCCGAAAAAAATCTACCACCAGAGGGGGGAGGCGGTGGGAAATTCCCTAGCGCAACCTCCCAACAATAACTCAACCAAAGACATTAGAGAGGAAACTTAAAACCCTTAAGAACATTCAAATAAAAAAGGGAAGCAATGAAATCCCCTCCCCGGACAAGAACAGCTCTGTCGTCCGTCTTCAAAGGAACACCATCGCATTGATGCCAGCCGCGCAGCGCCAACGCCCATCCGCCGAAGCGATCCAGAAGAGTAGGATATAGGAGGAAACCAGAGAGAGAAGGAACTAGAGAATGAGGGGAAAACCCTAGTTTCCTCGAGAGGGGGATGAGACGCCGCTCAAAGGCTCTAATCCCCCTGTGACTTGTGTTTTGAAATTTTGTGTAAATTCAAAAAAAATAAGTATCATATATAAAAGATAAGGAAAGTAACTAAAAAGTAGATAAAATGGTGATATAATTAACTAAATTAGTAGTAGGAATTTACCACTTCCTGGTGATTTTATACATTTTTACATAATGTATTCTTTATATTCATTTCTAAAAAATTTATTTTCTTCCATTATACATCACTGTGAGAAACAGATCAGAAATAATATATAATCATTCTGATACTAATTCTCCATGCCCCATATATATTTGTAAGGTCATAGACAATACTAGATCACTAACATACAAGGTAATCACCTAAATACAATGACAACAACCATTCTAACACCATAATTACATCCCAATCATCTCTAAACACATTTACATCATCATTTGAGTATAAAGGTTTTCATAAATTTTGGTAGTATAGAGAAAATATAGAGAAATAACTTTTTGAGAAATATTTTTAATGAAATTATATTTACCTTCAAAAATAACATGTTCGAGGAGGCTTATCTTTTCAGGGTTTATGATCTCTAACATAAATTTTCAATCATAATATATACAACCGTTGTTATTATCATGCTTCAAAAACTGAAGAAACATTGACCAATAAATGTAAATTCCTTTAAAATATGGTTCGATGTTTAAATATTTCTATATATACCTTAATTTTTTTCTATTTTAAGTAATCCATAGGCTTCTTATATTCAGTCACCAACGTCATTCCATAATTTAGCCTATATTTAGTGATTTCCCAATCATAACAAAATTCCTATTAAAATGTTGAAAGAAACATATATTTTGATTATCTAGAAAATATAGATTGTAGTGAACTACACATTCATAATACATGTCATGTGTAGTTGTTTTTTGGATATCTATGCATTAGATCCAACAATAAATATTTGGGGATCCATAATGATTGTGATCACTATCCCATGCTTCTTAAATAAAAAAAACAAATAAATATTTAAATAAAATACAAATAAATTTTATGTTATTATATTGTGGAGTTTTACCCCTACATTATAGAAATAAAAAAGTGTATGTCATCAATTTTTTCAAAAAATGATCATTTATCACATCTTTTTTATTATCAATTTTTTCCTTCTCCAAAGATGTTTCTAGTATAGAAATGATACAGGGACTAAAGAATCTAAATCGTGCTTCACATAGTTTTCTCTTTATAAAGTAATAATGTAAACACCTAAAGAAGATATGAATAAGTATTAATAATAATTAAAATATTAGATCATTTTTTGGATAGATGTATTATGAAAATGTACATTATGTATGTATTAACAGTTGATAATCCTAGCTATTCAAACTTTTGAATATCATTTATACTCTCAAGACCAACTGTTTCAATAATGAAACATCCAAATATTTATTCTTTGTGTGGAAAGTAAGATATATATCCATCATTAAATTTGGTCTCTATATATATTATTAATGATAATAAATGTTATATTGGAACATTTTGGGAGAAGGTACACTTGGAAGGTCCTTTAGAAATATTGGTCAATGCACCAAATTGTATTGATCCGACCATCCATTTACCCATATCTTTATCCATCTCCAATAAAACACCGCACTTTATACATTTTCTCATCAAATATTATAGTTTTTTCATGTGAAAATTTTGTTAGAGACATAACTCATGTATCATTATAAGATTATAATTCCTTGCTACAAAAGTTTAAATAACATCATTATTCAATGTAATATCTGGATTATTAATTGGAATTGGAATCTTAATAGTCGGATCTTGAGATACCATAATCCCCAAGATCATGTGATCTTTTGGGAGTGCATTATTGTGTAGCATGTCTCCCATGATATGATATACAATACCCCTCAGAACAAGGATGTCAGTGGGTGTTGACAGATATCAAACACATAAAACATTACCCTGAAGAATATTAGTTATATAAAGTTATATAAAGTTGTTTTATTTACATTTAGGAGAATGAGTAACGAAAAAATTTATTACCTTTGGTAAGGTATGTGGTTGAGGGGAATAACTAGCTTCAAAGATATCATGGTCATTTGGTAGTTCATTTGTTGATATTCATTCCAATACTATTTCCCTTTAATCATTTCTCATTTATTGTTCTGCAAAACCTGAATTTAGAATAATATCTTTCCAAGAATATACCTATGCCTACAATCCTTTCATCATCGTATATGTATCTTCTTGTTTTTTTAATGAAATATTTTTAGGAGAAGCTCTAATACATACCCCTCTAATGTGACCATATTGTTCTAGCTCTTTCAAAGATAATAAAAGTAGTTTTTCTTCTAGTAAAGTGACTTCAAATTATTGTGAATAAACCATATAAAAAACATATGGAAATAAATAGATATTTTTATGTAATCCTATAATAAATCATAATTATGACTATTATTTCATACTAACACTTGTTTCTCACACTTCATTTTTTGTTTTCATCATCTATATTTTCCTCCTAATTTAGGCGAGGCTCCTTCACCAACACATGATGTGGGATGAAAGTGGATTTAGATTTAGATTTATTAATATTCATATAATAAAAGGAACATATGTTGTTTTATATCAAATAAAACAATTATTGTTCATTTAAAATTCACACCAGTCTCTCATGTAGTGAAGCATATCCCATCCTTGCATTGTGATAGGGGTACATTAATTTTGATGCACATTATTTATTTTCATAACACTTTTTATATTTCATAAATTAATAATTTTGAATCAAATTGGATAAAATAAATATTATAAAATAATATATTATTGTCTACAATGAAACTGAAATGATTTATCATCATGATGACTGATCCCCTAATAAGTAAGGATATACAATTTGAGGTTGGCTTGAATCAATGGGGTTAACATAATAATGTGATGTTGATCCCCTAATAATTTTTTAGTTTCAACATCAATAGCCTTTTATTCTCTTATATTGGAAACATCATTATGTGAGAAATAAATTTTAGGCATGTGTAGAAAAACATTTAATTTTGATTATGTTAACACATTAGATAAATGAAAATATTATGAAGAAAAGATTAGTATATTAAACTATTAGTTGACCTTCTATTTGTACTCACTTCATTTTTTAAATGGTTTGAGGGATTTAGTTTCCCTATCTAGAATCCAAATCACCTCTTTGTGGCCCCCTCTAACATAAAATAAGTTTTCTACATTGGTACCTCTATGAACTGTTTATGATCTCCCAATGAAAGTGTCATCCTTGATTGAATTTTCATCTGACCTTATAGTATTTTTAATCACCTATTGGTCAATCAACCAATTATTTTTTGATTAATTTGAGATATAATAAAATTTTAATACTAGTGATTCCATTATGAATGGGTTTTCATTTTCCTCTTCCATACTGAAATTTACCTCCATGCATCCCACTTTATTAACTTTCACTGCACTCGTATTGTCAACCAATTTTCAATGGAAAATTAACACTTGAAATATTGTATAATCATGCTTTTATATGTATTTCGTAATGTGGAAATATGTCATATTTTCATAAGTTGTATTTATATCCTTGGAACTGGATATGTGCATCACTTCCAACACAAATGAAACTCTAGAATTTTTCATTTAGCTATATTCATTGTGTTATTTTGTATATAACATATAAACATTTATTAAAAAACCAGTATAAGATATGACATTTTCATTTGGTCCCCTAGAAAAACATCAAATTTTTTTAATAATTGAATTCATATTTTTAGTTTACTCCATATAAATTTGATCTTTGAAACATAATATAAACTATTGATTATGTGTATTTGATATCCATCCTTTAACTCTTGATGGATTAAAATATCTAATAATTTCTTTGTGGTCTTCAACATATGGATAAACATGTTCAATATTATGAAAAATTTAAAGGTGTGCTTACTCCTGCTCTTAGATGTTAATAGTAACTTCATCTCTTCCAGAAATCCATTTTCCCATAAGGATCCTATAATAAAAAGACATTTTGATACTGATGATATCAACATATGATAGGTAATCAGTAAAAAATTCAATATCTTCTTCAACAGTATACCATTCTACAATAAAAACATATGGCCAAATTTGATTATTGACATACTCTTTCAAAATCTTCATATACCATTCAATGGGGTACATCCATATGTAATGGATATGAAAACATAGTGTAACCTCTCTAACCACATGACCATAATTTGGATAATTATATCAATGAATAGGGATGGTAAGAACATATATAATTCATATAATATGACCAAATCCTCTTTATTCATGATTGGAAACTTTTTCGGGTCTATAACATTACTACTTATGGATTTGAAAAAGAAATAGAATCTAGTTAATGTATGTTGTATATTTTTAGGAAAAATGAAATGTAAAGAAAAGAGAATAAAATATTGCATCAAAATGTGGTAGTAATTTTATTTGAGTCCCTAAAACTTAAAATTAGACATTGACACGACAATCTTGATATTTGATGAATACCCCCATAGAACTTTTATATCATTAAGGAAAATAAAAATTTAATAGATGTCATGTCTGGATAGATTGTAAGATGATAGAGGAAGGAAATTTCATACTTTACACTTCATAAGTTCCAAGTCTTACATTATACACTTTTCAATCATGTCAAACCTTTCCTTGATGTTATGTTTTGTTATTTTCAGAAAAATTTAGTAACATTCTAATAACTCAATCAAATACATTTTTTATATATGTATTACATCAAGAAAATTTCTGACGTAAAAAAAATTACAATACAGAAACTCAAAGAAAATTTATCACTTTTTCTATCCTGATTTTATAATGTTTTTCAAAAATGTTTTACTAAAATAATGTCAATATCATTTACCTTATTGAACAGTTGATCACCAGTTAGTGTAGATGGTGTTTTTTCTTATTTAGTATCACCATCAAATATTGTCGTCTAGGATTAGTATTTATGTTTTCAAGGTAAAAATTTACTCTATCCTAAAAACACATTCTTTTAGGATTGATTGAACTAAATGGAGTATGTGAATTCTTTAGAAATGGGACACCCCAAAATTCCTTTAATGTTATATCCAGAAAAATATCCATAAGTTGGAAAATCATTTATTATCCCATACAATATAGAACTCAATGTGAATTATTCACTTCTATGAAAATCAAAAATCATAACACTTATATCCCACATCCATTTTAGATCATTTATTAATGGATCCAAATAGACATTAAAACCATTACTGGGTTTATTTGGTCTAGATATAAACATAGACGACATAATGTATTTTCACTTTATGCATAATAATGGAAGAAGTTATAATTTACCAACATAATGGTCCATGTACTATGAGTAATACTCTATATATTAAAATTATTTATTATACCTATAGATAATGAAAGGCACAAGTTTCTTGAAAAATTTCCAAATGCAGGGTACTCATAGAAAATTTTCTTACACTAAGGAGAGTTTGTTGGATAATGATGTTCCCTATCATTAATTCTTGTATCTACATTCCAAGAAAATATTACTATTGTTTCCTGACATCCATATATTATTCTAACCCATGGAAGGATAGTAAATTACCATACATATTTTTAAGGATTTGATTAATATTTCTTGTATTGATTCATGCCAGACTTAGGGAATTTTATGAGTGATTTATGGTTCTTGCAAAATAATATATAATTATTTGTACAAGCATGAATTTTTTTATAGATCATTTCTAGTTAACTTATCATTAGTTTAAAATCATATGTTTAATAAGGATGTTAATTTTATTTTGGAAACATATCTTTTAGGAGACCAATTATTTCTGTAAATCTGGTGTTTCTCTATTAACTTCCATTTTTCAAATTATATAACTTCATTATAGCTAACAATGTTTTGTATTTCATATAACCAGTATAAAATGGTCTCTTATAAAAGGTATTTAACTTCTAAAACAACTTGGGATAATCATAAAGGTCATCTTTAATTTCCATTATATTTTTTTCCATGAAATTTCCATCAAAATTTACACTGGTATTCATACCAAATGTTCCATAAACTGCAGTATCATCCCAATCAATGTCACCATTAAGTTTTTCTCTATGTTTAGTTCAAAATTTATAGCTATGAACTATTCCGTAACAAACAAAAATGTTATTACAACTCTTACAGACTAATATTTCATGAATAAAAGCAATGTAAACACCAATAAAGGATTTGAGAAGGGTTCTATGCTTAATCTATTGTCTTCCTATTAGAATGGACCAAAGGCCTTCACATTTTATTTATTTTTGATTATACCAATTTTAAGGATTGAGGGAGAACCCTTACATGTCCCAAAGGATAAGTGACACATTACATGAATTGAATGCATTAGAGGAATTCATCCCAAATAGACTACTTGGAACTACCCCTCCTAGCATATATCTCGATGTCATCTCTCCACCTCCACAAGGATGGTCAACTATCTATCTTGTGTAGAGCCACACATGCTTAGTCCCAATGGAAATTCTATGCCCTCTCATTCTTCCAATTCTAATTATCTCTCCTCAAGAGAATGTGTATTCTTTGATTCCTCATCTGGAGCTTGTTCCTTTGATGTTTGTCGGGTTGCATCTACATTTCATGTGACCTGAAGGCCTTGTGGTGTCCTGAAATCCTTAACATGTCCCAAAAGCCTTAAAATGTCCCCAAGGCCTTGAGGTGGAATAAAATCCTTAATGGTATATTTTATCCACTAAATTAATCCAAAATGATCACTAGTACATGGTGTGTGATGACTACTTCTTAGAGTACTTCAAGCAACATAGCTGCATATCCAGAACAGATGGGGGGTGAGGCTCAAGCTAAAAAATGAAACAATAGCTATTCAAGAGCTGAATCTAATAAGGATGATAGCTTTCTACTTAAATCTAAATGTTCCTAGGTGAGGTGTCGGTGAAGCACTAGAGAAAATTTCAATGTTTATTTCCAAATGATAAAAGAACCAATAACATCAGTTTGGTCCCTATAAGGGGTTACCTGATTTGTCTGACCGTGTAAAGTCTTATCATGGAATTTCACCAAACCAGTAGATGAAAGTATTATTGATGACAGAAGTGAAGTCGAATATCATGTTACTATGTTTTTATGTATATTATTCTAGACCATTTTCTATAGGAATACCAAAAAATATGTTTGTATTATAACACCCTAAAGAAATCCTAATTCAAAAATAGTAGAGTTATAAATATTTGGTATATTTCATATATCCTACAATATCTAAAATCCTTAAAACCTATTTATTTTGAATAAAACATCCAAAAAAAGAAACGCATCCATAAAATTAATTTATAAACACTTTATAACTCATTAAAAAATATAATTTTATAAATTTTTATGTATATATGAAAATAATAATCATTTTAATATATAAAAATTATACTTTATTCAATAATAATTACTTTTACTCCCTTTAAAATTCCAATTTATAATTTAACTCAAAAAAAGAAATTCAACTCTTTATTTAAAATATTATATTCTATAATAAGAAACATTTAATAAGTAATTTAAATAACCATTATCCTAAAAAGTATTTTTTTTAAATCACTATACATGGAAATAATAAAATTTAAATATATATAAATGAAAACTATAAATAAAAATAAAAATAAAAATTTATTATAATGATTTTTCTGAAAGCATCTTAAAAATGATATAATTCATAACTATCTTTTTAAAGTGCCAAACCAACCTTTGGAACATTTATTATGAATAAACATTTAAAATCAACTTTTCTTTAATACCTTTTCAAAATATGTTTTTATTTCCAGAAAAAATTATAACCATATGATGTTTCATTCAATTAAAAACAGTACGATGAATCATAGAAAAATCACGTGAATGATAAAAATCATAGAATATATACAACTAGGGAGAGAAACTCATCAAATAGAATCTATAGTATTTTTATTTACCTAATACCCAAAAAATAAATAACATGTCAATCATAAAACAAAAGTTTTTATTAAATCAAAAATCATACTAAACCTATTTCAAAAATTCTAAATCACTAAAGGAAACAAGTGAATGATTATAGAAATAAATAGAATATAAATATAAAAAAATTAGTAGGAAAAATAACTCATTCAACTAGAGAATCGAGTAAAGGATGGTATATTTTGAAATTTATGCCATTCGTCTCATAGAAAATTGATTTAAACTCCATTGAGGGACCAAAATTAATTCAAATTAATCTAGTTCATAGAAATTTTAGCAACATTATGTTTATAGAAAAAAGTGAAACTCAACATTGTATTAGTGAGAACGATCACCCAACATTAACAAATAATGATAATGGAATTGAAATTATCTAGGAAAACATTGAAATAATTTAATATAATATATATTGAATTGAAAAAATCATGTGGGACATTATATAAAAAACTAAAGACCACAAACACACAATAGAATCCATATTCCCTAGAATGAATAAAATAATAACTGGATGAATTAAAAAAATAGTTTTAGGGAAATATATTAATGAATAAGAAATTAATGATATTATAACTCAAAATTCAAAGAATAAAAAATCTTCTGAATATTATTTTCAAGAATTATAACATCTTATGATTAATTAAAAATATTAAGAAAGACGTGAAAAATTTAAGTTGAGTTGGAATGCATTGGTAACTTTTCCCCATAACTAGAATAGGAATGATAATGGCCCAAGAGTTTTATATTATCCTTGAATTAGAAATTAAAAAATTACAATAGGATTAAACTTCTTTGAATAATGAAAAATATATGTTCCAATCCAAGGGAGATGAAGGAAACATAAATGCCTATGATGAAGCTAAAAATAAAAGTATCACAAATAAATATATTTAAAATGAGTTTAAATATAACAAAAATATAAATGGTATAATATTCCACAAGGTTTAGATTTATAATGAGGGTCTTCAAATTAAATATAGGCAAAATTAGAGATAGTATTGAGGAGAGATACTCATCTTACTATCCATCCAAGTGGGAATTCAGTGTGTTGTGACATATCAACTCTAATTTTTTTTAGAAAAACTATCACAAAATCGAATTTACAAAACCATAATGTTGGTATATAATGCTTCCATGGGGTTGAAAAAACAGACCCAATCAAAATTTCAATGGATGATCATTCCAAAGAATGAATGATTAAAACCCCAATATAGGTATCTAGACAAGATGGATTTATCTTCAGTCTACACAAAATCCAAAAAACAATGGAGATGAACAAACATGCCATTCACCCATATTAGAACTCAAATTAGAGGTTCATCTTCAAGGTTCCAAGAATAAAAATATAATCTAAAAATAAGTATAGGATGGTTAATCTAGAAGCTAATCATTATGTCATAAGAATTCTTTGATGTTTATTTTTAAAGGATGCTTCACCAGGATTCTCAACATTATCATCCTTGGCCTCATCGATAACCTAGACATGGAAACCATGAGACAAACAAGAAAATAAAATTCGAAACTAACACACACTACAGAACCCAAACAATAATGAAATAATAGAGGAATATAAAATTAAAAAAGTTTTTCTTTTGTATTTTTAAAATCACACTTGAAATACGTTCTTATAAAATTTGACAAGAAAATTAAACATCTTTTAAAAACATAATGTTATAAAAACCCCCTTTCCTATAAAAACAATTATAATAAAATTATAAAATTTAAAATCTTATTCAAAAACCATCTACTATAAATTAAAATTTTAAAAATATTTCCATAGAAATATGTACACTTGGAAATTTTTTAATCTTTACAAGTTCACTTTTAAATCACTTCATGAGTTTCAAAACATCGAATCCATTTTAGTTCATTATAAGGGAAAACCATATTTTTTTTTTCAAAACCCACTTAGACATTTAAAACCATGATTTGTTTTTTTAAAACTAAAATTTAAAATATGCATGAGAATAAAAATACAAAATAGGACACCACACGTATTTCTATCTGTAAAACCATTAACCAAAGATCAGTTTTCATGTTACTTTGAATAAATTAAATAAAAATAAGGTTTTTAACTATATTTGGGAAAATTAATAAAAACCCATTCATAATAAATTTTTAATAAAATAAAACAAATATCATCATTTTAATAAATACATGACATGAAAATCAGTTTACACATTCTAAAGAAAATCATGATTATTAATAATTTCATAAACATTTTATAAATATCGAATGAATAAATCATTTTTCAGAAGTCATGTGTAAATTAAAAATTTAGATCCTAGCACCATGTAAAAGGATTCCTCGAGTATGTTAGGTCAAGGCTCAAGGATCCACAAACCCTCAGTGAACATGGATACCTAGTGTGCTTATTACCCTTGGGCTATAGGCCTAGCGGGTTAGATTCCACTACTAAAAGTGTCTCCCTCCCTCACAAAATTTTAGTAATTATTCTCATTATAGATACTATTGTTAGGTATAGCTAAACATACCTAACATGATTCCATGAACTACCCACCTAAATAACAAGGTTCTCATGGGCTTCTTTCAAAGTTAAATCAAGGGGATATTCATTTGTTAAAAACTAGTTTCATCAAATATCACATAAGAAGCCACAAATCCTAGATTTCACATGTCATAAAATTTATTCATGAGTAAACTTCAGGAAGGATTTACAAATATTCCTAACATTGAAAAATATTTTCCAAAAGGTAATCAGGTTTGATTTTTAAAACAATTTAAAACATCATTTGAGAATAAGAAAGCGTAAAAGATTATCTTAGCAGTACCTTTTAAGCAACAACTGGAATACCACAATCAAAATCATCATATATTATGAATAATGCTTAAAACTTCCAAACATGCCTCGTGGTTTCATATCCTACGAAATATAATTTCTTGTAACTTCAGTAATTAATTTATCCATTGGAACTAATGGCTTTTAAACCTTTATTAACCATAAATTTTATTTAAAACCCATCCTGAAACATTTTCACAATTACTATCATTTATTGTGTCACTTAAAATGACAAGAAAAGTGTTTATAAAAATAATTTTCAATCCAAATACGTCATTTTAAATTGAAAATACAATTTACATGGGCTAATTGAGCCATTTGAAAAGTGAGTAACCTAACACCATATTCTAACCATTCTTTAAATATTGGAATACCCATTACTATCAATGAAAAACATGTTAAATTCAATTTTATTCCCCTTAAAATCAATGAGTATGATTAATAATATAATTGGAAAATTAAAACACCAATATAAGCATCAAGAAATCAATGGTTATGAAATTACAGAGTCGAGAATATGGAAAATAAACCTCGACCAAGAGAAGATGAATAAACCCTTGAGAATAGAGAAAGAAGGGCCCTAAGGGAAGATCACAAGCACTAAAAATCAAAGTCACGATAGAAATTAGAATACAGAACCCTCTAGGGTTCGTCCTAGTGTTTCATTAATGAGGAAGAGGGTGAAGATGGGAGGGGAAATATTATAGGGAGAGGAGTAGAAGAAGGAACCTTGCCTATCCAAATCTAATATAGAATAAGAAGATAAGGTTGATATAAATAAGAATTTAATGAGAAAGAGTAGATACCCTAATCTTGAAACCCATGAGACCATTGAAACAATAAAACACCACACTAACACAGACCGAGGAACCCAAATAAGCGTGTAATGAGGGAGGAGGGGAAAATAATATACCTTAGATTTGAGGATTGATTCGTTTGAGAGAAGGTTGATGGGGAGCGACTGGAGTAGTGGACTTCCGGGAGAGATTGAGAGGCATGACTAAAACCAATTCGGTTATGGTTCTTTTAAAAAGATCAGGGAGGGTGTTATAATTGCTTCCAAAAATCAATTGGTTAAGATACATTTTATATATGATAAAATAATAAGTGCTGGTAAAAGATATCTATATCACTACTAAATAAGTACTGATAAAATCTATCTTTATCAGTGCTAAAGTTGTAGTGCTCATAAAGATATCTTTTATCAACGCTTCTTTGGCATTAATAATAGATTTATAGTTATAATTATAAATAAATATTTTTGAAAATATTTTTATAAATAATATTATATAATTATAAATGTATTTATATTATTATATATATTTTACAATTATATATATATATTAAACATATTTAAATATAATTATATATATTTAAAATATATTCGTTATTCAAAATATATATTATAATTTTATAATCTTTTACTTATAACAATAAAAATATTTTTTTAATTCTATTTATTTATTTATAATTATAAATATAGTAAATATACATTTATAAATATATTAATGAATACATATATTTTAAAATATATTTATAATTGTTTATTTATAATTATAATTATATGTATATAATTATATATATTTATATGTATATAATTATATATAATTATATAATTAAATATTTATTTTGTAAATTTATTTATTTATAAATATAAATATTGTGAATATATTAATTCATTAAATATATTCATTATAACATTAGTGATGATAAAGGATTTAAAATTATAATTATAAATAAATTTATTTATAAATTTATTTATAAATATTTTTATATAATTATAAATGTATTTATATCATTACATATAAATATATATAAATATATATATATATATAATAAATATATAAATATATAATTATAAATATTATAAATATATTTATTATTTAAATATATTTATTATAATTTTATAATTATTTTGATATATTACTGTTTATTTATAATTATGTAAGTACTTTCTAAACAAATCATAATTATTTATATATAATTTTATAAATATAGTCAATATTGATTTATAAATATATTTGTAAATATATTTATTCCCATTTATTTATAATTATAAATGTATTTATATCATTATATATATATATAATAAATATATATAAGTATAAATATAAATATATTGAATATATTCATTATTACTTTAGCACTGCAAAAGGATTTGTAATTTTAATTATAATGGCTCCTCGTAATCTTACATCAGACCCAGGCTCTAATCCATGTGGGAGCAAATTTCCACAGGAAAATGGTGACACAAACATGACGCATGATGAAGGTAGGTGGCGGCGCATGCATAGTGCAAGTCTTGTGATGTAGATAGTATGATGTAGGCATGATGCTTCACTGGGCCTTCAGGCCAATTTGTGGATCTTTGGTCTATGTAATGGGATTTAAGCCCATTGGGCCTTTTGGCCATGAACTGAATTATAATTATTGATGGAGGGTCTATCCCTTGGGGGGCCTACAGACTTCATTTCCATCATTTTTCTGTTGTGTGTGTGCGTTTAATGTAATTGTAGCACCAAATAACTAATATATAAATTTATAAATAATTTTATATAATTATAAATATTTGTATATCATTACATATATTTATATAATTTATATATATAATATAAATCTAGTCATAAATATATAAAATATACTCAATATTAAATATATTTAGTATAATTTTCTAATAATTTAAATATATAATTATTTATTTATAATTATATAAATACTTTTGAAAAATAATTAATTATTTATAATTAGAAATATTAAATTTTATAAATCTAGAACATAAAAATTTCTAAAATTATTTATAAATAAATATATTTATAAAGATATTTATAATTTTTTATTTTTAAATATAAATATATTTAAACCATTATATATATTTATATAACTATATATATATATATATAATAAATTTATGAAGAAGGTCTAGCGAGAAGTAATGCTCCTGTATTTTCATTGAAGAAAAGAAAAAATAACATGAGAGCCGACAAGGTCATACAAAAAGAAAATACCTCATCCAGAAAAGTAGTTTAAGAATCATAAAATGAAAGGTCATTTCCATATCCATAATCAAAATCATTAGTAGTTTCCCATTTCGACTATGAGTGAGCCTAATTGAGAGTCCTTATCATTTCTGCCTTGGACCTTTCTTGCATCAGGTTTGAGTTGACCTCTAATGATTTAGAGGATGATTTGTTAGAAAAATTCCTTGGTATAGAATAATAATCTATCCAAGTCCTTCTTTTTAGAGAAGCAATATCACTCGTCTTCCCCATGCCATTAATGACAACATCCATAAATGAAACAATTCCCCTGCTACTGGTAGGTCTGGTGGTGTCCAATAAAATCATAAACTTCTCGTTATCACTTTCATCATCTGAGATGTTCCCCATTTATCAATTTTTTATGAATTGGAATTATCCCAGGGATTGTGGATAGATTCGCATAAATCCACATCGACAGGCTCAAGTTGAAAGTCGTCACCTTCCCTAACATGCTGAGAATTCAATGGATCTCTAAAGACAATATCAATAGGACAAGAAGTATAAATAAGGCTCTTCCCTTGACCGATTTTAGTATGAACCAGGGAAACATCAATCGATTTGAACAACAATGTATATGAAATCTCCTTTATCTCACCATCAACTATGAGACCAACAACACCTTTAGACATACTAACTGAATTCCCCCTTGGAAAAGCTGCAACAGTGTGACCACAATTCTCAACTCTATCTTTATTCAATCCAAAATAAGTATCATAACAACCATCATTTTATGTTACATATTCTATAGAGTCTACTCGAGCATTGAAGGGTCCGCTATTATCTCTCCTTGGAGACTCATCCAACATCATCCCCTTGCCTTTCAAATTAAGCACCTATGAAGTGAATTTATCAAATTCCAAAACACCATTCTCATTGAACAATTGTTTTCATGGTATATCACTATCATGAGAATTGGGTTTTAACATAGTCTAATGCTTTATATTTGGTTAAATACAATAGAGATTCGCTGGATGACACTTTATCCCACACCTCTCACAAGATACCTTCCTCTGACATACTCCAAAGAGTAGCTACAAAATTTACAATCATTATAAAAAATAGGATTTTATTCACACTCAAAATCTTTTTTTTATTTCATCAATGGGAATGAAAAGATTTACTTTATCAATAATGGTGGAGATGGGATCAATCTCCACCAACATCCTTGCAAAATGTAAAAACTGAACATCCTCAATTTCCTTATCGAGAATTATAGGAGACACAATTTTGTGCTGATATCATACAAAATCTTTGAATGTCAAAGAACCCAGTTGAGTCCATGAAGACGGATGAAAACATAAGAAAATTAATTCCTTGCACGTGAGGCATTGAAATATAAAGATCATTCATGAAGAAGAAACCATCAAGGCTTCAATGCCATAGAAACAATGCTCCACGCTCAAAGTTTAGAATCATCTAAAGGGAAAGGGAGTGAAAAAACCACAACCAAGAGTGATCCACATCTAGTCACAAAAGTCCCAAAAAATGAAATTTTCCAAACCAATTCATTAAACCACCAGGTATTCTCACATTTAAGTAATACATGAAACACAATCAGGGATTTTTCCAAATTACAAGTATATTAGTAAATACTTCATATTTTTCTTCGACAAGGGGTGTTGACCCCATTCTACGGATTCATCCAGAACTAAAATCCTTTATTGATGCAAATAATGGCATGAGACACTGTTTTGAATCTATTCCTCTCATCATACTCCAACTTCAGTTTGAAACCCTTGAAGCGTCATTCAGATGCAATCTGTGTGAATCAAAATCTTCATTCATCACATTAGAAACTGGGTTCATCATTGATATGAGAACTCCACACGCTCCAGTTGGAATCATATCCTTCGTAGAAACTAATGGATCTGACCTACATGAAGCATCATGATTCACACCATCATAACATGAATCTCAAATCGATACTCACTACCTTCAAATAGTCACACACCATCATTTCGGGCATCACTATTAATCGTGATAGGAAACAATTTCGTCACCACACCATCATTCCATGAAACCAATGGATCAATTTGATGCTCGCAACCTCTAGAAAGTTGTACATCATTATTCTGAGTAGATCTCCCATCACCAACCAAGAGCATAGTTCCTTGGAAATGAGGGAAAGGCATATAAAAACCCAAAAATTAAGATCAAGAATTGACATTGTGTCAAATCTCCCACACCCTCAGTTCCTCCACCATCATATTAATAAATAAATAAATATAAATATAATATAAATGTAAATATATTAAGTATATTAATTATTTAAATATATTTAATATAATTTTAGAATTATTTGAATTCATATTAATTTATTTATAATTATATAAATACCTTTTACAAAATAATATTTATTTGTTTAAAATTATAAATATATAATTTTTAAATATAGAAAATATAAATTTATAAATATATTTATTTTTATATATTTATTTTCAAATATATTTTTACATTATTAATGAATATATATGTCACGACCCGTCCTCGAGGCCCGTGCCGTGACTACCCCAAGCCCTCCTTCCATAGGCCAGGGGCTGGCGACTAGCACCAAGGCGTAAATCCTGGTAAAAAGGAAAGGCATTGCCTTTGAACAGTAAACAACCACCATAGAGCAAGCAAGTGGTAGAAGTAAACACTAATTAAAAACTGAGTACAACAGTAAATGCGGAAAAGTAAGTGGGCCAGTATACAAACCCAAACTGAAAGTAAAGTACAACTGGAAGGGAAAAACATCAACTGAAAATTAAAGCCGCAAGGTCGAGCTATCCACTAGAAATCCCACCTGAAGGGTGGGTACAGATAGCCTCCACTGCTCCTCGGGTCCAGCCGACTGCTCTGAGTACGTCCCGCCCAGTGGTCCACCTCCAGGTACCGTCCTGCTCCACAAGCCTTAACCACGATCAGCGCTATCCGTCGTCTACAACCAACACAACATAGTGCGGGCATAGCCCATGCAGGGGTGAGTATAAGCTACTCAGTAGGGACCCCGAGACTCCCGATGGTCTCCCAGAATCCACAAAGGATAATCCACAAAGGAAAGATACAATCACTATGTAACATCTGACACTAGTTAGGTATATGCCCATACATATACCTAAGTCATCAATTCTCGTTCGGATCCAACATCCGAGCCCAAGTACAACCCAGCCCACACAGAAAAGAAAAACGTAAATCCACAGAGGATAGCACAACTCAATCCTCAAAGGAAAGCAAACAGGATTCAGCTCACATAGGTATACTACTTCGTAAGACGATAGAGATGATCAGATGTAGCCACTGATTCATCTAAGCCGTCAGAACCACAAAGGATCAGTAGGTACTATCCCCCACAATAACCCACAAAGGATCGATCATGAAGTTGAAACCACAACTATTGGGAAACTCCTTCTATATCAAGAACAGTGGGTATGCCACTACAACCAAGCGCTTCTCTCTAACCTTGGACTGCTGTAGTACTCCACCTATCGAGTACTGTGGGCCTGCTGCTACAACCAAGCGCTTCCCACCATGGGTCTGCCGCTACAACCAAGCGCTACCCCTCATAGTCTCTAGAGGTACTCCTTCTGTTGAGTACCACGAGTCTACTGCTACAACCAAGCGCTCCCCTGCCGTGGGTCTGCTGCTACAACCAAGCGCTCCCCTCGTGCTGCTACAACCAAGCGCTCCTCCGTCGTAGGTCTTCCACTACTACCAAGCGCTCCTCCGTCGTGGGTCTACCGCTACAACCAAGCGCTCCCCCTCATAGCCTCCAGAGGTACTCCTTCTGTTAAGTACCGCGGGTCTACCGCTACAACCAAGCGCTCCACCGCCGTGGGTCTGCTGCTACAACCAAGCGCTTCCCACTGGGCTATCCGTTAACACACTGAGTCGTTCGATCAATTGTCGTCAAGTCTCACCCGTCTCTATGGTTTCCGCACACAGAATGCTCATTCCGGGAGGGTCCGCTACACGAGCCAAGAGGTCGATGCATCAACTGACATGTAGTCCGGAGTTGATGTATCCCAGAAAGTACCGTAGTGGTCACTACCGAACCCACGGAGGATTCCCGTATTGTCTTCATTGTCGTCGCAGACACAGCCAGCTCTAGGGTTCCCGCACACAACAAGCTCGTTCGGGAGGGTCCGCTCCACGAGCCGAGAGGCTGATACATCAACTGACACCTAGTCCAGAGTTGATATATCCAAAAGTTCTGTATCGTCAATAAGAACTCAACGCCACAGACGGCACGTCAATCGGACGCCCGGTCTGGGAGTAATTGGCCTTTTCGTTCCAAGGGTCCGGTTTGTGTTTAAGGAAAAACCAACCTGACCATACTCCACCTGGGTCCAAACCTCAGGTGGAGTAAGCCAAAAGATCCTTCTCACTTAGAGGAATCTGACAAAATTGACGGCACGTCAATCGGACGTCTGGAGCTCAAGATACGAGCGTTTCCGCTCCAATGGCCCGGTTGGTTTCGTGTACGAACCAACCCAGCCGAAACCAAAGTATTCCAAAACCTTGAGTGCGATATGTCAAAACGACTGTCTCCTTCCAAGGATCGCATCGCCACTGACGGTGCATCGATCGGAGTCATATAGCTAAAGTTATGAGCAAAAGACCAAAAAGGTCCGAAAACGGGGGGTCTGGGCCCGGACCGACCCAGGCCAACCCCCCTGGGTCAGCCCGAACCGGGTCCGGGTCCGACCCGGCTGGCGTGGCCCGGCCCAGCCTCGGTGGCCCGACACGACCTTGGCGCGACCCGGCTCGACCGGCGCGGGTGCGACCCGATCGCCAGGTGGACGGCTCGGCCGGTTACGGCCGAGCGGTGTAGGGGGCGCGCTGCCCCCGCGTGAAGGATCCGTGGCCCCGCGTGGGGCCACCCTTGCCAGCGGACGCAGCAGCCGGCCACGTCCCGTCCTCCTCCGGTCCCGCGTGGTCGCGGGACCGCGTCCGCCGCCGCGGCAGTTCCTCCCGGCGGCGCACCAGGCGCTGCCGCCTTCCGCAGCCGGCGTCGCCGTGCTGGCGTGGCGCTCCAGCTGTTTGCTCCACGGACCACCGAACAAGTTCCGGTGGTCGGAATTCCATGTCTTCTTCGCCAAAGGCCCTCCCGGGGTCCGTTCTTCACTGCGAGGACCTCACATCGCCCGTGCGGCTTGTTTTGTCGTCGACCGCCATTTCGCACACCAATCACGAAAAGGGCGGTGGGTTCGGACTTGTTCGTTGGTCCGCACCCACCACATTAGCGGTTTTAATTTTCTCACAACAAATATTTAATCATAATCCACGGGTATAAGTCACAAAGATTTAAATGAATCAAACCCCTACCTCGACATTGTCGTCAAACGTGAGTTCGTCGCGGAATCGACCATCATAGAAGAAGAGGATCATCGCATTGCGGAAGGGGCGTCGCGGTACACGGCGTCGCGTCGTCGATCTCTGAGGGTTCGGCGTTATTCGTTGCCTTTCGTCGAAGGCCGGTGTTCTTCATCGGCAACGATGCGTTCTTCGCATTCTTCGCGTTCTTCGTGAAGGAGGATGAAGATAGAGTTTCTCCAAATCCTCTCAACAAGCCACACCCATGAAAGACATATGTTGGTCTTATTTTATTCATATGGCAACAATTTGAAAAAAAAAGATAAGAAACGAACCATTAATTTGATGAATTAATGGTAATGACTTAACTGCCCAATTAATAGGGGCGTTAAGAATTTAAGAAAATGCACCGGTTGACTTTCATTTAAAAGAGGTTTTCGCGGATGCGTTACTTAGAGGAAAAGAAACGGTGGGGCTCATGCGAGCCCCACCTCACAAATATCCTACCATGTGGGTAGGATATTTTGTATTCCACCATATCCTCTTAACTTAGCTTAAGTGGCTTTAAGAGGCTTTAAGCGAAATAAAATAAAGTTGTCGCACCACTTTATTTTATTTCTTAACTTAACCCCAAAAATTAAAAACCACACTCGAGGAAACACAACTCCGGAAAAGGCGTTTCTAAGAAAATATCGGCGCTGTGATTCCATCAGTGCCCTCGAAATCGGATTCCAAGCACTGGTTCAAAAGTTAGAAAAACCCGCTCATTCGTTTACTGAACGTACCCGAGCCAAACTTCAGAAAATGATTCCGGGCACACCGGGCCTCAGAACCAGGTGTCGTCAAAAACTGCGTTCTTGTTAAATTCCAAAGAAAATTAAGAAACAAATTTCCTTGAATTTTACAGGTCTTTACATCACTCCCACCTCAGGGATTTACATCCCCGTGAAGATACATCATAAACTAGGGAAACAAAAGTGGGTACAGATCACGCATCTGAGCCTCCCGCTCCCAAGTGCTCTCCTGGAGGTTCCTGTGCTGCCATATGATGCGCACTAGAGGAATCGACCATCCACGTAGGAGCCGCTCCTGTCGATCCTCGATCTCCACCGGGACCTCCGCAAAAGCCACCCCATCATCAACGTCCAGATTCCCATGGTCAAAGATATGCGAAGGGTCGAGCTTGTATCTCTTCTGTTGAGATACCTGGAAGTCTTCGTGCACCTGGTGCAACTGAGGTGGGTGGGTCAAGCGGTAAACCACCTCGCCTACCCTGCTGAGGACCTAGAAAGGTCCGTTGAACCTCTAAGATAACTTGTCGCCTCGGCCACATCTCCGTAACTCGCGTCGAGGTGAGACCCGTAGGAAAACGTGGCCACCAACATCGAACTCTAGTGGTCTCCGCCCCCTGTCAGCACAAGACTTTTGCCGGCTCTGAGCTGTCCTCATCCGATCTTGGATGACTTGGACCATTCTGGTCCTATAAGAGCAGATGTGATTTCTTCTTTTCCGATAAGAGAAATCCGGTCGCATCCCCTAGATGAACCACATTCTTCGCCTAATACAGTCAATCCCAAAATGGATTATACTAATCCATACCAAGGATGACGTCATAAGGCCTAGACGCTACTACCAAGAGATCCAACCATTAATCTCGCCTCCAAGGGTTGAGTCACACTGTTGGCATCAGTGTGTGGTCACTGGGTCTTCTCCAGTAGGTATCTCAAAGTGAGGGTCAAGTCAATGGTTTTTAAACCGGAACCTCTTAGTAACAACTAAAAGAGAGGACAGGAAGGAAAACGACACAAGAAAGGTGTCTTTTTTTAATTACGCAGCTCAAAGTACAGAGACACAAATCATCTACCAACAAACATCAACAACGCTAGAAGCATCATAAACAAAAGTCTCCAGGTCAGGAGCTAGTCCCGCTCTTGTCCATCTGCTCCTGGAGCTCCATGATCGTAGGCCTCAGCTGCCTAAAGCTGAGTTCTCCCTTGTCCACCAGCTCCCTGCAGTCTGGGTGGACCTCCTGTTGGTGGGGGTGGAAACACCTCGAAGCTTCGTCCACCTCTAGCTGCAGGGCGAGCTCCCCTGCCACGGTCCCCTGCTCCATGCGGTCCGCCTCGATCGATCCTCTACCTCTTCCTGGGAGGTCCTTCGTTCATCTACTGGTCATCCGTATGGCGGGTCGGACAGTCACGAGCCATGTGACTAACCCCGCCGCATGAGTAACACTATACGCTCATGGAAAGTCGTTGTCCACCCCGGGTGCCTCGCACAAACGATCCTGTGTCACGAGGTTGACCACCTGTAGGTCTAGTCCTCTTGGACCCCTACGCCATCTGTCTACTGCCCACTGCAGAAGACTTTTCCGCATGCCAGCTAGTGGTGGGTCCTGCTGTTGGAGACTGCTCAGCGAGGAAACTCTCCACTAAGAGGGCTCGCTCCAAC
This sequence comes from Viscum album, assembly GCA_963277665.1. Lineage (NCBI taxonomy): Eukaryota > Viridiplantae > Streptophyta > Magnoliopsida > Santalales > Viscaceae > Viscum > Viscum album. Next base: position 284,359,152 of record OY728167.1, read on the forward strand.
ACCCCTGTCTATGTCGGAATGCTATGAGAAACAAATGAAGCTCTAATCTCTCGCCTGAGCCCCTGCTCGAAGGTTCGGGACCTGAAGACTGGGTCCCGTACTATGTCCGTGGAATAGAACGAGAGATCGGTAAACCTCGCCACGTACTGGGCTACTGTCATGATGCCCTGCCGCAGCTGTAGTAGCTCCTGGATGCGCACCGCTCGGAGGGTGGCTGGGACGAACTCTGAGCAAAAAAGGCTCTCAAAGTCCGTCCAAAGGAGATATGCCTCGTCGCGCACCTCGAGCATCAAGCTCCATCATTTTCCTGCTTCCGCATGCAGGAGGCTCACTGCAAGGACCACCATAAGCTCAGCTGGTGTCCCTAATAAACGAAAAACTTGTACAACTACCTCCAGCCAATCCTCAACTGCCTGAGGGTCTGTCTCCCCACGGAACCTGGGTGGTCGCTGACGCTGAAACTCGTGCAGTGCACTAAGGTGAAGTGCACCGTCAGCGGCTGGGGCTGGTAGCATCGGTGGCTCGGCGGGTAGAGGTACCGCCGGTGCCTCTGTTGTCAAAGGACCCTGTACCGAGGCCTCATTACTCGGTGGGCTGTCATCATGCACAACTCTCGGAACCCTAGTTGGCTGCCGTCATGGGGCCATCCTGAAAGGAGACAGGTGCGCCACGGTCAGAACTGTATACCTGGTGAGCTGACACAAGTAATCACAATGAAAACTTGAAACACACATGCAATCAATGTTTTCATGTATTAAGTCTGAAATCAGAAGTCAGGGTCCTGGTGTATGGATACGTCGGCCGCCGCACCAACACTGGACTCCCTGGACTGATAACCGCACTCAATACTCTCAACACTATTGCTTCACATAGAAAAAATATCAGATTCCGGAGTTCTACGGTAGAACCGAACTCCTCTGATACCAATTTCTCACAACCTGTCCTCGGGGCCCGAGCCATGACTACCCCATGCCCGCCTTCCATAGGCCAGGGGCTGGCGACTAGCACCAAGGCATAAATCCTGGTAAAAAGGGAAGTCATTTCCTTTGTACAGTAAACAACCACCACAGAGCAAGCATGTGGTAGAAGTAAACACTATGTAGAAACTGAATACAACAGTAAGTGAGGAAAAGTAAGTGGGCTAGTATACAAACCCAAACTGAAAGTAAAGTACAACTGGAAGGGAAAAACAACAACTGAAAAGTAATGCCACAACATCGAGCTGTCCACTGGAAATCCCACATGAAGGGTGGGTACAGATAGCCTCCACTGCTCCTCGGGTCCAGCCAACCGCTCCGAGTACGTCCCGCCCAGTGGTCCACCTCCAGGTACCATCCTTCTCCGCAAGCCTCAACCACGATCAACACTGTTCGTTGTCTGCAACCAACACAACATAGTGCGGGCATAGCCCATGCAGGGGTGAGTATAAGCTACTCAATAGGTACCCCGAGACCCCCGAAGGTCTCCAAGAATACACAAAGGATAATCCACAAATGAAAGATACAATCATGACGTAACATCCGACACTGCTTAGGTATATTCCCATACATATATCTAAGTCATCAATTCTTGTTCGGCTCCAACATCCGAGCTCAAGTACAACCAAGTCCACACAGGAAAGAAAAACGTAAATCCACAAAGGATAGCTCAACTCAATCCTCAAAGGAAAGCAAACAGAATTCAACTCACACAGGTATACTACTTCGTCAGACGATAGAGATGATCAGATGTAGCCACTGATTCATTTAAGTCGTTGGACCCACAAAGGATCAGAAGGTACTATCCCCCGTAATGACCCACAAAGGATCAATCATGATGTTGAAACCATAGCTATTGGGAAACTCCTTCTATATCAAGTACAGTGGGTATGCCGCTACAACCAAGCGCTTCTCTCTAACCTTTGACAGCTGTAGTACTCCACCTATCGAGTACTGTGGGCCTGCTGCTACAACCACGCGCTTCCCACCATGGGTCTACCGCTACAACCAAGCGCTCTCCCTCATAGTCTCTAGAGGTACTCCTTCTGTTGAGTACCACAGGTCTGCCGCTACAACCAAGCGCTCCCCTGCCGTGCGTCTGCTGCTACAACCAAGCGCTCCCCCATGCTGCTACAACCAAGTGCTCCTCCGTTGTAGGTCTGCTGCTACAACCAAGCGCTCCTCCGTCGTGGGTCTGCCGCTACAACCAATCGCTCCCCCTCATAGCCTCCAGAGGTACTCCTTATGTTGAGTACCGCAGGTCTGCCGCTACAACCAAGTGCTCCTCCACCATGGGTCTGCTGCTACAACCAAGTGATTCCCACAGGGCTATCCATTAACACACCGAGTCGTTCGATTAGCAGGTGTCAAGTCTCAACCGGCCCTAGGGTTTTCGCACCAACATGCTCGTTCCGGGAGGGTCCGCTCCATGAGCCAAGAGGTCGATGCATCAACTGACATGTAGTCCTAAGTTGATGTATCCTAGAAAGTAATGTAGTGGTCACTACCGAACCCACGGAGGATTCTCGTATTGTCTTCATTGTCGTCGCAGACGCAGCCAGCTCTAGGGTTCCCGCACACAGCAAGCTCATTCCGGAGGGTCCGCTCCACGAGCCGAGAGGCTGATACATCAACTTACACCTAGTCCAGAGTTGATGTATCCAAAAGTTCTGTATCGTCAACAGGAACTCAATTCCACAGACGACGCGTCAATCAGACGCCCGGTCTGAGAGTTATTGTCTTTTTCGTTCAGGGGCCCGGTTGGTTTTTAAGGAAAAACCAACCCGACCGTAATCCACCTAGGTCCAAACCTCGGGCGGAGTAAGCCAAAAGATCCATCTCACTTATAGAAATCTGACAAAGTCGACGGCACGTCAATCGGACATCCGGAGCTCAAGATACGAGCGTTTCCGCTCCAAGGGCCCGGTTGGTTTCGTGTACGAACCAACCCGGCCGAACCCAAAGTATTCCGAAACCTTGAGTGCGATATGTCAAAATGACCATCTCGGTCAAAGGATCGCATCCCCGCTGAAGGTGCGTCAATCGGAGGCCCGTAGCTTACGTTATGAGCAAAAGACCAAAAAGGTCCGAAAACAGGGGGTCTGGGCCCGGACCGACCCGGCCCAACCCCCTTGGGTCATCCCGAACTGGGTCGACCCGACCTGGATCTAGGGCCGAACCTGCCTGGGCGCGACCCGGCCCCGCTGGCGCGGGCGCGGCCCGGTCGCCAGGTGGTCGGCTCGGCCAGTTACAACCGAGCGGTGCGGGGGCACGCTGCCCCCGCGTGAAGGATCCGCGGCCCCGCGTGGGGCCGCCCTTGCCAGCAGACGCGGTAGCCAGCCGTGTTCTGTCCTGCTTCGGTCCCGCGTGGTCGCGGGACCGCGTCTTCCACCGTGGATTCAGCTGCAGCGGTTATTTACAGAGGCGCGCCGGGCACCACCGCCTTCCGCCTCCGTGCCGGCGTGGCGCGCCGGCGGTTTGCTCCGCAGACCACAGGATGACTTACGGTGGTCGAAATTCCCTTCTGTCTTTGCCAAAGGCCTTCCCGGGGTCCGTTCATCACTGCGAGGACCTCACATCGCCCGTGCGGCTTTTTTTGTCGTCGACCGCCATTTCTCACACCAAGAACGAAAAGGGCGGTGGGTTCGGACTTGTTCGGTTGTCCGTACCCACCGCGTTAGTGGTGTTAATTGTCTCACAACAAATATTTAATCATACGCCACAGGTATAAATAACAAATATTTAAATGAATCAAACCCCTGCCTCAACGTTTTCGTCGAATGTGAGTTCGTCGCAGAATTGACCGTCGCGGAAGAAGAGGATCGTCGCGTCGCGGAAGGGGTGTCACTGTCGTCGTGGTACACGGCGTCGCGTCGACGATCTCAATCGGTTGTTGATTGAAGGTTGTCACAGGGAAGGAATGTCGCGGAAGAACGTCGTGAAAGGAGAATCTTTGGGGTCACGGTACACGGCGTCACGTTGTCGATCTCCGAAGGTTCGGCGTTCTTCGTCGCCTTTCGTCGAAGGTCGGCGTTCTTCGTCGGCGACAATGCGTTCTTCGCGTTCTTGGCGTTCTTCGCGAAGGATGATGAAGATAGAGTTTCTCCGAATCCTCTCAACAAGCCACATCCAAGAAAGACATGTGTTGGTCTTATTTTATTCATATGCCAACAATTTGAAAAACAAGTTAAGAAACGAACAATTAATTCGATGAATTAATGGTAATGACTTAACTTTCCAATTAATAGGGGCGTTAAGAATTTAAGAAAACGCATCGGTTGACTTTCATTTAAAAGAGGTTTTCGCGCGTGCGTTACTTAGAGGAATAGAAATGGTGGGGCTCATGCGGGCCCCACCTCACAAATATCCTACCAAGTGGGTAGGATATTTTGGGTTCCACCCTATCCGCTTAACTTAGCTTAAGTGGCTTTAAGTGTCTTTAAGCGAAATAAAATAAAGTTGCCGCACCACTTTATTTTATTTCTTAACTTAACCCCAAAAACAAAAAACCACACCATAGTAAACGCAACTTCGTAAAAAGGCGTTTCTAAGAAAATACCGGTGCTGCGATTCCATCGGTGCCCTCAGAATTAGATTCCGAGCACCGGTTCAAAAGTTAGAAAAACCCACTCGTTCGTTCACTGAACATACCTGATCCAAACTTCGGAAAATGATTCCGGGCACACCGAACCTTGGAACCAGGTGCCGTCAGAAACTGCGTTCTTGTAAAATATCAATGAAAATTAAGAAAAAAAATTCCTTGAATTTTACGGGTCTTTAGAATATAATCTTAAATTCATGCATGTTAAAAATGAGTGAAATAGAATAATTAGAATTGAGTACACTTCAAAAATATTGAATAAATAGATAACATTTATTAATTAAATATAAATTAATATAAAAAATAAGAACATATATTGACAGTGGTTGGTAGATAGAAAAATTCTAGCTTGGACAATAATGGTGGTGTCGACCTTGGCATTTTCGACCAGATAAAGTGATGGTCCACGACATGCGGTGATGGGTGATTGGTGACCGGGATGTGTCGTGCACAATGGCACAACAAAATTGGAATAACAAAAAAAAACAATAAGAAATCGAGTCTCATCTGTAGTGTCATCCATGGAGTTTTAGAGCGCCGTTCACACCTTTATAGGGCTACCAGATGAGATGAATGAGAGGGTATGTCATCTTCCATCAGGACTGGGCACCGTGCATCACTGGACAGGGCATTCCTTGTAGTGCAACCAAGTAAGGGTTGGGATCCTGATAATTTTTTTATCAATTCTCTATGGGAGGGACTATTCTATGGTAGCAGGTCCTTGGGGTCTTCTAGTTCATGTACTAACGCCATGTTCCTCTAGGTCTATGAGGCTTGTAAGGGTTCCCCCTCAACCCATTAAATGGGATAAAATAAATAAAAACTTTTTAGCCTTCAGTCTTGGTGAGTAAATAATACTACCTATAATAATATTAACAATAAACAAATAAAATTTATCGATTAACAAAAATAATATATTAAATATATCATGTTACTAAATAAAATTCTAAAATGAACATTAAAATTTAAATAAATTACGTAAATATTATCTGTATGTGTTTCTATATAAGATTTCATTAATTATGTAAATATTTTTGTGTGTTCATTATATATAAAAATGCATTAATTATGTACATATGTGTGTGAAATCAATGTAACACGCGTTTGATATATGTTAAATGGAAAAATCAAATGATATACAATTAATGTCCATTACATAATACAATTAGACAATATTTTCAATTTATATTTATTTTTAATCATAAACCATTATTCACTAAATATATGACTTATTTGTTGTATGCATAAATTATTTGTATTATATAAATCATAATTTAATGAATATTATATATATCACTATATATATATAGAAATATATATATGAATATATTTCTTTATTAAAAATATTAACTGTATTAGTGATTAATTAGGTATAAAAACAATTAAAAACGAATAATACATTAATATATTTTTAACTATTCAATTTTATTCATTTTCTATATTTTTATTTAATATATATTACTTATTACTGTTTCTAATTAATGAATATATATATATATATATATTAAATTTATTCATTTTTAGGCTTTTTAATTTTCTTCTATATATATATATTTTAATATATACTATTTATTAACATTTTTAATTTATATATATTAAATTTATTCATTTTTACTAGTAATTTGTTGGTTAATTTTTTTTTTAATTTTCTAATTTTTAAAACTTCTTTTTCTAATTGCTTAAATTCATTAATTTTATATATCTATATTTAATATATAATATTTATCAATCTTTATAATATATAAATATAGATATTAAATTTACCAATAAATATTAAATTAATATATTTTTTAAATATTTTTTAAATTATTTTTTATTTTTCTATGTTTATTTATTTAATTATTTAATATTTTTAATACTATAATTTTTTTATTATTTAAAAAATGTTACATTGTTCAGAGGTCTGGCCATGTATCGACCAGGTTGGTGCGAATGGTGGGTTGGGACAAGGATTTGGGGAAGGATTTGGGTGGCCAAGGCCCGCAAGAGCCTAAGAATAGGCCCATATAAATGTTTGTGGATAGTGAATGTAGGATCACATCCCCACATCCGGCTTCCAAGTTTCTGATGTGGTGGAATTCTTTATAACGAAGTGGTCAAACATTCACTATTTTGATGTGGGACTCACACGAGTGCACTGAACCTTTCTCAGCACTAAAAAACACTGATAAAAAGTACTCTTTATCTTTCCTAATAGTATTACACTGATTAATTTATCATTTAACATTGATTTTTTTACCAAGGATTAAGGAAGCCTTTATCAGTTAGTTTATCTAGCACTGATAAAGACCAACACTATATATTGCACATTTTATAGTAGTGCACTCACAAATAGGTAATGATTGTAAAATTCCTGTTTTCCGCCAATGTTCCACCTACACCTGATGATAGGTGGCACACTATGTAACTAACACAGTTATCTCTCGCTTCATCCCAAACCACCTATAATGACTGGATAAGTCACGATACATCTTGGTAAAACCATGATGCACAACCCAAATAGAGGCATGGGACTCCCACATCAACTCCTCCTGGATGTCTGTAGGAACCCAAACAAATCAGTGTTTTACCAAGATCTCATCCTCATAAATGATTCAACCAAGAGGTGGGTCATCACCTGTAACACCCTCCTGTTTGATCAATCCCTCAAAATATGATAGTTATCTCATCTAGATTGTCTCTTGAAGTGAAGAGGTAATTATCAACTATTCAAGTAAAAACCATTTGTGATGGTTCTGAACCTCTATATGCATCTGAGAAAATAGGACCATAAGATTTCACTCGCTAATAGCCTCATGAAATGTATATTTATTAGTCCTTCTTCTCAGAGAATCAACAATGGCATTCCCATTTCTAGGTCTATAAGAAATCTAAAAATTTAATGCATGAAGGTATTCAATACACCATCACTGACTAAGATTCATTTCATGCAATTTAAATATATACATGAGGATTTTTTGGTACGTGTACACTAAAAAACTATCTCCCAAACAATAATTCCTCCAAAAACACCGCACAAGAACTGAACCAACTAACTCGAGATCATGTGTAAGCTTGTTCCTCTCGTGTGACCTCAACTGAAGAGACATGTATTCCATGACTCACTCCTCCTACATCATAACTACTCATATCTCAATACATGATGTATCACAATAAACAATATAGATTCTACACACATCTAGAATAACTACGACCAGTCCGATACTGAGTTTCACTTTCAGCTTCGGAACGGCTATCTCTCATGATTATGACCATATAATCTTCACAACCTTATTAATAAAACCTGTAAGAGGTACTTCTAACATGAGAAGTCAAGTATGAAGTGCCTACAAAATCTACATATCCCCAAGAAACTCTATATGTGAAACATGTTCTTGGGATGATCCCAATAAACTATAGCTCTCACCTTCTTGGAGTAAACAGATACTCCAGTATCTGAGATTATATGACCCTATAAGTGAATCTTATCCCTCCAGAAATGGATGTTTGTGATCTTATCTTGTAAAAGATGCTATCTTAGTGTATCAAATATGATCTATAGATGATTGGAATGCTTGTGTAGATTGTGAGAATACCCCAAGATACCATCCATGAATACCACAATAGAGGAATCCAGTAATGGATAGAAAACCCAGTTAGTCAGTTCCATGAAAAATATTGGAACATTCACGAGACCGAACGATATAAAAAAAGACTCATATAGACCACACCTAATATTGAATGTTGTATGAGGTATGTCTAAAGGTTGAACACCTACATGATGATAACTCGATCTCAGATCAGTCATCGAGAAAACTAGAGATCCTTATAGATAGTCAAAGATATCATCTATCTGAGGTAAGGGATACTAGTTATTGAATATAAACTAGTTAAATTTATTTTATTCCACAAATAAATGAAGGGTTCCATCCTAATTTTGAATAAATGGACTAGCGTACACCATGGATAAATTCTAGGTTGTATAAACCCCTTTACTTCCAAGTACTCCAATAACCTCTTGAGCTCCTAAAACATAGTAGTAGCCATCATGTATTGAGGAATGGATACTTGTACTACTATGGGAACTTTCTCAATGGAAAAATCTCCCTCTATATCAAAATGTAGTCCAAAAACAAATTCGGGAAAACATACCTAAAAAAATCAACCACTAAAGGGAAATCTACCTAACACATTCCCTGATCATCTATATATAAGAATGAAATCTAGGTTATCATCTTACCCAAACCATGATTCATAAGTCTAGCTCATCTCTCCTACAAATCCCATTCACCTTTGTGAATAAAAACCCCTCCCTATGGTGATGTGAAAGTCACCCTTTAGTGAAAAAAATAAACAAAATCATTGAAGGGAACCAACCAATCCATCATTAGAATGAAATCAAACCCAATCATCTTGACGACTTAATGGTTACAAATGAATTGACACCTACCTATCTCAAGGGGGTACTCCCTGCACTACCATACACTCTATAATCGTATCCCCAATGGAGTACTAATTTTCATCACACTATAAAAATTTTTTACATAGATTCTATGGATCCCCAAAATAGCTATAGATATTTAATAATTCAATCCACCTATATTGAAAATAGTAGACACTAATATAGAGGATTCATGGACAGTAACTCTCATGGTAGAAGGTCTTTCAATTTTCTCCATAGCTATTAGCTACATTGAAAATATCTCACTTAAACTGTGACCCTGAGGTATCACCTAACTACCATGATCTTGTCTACTCTACTGGAGATGTGAGTATACTATCTAGATTCCAAGGACCAAACCACAAACTAGAAAAAATAGTCAATCGCAATCCAGCTCTATGCCTGATAAGAAGCTGTAGACCCTACTGCTAAACATAGAGTCGATGTAGGCCCTCTCTCACTAACTGTTAGAGGAAATGTCTTTCTAAATCATCGTAGATAGCCCATCCTACCACAAGTTCAACACTCGACTAAGACACTATCACAACAGATCCTCATGCTTCTATACCTCCCATACTAATAATAGCAAATAGAACTACTAACATTCATAATCTGGATGATATTATCCTCATGAGAGACCTCAGTCCATCTCTTCCAGCCACTAGACATGGATCAATTGGGCCGAGAAGATAATTTAACCGACACTACTCCCCATACCCCCTTAGGATGAATTCATTAATTAGTTTTTGATTTATTTTTATACATAATGTGGTAAGCTAGAATAAATTGACCTACGATTAGATGTCATACCTGAGACAATACTCAAATCGATAGCATTTGATAATTAATTAATAAACAAAACATGTGTGAAATTATAGAGCTCAGTAAAACAAGCATAATAATCCATGAAAGTCAATATTTCCTACTTTGTTTACATAAAATCTCTATATCAATCTAACCTCATCATCTTGGGAGAGAAATAATCATAAAATGATGTTGGGAAATACCTCCAAGTCATATCATGATGAAGATCCATATTATTAATCACACCCCACCATCTCCTGGTTTAATACCTAAGAATATATATAGAGAGCTTCACTCTCCTCAATTGGTGGTTTTAGGATATGATCAAATATCGATAGCATGGAATTCATCCATGACTCTGCATCTTTTGGTCGACCATCCTCTAAAAAGTTGGGTGGATGACGCTACTAGAACTCATGCATAAACTCTACCTTAGTCGGCGAAGGTCATGTTTCTCCATGAATGGTATACATATAGAGTAATAACCCATCTTGAAATTGGGCCACAGTACCCATATCAGGTATAATATGCAGTGTCGTGAGAGGCACTCCTAGAGGTTCTTCTAGTGTCTTAGGGAACACCACCTCTAGAGAATGGTCTTAGCCCCCCTCCTTGAGCACAGATAGAGACCATCATGGTGGAATGTATCTACAAATTTTAGGAATGCACCTCAATAAATGTTTTATAACAAATTATAATAGTTTTATAACTAGGGTAAGAACAATCTATCCTAATTACATGTCACACCCCTTTTCCTTCTCTTAAATCTAGTTCTGGGTACATAAAAATCGTAAGAAAATATAGAGATAGTGACTAGTGCCCACTACTAAGGTCGGTCAACATCAAGTTCTCTTCTATATGTCAGAGGGTTTGATATACAGATCTTCAGGTTCAATTTATAGATGTTAACACACTTTAAATATGAATAGGAATCCAAATTTAATTACATCCATTCATTTAAAAATTAAATTTATTTATAATTAATTATCCATTATGTAGAAATATTATTTAAAATGTTGATTGATATGGATCACCAATTCTAATTTATAAGGGCACATACACCTTATAAATTGATGTGTTGTGTCCATTTTATCCCATCCAGTCATGTATAAATCTATTCATGAAATGTTAGCGCATTTTCATGGTTATAGAAATAAAGGCATTGAAACAAGATGTAATAAATGAATGCAGTAATATAAAAGTGGCATATAATAATGCATGGAATATTAACTCTGATGTTCCTATTATAATTAATGATGAAATATTTCCCTCCTATACCAGGACAAGGGTAAAAATATGTTACTATAAAGAAAATAAAACATAAAGTGCATCACCCAATGGTGAAATAAATTCAACAGTAATAATCCCAACTGAGAAAAACATATCCCATCCTAGAAAATTTTGTTTTTCCCTATACATGGATTAGATAATCCCAAGAAGAAATCATTTAAATATTCTAACACGTTTCTAATATCCATTTTAATTTTCTCAAATGATAAGAAAAAAGAAAATAAACCACTCTGATACCACTTTGTGGTGTGCCGAACCCGGTTCACTCAATAGTAACTGAACCTAGTTTACCACATGGCAAAAAGTGTTCCTCCCTATATGCTAGAGAATAATAACTAGTAGTGTGGGTCCATGGTGGAACATTGATGATACTATACCCTTTTGTTCAGAGTGTAAAACAGAATTTTAATTATAGAAATCAATAGTGGAAGAATATGAAGTAACTGAGCATATAAAGAGTAAACGTCCATCATATAAATAACCATGTAATCTCATATGATAGTATCATATAAAATGATGATCATCACATGCTATAAAAATGAAATTTAATACATGGAACATGAATCTTGTATAATACATGAATAAAAAGTACAAAATCACTAAAAAGGAACTATCCCCATATAGAATCATGATCCAAAACACAGTCCTGTTGTCCTCTACTCTTATGAAACAATCAATCAAGCATCGACAAGAGGGTGCTTGACCCAATACCTGACTGCATCCATTAAATTATTCTATATACCCAAAAACTTCCAGAATAGGGTATAAGATAACACATACTAGGACATAACAAATAGTGATTATAATAGGTCCATTCTATGCATATTAACTGAATTAGTGTATACATATAAAATGTGTACAATTAATAACAGTATATGTGAATCTATCCATTCCATAAAGTCTCATTATGATCAAGATACTAAATAATAAGGTATATATATAAGGAATAACAAGTATCATCAATGGACTACAGATGGTAATCATGTTTCAGACCTACATGGGTCATGGTCTATGAGCTAGTAATGTCCATGTAAACAGAATAAACTAGCTGAAATAATTAAATAGGATCCAAGGAGTGGGAATGTCAAAGGCATCCAAAAGGGTTATCAGATCCAAGGAGTAGAAATGTCCATGGAATCCTAGCATGTAATGTAAACTAGTGAAATGAATCCTTGAAGTAGAAATGCAAAAGCCATCCATGTAATCTATATAGATAAGATCCAAGGATTAGAAATGTCCAAGGCATCCAAATAATCCATGTAACTAGGATCCCATAAGTAGAAATTTCTAATTCATCCTATTGGTTTATCAAATCCAAGGAGTAGAATTTTCCAAGGCATCTGAACATATCAAGTAAATTAAGTAATTGGATCCAAGGAGTAAAAATGTACAAGGAATCCTATGTATTTCAGATTCATGGATTATAAATGTCCATGGAATCTATGTGGGTCATCTGTACCATACTAAAAAACCTCCATTATCAGTATACCCATCTCATTAATCATTTCATCAAAGAATCCATTAATAAATTCATTAATCAATTCATTAATACCCTTATAATGTCATATCAGCTGGGGAATTATACATCTAATACCTTTCATATACAAATGAAAAGGCAATTCATGGTACATAAAAAAATTAATGATTCTTATAATTACCATAATCAATTATCAATTATACAATGTGTGATTAACCCACCCCAAGGGTACCATAATACTAATAAAAATGTGGATAACACCCCATGGGTGGGTAGAGATGATTTCAACTACCTACAAACATATATAAACATGTCGCGACATGTCCTAGATAATTATTTATCCATTAAATCAAAATTAAATTAATTTTGGAAGCATCACCAAGATTTTCTTGTGTGTGGCACAATGATAACAAGCTATAAACAACTAAAATGTTACGGAAAACTTATATACCACCCTAACTTATCATGGTATAAGAACTAAAATATATTCGTAGATTCAGATTTGGTCTCATTTAGAAAAAAATGGATGAATTGATGAATTACCTGAAACTAGGTCATAAGATCCTGCACCAAAATAACTTCTTTTGGATAAATACAAAAGATTCATGGTATATGATAAATATAGATGTCACTAGCATGCATACAACAAGACCAATGATGAGTGATTTGAATTCCGTATTAGAGGGTTATGGAAAATAACATGGTAGGATTTTATGAGAGCTTCAATGAGGATATAGGGTGGCCACTTCTATAAAAATAAGGAAAAGAATGAGATGGTTGAACATTTTACGCATTAAGGGAAAATGGTACTTTCCCCTCTAAGTACGAGGTCTCATGGTTTGGCCACACAGTTGGACAAAACATTCTTTAACCATTTTCCCTTCACTATTTCAATTCCCACATCACAATATCAGTCTACACTATTAGAAAATCCAAGCATTGATTGTGCATTTGTTTCCTCTAGTAAAAATACTACATCACTTTCAAAGGCATGTGGTCCCTATTACACAGTTTCATTAAACTGTGTGGCCCTAGATATTGGGATGAACCAACCCACATGGTTTTCCCAAACCATGAAGTCTGGGAATCATGGTTTCTAATAACCATGCGTCTAAGCTACCTTCTACAAAAACCTGAGATTTGGGGTCCAAATAAGCCCCAAACACACTTGTTTCATCCATAGCCTCACTAGGAATTCACATTAGGTCAAAATAAAGGAATTAAAAAAAGGGTTTCTTAACTTATAAAAAATTAGGCATATTACATATATACTGAATAATATATATATATATAGTCAATCCATCATTAAAATCATCAGTGATTGGTGTTGATGGAAACTGAATTACATCGGTACACGAGGCAGTATTCCTCTGTACACACGAATGATGATTTAATTTCCCATTTGATGGAAATGGATATTGGTATAGGATATTCCAATAAAAAAAATCTATGTATATGTTATATACTTATTCTCTAATATTATCATATATTAAAAATATTTTAAATATTTCGAAGAAGAAACAAAAAAATTGTTCAGATAATAACAATACATTTTCGTTATTGAACCTTTTAGGCTTACAACAAATGCCTTCCTATGAGGGTTTTCTAATAAAAAAAATTCCTCTAAGATTTGGTATGGGAAATAATGAAGTTATTAGTTCGGGGAATAGATAAAACAAAATGATTTTGAAGCGTGAATAAAATAGGATAGGATGTTCCATTTTTTAAGTTATTGGAGTGCACTATTTGAATTTCATAAATTATTTAACTAATGTAAATTAGATTTCATATTCAAATGGTTGAAAATTAATATAATTAGAATATAGGATGACTATGGGTAAATCTCAAATCACAAAATAATATTTGGAAAAATCTATACTTTTTTGTTAACCTTATCTCTTTGTTTAACCTGCGGTATCCCTTTCTGACGATTACTATGATAACATTGTTTTCAATCTTTAGGGGACGTGATATATTATATAAAAAGAAAATTGGACATTAAATAGAAAATGGATGATATTTTAAACCCTATTACGATCTCTTAAATGAAGTTAGGATTTTTAGTAATTTTAAATAATTTAATTAAATATTAGTTATTATAAAATTTCATTATTATCATTTTTGGGACTATTCATTTAATTTGACATTGAAAAAAAAGTGACCACAAGGAATTTTAATATATCCCATTAAAACATCTATAACATGTTATTGTTATGAAAAAAAATTCATGTAACACTATAATTAATACAAATTATATTAATTTTACTATTTTTTAAATTATTTATTTTATTTTTCTATTAATTGAATAAATACTGTGTCGTCATTTCATAAGCATTTACAGAAATTAAATAAATTAAAAAAATTATAAATAAATTAATAACATTAAATTAATTCCATTATACTCAATAAATCCATTAATATTCATTCACAACTTTCTTTTTCCCCTTTTTGAACACATTATGAATATTTAAAAGCAAGTGGATGACATTTTGTCTTTTTATTTATTTAAATTATTATATATGTCACATTCATAGACATGTATCCTATAAAAAAATAACAATAAATCCTAATATTATAATGATAAAAAATATATTCATCCAATAATATTAAAGATGAAAAATTGTGTCCTTATCACTTATTTTTAACCTAAGTTAACATGTTTTATCTTTTTATCATGTTGACAATCTTTTACTGTATTAATTATTCATTATGAAAAAAAAGTAAGTTAAACTTATTAAATAATATTGATTTTATTAAATTTAAATATGGAATATATTTTTCCAAATTCAATTTCTATAATTGGAAGATCTTAGTTTAAAATTATACCCAAAAACATGACAAAAGGTGGTTTTTTAGAGAAATTCATTTTTCTAGTAATTTGATGATATTATATTAATTTAAGACAAGAAATGTTATTTATATGAATATAAATTAATATTAATATAAAAATGTTATATATTTTAATTTAAATAATTCCTTGTTAGGGGATATTTTAATTAATAATTTTTTTTAAACTCTATGCACTTAAAAACAGTTTTGAGAAAACTGTGTTTTTAAGCATAAAAATCCATTTATACCAAAAGCATGAAAATTTCTTATTAAAATGAAATTAATTATATTATTATAAATAAAATGGTTCATATTTCCCTTTAATAATAAAGTCAAAATATAACGGGGCTTTTAAATTTCTTTATTTAATGAAAATAAATGACATTATTTTAAAAATTAGTAATTTTCACTTTTCACCGAAAAACCAATAATTTTATAAAAATACAAGAAATACCCCCTAAGATAATTTTGGTATTATATTTTCAAAAATTAATTTAATTTAAATAAATTTTAATATTTTTATAAATTAATTAAAATATTTTCTCCCAAAAAAGAAATAAAATCATTTTAGAAGAAAATGAATTTTTTAGGAATAAAATTTCGTTATTAAAAAATTATTCTCTTATTACCTATAAATTAAAAACATATTTATATTTAGTATTATATTTATATCTATTTGATAAATAAGGTATTCATAATAATACCCACCAATATAAGAGCTATGTTATAATAGTGATATTTAAATAATAATATTTCATTGCCTATTTCGGTTCGGTGTTGCATGTATTATATGCTATGGAAAATTGTTCTATTTTAAAAATATCGGGTTGTTAAAGTATTAACTTGTTCCATGGAAACATCCTATTTATTATATACATATAAGGATGTACCTTCTTGGAAATCTACACAATCTCTACTTTATTAAAACATTAGGTTGTCATCCTATACTTAAACTTATCCCCATGGTTTTCAACAGAGTTCACTAATCCTAATCTATAAAAAAACTAATCCCTTATTTGATACTAAATAAGGGGACTATACAACTTCATACATAAATATTTCATCATTAGAGATGAATATGTTGTACAATTTATAATAAAACCTGCTTGATGATCATAATGGTTTTGTGTCAATGGAGACTAGATCCATAAATAATTTATTTCATGAAAGAACTTTAGTATCTCCAAAAATTTATTCCCACATAGTAAAATTATTATACATAACCTACATAAAACCTTGATTTATATACTAGGAAAGGAAAAATAATAAATGGTTATCTTAGTTACTTAGTAAGGGTAAACATGGAAGATATCAGTCAGTGATCATGTGCAAACATAAGATAATCATAAGGGTATGAGATCATGATCATAACATAAAAATATCATACCAAATATATCATAGATCATAAGATTTAGTCATCGAATAAAATATTATCACTTCAAAATTCATGGATCATAAGAGTAAGTAATCATTATAAATTAATCACAACTAATGATAACATATCATAAGAATTATAACATTTCAGAGGAATTTTCTGATTCAATCATATGTATAATAAAAATAATATCTTCACAATCATGAATTAATCATGGAATTATTTAAAAAATTAATTCCAAAATTCTATAAGGAGTATTTTATATCTAGTTAACTCTGTCATCTCCTAGGAGTTTATTGACTCCATCATGTCTTAGGATTTTCTTAATTTTATCATCTCTTCGGATATAATTGACTTCTTCATATCTTATGAGTTGCTTAAATATTTAATATCTTAGGATTTTCTTAATACTTTCATCATTAAAGAATTAATTTGGGATAAATATTATTCTAGGACCACACAACACATAATTATAATCCATTTATATGTATTTATAAGATCATAGAACATTAGCCATATCATCATATCACGACCTATGGAAAATAAAAGGGTTTAAAAATAATCTCTTGATAATAATAATAAACCATATATATAATTAATAAGGATGGTATCATTGGATCATATCCCTAGTAATGTATAAGTAACATCAGACAACGTTATCATAGATGAAAAAAATCTTTGAAATATCATTGGAATATTTCTTGAAAAAAATAACGTCTTAAATTTGAAATCACCTATTTAAAATATAAAAAAATTAAAAATATTATAGAAAAAGTTCTATTTTAAAACTACCTTGTAAATTTGTAATGGAAGATTCAATTCATTGAACATTCATGATGATTTGAAATTTTGTTCATATAGTATTCATTAAAACAAACATTTAGTTTACACCTTTGGAAAAGGGTAACTAATTTAGTAAATGTCAAGAAAATTATTTATGAAACTATTTATATAAATTAAAACATGGGTAAAATGAAATTAAAAATAATTTTATCGTATTAAAAATATTTTTGAAGACACTATAGAGAACGTGTATATATATGATAAATATTCTTGACTAAATAGTTGAAATAAGATCAGATTTTCATAAAAAAAATTTATGATCAATTTTTTGTACCAAAAAGATTGAAATAATACCAAAACATTAAAAATACAGAATAATAATAGAAAAATAAAATAAAATATATTTTCAAATAAATATCTTGTAATTTTCCTCAATGTAAATTCAGGAATAAAAATTGTGAATAATATGAGATTGAAACATAAATCCCTTAAACAATTCTCATATTTCTCCATAAGTGTTAAAACCTCCATTAAAAATATATATATTTATTATAAATATATTATAGAAAAATAATAATATATATCTAACCATATATGATTTACATATAATATCTTCTCCCTTATTTATTAATTTTTATTTATTAATTTCATTATTTCAGGTGAAAACTGCTTCGTTTTTAAAACATGTTTCAATTCGGAAGTCATGATACTTATACATTGATACTTTTTAAATATTATCCATAATGTTAGTAATTTCATAATTATAATATTTATTTATTATATACACTTTATAACTATTCATCTAAATTGGTGATGACAAATGAGTTACATCCCTTTGTCGTGACGGTAGTCCAAACATAAGTGTTAGTCATGTTTCTACTTTTCATGGATGGAAATAATTAAAAGTAAATAATAATTAAACATTATAGATAAATAACAATATCATATATATCATATATATTCATAAAATCTATCTTTATAGCTATAAATTATATTTTTTGAGGAAAAATGAAATGCATTTCTTCTTTGATGTGGTAGTCCCCACATATGCACGAGCGATGTTTTATTTTCCCATATGATGGAAATGAGGTGAATAATGGTTACTAATTAATCATAATAACAATTAATTATATTGAATATAATTAATTTATTATTTTATAATGTCTATAATAGATTTACAGGAGGAATATGAAGAAATAAAATTGAAAGTGTCAGGTTAAGAGTTATACATCTTCGTTGAGAATCCACCATTGGATTACACTTTAAGACTTCAAAGGATGGTATTTTGAAAATACTAAAAGCTCTAGAACATGGGTAAGGAACATATTGTGGTATTATTGTAATTATTGGATGATATATAGGGATAAAACATTTTTAATAAAGGAGGATAGGAGGATCACTTTTATATGTGAGGGGAGGGGCACCCATGGAATTATATAGAGTATTAAATTAATATAAATTAATTTTCAATTAAATTTGGCTATAAATTGATATATTTTTAATATATGATGATAATAAGTATAAATAATCTCATAAAATAAAATTTATACAATTTTAGGTTATTTTTTAACCCTTATCTCATTATTTTAACCCCCCCATTAACCTTTTTGACAATTATCAAGATATCAATGTTTTTTTACTCTTTAGGAAGAATAAAAGTTAATATAAAAATAAAACTAGATAATAAGTGGACAATGGTAGATATTTTAGACCATATGCCTCTCAATTTTAGAGTGATAATATTTTTTTTTATTTTTAATGATTTTTTAAAAATATTATTTTACATAATATACCATTAAAGTCATTTATGGGACTATTCACATAGTTTGACTTAAAAAACAATATTGAAATGGAATTCGAATCCAAAAAAATTAATAAATAACTATATTATTATATTAATATAAAAAATAAAACAACAATTCATCCAAATTGTTTCACTTTTATTATTTTTTAAATCATTAAGTTTATTAATTTTATTACTTGAACAAGTGTTGTGTCGGCATTGTGTAAGAATTTACGGTAATTATTCCATCATTAAAAATTAAAAATAATTTTTCATAATAATTTTTTTTATTCATATATTAAATAAAAATTTATAATATAACATATTATATATTTATCCCTATGTAAAAATATTATAGATACTAAAACAAAGAGGGTGACATTTTTTATTTATTCTTTACATAAAATAATATTAAGGTCATTACCAAAGTAAGGTGGAAATAAATTTTCATTAATTTGAATAGAAGATGATTAAGTTAAAATTGAACCTATCCAATGAAATAAGGGCATAATTTTTGTATATTTATGTGCCGTATCCAATAGTTTTAACCATATTTTACCCATTTCACCCTTACCTAGGGAAAAATATTTACCATTGTTACTATAAACAATGAATAGAATAAATGGAGACTATTTAAAAAAATTATCCTACTGATTATAAATATAAAATCCATTATTCATGGATAAATTTATATAATTTTATGAAATCCCTTTTAAAATAATCTGATAAAATGCAGCAAAAACCATTTTCTAAAAAATGTGTTTTTAAACCTAAAATTGGATTTATTATTTTATCATTCCAATTAGAAACCATTAGATAAATATTATAATATTTGATTAAATATAATATACATAGATAATTAAAATCATTCATCAATAATGATTAATTTATTTTTTTTATTATAAGAAAACATTTCATGAAAAAAATAGTTTTTTAGAGAAAAAAATATCTTTTTAATTTAAAATGATATTATCAATTTATAACCAGTGAATTAATTCTATAAATGTGTAAAAAATGCTTCATAATAATTTTTTTATTCCTATTACAATCTTCCCATCCATCATCTAGGAAATAAATAACATCTCAAATGGTAATAATGTAACAATATAACATTGTTCCTTTAAACCTATAGTTGTGTGTAAACTAATATATCAATGAAATTTAATTTATTTAAAGATAAACATATCATAAAATATTGAGGTGCTATAGTGTGTGTCTTATGAAAACATAAAAATCATCAAGAGATCTTAAGGGAGAATGTGTACTAATATTGTTCCTGGTATGCTCATCTGTTTGTATAATTCTTGATTTTTGAATGAAATTCTTTGATGTTAGTGAAGATATAACAGACAATATTTTTCATTGTAATTTTTAATGTCTTTTTATTCATATTTTATTATGTGTACATGGGGTCAGATTAAATCTATGGTTCCATGGTAATTAAAAAAATATTTTTTTGGAATAATATAATATATTTTGTTTCATTTTTAATCATGATGAATCACTAATATCTCATAAACATGGAACTGGATAAAATTTTACTCAATAAATTTGTAATTAGGATATGGGGGTTTAACTAGAGTAAGTGACATTCACATTAAATTTTGGCACCCTAGACCATCCCATTTCAAGACATTAAATATTTACCTAGTAATCTATTCCTAGCACTATAAATATACTATTTAATACCTTTTATTAGGGCCATTCACCATTGATGTACAAAAAAAGAGAGAGATTATGTTTTAAGAGATCATCGAGGAGATGACGATGAATCCCACAAAGCTGAGACAAATTTATGAGGCAATGATGAACAAATATAAAGGCATAAATTAATGCATTGGTCAAGGAAGGTATTTTCTATTTATATTTTATCAATTATTCACAAAAAATATTTCAATTAACGTTCTTAAATTATTTTCATTATGTTAATCATTGTAGAAAAATTATACAAGTTTATTATTATTTAAATTTTTATATTTTTTCATTTTTAATAATTTATTTAAAAAAGGTCATATAGATAGATTCGTTGGTCATTTCTCCCTCTTCCTCATATTGGACACATGCCTAGTGTAGATCAGTGCTACTGGAAATGGATGATGGAACATCATAAAAGGAAACCAGGATTCCTTAAATTATCACAAATCATCAACCCTCTCTTCTCTATCTCTTTGTTTCTTATATCTCAAGTTAAGAACAAACCCACTGCTAGCCCATTTAGTGTCTTTATGTTTTAATGAGGTTTTTATGTTAGATGGTTATAGGGAAAAAATCACAATAATATTGTGTTATGTTATGGGAGGTAGTGGAATTAGGATATGAAAGTAACTCATCATTAAGGTAAAGGTAGTAATGTGGAGTGATAATTTGATTTGTGTGGGGGGAACATCATGGAGGGTCTTAGAAGGCGATCTCAAGCACAATGTGGGAATATTGAGGTGGTGGGAAAACCAATAAGTGGATAGTATATTTTGGTACTATGGTTTATGGAAAAGAGAAAACAATCACCTGACATGAAGTCATTAAACACATTTCTTATCCCATATCAATCAGTTGCTGGGGTTTTGTGGTAGGGAAAACAACATGATTTTTATTTACTGAGAACATTCCATGTCCATTTAATGACACATCCTATGCTATAAAGAAGTTCAAACCTAATTGTTTCTTTAGTAATGAAAATAATTTTTGGTAGGAGAACACCTAGTTTTTTTTAAATTTATGATGGTGATTAGTTGTAGAAACTCAGCCAACCCATGAGTCCCATATACCATTTATCCGAAAAAAAATTTGTGTAGGTCAAAATGACACAAATTGGTTACGTAATTATACATCCAATTTTTTCTCTGGATACACATATTTAGTCAAGTATAGTACATGTTTTTTATTTTCTATTTTCAAATAAACTTCACATATTCTCACCAAAGTGTCATAATTATAGAATTTAATATTCCATTGTGATTATTTCCCCATATAATAATAAATGGTATAATATTATTCACTGATAGAGTCATTTTTCAATGTTATTTGGATATTTTTTGTATCTTATATTTGAGATAGTCATTTATTGAGTTCCTAGTATTAGTACTCCTCTGATGACATGTGATAGGGTTTTATTTCATTGAATATATTTTGGATTAAATACACCCCCTTGTATTTGAGGAAAATTCCCTTCATTTAATATATTGGACTAGGTAATACACTGATTTTAGTCGTTTTGATATGTCTTGGGTCCCCTATATGACTAATGGAGTCTGGAACTCCCCCACAAGATATGGCATGATTCCTTAATCCATAGGGTCATAACTCCCTTGATCGATATAAATTTTCACTAGTGAGGTATATATCCTCCATTATGGTCAGTACAGCGTCAACCAATATTCATACATCGGTGAGGTGAAGGTCCCCTACTATGGTCTTAGATATATGGCGTATAAGTAATAAGGGGGGGGGATAGTTTGGGTGGTTCAGGTCTTATGATTTATTGAGAATCCCTATATTTCTATAAGATATGGCCTTATTAGAAATGATCTTTGATGACTAAGGCCAACCTAAGTCTCTATATTTCCCTGTACTTAATTTATATTTTGGTTCTTTTTTGTTTTTTTCTCCCTATATCTTAATTTATTAGTTATCTTTATGTACCACCAATTTGTTTTCAAAGTTTCTTACTGGGTGTTTTTATATATATTCACCCTTTCATGTATATCATTTCCCAAACTTGTTGTTCCTATGCAGATGTTTTACATTTTTTAGGTGACCATGGTGGATGTGGATCTCATGGATGTGGTTCTTAGTTTTTAATAGGTGATGTTTATAGTTGAAGATCATTCCAATAGTCATTTTGGTGAGGATGTACTTTCCCTTTACCATAGTTCTATCATATATTGAGACATTTGTCCTAAGTATTTACTTTATTTTAGAGTTTCCCATGTTTTTTTGGATAGTTGGTGTCTCATTCATGTATATTAATTTACAACAGATTGTATTTATTTATGTTATTATTGGTATTAGTTTTATTGAATTGTGTTGGGAATGTGTAGTTTGTTTCATATTTTCAATATTACAAGACCTCCCATATGTGATATGCTTTATTGGTGATGGTCGCCACCACCATTCCAGCTGGAGGTAGGCATGGGGTGTCATAGCTTGACTAAATTTTAATTTAGGTTGGTCCCTAATAAGTTGAGATGGATCATGTTATTTCTAAACATAACAGTTTTTTATTTCTTAACCAGATATTTCAAAGATGATATATTTTCTAAGAAGGTTGTGCGAGTATGTTTGGAATTATATAAGATCAATGTGTAACAGATAAAATATTATACTAGTGAAATTAAAATTGAGAGTCACATTATACCCTAAAATATTTCAGGATATATTAGAGATCATAGGTAATTCAAAGAGTTAAATGTTTTTACTATAACAATATCAACAAATTTTTTATATATAATGGTTCTAAGATGGTGATGATGAACTTAAAGGTAGTCCTATATTTAATTTTTTTCATTAACATCATTGTATAAGATGTTTTGAAGTGAAGTGGTTATTTTAATTTTTTTAAGAGTTTAATATTAGGAATATTATTAATACATTCACTATTATTCAAACAATATTTATTAATATATTTTCCTCACTAAAGGAGTTTACTACGAGGTTTTATCAAAAGGATTCAAAAAGATGTAACATTGATTACATATAGATATAATTTATTTAATAATGTCATAAAATTATAGCTAAAATCTGTATTCTCAAACAGTCTATCTTGTAGGATATGGTTTTTCATGTGCTTATGTTTAGTTTTCATAGTGTTTGTTAAGGAGTTTAAGAACGTATAGTGTATCGTATTAAATAATAATAGTCCTAAATTTATTATTCATTCAAGTAGGACTCATATATTACATGAAGTTAATTTAAAATTAAACTCTCAAAGTACAAATTTTAGTTATCCATAACTGACGTTTGTCTAGAGTATTATAGGTTCAAATTAAATGTTAATTTTAGTGTGTGTAAGATTTTTTATAGAGATATGGAATATTCTCATGAGATACAAAATGATTTTTTTGGATGGCCAATAAATTATACCATATAGTGTACAATAGCTGGTGTATTTGTCAAATTATGGTTTCATGTTTCATACTGAATTCCCATACATAAGTTTAGATATGATACTTAGCTTCATAACCTTCATACTTTGATACCTTTCTTACTCTAGTCTTGAGGTTGATTAAATCAATGGTGGTTGGGTATAACACTAATCATGTCATTGACTAATGTTTAACCAATATTGGAATTTTCCACTAAGGTAATAATTATTACATTTGGTCCCTCAATGGAAATTACTGATGGAATTTATAATCATACATAGTTAAGTGACATGTGATGCACTTTTCTATTAGGATGAGGGGAATGTTATGGGCTTATCTATTGGGATAAAAAATGTGATGTGTTCATCAATATAGTTAGTATATGCCTAAAGAGTCAATAAAATATGAGTGGATCTATAGTATTGGCATATTCTATGTCATGAGACTACTCAATGTCTTGGATAAATGGATTGTATGATTATATATACTTTTATATGACACAACTTGGTACATGATTTTGGAGATACATGTCTTTGATGAAGATCGTGATGGATCCCTTAGTAGCTTGAGTAAATTTTATTCTATGATATAGGCCACTCTTTGATTATATTTATTGATTGGATAATTTGTAATCATTTTTAAATCTACAAATACTCAAGGTTTTACACTCCATGGTTGCTTTAATAAGGATTAATCATTATGATTTTTGAGAGATACTCTAAAAAGTGTTTTGGAGTTTAACCAAATTGAGATTTGGATGGATATTCATAAATAATTTAACATGAAAAAATATATTGTCTGATTTTTTATGTCATTTCTAAAAAAATGAAATATCCCAAAGGGTTTTTCAATATGGTTTCTGAAGGATCTGGACACAGTGGAAGCGTGGTGGTTGGGAGTGCCCAACTTTTCTTTTTTCCATAATCGATGAACAATATCGGATTAGTGTGTTGATGAACACTAGTATCCAGAGATTAAAATCAGTGATTTAGATAAAGAGAAGAAAAGTGATGGATCCGGGAAATAGGATATTTCACATCATGTTTATAATTAATTTATTAATTTCTGAAGAAATTAAATACATGGGTCTTAGGTACTTTCTTCATTGATGATCGATGATCATCCAGAATGACCCTTATGAATTTCCTTTATTGTACTTGTGAGGATCCAAAGTAGAATCCCTATAGTAAGGATCCACTCATGCTCTAACGGTCTCTAAATAACACCACTCATTCTCTGAGTGCTAGTGTGGTGAAGAAAATTTCTTTCTTCCGTCATTCTTGATTGTTCGTTCTTCGGTCTTGATGAAATTCTCTCGTTCTTGAGAGGGAGATATAAGAGGATTCGATAGAGAAATTTTTTGGCTCAACAATTCTAAATTCACTAGGGTTTGGAATAATAGACGTACTGACCTATCAATCGACTTGGGGTTTCAATTTCATTTTTAATTGATAAACAATAATTAAATGAATTTATAACTATTAGAGAAAACCCAAGCCACATAATAACATTAACAACACCCTTATTTGTGGTGCACCAACTTATGAAAAACAGAACCATATATGAAATCCCATAACACATAATGATAATAGTAGTATTATTATTATTTCTTACACCAACTAGATAAACATTATTTACCAACATGTAAATTATTAATTTATCAATAGACCCGGTCATGGTATTTTTGAACTCCTCTTCTATTTATTGAACACCAGAATAAAATATTTTATTCTATGAAATAAAAAAATTTATTTAAAAACTAGTAAATAAATTTTTAATAAATATTCAATAAAATAAATAAATATATTTTATTCACAATCCGTTGAATAAATGTTTATTTAATTTACGCTGTCATTTTAACTTGAATAAAATTATTCCTCGGTCTTGAGAATAATATTTATTCCATTTATTAAATTATAATATAATTTAATCAAAACCACCAGAAACATTTAGTGTGTGAACCTCTAGAATTATTTCTCATTAACATTAGGAGGGCTTGCCTAAAGTTCAAGATTTCTGTCTAGTAAAAGGGTCAAGGCATCAAAGATAATAAAATTGAAGTCACAATGACAACATCCACATACGAACACTCATTGTGTAATATAATCCCTTTATCTCAATATCTCATCAAGCATGTTTCATGATAGTCTCATTAACCTATATGTTTGATACATCATTATTTTACTACCTGAAATAAACTTGTCATTACACAATTTCCTTGGAATTTAGGGTGATGGTTCGATTTCAATCAAAGGGCCGAGATATCAAATTCCTTAAATGGAAGGGACATATCCTTCCTTACCATATCAATTAATAACATGTCACTCATGATGCACCCAATGTACCATACATCCCTCAACATATGGTGTGACAGTTTTTGTCAGTAAATCAAAGTGCACGAGTCATGACACGTGTTAATGATAATATTAAAGTCTATGGACAGTTACACATTCTCACAAATAGGAATATCCAATGACACCAAAATAAGATGAATTCCTGCTGGCGGGTCTGTTCTCATAATCTCCCATCTTGGAGATTACCATGTGGGAACCTCAAGAGAATAAGTATCATCTTCTTAGGATTATTCTCACCTGAAGTTATTTATACAACATGTACCATCATAGTATGTCATCCAACCGTAAAACTATAATTAATAATATTTTCATATCACTTAAAGGATCTCATCATAGCGAGGAACTTCTAGGACTTTATTAACACGAAAAATACTCAAGGATATTATTACATTATAGTCATGCAGAATAATGAAAAATATGTAACAAGATGATTAATATTTAAATACATTAAATCTTAATGTAATCAAAGTACTAATAGTTGGTTCTGGGAAACTAACTCCAAAAATCTCCCACTTGGACTAGAGCCAACTGCCTACGACTTTCAGTCAACTACACCTCACAAGATGATCATGTTTCTACTAAGTCAAGGCTTTAGTTAAGGATTCCTCCATGTTGTATTCCATGGTAATACTACTCACTGTAACTTTACCTCTCTATGAAATATTCCTCAAGAGATGATACTTTTGATGTATGTGCTTCATCCGCTGATGTGCCCTTGGCTCGTTTGCGAGAGCCACCACTGCAGTATTATAATAATAGAGTATGATGGGATATTAACTTCTAAGAACAACATATAACATTTGGATAATGTTTTGTATCCATAATTCTTCATTAATTGCCTAAAAATTTGTGATATACTCAAACTCTACTGTATAATTTGTTGCCTCAACTTTCTTTTAGGTCTTGCAACTCCCAGCACCCCCATTAAAAGTAAATATATATCCCATTTGTGACTTCATGTCATCTTGATTAGTTTGGAAACTAGTATTTTCATAACCTTTGATGACTAGTTCCTCATCTACTCCATAAACCAGGAACATATCCTTATTACTCCTTAGATACTTAAGGATAATTTTGACTGCCATCCAATGGAGGTCACCTGGATCAACTTGATATCGTCATACCACACTCAATGCGTAGGCTACATCTGGCCTAGTATATAGCATATCATATATGACTCACCCAATTTCTAATTCATATGTAATCACTTCCATTCTCTTTCTATACTCATGTGTTTGAGGACACACTTTCTTATAAAGATGAATTCCATGTGAAACTGGCAACAATCCCCTCTTTTATTGTTCCATACTTAATCTCTTCAAGATCTTGTCAATTTATGTACATTGACATAGACCCAAAAATCTTTTGGATCTGTCACACTAAATCATGATCCCAAGAAAATATTTTTCCCCGCCAAATTCCTTCATGGATAAGCATTTATTGAACCATGTCTTAAGAGACTGTAAGACTGGTATTTCATTTTTAATAAGTAATATTTTATCAACATATACTTTTGGTAAAATGATTGCACTTACAATAAACTATTTTTAGAAACAAGGATCACATTGGTTCTTTATAAAACTAAATTATTTTATGAATTCATCAAAAGGAATTTTCAATGACTAGGATGCTTGGTTTAATCCATAAATGGATTTTTGAAACTTTCATATCCTATTGGCATCCTTTGGAGTAAAAAACCCTTCATTTTGTGTCATATAAAAATCTTCTTTAACATTGCTGTTAAGGAAGGATATTTTGAAATACATTTTTAAAATCTCATAGCCATGTTATGCGGTAATTTCTAGTAGAATTCTGATGGATTTAAACATTTCAACTGGTGAAAAGTATTCGTCGTAGTCAATGGATTGACACATTTTAAACCGTATTGTAACCAATTGTGCCTTATAAGTACTGACTTGTCCTTCCTTTTCCATTTTCTTATTAAATACACATTTGAAACCAAGTGGATTTAAATATACTATAGGATCTATCAAAATCCATACTTTGTTTTGGTACATGAAATCCATTTCATTATTCATGTCATCTTGCCACTTGGAAACAACTGTGCCACTTGCTGCTTCATTATAGGATAGAGGATCCTTATTATCTACTAATAATGAGTCACCATCCATGATAACTAGAAAACCAAATCATTATGGTTCTCTAAATTATCTTGTACTCCTACGTAGTACTTGTTTCTCTAGAATATATCTTACTTTCATGGGGATTTGTGTAATCTTCTCATGTACCAACTCTTGTGTACCTTGATCCTTAACTTAATCAATTTCTATCCCTCTCCCAAAATCTCTTTTGTAGATGTGCTACCTATCAATGAATATGGCATGTATTTCAACTATAACCTTTTTTAGGGGTCCTATAGTTAATATCCCCCTATTTCATTGGGGTATCCTATAAAGGTACACTTTTTCCCTCGGGGTATGAGTTTGTTACATGAGTAGGCCATAACAAATTCTTCTCTTCCACACACATGTAAATTCAATAACAGGTTTATCATCTACTCCAATGCTTGCAAGGAATACCATTTAGCAATTTAGTTGGTACTTGGATTAGTATGTGTACCACTGTTTGTAATGAATATCCCCAAATGGATAAAGGAAGACTTTCATGACTCAGGATTGATCTCACCATGTCCAAAAAGGTGCAGTTACTCCTTTCACTTACACCATTCCACTAGGGAGTGTAAGGAAGAGTGATTTGGGATATGATTTCAATCTTCCATAAGTAATCATTGAATTATTGATTAAGATATTCTCCACCTCAGTATGAGTGGAGTTTCTTGATCTTTATACCAAGCCGGTTCTCAACATCATTCTTCTATTCCATTAACTTATCAAATGAATATAACTTACACCTCATTAAGTAGATATATCCATATCTACTAAAATAATCATTAAAAGTTATGTAGTATGTGTACCCACCCCTTTCTTTAATTGTAAATGCTCCACACACATCGGTATGCACTAATTCGAGAATCTCTTTGGCCCTTTCACCTTTCCCACTAAATGGGGCTTTGGTCATTTTTCTTTGTCAAAATGTGTGACATGAACCAAGTGGTTTTAGTTTGAAAAAAACTAAATATCGATCTTGATTTATCTTTTTCAAGAGTTTCTCATTTACATGACCTAGTCGATGATGCCAAAGTTGGGTGTGGTATGAGTCATGTGAATTATCTTTGTTATCGATTTCCAGTAATTGGTTTGTGTAATCCAACACATAAATACCGTTATATAAATGTGACTTTCCAAAACAAATGATTTCTATATAAAAGAAGTAACATTAATTTCTAAACATCAAAATAAATCCATATATATCCATTTTGGATACAAAAATAATTTTTTTGGTTACGGAAGGTAGATAATAACAACCTTTTCACACCAAGATCATCCCTTTCGGCAACATGAGGTTGTAGTCCCCAACAGCTACACTAGTAATTCTAGCTTCGTTGGCAGCTTGTAGATATACAACCCCTTAGTAAATTTTCTTGAATCTATTTGGTTCCTATATTTTCATACATATTTGATAACCACATTCTATATCTAATACCCAATTTTTAGAAATGGATAAATTGAACAAGATAACAAATTCACTTGAAGCTCCCCCTTGCTTCTTTAGTTGGGTGCAGTTTTTCTTCCAATGGCCCTTCTTGGCACATGAAAAATAAATAGCTTCCTATTCCCTTCCCTCCCCCTTGTTCTTACTTTTCTGGGACGGGCATGAAGAAGATTTGGGATTAAATCTCTTTGCCTCCCCTTTCCACTTGTTCACTATAAGGACAAAAGGCTTTTCACAGTTCATGTGTTTTTTCACTTTGAGAAGGAGGATAAGAACATATAGTAGAGGCTTCTCAATGTTGGTCATATTTAAATTCACAAAAAACTATAGAATATCTGCGGGAGTGATGTGAAAATGATATTAGTACCCAATTATTTAGGGAGTTTAAACTATCGAAACTCCAGGCGCTTGATGTAGCCAATGAGATGGACTACGTGAGGCATAGCTGGGGCACCCTCTCCAAGATTACTCGAAAAGAGTGCCTTGGATATCTCAAACCATTCTGGTCCTTCCCTCTATTATTAAATACCACAGAGGTTATCAAGCATGATATATGCATCCATGTTTTCATGAGACATCATGAGTTCACTAGAAATTGATGATAACATCAAACATTGAATGTCGACCACATCAATCATATGTTTCTTGTAGACCAGGAACTCTTCAGCACTTGCCTCTTTGGTAGGCAGATTAGGTAATATGGACTCCGAAACATAAGATTTCCTTTCATGGTGTAGAATGACTCGAAGGCGTCTAAAATATTCCAGGAAGTTGATGCCGGTGAGGATGTTATCTTTATCTAGTATTGATCACATGGATAGTGTTGTTGAAGAATTTGTCATTTTTATTCTATAATTAAAAGAGTATATAATTAGTACTTTCTTGATTACATTTTATGAGAAATAATAAAATGATTTTATTAAGTCCCCCACAATTTTGTTAAGTCTCAATGGCCCTCACCATTAAACCAGGAATATCTAGTTTCTAGGAAATTTTAGTGGAAAGGTTCCATATTCAACTTTACATTACCCCAACCATGGTTGGTCAAGCTGTTCGAAGGTATTAATGTAGGAAGGTTATTTGAAAACTACATGCATGTAGGTCCTTGATCCTTTAAGTGGACTCACCAATCCGGAAATCCTGACTTGGATTTCATCAACCCTTGCCTCCAAATTTATACTAAGATTAACAAGGGATAATCCTATTGATGTAAAATGTTTAAGTCAACCCAAAACATTCCTAAAGGGATTTCTGTATAAAATTAAGTGTCCCAAAAAGGGTTGGTTAAACACAGAGTTTTATGGAGTCTTTCCTTTAATCATGTAACAGAAGGCTTAGTCTGAATTAATATTTTATTGAGGTATTTTTTATCTCAGATGCATAAATTTCCTTATTATAATTATCACATGCGTGTTAATATTAAGTGGAACTTACATATGTGATTAACCATGTCTTGATAATATTTATGCATAATTTTTTTTTATTTCTATCTTGTATGCTTGTTGAATCATTAATTATGTAGCCACAATAATACATCCATAATGAAAAACTATGAAACTGAAAAAAATAAAATAATGGGCATGATCCTGAGTTATTCTAATGGTTATTTTTTCAACAGGCTGATAAAATAATTGTTGACCTAGGGTAGAAAAACCTTGAAAAATTTATGGTTCCATTCTAAATCTTTCCACATATCCACATTTGAATCACCTTGGATTGGTTTCACCTCAAATACCTAATTGAACCACCTCCACAAGCTTGGGAGATCCATCCATTACATATGTTTTTTTAACTCACATACATATGAGTGGTGAAGGGGGGTTTACATAATAAAAACCATGGGAACACATGCCCTACATTTTAATGAAGAGAGATGGCATGCATTCCAACAATTTAATTTAAAATAAATGAAAACGAAACTGACCACATACAAAGGTTTGGTCTATAACATGATCATCCACATACATAAAATGAATTACACATTTAATAAAACCAGTACTTGATCCTTTAATAGTTATTATTAAGATAAATCACACTCCAATCAATTAATTATTATATTTAATTAATCAATACTTTTATCTTATTAGTTTTTTGAATTTCCTTAAGATTATCATCCATAAAATTGGAGGTAACATGGTGACCACCCATTCGAATCTACAGGATATGTAATTATGAAAATTACACAAACAGAAAAGTTTTAATCCTGTTTACTTTGGTAAAGTACATGGTGTGTAGTTCAGACTATATGGCCTGTTCTTCCTTCACCATATTATCTAAAGTACATGCCTAGGGACTCAACATGTGAGGCGTACATCAGAAATCTTGGAGTACACGGTGTGTTGAGTGGGCCACAAGTTGTGTTGTCTGTGGGTTACACAGTTACTGGTCGGCTCATCCATTTATGGGATACACGGTTTGGCCCTTGACTTGAAGGCACTACACACCAAGTCCAATTGGCTACACAGTGTGTAATCTAGGTGACTGTGTAGCAGTCTGTCCTGATCAACACATGGTGTATGAATTATCTACACTGTGTGTCATTAATTCACATAGCTTATGTAATTTTATAATTACTTCTGATGAACTGAACACAACTATACAGTGTGTAATCTAGATTACATGGTGTGTAACTCTGAATACATGACATGAATTGTCGTGTTACCCAGAAAGAATCGTCGGTGCCTCCTGATGAGTTCCTCATTTTAACTTTAATCAAAAAAATATTTGTTTTTGTCAGATCTGTGAGAAACCAAAAGTGGAAGAAGAGATCTTGAAATTCAGAGTACAAGAACTATTAAACATGAATTGAAAAACAAAATTATTAATGTGTAAATCATCAATGAATTATTTAAATAATTATAAATGATGATGAGCCCACTATGATACCACTTGAAGTATTTAGACTTAGTGAAAGTGTTTTTGTTGGGAGGGCCCATCATTGCTTTTGATGTAATCGATGACCAATTTAGGATTAATATGTTGATGAACATGAGTATCCATGAATTAAAATCAGTGATTTAGACAAAGATAAGAAAATCATAAGATCCAAGAAAGAGGATCTTTTTCATCATGTTTATAATTAATTTATTAATTTCTGAAGAAACTAAATACACGGGTCTTTGGTACTTTCGTCGTTGATGATCGTTGATCATCGGGAATGACCCTTTTGAATTTCCTTTGTTGTGATCGTGAGAATTCAATGTATAATACCACTAGTGGTGATCAATATATGCTCTAATGGCCTCCAAAAAACACCACTCATTCTTAGGGTGCTAGCACGGAAAAGAAAATGTCTTGTGTCGATCGTTCTGGATTTCTTGTTCTTCTGTATTGGAGAACTTCTCTCGTTCTTGAGAGGTGGAGATGAGAGGAGTCGACAGAGAAAATGTTTGGCTCAATAATTTTCAATTCACCGAGGTTTGGAACAATAAATGTACCACACTATTAATCAAGATGGGGTTTCAGTTACAATATTTAATTGCAAAACAACAATTATATGCAATTATAACTATTAGGGAAAACCCATACCACATAATAATAATAATAACATCACCATTATTTTTGGTGTTCCAACTTTTGCAAAACAAAACCATATATTAAATCCCATGACATATAATGATATAAATATTATTATTATTTCTTACACCCACTAGATAAACATTATTTACCAACTTGTAAATAATTAATTTATCAATGAACATGATCTTGGTCCGTTCGAACTCGTATTTTATTTACTGAACACCAAAATAAAATATTTTATTCTCTTAAATAAATATTTTTTATTTAAAAACTTATAAATAAATATTTATTAAATGTTAAGTAAAATAAATAAATATAATTTTATTCAAAATCTGGTGAATAAATATTTATTTAATTTATGCGTTCATTTTAACATGAATAAAATTATTCCTCAGTCTTGATAATAATATTTAATTAATTAATTAAATTCAAATAGAATTTAATCAAGACCACAAAAAATACTTAGTGTGTGACCCTCTAGGATTGTTTCTCATTTCCATTATGTGGGATTGACTAAAGTACAATATTACTATCTAGAAATGGGTCAAGGAACCCAGGAGAAAGAACATAACGTCACAACAACAACATCCACATACGAATTATCACTGTGTAATATAATCCCTTTGTCTCAATATCTCATCAGGCCAGTTTCAAGATAGTGTCATCAACTTATATACTTCATACATCATTCTTTAACTACATGAAATAAAATCTTCATTACACCATGGCCATGGAATTTAGGGTGATGGTTCTATTTCAATCATAGGGTTGAGATATAAACTTCCATTAGTTTAAGGGACAAATCCTTCCTCGACTAATCTATTAATAACATGTCACTCATGACACACCCATTGTACTGTACTTCCTAGCAACATATTGTGTGAGGGTTTTCATTAGTAAATCGAAGTGTGTGATTCGTGACACGTATTAATGATAATATTAAATTCTAAGGACCATCACACACACTCACAGTTAAAAATATATGATAACACCAAAACATGAGGAATTCCTACTGGCATGTCTATTCTCATAATCTCCTATCTTGGAGACTACCATGTGCAAACTTCATGAGAAGAAGTCTCATCTTCTTACGAATACTCACACCTAACGATCTGTATACTATGTTTCCCATAATATTTTTTCATCCAACAACATAAATATATTTAAGAATATTATCATATCACTTCATGGTTCTCATCATAGCAGGGAAGTGATATAAGCTTATTAATGTGATAAATACTATAGGACATTATTATATTATAGTCCTGAAGAATAATGAACAACATGTAATAAGTTGTTTAAAATTTAAATACATTAAATATTTATGTAATCAAAGTAAAAATAGTTGGTTCTAGGTAACCAAATCCAACAGTTTCAAAATTAATTGTATGCGATATAGTATCAGGAGAAATGGACAATGTTTATGAGGATCTAGTGAGAGTTGGAGATTGATAGAGACATTCCCTAAATCCCCTTATAAATATTATGTATTTTATATTATATCATATTGTGGAATAATGGAGTATTTTATAATGTATGAAATACATGAATACAATTCATATCTCATTCCTTAAACTAGCATATGTTATGGTGTGATAGACTGATATCACACCATTATATTAAATTGTATACAAAGGTAAGGTATGAGTATATTGTAAAGGGTTCTCATATATATATTAATCATATGATATGATTTATATGGAATTCAATTATTAAAAATTAACATTCAAATTTCATCCACACATGGATATCAATTATTACATGAAATGTGAACAGAAACCAATGAAGCAGTTAAATGTTAAATTTTATAGATGAGGAGTTATTATTGTTATGTAACAATAGAGTTATTTGAAAATTTGTGAATGGTTAAAGTAAATGCCATTTTTTATTGGGGAACATCTGTGATACCTATATAAAGGAGGTTGGGGGAATTAAAATGGAATCTAGTAGTGTGTGTGACATATATTCTCCATACACTTGAGATATATTCTACTTATTTTTCAACAGCTATGGTATGGTCATATCATGGTCGAAAGGATAATACTAACGATATGTTTGGTGTTTCAAAAACCTGTGGTTATATTAGGAGGAAGTATTTATTTTGTTTATTCTAAATGATCGTCATCAATATTATGTGATCTATGAAGAAGATGTGTATCTATTTTCAGTTTACGGTGTGTTCTTCATTTTATTTTTGAATGGTTTTTGTTTCAAAACATAGATCATATTGGTTTTTGGTTAATTACATATTTTTTCCTTGAATAATTTAATTATGATCCTAAAAAGTCAGTGTAATAATAAAACCCAGTAGGCCACCACTAACATCTCCCAGAACAGAAACTAGTATATATTTTTGTGCATTTAATAAATGAAATTAAATTCATAACATCACGAGAATATACATGTCAAACTATTAATTAATCAAGAGTTCATCCTAACTTTAAAATCATAAATGATTCATCTAGTGATAGTGGTGGATTGGAGTTCCCAAAATCTAATTATAACATGTAAAGAGTGAACAGGTATTAACTCTTCCTATACATAAAAGAGAGGGGTGAATGAAGTTTCGACATAGATAATAAAAAAACATATGAGAATGAATTATCGCCCATATCAATAGAGTATGGATGAATGGGCCATCACTAATCCCATCTAAAGTAAAGGTTCATGGGTTATCACCATAGTACATTATAGGAAAACGGTTCTTTATCAAAATAGATAATTTTGTGAATGGGTTATCAGCATGAAATAATATAGTTGAATAATACATATTCATATTAAATAATCAGGTGAATTGATTATTACCATAATACATTATAGGTGAATGGGACAGCTCCATAATCAATAATTATGTGAATGAGTTATCAACATAATACTTTTTAGGATAATAGTTCATCATCTTAAACAAAAATTAGGTTAATATGTTATCACCATAATATATATAGATGGATGGGAAATAATAGTAATAAAAATATAATGTTGAATTGGAAAAGATTGTGATACAATGTAATGTGAAAAAGTTTCCACTGATAACTACAAGATCATGGGTTAATGGGCTATCACCACTCTAATAATGATCTAGATGTTTGGTTTATCACTTATGGTGAACTATCAACCATGAATAATACATCTGGGTAGAGCATCCTATCCTATAAATCATGCCAATGACTAATAGCTAGTATTGAACCCAGTCAAATGTGTTATGTGTTAATAATAATAAATAAATATGAATTATTTATCGCCAACAATGTAAAAAATAAGATAAAATGAATGGTTAATCACCAATATCATGACATAATTATAGCATGAACATGACCATGTTGAAAAGTTCATCATCATGTGTATTAGTTCAACCAAACCCAATCCATTTTGTAGGATATCCATGCTAATGATGTTGCACACATATAACACATATCTCATGCCATATCTCTCTCGACATGGATGGGATCTTATATAATTACCAATCTTGTAAGATTCATGATTTGGTGGGAACTAATCCAACAAAAGTATAATTAATAAGGCTATTTTACCACTCAACCAATACATTAGTTTTTATCATCAAGGAACATATAAGGATGGAATATAAGGTTTTATAGCTCAAGTTGGGGAAAAATAAACCACACATAATTATATTCTATGAGTGTTACACCACTTTACAAAGGATACATGTACATTGGTGGCCATTTTCTCAACATATAAAGTTTAAAGGACCGATCAAGACCTAGATGTTCATACACTTTTCTTAAGAAGTAAATATTCCACATTTAGTTCCACTCTAGCACATTGATGGGTTTCTTTAGGATCTAAAAACATTTTTTAAACCTGTGAAAAAATATATGAAAATACAAGATGAACCATGCAAGAATGAATGAAAAAATACATACTAGAAATGAAGATTATATATGTGTACCTTACACCATATCCCATATTAATTTTCCACTTCTAAAGAATGCATCTTCATTACGTGTCGTTAATGAAAATCACAAAGGAACAATTGAAGTATTCTTCCCTCTATGATGTATCCATGGGTTGAAACTGAATCACTCATAAAACTAGTGGCGTCATCATTCAACTATATATTATTAGTACCTTAGTAAGAAAATGATGAAGTATAAAGAGATATTCAGGGTGAGAAAGTTTCATTATAGGATTTAAATTTGAACATACAACCTTCACATGGTATTAGAATCTTAATAAGACCCTCAAGGATGATCCTCGTGAACATATAAATTTACTTATGTGTTATAATAAATGATAAAATTCCCTTTATGAATCATTTAACCCCTTTAATGAATGAATCTACTCTTATGAATTACATTTTACGAACAACTAGTTTAATGTTAGAGTGTATGGGAATATCACTCAAACGTTAACCCATAATGTTTTACCTACAATATAATCAAAGACAATGGAATTATAATTAGTATCATTCTTTATGATATATGCAAGTCATAAAGTAAAAATTTCATAGACAGTAGCACAAAACCATGAACTAGAACATAACTAATCATACACTATGATTCTCTAGAAAGGTACATGTTTGCATTCCTTACAATAAAATTTATTATAAAATAAGTTATATATTACTTTTTAACACCATGATATTTTTTGAAATATTATTTTCAATTTAATCTAATTTCCTTGATACCTTTTTTTACATGAAACAATGAGTTTTAACAGATCATGATATACTATTAATAGTATTATTTAAAATTTATTGTTATAACCTAGCCATTGAATTTCTAGGTATGGATATGAATAAAAAAATTCAAAATTAATTAAATTTTTTTTAGATAATTTAAATTTATTTATTAATATGTATATATTTTTAGTAAAATCTTTATATGCTTCAAAAATATATTTTTCTCAATAAATGATTTTATTCATTTTTCTAAAAAAATAATAAAATTAATTTAGAATGTTTCAGAAAAAAAATTAAAATTAAAATGATTTTTTGTAATTAATTTTTAAAAATTATCTTAGGGTGAATCTTGGAGAATTTTCTGAAAAGATTAATTTTTTTGTGAATAGAGAAAAATACTGATTTTTAATAAAAACTAGATTTTCATTTTATGAATTTGAAAAGTTCCATCATTTTTAAAAATTATTTAAAAGTAAAATTTTTCAGTAATATATTGTTTAATAAAGTTTATATAATTGGAATTAATTTCATATTTATTTTTTTATATTAATCCATTCTATACTTATAAAAACATACTATTTGGAAAACTGTTTATTCATCACATCTGTGGGTTTAATTTTAAATTAAATTTTCCCACTTATTTGAAATAAATTTGGAAAAATGGATTCCATTTTTTATATCATAAAAATTAATAATATATAATAATACCAACATTATTTTTTTGTGGAGATTAATAATAAAAATTGTAAAAATTAATTATCCCAATTAAAGATAAAATGGGTTATTGGGGGTTAAACTGATATGAAAATGGATAAAATAACCTAGAAAATTTTCAAAATCCCATTTTATAGAAATATTTCTTCCTCATATAATTTAATTTTCATAATTTACCCAATTGAGAGATTTTTCATTGTTTTAAACGTTGGTACACATTTTTCATTTCAAAAATTCCAACTGTGTCCTCCCCCCAACTTATAAAAGGGATTCCCTTACATCTCCTATTCACACAAAAAACCCAATTTTGATTTCAAAATAACTAAATAAATATATTCCGTAATTACCTCCCAAGACCCTAGTGACCTTATTTGGATTATAGAATTCTCATGAACAGTTTTTTGGTGTAAACCTAAAGGTGTTCTCTGAAGAAGAAGTATAGTCCTTAAAAATTGTTTTAATTTTATTTCTTCCTATAAATAGTAAAAAAAATCATAAACCATGATGATATAACAAAATAAGTATAATAAATATAATTATATGTTATTATTTTAATTTCATGACCTATATCCATATCCTCTTTTATCAATTGGGTAATAAAATTGTCAATCACGTGTAGGGAGGATTACTGCCTCAAGAACCGATGTAGTTTGTTTTCCATCAAAACCTCCCAATAATGGATATAATGATTGATTTAAAATATTTATATTATATTTATGAAATAATTATACTTATTAAATTATAATATCACACATAACATCTTACTTTTCACTCTGTGGGAATGTTATAATGTCGCTTGTGTGT
The DNA here is from genome assembly GCA_963277665.1 of Viscum album. Classification (NCBI taxonomy): domain Eukaryota; kingdom Viridiplantae; phylum Streptophyta; class Magnoliopsida; order Santalales; family Viscaceae; genus Viscum; species Viscum album. Next base: position 284,399,178 of record OY728167.1, read on the forward strand.
ATGACAGACTAACGCCTCACGAAGTGATGTGATTTGTTCTTCAGTCACACTTTAGATTGAAGGAAATAAGGGTAGGTTTAATGAAAATATGTTATTTATATGAAAATAAAACTGTTTATTAAGTTTAATAGATTATGTACCTTTCTTTCATTTCATCCATTGAGAAAATTGAAACAACATTCATACATTTGTATGGCCTAACATCTCTTTAAATGGTGTAATTCATTTTATATATCTAAATTTATTGGATTACTATGGATAAATATATATTTAATTAATATAATAATTAAATAATAGTTAAAATTATATATATTATGGAACCATTATCAATTTAAAAGGAATAAAAATATGTAACAAAAACATAAATGTAAAACAATGTTATTATTACCCGAAACGTGATTTTAATAAGAAATTGTCAAAAAAATAAATTATAAAAGGTCTTAAGTAAATAATATGTTGTTTGATAGATATTATTATGGTTATATATTATTTTTATAATAAACTTATATTTATTATACATGAGTTTCAAAAGTTTACAATGAAATTTTATACATAAGGTACGTGATTTCTAGTCTCTCTTTTATTTTTGGGACGCATATGTAATATTCACAACTAATTTATTTTGTATGGTGTATATCCATATAATTTAACATGTTTTACCATGAATATAATTCCCTTAATTATATTTTAATTTTATTTTTATGTTTTTATTTAATGGTTGTTATGATTCAAAATATTACCAAAGCGGTATTGGATTTTTATCCAACATTGATTTCTATGGGACCCATTCCCTATACACAAATTGATTATTTTGTGTGATGTATTTACTATCCATGAATTTATTTTTTGATATTTATCATGACATTTATGTGATGTATATATCCTTATAATTTTCATTCTTTCACGGGACTTGCAATTTAAAATATAATAAAGGGGTAAAATTTTTATGTTAAAATCTCATTGTTTATTAGGGTTATTTATGATATTATTTTAATGATGAGATATAATGATATAACTATCAAGAAAATAAATTTTTTTATTCTTCTATGGTTAATTCTATAAAATACATGATTTTCTATAATTTTCCTCCATTTAAATACTAAATATTCGAAAATAATATTTTTATGGAAAAGTTAAATTTATTTCTCTCTTCGGTCGAACGCCCTTTTTCTTTTGTGTCCAATATTAAATAAAAAGGTTTTAAAGAATATTTTCACCATTATCTAATGATTAATTAATGAAATTTTTACCCTTGTTTTAATTTTTACAAAATGAATAAAAAATAAATATTTTTTTATTAAGAATGTGTCTCTTTTTACTTTTTTTACAAAAAAAATGTGAAAGGAGTGTTTATTTTAACATGTATGGCATGCATGTTATTTTCCACTATCCTGACCACTAAATGATTTAATGATTTTTTTACAAGTATCTATGGTTATTTTTTTAGAAAATTATTTCATTAAGATTTTTTTATTCATATTTCAAATATATATTTCATGGTGGAAATTTTATTCTCCTCATGAAATGTTTCAAGTGATCATTCAAAATAATTTTCCATCCATGATAAAATAATTATATGTTTCTTAAGTTATACTATGGATTTGATCCAATTATACAATCCTTATTATTTCATTTTATGGATTGGGATAATTATGAAAATATTTTTTGGAGAATCATTCCTTTTCCATGGTTTATGCTATGATGAATTGATGAGATTATTATGAGACCTATTTACTTTCTATGAATTATGATATAAAGAATTTCTATGAAATCCTTTTCTATTAATGGGTTTTGATATGATGAATATTTAAATATCTTTAAATACACATATGTATTATTTTCATTATGTGATTTGCGAGACATATATATCCATCTAATGCATTGTATAAAGTATTATATCTCATGATATAGCTATAGGAAACATGCCAATGTACTTGATCCACTCTGGGAATTTGGTTAATGGCCCTAATCCACAATGGGAAAGAGGTGATGATTCTTAATCCATTATGAAATGGGAAACATGTTTTGATGTGTGATCTATTATGATCTTTTGGTCTAATATTTTATCTTAGGAATATGAAATGGTTTCAATACTTATGGTGATTCCACACTTATTTAACATGAACTTATAGTTCACAGTTTATTTATTATGACTTCTCACTCCTATGGTTCCATTATTTTGAAATTACAATGGTTTATTCCATGGATAATGTTTATGATCCATGATACATTGGGTATAAAAATTTTATGTTATGTTCATAATATTATACCCTTATTCTTATATTCTACTTTCATCTGGTCTTCAATTGATATATTCAATGTTTATACTTATTGGGGATCTAAGCTCACCCTTAATTATGTTTCCTTTTCCTATGTTATCAAGAATGGTTTAGATAGGGTATGTTTTTAAAGAATACTAAATGGGAAGATATTTATTGTATATGTTTAAGATATTTAATAAAATAAGAATATTATCTAACTAGACTCCAAATATGTTAAACCTTTACGATCCTTAGGTGTGTATTTGTGAAATGAATTGAAATTTCATATAAAAAGGTGAAATATTTATGTTTTAAAAAACTAGTTCATTATAGTTTGTATGAATTTTTTTTATTAATTATCATTTGGAATCTAGGATGAGAAAAACTTAGTCAGAAACCTTAGTTTTATCTTAAGTATATGAGAAAATTTGATGATATGAAAAAAAAGGAGTGTGGCTTTCCTAAAAAAACATCCATGTCTAGACATAACATATAGAAGCAGATTTGTAACAATTGTACCTTCAGGTAACATCAATAAAAAGTGTGAATTGAGAAAGAATCAGTCATCATGTGATCCATGACAACTGGCCTTACTGCACACCTAGATTAACACTCCCTGGGGATATGTTTTGGAAATTCAAATACACTTTAGGATCTATCATGAAGGATTTGAATAGATAATTACCATGAATGACCTTGGTTAAACCTAAGGTGTTATAGATTTAAACAAAGTTATCATGATTTAGACAGACTATGATGTATTTTTCATGATTAATCACTCTGATTAGTGATTCTTGAGAGTTATGATAACCATTTTACTTTTAGAAAGGGATTTAGGATAGCACAATGATGTTGAGGTGGTGAAAGGTATACTAAAATATAAAAGTATATTATTATATCATAGTAATATAAAATACCTTAAATTATGAAAATTATTTATGAATTTTAATCATTATCCCTAATAAATTGATGTTGAATTATCAGTGAGAACCCCTAATGGAAGGATGATCACATATTATGTCTACGATTCTTCTCTGGTGGAAGTTTCTGGGTCTGTGTTTCCTACAAATCATGTTATTCTCCTTCTTATTGAATTTGTTATTTTCTTAGGTATGGATTTTATTTCTATAAATAAATCCCATATTAGAATTCATTATTGGTATTCCAAACCAACCTACAATTTTCTGTCATTCTGATGTTAGATATGAAATTTTGATAAAGTTCAAATATATTGTATGGGTATTGATTCCTTTTCAAAATTGGTTTTTATATTAGATGTTTTTGGAGAAAATCAACATCAATTATAGTCCAATTGTGTGGATTTGTTTTGATCTATTTCTGGAATATTTTCGTAGTCTTCTAGTAAAAAAATTAGTTGAGTTATAAATAGAACTCATTACTGATACAACACATTTTTCAAAGTGCCCCTAAATAATATCCCCCATTGAGTTTTAATAATTGAAGAATAAAATCATGGAGAGCCTTGAAAATAGATTCATTTGGACTTGTGTATCACCATGGTGTACTCCAGTTATTTTTAAGAAGAGATTTGGATTGATGCGACTCTGCATTGATTATCAATAGCTAAAAAATCTTACTAAAGAATATGTATCCTCTAATATGTATTGATGACTTGTTTGGTCAACTTTATATATATCAATACATTTCCTAGATTGACCATCATTATGGATATCAATAATTGAGGGTAAATAAGAAGGATATTGTAACACCCCAAGATTTCATAGTGTGTTATTTCTTTAAAATAATACAATAACTTGCACTACACGCAACACCGAGTTCAAGCACACCATGACTTACCAAACATGCCTTTCAAAAGAGGTTATGAATAGTATTAACTAAATTTTAAACTTTATATAATCCTTATAATTTTAGAATCCATATTATGAGTTTCTTAGATATAATGCAAGAACAAATTCATTTTCAATATTGCACTTTTATCAACTTTTAATAGTGAACCCTTTTTAAATACAATATTTTAAACTTTTTGACTAAATGGGGACATCAAAAATTTAAAATGAAACATCCCAAGCTTCCACAGTACGCTTTCTTTTGAATAATACAGTAGTGTGTGTTGTACGCAACTTCGAGTTTTAACACACACCACAACCAATCAAACTAGCCGTTATGAATAGTAATACCTACTTTTCGAAATTATATATATTTTATATTTCAAAATGGACTTCATTTCTGGATTCTTAATATCAAATTTAGCCTAAGGTGAAATTTTGGTACTTTTCGGATAACTTTCATATTTTGATGAATAGTGAAAATTACTAAATTTTAATTAAAAACAACTTTTTTAATCAAAATAATTAATAGTGATAAATTATGAATTTTAGTAGTTTTAAAGTATATTTAGAATATATTTTTACCATTTAATATAATGTTGGTCATTGGACATAATATTACAATTAAACCGAACATAAACAAGTGTCAATCTTTTGATAGTTATTATCTCTTAAAAACACGCTTTTTGTTTTGACAGCGGGAATTAATTTTAAATTAATTTCTGCCACTTCTGTGTTTTGAATTTAGGAAAATGGATTCCATATTTGGAATCAGGATGTTCAAATTGTGTAAATAGGTAACTTTTATTTTTAGACATTTTGAATAATTACTGCGGTAAATATTTTATTTACCATGGTTAAGGGTAAATCCGGTAAATAAGGGTTAAAAAATAATATTATAATAATACTAAATTACCCTAAAACATGTCTTAACCCTATTGGTTGATACATGGCCGACCATGGACATCATTGGGTCGATTTTGGGACCCCATGGATCCACTTGCAAGTGAAAATGACACTTTATTTTAATTAAGTTAAAATGAATACAAAAATGACACAAGCATATATCTTTTAGAAAAACAATTGTTACATAGGGTTATATATGTTGTATTTTAGATTATAAATATTCATTAGAAAGATAAAAAGATTTCATACATAATGATATTTTATTTATAATTTTTAGACATTAAATAATTTATTTTATTTATGACACAATGATGCTGCAGTAATTACTATAATAGTGAAAAATTAAAATAATTGATATTATAAATACCCAAATAAATATAATATGAAACTTTTAATGAATTAAACTAATTTTCTAGGATAATATGATATATTAGGATTGATTTAATTGACTTTGTTCGAAGTAATCAATCTGTTATGAGTTTCACAAAAATCAACTATTGAATAGTGTCAAAATTGACAAAAAAGAGTTCTTAAAAAAACTATTATATTATTAATTGATATTAAATTACTAAAAATCTAAGGTTAGGCCAAAAGACTTATATCATGATAGTTTGATCATTAATGGACCACTTGTGGGTCTCTTGGATGTATATAGTAAGTTTATTAACCATATTATATAAAAATACAAAGAGACATTGTAAAAGTGAAACTAATTAACTTAGAGTTAATACTTAAAGATAAGTTTAATATAAGTACCCAAAACTGTCTAAATTATATTGGTTGAGTTGTTTTAGACCCATCCCCACCTTAACCTTTGAATAATAAACTTTTGATCCATTAGAAACCGAATATGAATTTATTATAAATTAATATTTCTAGCTTTTCCAAAGGTGCCCCTCACCCCTCTTATAAAAGGGAACTCCTCCTTCTCATTTCTTCACACCTTCAAAGCCTTTTGGTTCGGCCAAAATCTGCCCAAATACTCTCCCAAATTCCCTCACTACAACCTAGGGTCCTTAGTTTGATCAGAAAGCCAACCTAAGGAGCCCTTTTGATCAAATCAAAAGGAAGAACCCGAAGAAGAGGTAATGATTTCACCACCCTTTTCTAAGTTCATTTCTTCTTCCACTTCTTCTTCCTTTTTTGTTACCATTCTAAAATAATAAATCCAGTATCATATATATACTGTTATGTTATTATAAATATGGTACAACCATATTCATTATTCTATCCACCCTTTGAATAACATGTCACCATACGTGCGTACGTACGGCTTACCGTCTCCACGTCGTGGTGTAATTGTTATTCGATATATTATTATATAGATGGGTATAATAATGATGTATAACTCATGTAAATAATGAATATAAAATTTTAATGATTCTGTATATATGATATACCATCCATTTATATATTATTTTAATATCAAAAGAATGATATTGTCGCTCGTGCGTACGTACGGACTACCGTCTCCACGAACGCGATGAGATTCATTCTCCATCGTATCCATTCAAGTATAATTATCATTTGATGATTTAAAAATGATGTTTAAGGACTTGATATCATTCTGGATATGAATAATATACAACCTATCCTTTACAAAAATGTCTTACGTAACAAAACATATAAAAGAAAACAAGTAAGTTAACACCAGAAACAACGATAGTACTAAGATATTATTATAAATCGATATTAAAATATCATATATGATATCATATTAATGTATATGATTATTGTATAATTTAATAACAATTATTTCACCATTATACAGGAGGTTAACCTACCCCAACCAAGGAAAATTACAAGGTAAGGGATTTTCTTACCTCACTTTCAATTCCGTGAGATTTCCATTGTTCGCCACTAAATTATTGAAAGTGGTGTATTGTGTACTGCCATTTGATATATATTATCATGATTCTCTTTATATTCATGTTATTCTGTAAATCATTTGGTGGTTATTTACTTTTGGCCATACGACTCAGTTGATTAACGTGGTAAGGGGTTTTCATCTCACTTCTTATTCCCGTGAGATTCATGCCATATTGCCACCATTACCTTTTGTGTGGTGTATGTACTGCCCATAATTATATTCATTGTGTAATACACTCTAATTTATGTGAATTTACATATTCATTGTATGATACCTCTTTAATGGGTTGTATGTTTCATAAGTTACCAAATTGGTAAGGGTTATTTCACAATCTCTTCATTATCCGAGGTTGTTTATACGTAATAATCTACTGGGATCTCTTTATCATCCACATCCATGTTTCTTAATAATGTATTTAAAAACATTTTTACTATTTACAAGAATATGGGTTAAATTCATTTATACCCTTATGTGTTTCGAAAGGAATCTTTCCGTCGTTTTCCAAACAAGGCACTTTTAACCTTTTCGACAAATTTATGGTAAGAATGTTTTTTTAACTTATACGGCGGGTGCGGCTATTTACCGCCGTTATAAAATCGTCAAAGCTTCCCTTAAAATATTATAAGAATATTTTCAAATTGAATGTATTATTTTATAATTATGTTACTTTTAAAATGATTTAAAAAAAGTTATATTTCTCTAAAATAGTTTTAATTTCATCTATGTCAACATCCTTTGATGGATTTTAAGCTTATTTGAAGTTGATTTATTATGATACAAAACATCCCTATTTTATTGAAGGTTTTGTGATATTTTTGACTGTGGATAAGTTATTCTTATGTCACTCATGGTTTTTGTTTAAAGTATTGACATTTCATAAGTTATTTTTAATCCAAATGTTTATGTTATATTTCAACCTTTCATTCAGATGAATGTGTTAGACAATTATGTTCCGGGTTGGGGACCGGTAAAAGTAAGCCCTCCGGTTTGGTCTCCGGTTATTAGAGGAACTCCGGTTTGGTCTCCGGTTATTAGAGGAACTCCGGTTTGATCTCCGGTTATTAGAAGGACTCCGGGTTGGTGTCCGGTTATTAGAGGCACTCCGGGTTGGTGTCCGGTTAATAGAGGCACTCCGGGTTGGGTTCCGGTTACAGTTAGCCCCAAGGTCTTGGGATGAGGCCTTGACAAAGAAATTAAAGTTCAGCATTATGCATTCCAACATTATAAAAGTGGTTATTGATTTTTGCATGTGATTATTCGATTAGTAGAATATCCATGTGAATAAGTAAATGGCATTATTTCACTTTATTTATGCCGTACCATGTTGAAAGTTCATGTTTGAAAGGCTTTTGTTTTAGTTATACATTGTCTTACATGTTTATTCTTATTTATGAAAGTTTCCGCTATATTGTTATCCTTACTGGGCATTTGAGCTCACCCCTTTTCTATGTTTTATTTTTCCCAGGAAGTGAAGAAGAAAATTATGAATGACCTACAGGGATATTATGTGGGGATATGAGTGTGGATTATGGAGACATTATGTTGTTGTTTTAGTTTTTCATTTTATGATGTAATGTAAAACTTATGAATATATCTAGTGTTTCCAAGGCTACTAAACCAATCGGTCTTTCGAGATTTGATCTTTCTTGTGATCATGCCAATGTTATGTAATAATGCACCGACTCTGGGTAACTTGGGTCGGGGCGTTACAATTGGTATCAGAGGAAGTTTAGTACAAACCTTGGAAGCTAGATTTAGATAAACTCTGATTAGAGCACGTAGACCTAAGATGAACTTTGAGGATTAGTGTAGAAGAACTTCCTAGAATTTTGGTATTGTAGAGATTTTGTGAGTTTTCCGAGCAATACATCCCTGTCTGGATACGAGCAGGTAGAGGCGGCTCTGGCACAGATGTACCTAGGGTTAAAACCCGAAAATATCGCTTTGAGCTAGACTCGAACGGGAACTGGTGCACGACAACGGGCCTTGCTGTACTCTTGGTTACGACACTCCCGGGAGATATGCTTAGGATAACTCTCATTTTCTTTACAAATCATTATGAAGGGTTTATGAGTATATACATCCTCAAAGGAGACATTTTTATGATTATGGATTATATCCATAAATAGTTCAATTTATGTTAAGTGTTTTATAAGTATGGGATTATGTATTTTAATTCATAAACTGATCTAGTGTATGCCATTTTTTAGAAATGGCGCCCAGTAGAAGGAATGAGAACTCCAGAAATGCACATGATCCAAAGAGAAGGAAGGATCATATCTTTCATGGTCTTAAGCTAGAATTTATAAGAGAAATAGTCTCCCATGTATTATCATCATATGAAGAAATAATATCATGTGTTGATAAGATAAGTAAAGAGTTTACTGAGTCCTATGGCTTTGAAGGGAAGCAAGAGAAGAAAAGGATGGAAGAGAGAAAGATGGATAAAGGGAAGAGGGAAAAGAAGAATTTTCCCATATGTGGTAACTGTGGAAAGAAACACCCTGGAACTTGCCTGAAAGGAATGGGAGTTTGTTATAAGTGTGGAGGAAAAGGGCACAAAGTACGTGACTGCAAGGGTAAGAAAATGGTTTTAAATGTACAATGCTTCATTTGCAAGGAGTTTGGACACTACGCGAACCTATGTCCCAGTCATCAGACTATGCCGCAAAAGATGTTATTGGATAATAATCAAGTTATGATGCTACCACAGATGAAGAGGAATGATTAGAGTTCTTATGTTGATTATGTCAATTGAGTGTTGTATCAACAATGTACTTGTTATAATAATTATGGAGTATATAAGGATTGTACTGCAGTACTATTTCATTAAGGACTTGTGATTGTGTGGAACAAAGAAAAGTGACTCAATAGAAGGATAAATTTTTGGAAAATATATGGTTGAGAGAATGATAAATCATAATATAGTTCTGATACTAAGGTAGTGATTTTGGAATAATATGTGATTGTTTTGGATAAATTATATTGGATATTCATGACTACCTTGGAACTGATTAATGATTTGTATATTTCATCATTGTTGGGGTTTAAAACATTTTTGGATTAATGAAGTATATCCAGCATTCTATATGGATTAAGGGAGCATGAATGTAATCAATAAGGAATATGGTAATACATGATGAAGGTATTCATATGCTATTACGGGGTAAAAAGGATCTATATTATGTTTACCTTCCTTATAAATGTTGGACTGTGAGTTTGGACAGAATTATTTTGGATAGTTCTAGTTTGGATTATTTAGGATTGCCATAAAAGGACAACCCGGAGGTTGGGCGGCAACCCGTCGCGTCCGGCAAGGCTGTGAGACTTGAACCCGCAACCGAAGGGCGACAAGGGTGTATCACCTACCACTTTCCCAAGAGATGTCCTGGATTAAATAATGTAGTTTTTTTTAAAAGATCTGGTAGATAAATTATAAATTCGTTTATTTTGGAACCCTGTACGAATAGTATAAATAGAATTTTTTTTACGAGTGAAAGATGAGTTTGTGGTATAAATTTATTAATGGACAAAACTCTAATTATAAAGTAAGTATATCTCCTTATAATCTTATCCAATCTCATAAATAAATTCCTCAACATTAAGAAAAGGAACTTAGAACAAAAATGTTGTCCTAGATGGTACCTTAAATCATCACTAATTTATGGCTTTGGGATTTTTGGCCTTTTCATAGCCATGTTCTCTACCACTCTCCATCAGATAATTGATGGTTAGATTTCTCTTCCATATCCATATTTTCCTACATGGAACCCTAGTATGTGTTATTTTCGGTAATCTTCATACTTTCCACTCTTTGTTTTAAATAGAGGCCTCATTAATTCATTTTTCGATGTGGGATTTCAACTAAGATATTTTGAAATGTCAAAAATGTGTTATCCCAATACCCTATGTGTTGTTGAACCGATGGTATTTCAAATCATCATAGATTGATGAGTTTAAGGACCTCAATTTTATACTTGTTTGTGATTGATGACCTCAATCACTACCTATAAATATTTACGTTTTTCCTCCAATTATATGTCTCTAATTGCAACCAATGTTCTCCTAATCGAGATCATAATTTGGTGGTGACCCTTTCATTTTTAATTTCCTCATATTAAGACTAAATTTTAGTAACCCAATTTCCGATGTGGGTTTTCCCACAAAGATATTTTTTTTTATTTTCAACATTTTATTTTCGAAGAACAATTTCAAATTGCGAGGACACAATTTATTGAAGGAGGGGAGAATGTAACACCCCAAGATTTCATAGTGTGTTATTTCTTTAAAATAATACAATAACTTGCACTACACGCAACACCGAGTTCAAGCACACCATGACTTACCAAACAAGCCGTTCAAAAGAGGTTATGAATATTATTAACTAAATTTTAAACTTTATATAATCCTTATAATTTAAGAATCCATATTATGAGTTTCTTAGATATAATTCAAGAACAAATTCATTTTCAGTATTGCACTTTTATCAACTTTTAATATTGAACCCTTTTTAAATACAATATTTTAAACTTTTTGACTAAATGGGGACATCAAAAATTTAAAATGAAACATCCCAAGCTTCCACGGTACGCTTTCCTTTGAATAATATTGTAGTGTGTGTTGTACGCAACTTTGAGTTTTAACACACACCACAACCAATCAAACTAGCCATTATGAATAGTAATACCTACTTTTCGAAATTATATATATTTTATATTTTAAAATGGACTTCATTTCTGGATTCGGAATATCGAATTTAGCCTAAGGTGAAATTTTGGTACTTTTCGGATAACTTTCATATTTTGATGAATAGTGAAAATTACTAAATTTTAATTAAAAACAACTTTTTTAATCAAAATAATTAATAGTGATAAATTATGAATTTTAGTAGTTTTAAAGTATATTTAGAATATATTTTTACCATTTAATATAATGTTGGTCATTGGACATAATTTTACAATTAAACCGAACATAAACAAGTGTCAATCTTTTGATAGTTATTATCTCTTAAAAACACGCTTTTTGTTTTGACAGCGGGAATTAATTTGAAATTAATTTCTGCCACTTCTGTGTTTTGAATTTAGGAAAATAGATTCCATATTTGGAATCAGGATGTTCAAATTGTGTAAATAGGTAACTTTTATTTTTAGACATTTTGAATAATTACTGCGGTAAATATTTTATTTACCATGGTTAAGGGTAAACCCGGTAAATAAGGGTTAAAAAATAATATTATAATAATACTAAATTACCCTAAAACGTGTCTTAACCCTATTGGTTGATACATTGCCGACCATGGACATCTTTGGGTCGATTTTGGGACCCCATGGATCCACTTGTAAGTGATAATGACACTTTATTTTAATTAAGTAAAAATGAATACAAAAATGACACAAGCATATATCTTTTAGAAAAACAATTGTTACATAGGGTTATATATGTTGGATATTAGATTATAAATATTCATTAGAAATATAAAAAGATTTTCTACATAACGATATTTTATTTATAATTTTTAGACATTAAATAAGTTATTTTATTTATGACACAATAATGATGCAGTAATTCCTATAATAGTGAAAAATTAAAATAATTGATATTATAAATACCCAAATAAATATAATATGAAACTTTTAATGAATTAAACTAATTTTATAGGATAATATGATATATTAGGATTGATTTAATTGACTTTGTTCGAAGTAATCAATCTTTTATGAGTTTCACAAAAATCAACTATTGAATAGTGTCAAAATTGACATAAAAGAGTTCTTAAAACAAATATTATATTATTAATTGATATTAAATTCCTAAAAATCTAAGGCTCGGCCAAGAGACTTATATCATGATAGGTTAATCATTAATGGACCACTTGTGGGTAGCTTGGATGTATATAGTAAGTTTATTAACCATATTATATAAAAATACAAAGAGACATTGTAAAAGTAAAACTAATTAACTTAGAGTTAATACTTAAAGATAAGCCTAATATAAGTACCCAAACCTGTCTAAATTCTATTGGTTGAGTTTTTTTCGACCCATACCCGCCTTAAAATTTGAATAATCAACTTTTGATCCATTAGAAACCGAATATGAATTTATTATAAATTAATATTTCTAGCTTTTCCAAAGGTGCCCCTCACCCCTCTTATAAAAGGGAACTCCTCCTTCTCATTTCTTCACACCTTCAAAGCCTTTTTGTTCGGCCAAAATCTGCCCAAATACTCTCCCAACTTCCCTCACTACAACCTAGGGGCCTTAGTTTGATCAGAAAGCCAACCTAAGGAGCCCTTTTGATCAAATCAAAAGGAAGAACCCGAAGAAGAGGTAATGATTTCACCACACTTTTCTAAGTTCATTTCTTCTTCCACTTCTTCTTCCTTTGTTGTTACCATTCTAAAATAATAAACCCAATATCATATATATACTGTGATGTTATTATAAATATGGTACAACCATATTCAGTATTCTATCCACCCTTTGAATAACATGTCACCATACGTGCGTACGTACGGCTTACCGTCTCCACGTCGTGGTGTAATTGTTATTCAATATATTATTATTTGGATGGGTATAATAATGATGTGTAACTCATGTAAATAATGAATATAACATGTTAATGATTCTGTATATATGATATACCATCCATTTATATGTTATTTTAATATCAAAAGAATGATATTGTCGCTCGTGCGTACGTACGGACTACCGTCTCCACGAACGCGATGAGATTCATTCTCCATCGTATCCATTCAAGTATAATTATCATTTGATGATTTAAAAATGATGTTTAAGGACTTTATATCATTCTGGATATGAATAATATACAACCTATCCTTTACAAAAATGTCTTACGTAACAAAACATATAAAAGAAAACAAGTAAGTTAACACCCGAAACAACGATAATACTAAGATATTATTATAAATCGATATTAAAAGATCATATATGATATCATATTAATGTATATGATTATTGTATAATTTAATAACAATTATTTCACCATTATATAGGAGGTTAGCCTACCCCAACCAAGGAAAAGTACAAGTTAAGGGATTTTCTTATCTCACTTTCAATTCCGTGAGATTTCCTTTGTTCGCCACTAAATTATTGAAAGTGGTGTATTGTGTACTGCCATTTGATATATATTATCATGATTCTCTTTATATTCATGTTATTCTATAAATCATTTGGTGGTTATTTACTTTTTGCCATACGAATCAGTTGATTAACGTGGTAAGGGGTTTTCATCTCACTCCTTATTCCCATGAGATTCATGCCATATTGCCACCATTACCTTTTGTGTGGTGTATGTACTGCCCATAATTATATTCGTTGTGTAATAAACTCTAATTTATGTGTATTTACATATTCATTGTATTATACCTCTTTCATGGGCTGTATGTTTCATAATTTACCAAATTGGTATGGGTTATTTCACAATCTCTTCATTATCCGAGGTTGTTTATACGTAATAATCTACTAGGATCTCTTTATCATCCACATCCATGTTTCTTAATAATGTATTTAAAAACATTTTTACTATTTACAAGAATATGGGATAAATTCATTTATACCCTTATGTGTTTCGAAAGGAATCTTTCTGTCGTTTTCCAAACAAAGCACTTTTAACCTTTTCGACAAATTTAAGGTAAGAATGTTTTTTTAACTTATACAGCGGGTGCGGCTATTTACCGCCGTTATAAAATCGTCAAAGCTTCCCTTACAAGCTTATAAGAATATTTTCAAATTGAATGTATTATTTTATAATTATGTTACTTTTAAAATGATTTGTAAAAAAAGATATATTTCTCTAAAATAGTTTTAATTTCATCTATGTCAACATCCTTTGATGGATTTTAAGCTTATTTGAAGTTGATTTATTATGATACAAAACATCCCTATTTTATTGAAGGTTTTGTGATATTTTTGACTGTGGATAAGTTATTCTTATGTCACTCATGGTTTTTGTTTAAAGTATTGACATTTTATAAGTTATTTTTAATCCAAATGTTTATGTTATATTTCAACCTTTCATTCAGATGAATGTGTTAGACAAGTATGTTCCGGGTTGGGGACCGGTAAAAGTAAGCCCTCTGGTTTGGTATCCGGTTATTAGAGGAACTCTGGTTTGGTCTCCGGTTATTAGAGGAACTCCGGTTTGGTCTCCGGTTATTAGAAGGACTCCGGGTTGGTGTCCGGTTATTAGAGGCACTCCGGGTTGGTGTCCGGTTAATAGAGGCACTCCGGGTTGGGTTCCGGTTACAGTTAGCCCCAAGGACTGGGGATGAGGCCTTGACAAAGAAATTAAAGTTCAGAATTATGCATTCCAACATTTTGAAAGTGGTTATTGATTTTTTCATGTGATTATTCGATTAGTAGAATATCCATGTGAATAAGTAAATGGAATTATTTCATTTTATTTATGTCGTACCATGTTGAAAGTTCATGTTTGAAAGGCTTTTGTTTTAGTTATACATTGCCTTAAATGTTTATTCTTATTTATGAAAGTTTCCTCTATATTTTTATCCTTACTGGGCATTTGAGCTCACCCCTTTTCTATGTTTTATTTTTCCCAGGAAGTGAAGAAGTAAATTATGAATGACCTGCAGGGATATTATGTGGGGATATGAGTGTGGATTATGGAGACATTATGTTGTTGTAGTAGTTTTTCATTTTATGATGTAATGTAAAACATATGAATATATCTAGTGTTTCCAAGGCTACTAAACCAATCGGTCTTTCGAGATTTGATCTTTCTTGTGATCATGCCAATGTTATGTAATAATGCACCGACTCTGGGTAACTAGGGTCGGGGCGTTACAGATATACCCAAGGTGACATTATATATAAGGTATAGACACTATGAGTATATAGTTATTCCATTCTATCTTACTAATGCACCACAATATTTATCGACTTACTGAATAGAGTCTATGGATTACCTTGATATGTTTTAGGTAGTATTTATAGATTATATTCTTATCTATTAGAATAGAAAGTAATATCATGAAGATCACATTATAAGTGTGATGAAGACCTTAAGAAAAGAAATAATATTCAAAATTTAGAAAGTGTGAATTTTGGGTGTAAAAGGTTTCACTATTTGGACATATAATCTCAAGTGATGGTGTATAAGTGGATCCATCAAAGAAATAGGCTATTGAACATTGGACTAGACCAACAATGGTAATTGAGATCTACGACTTTCTTGGTTTTTCTAGATATTATTGATGAGCTGTGGATAATTTCTTAGGAATATAAAATCCATTCACCATGTTAACTCAGAAGGGATCCAAGTTCTTTTAGATAGATGAATGCAAATAAAATTTCAAGTAAAAGAATAGAAGATTATTCATCACACATGTTCCTATATTACCCAATAGTGTATCAGGGTTTTTAATCTATATTAATGCATCCAATAAGGGATTGGGATTCATTCTCATGCAAAATTACATGGTTATTTATCATGACTCATAAAAATAAAAGGTTCAAGAGAAAATTTACCCAACTCATGATTGGGATTCAGCTTATCTAATTTTTAGATAAATGATATAGATGCGGTATATTTATGAAGAAAATTGATATATATATTGATTAAAAATTTCTAAATTATATATTCTCATAGAATTCAATTAATATATAACAAAGAATATGGTTGGATCTGGTTAAAGATTACAACTGCTCAATAAATTACCACACCGGAAAAGAGAACATGGTGGTCGATTCTTTGAGTCAAAAGGGTCATTCTAGATTATCTATAATGGGGATCATCAAAGACCCAATATTTATGTATTTTCAAATTATGGATCTTGAAATTTTGATGGAATGGGATAAATCTTAACTTTATATAATAACTATTCAACTATCTATGAATGTGAGGATAAAAGAGGTGCGGAATGGCGATATGGAGTTGTAAAAGAAGGTGAGAAATGATATAATATTTAACTTGGATTATGATGGAAAGATAAGGTTCAGGGACCATGTATATGTTATTTCTATACCAGTTTTATACATGGATATATTAGAGGAGGCCCATAGTTCTTTATTCTATATCAATCCAGGAAGTATGAATATGTATATAGATCTAAAATTGTATTTCTGGTGGGATGGCATAAGGAGAGATATTCCATATTTTGTGCCTCAATTATTATTAGTTCAAAAATTAAATGAAGAAAGGAAAAATTATAAGGTGATGTTACAACATTTAGCCATACCATAATAGAAATGGAAATATGTCACCATGGATTATGTTGTTGGACTCCACAAAATATCTAAAGGGAATAATGTTATATGGGTTGTAGTCAATCACCATAAAATCTGAAAAACATCATCACTATCAGAGAAGTTTTCTCTATGGATTAATTTTCCATTAGATATATTATTAATGTAGTAAGGTTTTATTTAGATGGTAGATTATCTATATGTGATTCTACCGATCCTCTATCATGTCCATGATGTTTTCCATGTATCTTTCCCGATGAAGTACATACCAAATCCTTAACATGAACTGAACATAGAGGTAAAACCATTGGAACATGATAATTATTGTGATCAACAACCATTGTAGATTCTGGATCATATATTGAAATTTCCATGAAACAAGACCACTCATCTGGTCAATGTTTTGTAGCAAAACCACCAGCTTAAGGATGATACATGGGAACCTGAGGATGTGATGAGGAAGAAGTATCCTCAGTTTTTCATAATGATTTAATGTAATTTCAAGGGTGAAATTAATTTTAAGGGGTTGAGAATGTTACATATTAAGATTTTATGAAATATTATATATATATATATATTTAATTTTATTGATAGATTTCATTACACACAACACTATGATTTAAAAAATCAAGATATTCTATTAATATTATTATTTAAACTTGGACAATATATCCTAGCCATTGATTTTGACAGTATGAACAAGAATGATCTATATTTTTTAATTATGTTCATTTTTTTTTATAAATAATGTATATTTAAAAATTAATACTTAATTTTTTACCAAACTTTGTATATACTCTGAAAACACCTTTTTCCCATAAACTAATTTTAATTGATTTTTTAACAAATAATTAAAATAATTTTTGATAATTTTATACAATTTATTGTAAAAAAATAAATTTATTTTAAAAAAATAAATTAATTTTAGGTATTAATGTGTCAAAATTAACTTAGGGTGATTATTATAAAATTTTCTAAAAAGAATAATTTTTTCTTGAATAGCGAATATAATTGATTTTTTAAAAAAACATCCCTTTGATTTAAAGCATTTAAAAAGATTCATTTTTAAAAAAATATTTCAAAAGAAATATTAATTCCATTATATATTAATTAATCCAATTTCTATAATTTTAATCAATTCTATATTGAAATTGGATATTAATACAATCTATAATTATGCAATTTTTTTTTGGAAAGTTGTTTTTTGTCGCGTATGTGGGTTTAATATTAAATTATATTTTTTCACTTTAGTAATTGGGATTTGGAAAATGGATTAAATAGTTTTAATTAAAATAAATAATATTATATAATAAAATCATCTTAGCAATTTTTCAAAATGAATAGTGAATATTTTAAAAATTATTTAGCATATTAAATGTTAAAACATGTTTACTGGGGGTTAAACTAAAAATATAAGGTATAAAATGACGTATAAAGTTGTATAAATTCCATTTTATGGACATATTTCAACCTTATATCATATAGGTTTCTATAATTATCCTTTTTAGATCCTTTTTTTCATGTTTAATAAGTGGGAGCACCATTATCTTTTCAAAAATTCCAAGTGTGTCCCCTCCCCCACTTATAAAAGGGCACCCCATCTCCTATCCTCTTCAAACATCCAAAACTGTTGGGTTCATCCAATTACCAACCAAATACATTACTTAATTACCTCCCCAAATCCTATATTCCTTGTTTTTATAATGAAACCCTCCTATGAAATATTTAGGTGTAAAACTAAAATTGTTCTCTGAAGAAGATGTGTAGTCATTAACCATGTGTTTCCATTTTATTTCATCTTCTAACACCTTCAAATATTCTCAAACCATGATGATATAATAACATAATTATATATAATATATTTAAATGTTATTATGTTAATTTAATAGCCAACATTCATGTAATCTTCAATAAATTGGGAAATGAAACTGTTGAACGTGTGTATGGTGGACTACTGCCTTGTGAATCGATGTAGTTTGTTTTCCATCATTACCTCCTACAAGTGGATAAACTAATGAATTTGACATATTTATATGATATTAATGACATAATTTTACATATGGAATTATAATATCTAAAATTGTTTTCTTACATACCATTCCATGGGAATATGATAACATCGCTCATGTGTACGAAAGACTACCACATCAGGAAATGATGTGATTCGTTATTTACATATGGTTTAAATGGATGGTAATAAGGATATTTTTAATGAAAATATTTTATAGATTTGAAATAAAAATTCTTCTAGAAATTTAATATTTTATTTACATTTCCTTTGTTTTATCCATCAAGAAAATGGAAATAGTGTTCATGCGTACTTACGACCTACCATCTCCATGAATGGTGTAATTAATTCTCTAGCTCTAACATTAATGGATTACTCAAAATAAATATATAAATATATAAATATATATATAATTTATATTATATTTATATCATGGTTCATAATATATAGTTTATGTAACTATGATCAATGTAAAAGGACCAAAAATACCCAACCAAAACATACATTAAAAATGAATCACTTATTACACGAAATGTAATTTTAACAAGAAATTGATAACAAAAATTTAATATAAGTTCATAAGTAAATCATATATAGAATGATACACATTATTTTTTTCTATAATATTTGTATCATAAATGCATAATTATTATACATGAGGATTGAACATGTATGCATGAAGTTGAGAATTAAGATAATGGATTTATAATATATATTTTATTTTTATGGGTCATATGACATATTAACCACCCATTTATTTTGTATGGCCTATATAATTACCCTATAACATTTATATCATGAACAAAATTAATTTAATGATATTTAAATTTTCATTTTATGTTATTTTTTAATGGGTATTATGATTCAAAATATTACAAAAGAGGTAAGGTATTGTCGTCTTGCTTTTATTTTATTGGGATACATGCCCTATACACCACATGTTTCTTATGTGTGGTGCATGTAATTCCCATTAATTTATTTTATGATCCTTATCATTATAATTATTTGATAAACATATGCATATAATTTTATTTCGTTCATGGGACTTATGATTCAAAATATACCAAAGTGGTAAAGGTTTAATATTACAATCTCATTGTTTATCAGGACTGTTTATGATATGCTCACAATGATAAGATATTATGATCTACCTTTAAATAAACTAATGTATTGTATTCAACTATGTTTTATTTTGGGAAATACATTCTTAAAATTCATTTTCTTCTCATTATTTACTCAATATTTCAAAAGAATATTTTTAATTAAAAACTATATTTTTTTCTCTCTTCGATCAAAATCCATTTTCCTTTTATGGACATGTTTTCTAGAAATGTTAAAAAGAATGTTTTCACTATTGTCCAATGATTCTTAAATAATTTTTTACCCATGTTTTACTTTTTAATAAATTTTTTGAAAGGAATAATCCTATCATATATTGAAAACCGTATTTTGAATTTTTACCAGATATGTGAAAGGAATCGTCATTTTAATTTGTATGGCATGAACGTTATTTTATGTTATCATGACCGATCAGTGATTTAAATATTCATTCATAATTTTATATGGTCATTTTTAAATAAAATATTTTCTTTAAAATTATTAATGTTTTAAAATTTAAAATAATTATGTTGTGATGAAATGGTTATTTTACTCAAGAAACTTTTCAAGTAATCTTTCAAAATCATTTTCCATCTATGATTACATCCTTTTATGTTACTTAAGGTTTACTGTTATGATCCAATTTTACCATCATTATTATTTATCAAGATGGTTTATTGTTCTGGTCAGTGATTTTTATAAAACTATTTACTTTTCCATGAGTTATGCTATGATGAATTGATGAGATGATTATGATACCAATTTCCTTTCTATGGGTTATTATATGATGGAATATTTATGAAAAATGTTTCCTTTCATGGTTATGATATGATCAATATTTTTTTATCATGTGTCACACATTTCTATTATTTTCATTAAATGAGGGGTAGGAAAATATCTCCCTTCAAGGAATAGGGTAAAGTATTATATCTCATGATATAACTATGGGAAACATGCCGTTGTGCTTGATCCAATATGGGAAAAAGGACAATGGGATTGATATACAATGGGATATTGGTGTTGAATCTAGATCTATTAGGAAATGGGAAATAGGTATTGATTATTGATCCATTATTATTTTGTGGTATCAGATGTTAACCCTGACATATGAAATGGTTTCTATAGTTATGATGGTGCCTAACATATATGAAATGAACTTATGGTTCATAATTGATTTATGATTATTTGTCACTCTTATGGTTCATGTCTTTTGAAATGATAATCTATTATTCCATGTATCATGTTGAAAATCCATGATATATTGAGTATAAACTTTGAAATTTATATTCATAATCTCAAACCCTTTTGATTATCTTATTCTTTCATCTGATAATTAATTGATTTCTTCTATGTTTACCTTGAATAAAAATCTCAGGTCACCCATTATTATTTTCCTTTCCCTAAGTTATGAAGAAATAATAAATTATTTCATTTCTATGAAGATTAACAATTTTGAAGATATTTATAGGATATGTTTATGATCATGAATTTAATGAGAATATTGTGTAACTAGTCTCTAAAGACACAAAACCTTTATGATCATCAAGTGTGTATTTTTGAAATCTATTGAAAATTAAAATAAAAATACTTAGTGTTTATGTGTGAAAATACTTGGATGTTATAAATTTCATAATATGAAAAATTATTTAGGGAATTAAATCTCCTTCAATATCCCATTTTCACTAAAGCCTCATAGACTTTGTGTTGCATCACATTCTACTGTATCATATACAATAACCTGTGAAGACATATTTAAACCCATTTTGGATAACATCCAAAACACTTTTGGAAATCTATCACTAACTTCATCATATATCACATCACATGCAATACCTTTTGAATACTAATGAAGCGTTGTCATGCGTGCTCTCAAAATATTTATAACTAAGTGCAGAAGAGGGTGGACCAATGTCGTTCTCTTGAGGAGTTGTTGTGGTCAAACACTCAATAATTCTAACTCACTTTTCATTTTTCATATTTTTTTATTTATTAAATGAAATGAAAATAAATGAGGTTTGAGGATTTATAATTCAATAGTAAAAGTAAACATGAAAATTCAATGCAAACAGAATGAATGAAAACAAAATGAAGTCATAAAGAAAGAAAATATTCCCAAGAGAATCACCCAGATTAAAAATTCATTATCTTATTATTAGTTTAAAATTTACATAATTAAAACACTCCACAATATGTCTGAAAATACTATTTTTCCTATGGTTATGAATATATAGTCCACTCAGTGATCCCCAAGAGACCGCACATGAACCTCCTCGGTCGAGGGAGAATATTGCAGAATAATAAGGTAATTCTCAGGTGTAATGTAGAGACAAAAAGTCCCACTATTATCTCCCTTATAATAAATATATGAAACTAAGAAACATTGATTATTATAACTCAAAAAATGGGGTCAACACTAGATTAATCCCACAAAAACATACCTAGGTTAGCTATTCATGATCCTGAGCATAAGATTTCATAGTGAAGAATAAACTGAACTGGAAACACAAAAGATAGAAATATTATAATGACGGTAAGAATAATAAAAACATATACTATAAATGAATAATAATAGTAAAACTTAATATAAAATAAAAATATAATTATAATGGCCACCTAGAGTGCTAACCCCTTTGAATGAGAGGAGATACATTTTTATTGGTGAGAGGGGTGATTTTATTGGCTCCATATATTTCCAAAAAAAATTCACATGGTATCCCCATTTTATTCCATAATTTTTAAAATTTATATTCCTAAATTTTTTTCATATATGTATTTCTCATGTGACCTCCACATTTCAGCTTTATTGGACCTCACACGTTGGATTTATAACTTATTTATGCTAAGATATTTATTCTGTTCGGATGACTATTCATATTACAATGATCCACTTTACCATTCATTAATGACCATAGATAATGATGAATCTAGTGGGTCCACATTTTATCATCTTTATTTTGCCTCTCTTATAGATATAATCTCATATTTAAAATAATTAAGATCTTCGAACTATTTTTGATGCTCGATTTTTTAGCTGATTTTGGGCCTCCAAATTTTGGATTGAGATTGGGTCTTGAAGAATGAAATGAATCCTGACATTTATTGGAGCCTAAAAACAAGTAATTTCACAATTTAAATTAGTTTGGAAAATGTTATATTAGAAATACAGAAATAAATCATAAAAGATAAAATCCAAAATTAGGCCATTTTGCAATTAATCTCAAATTACATCAAAAACCTAAAAAAGTGATTTTTTTTAAAAAATAACACATTGGTGGGATTAAAAATATTGAAAATCAATCTAAATATATTGAAAATATTTTCTCTCTCAATTACCCCAAACATAAGCACTACACTCCTAAGAAATCAACTTACACCAAGGTCAAAACAATCCCAAATTATAAATGAAAACACAAATCAATTATCATATTAATTAAAATATCATGCCTCCTACATGGATAAATAGTCCTTAAATCCAAAAAAAACAAAAAAAACATTAAATATAATTTTAACCCTCATGTAAATTCCATACTTACCTCCCTAGATGAATATTTCTCTAATCACACAAGAATTGTTTTATAGAGTTTTTCTCATTTCCAAGAAAATGTGTGATATCCATAGGATTTCAATCCTCCATGTATCTTAACTTAAATTAGTCAAACAGGTTTTTAGTAAAGAGGTATTTTTCATGGGTAGTTCTGAGGTTAAGGGTTTCTGGGCTTTAAATATACAAACTTCTAAGGCAGAATGAGGAGGGTAAATCTCTAAAGTGAAGTAAATGCAGAAAATAATTTTTCTCAAGAATGGTGAGCTCCACAATTAGCTCAAAAATGAATTACCTCCAAAAATGCATTATTTATTTTTGAATTTTACACTTTTAATTTTCAGTATTAGTGAAAAATTTATTCCCTGCTTTCCCCCATTTTCAGCATTATTTCATCTTGAAAAATGATATGGATTTCCCTTCAAAAACATATTTTTTAGGGAAAGAGAGGCATCTTTTGATCTCCAAATATTAGTGAACACCTATCCCATATTCATAATGAAATTTTTTCCACCCATACATATATCCATAAATAAATTTCATCCAAAAAAATAATCAATAACATGAAAACACATTCCATTAATATCAAATAGATTCTTCAGGAAAGAAAAATACAACTCATCTTCTTCCTCCCCCACACTTGAGTTCAACAATAACCAAGCATTTAACATCTAGATCTAGATAGAAAGGGATAAATGGATTTTAATTTGGTTTATTAACAAGTTATTTCATGGATATTTTGGGATTAATAAAGTTAAGATGTAATGGGATACAAAAATAAGAGTTTAATGAAAAAAGGGGCTTTCCAAGTTGTGCATCAATCATACTTAACACATTCCATGAACTCTAATAGCTTTGAAAAAGATAAAAACATAAATTTATAGATTACAAAACATGTATCTAGACTCAATAAATATGTAAATGTAAATAAGATGTTTAAAATGTTTATAAACCTCTTAGGTTACAAAATATATTCAAATCAGACAGTACTATTGCACATAAGTTTCACAATTAATCAAACTTCATCAAATAAAATGTTTATAAATAGGGAAACAAATTCATTTAGAAATAATTTGAATCCTTAAAAATTCAAATCAATAAATTATCCAAAAATACTAATATTGTTTAAATTTTCAAAATTATTCATTTCACCACATGATTCCAAAAAAACACCAAGAAAAGTAAAAAATAAATCCTGAATGTTTTAGAAAAAATACACAAAAAAATTATAAGTGCAATAAAAAAAATCCTAAGATCATGATGAAATTACTCCCACAAACTTAATCTTTTTACATCCCTCTTTTTATATCATCTCAAATCAAGAAATATTTTATTATATAATTTCAATTGGGCTATAAGTAAAATAAATAAAAATAGAGACACAAACTAATTTAATTTTCAGTGGCACCCCTGAGTTATGCTCATAACTGCTACCACTTTCAAACTATAAAAAATAAGTGAAAAAAATAATAAAAATAAGTAAAAAAAAGATAATGTGTAAATAAAAGGGATAATACTTGTTCCCCCCCCCCCAAGATGGTGCTAGGTTTTTACTTCCCCAAGTGAGGCAGTTATAGTGGATTATCCGCAATTATAATGTGAGTGTGGTTTCTTTAAGATAAACCACCACAAGTGACTTTTCCTAATTTCTATGAGTATAAAAAAATAATGGAAACCACCAAAGAAGATATGAAAATTCCTAACTCCCAAAAAATAATAAACTGAGATTTTGAGGTCCATAGTTGGAGGGAATATATGATAGGGTTACTTCTTAATGACTTTCCTGGTGTCTTTCTCCGTATGGTATACAATATTTTGTAGAGGAGGAAGTTGCACCACCACAAGCTTCATCAGTGCTTCTTCATTAGCCACTACTTATAAAGAATATTCCTTAACATCTAAGTCCTTCTGCATTAGTGTTGTATTCAAAATATCAGAAAAGTGTATGTTAGGAGATAATTTAGCTTTTTCCGATTAAAAAGTGAAGAATTCATAAAAAAAATATTCTCATTAAACTATGTTAGTTTGGAAATTTATCTCTTCGGATAAGTCTAATAGAAACTAAATATCCTCAGGTGCATATTTTTCATTTTCTTCCAAACCAAGATGAGGTATAGAGGTGCTGATTTTTCATTATCAACAATGATAGGATCAGTTTTTTTGGTTATCTTGGACAAAATCATTCCAGGATTCATCTAATAAATTTTGATCTCCCATAAGTGGATAAGCTGTTATGTGTTCTTCAGGGAACTCCTTGATAAATTTTTAAGTGTGGGATGATGGTATTAATTCCTTTAGTATATCTTTTTGAACAGCCTCAGGTTATTTAACCAAAGAAATATATTGGAAAAATCTATTCCACTATTTTTTTTGGTTCAGGTTCTAGC
Organism: Viscum album; assembly: GCA_963277665.1. Lineage (NCBI taxonomy): Eukaryota > Viridiplantae > Streptophyta > Magnoliopsida > Santalales > Viscaceae > Viscum > Viscum album. Next base: position 284,425,281 of record OY728167.1, read on the forward strand.
TCCAACTACTACTCTAGGCACAAATGTACATATTCATCTATCCACTCTACTTGGCCCTCCAATTTTTTATGTACATCACTAATACTTTACAAACAAGATTCAAAAACACATTTAATTTCTTCATTCACCTGATATTGGTCAGTCCATGCTTAATAATTTGAATTGAAATTCTTCATGAAAAAAGAGAATTTTTTTCAATTTTTTATTTTTTGTGTTTTTTTAATTAAAGAGAATAAAATTATTTAAAAAGTGTGAATAAAAATAGTGAGTAAATTCCACTTGTTTCCATAGGACTAATTCTAATTTTATGAATAATTTTCAAGCGCACTCTCAAAATACATATAACTATGTGCAACATTGGTGCTGACCTAGGTTATTCTCATGAGGAGTTGTTGCAGTCAAATACTCACTACTTCTAATTCACTTTTAATTTTTTATATCTTTTTATTTATGAAATGAAACTAAATTAAATTGGGTTTGAGAAATGATAATTAAATACTAAAATTAAACATGAAAATCAATGAGAACACAATGAATGCAAATAGAATTAAGTAAGAATGTAAGGAGATACTACTAATAGAATCACCCAGATTGAGCCTTCATTGTCGTATTATTAGTTTAAACATTACATAATTAACACACTATGACATATGTATGAAAATCCTATTATAGTTATTGTTTTAAATATATATTGCACTCAACAATATCTAAGAGACCACACATCCACCACCTATATTGAGGGAGAACATTGCAGAAGAAAAGGTTAAGCCTTAGGTGGAATATGGAGACACAAAGGTTCCATTCCCAAAAAAATCCATCTCAGAATAAATATAATAAAATAAGAAAAATTAGTAATTATAGATCAAAAAATTGGGTTCAACACTGGATTAATCCCCATGGATCATCATCGAGTCAGCTACTCATGATCATGAGAAAAAGATTTCACAGTGAAGAAGAAAATAGAGTGAATACACAAAAGATAAAAATGTGATAATGAGGGGAAGAATAAGAATAATATATACTAAAATTTATCAATAATATCACAATATAGAGAAACTAAAAAAACATAAAATTCCCAACAAGAGTTCCAACCCTTTAGAATAAGGGGAGATGTAATTTTATTAGCAAAAGGGGTGATGTTTTGAACTCCAAATGTGTCAACTAAAAGATTTTGCATGGTATCCGAATTTAATTCCTGAATTGGTAAAATTTGAATTCATAATTTTTTACCCTATGTATCTCACCTGAGACCACCATGTTTTATATTTATTTTCCACCAGATGTAGGAGTTATTTATGATTTACTTTTAGAGATTTATTTTGAAAAGTTGATTGTTCACATTTCAATTATCTACATTCCCATAAATTAATTACCTTAATAAAGGTGGTGACTAGTTATCCTAAAGTTAATTATGTTGTTTCCCAACTTCGTACCTATCTCCTTGCCAAATTTCAACATCTTTTATTTGGTCCTCTTAGAGATATAATTTCATCTTTAAAAGAGTTCAGATATGTGCACAATTTTCAAGGCTCGATTTGTAATCTGATTTTAGGACTCCAAATTATGGATTGGGCTTTGGGTCTGTATGAAAGAAGTGAAAAAAAACATTTAAGGGAGCTTAAAGAAATAAATTTCTTAATTTATATAAATTTATAAAGTGTTATATCCAAAATATATAAATAAATAGATATAGTTAAAATACAAAATTACGTTATTTTTTTAATTAAGCTCAATTTTCTTCAAAACCATATAAATGTGACCATTTAACTTAAAATAAAATATTAGTGGGATTAAAAAATTTAAATTGAAAATAAAATTATTGAAAATATTTTTCCAATGAAATACCCTACCAAAAATGTTTTATATTCACTCTAAGACAATTTCAGATATGTTTTATGAGTCAAAGAAATATTTATTTATTCATCCAAAAAATTGTACGCCATGGGTATTTATAGAATTTACAAAAAAATATGAGACTTAAAATCCATAAATGTATTCAAAGATATACCTATGGAAATTCATAAGTTATACTCAAACTATAAATTGATATTTCATGATCTCTATCAAACACATGTATCTATATACATACGTCCACTAGTTGTATCACATTCTAGTGTGAATTCACATATGTTCCCCTAATCTAATACATTGATTTACCATAGGAAATGAATTTTTCCAATATAATATATCCAATTAATGAATTATTTATTCTTTATGTTTAGACTAACTATGTTGATGAATTTATCACATGTTATTAACCTCTATGGACCAACACATCACATGCCCCACTTCTGTAGTGATACTCAAAACATATTTACTATTTAGTTGTATCCTCACACTCCTCATTCTACCTCAATCATTGGGGTGGATATCATATGCATTATTTTAAAGTAAAAATATCATATTCATTAATCTCCAACCATTGAAAAAATAAGTAACATAGATAACCATCCCTGGTTAATAAGCCTCAAAGCTTGCATAAGAAGGTTATAAAATAATAAAGGTTATCATACTAGGTAACTCTCCAAACTCATGTAGTGGGGAAAATATGATTCATTTCCCCAAAGTATACCAGATACCTAGTAAATAAAACTCAATGTGGTATAATTTGTAAGTCATCCATAAAAAACACTTTTTTCCTCATGAAAATATTCCTTATCTCAATACAAGAATCCTACTCTTGATGATATAATACTATATGAAAACAATTTTTTAAAGATAACTCAAAGTGATAAATTGAGAGACCAATTATCATTACATTATTTTAAAATATATACTAAAATATTCTTTTATATATCCAATGTTAATGAATAATAGAATTGATATTTCCTTTTATATGATACACTTTATATTCTTGAACCTCTTTTATGAATACTTAAAATATATTCATAAGTATTTTTTATTATATTAGATATGATAGAATCCCAGATCAACCTTATGTTTTCTACACATTATGGGGTTTTGTTAACTCATTGAGTCTATTTTTAACTACTACCACATCTCTATGTGGACATTAAGTAAAACCAAACCACTAAACTCTTTAATGAGTAAATTCTATATAGAAAGAAATTTTGAATCATTATGATATTTGGAAAAAACGCTCCTAATGTTCGACTCCTTCAACATATTCGTATTCTGTATCTTTACAACATCAAATGATATGATTCAAGATTTTGATATCTATTTAGACCTTTTCTAAATTTAACTTCATCATTCTTGGAACCCTTTACATTTTTCTCTACCTCTATAACCTAACACACTTTTAGAATATCAATTTAAATTCAATTTTTATTTTTATTGGCATAATACTTTTTTAAATAGAAATATTTTATTTTTCTTGATAATTGAGATTTTATTTGAAATTTTTCTTTACCATTAAATTTCATAAACTATTTAAGATATTAACTATAAAACACTTTAATTTTACATTGGTATATTATTTTATTTTGGTTACATTGTACTTGTCTATGTTTAAGCAGACTATCACATACCACATAGATGTTTGGTTCTATTTATATTATCATGATAAGATACAAAAACTCATTTTTGTTAGGAAATAACACTTATTTACTCGTAGTGTAAGTATTATAACAAGTAAATTTTTTTATATTATATGTAATTATATGTTTTGGAGAATTTACTTAAAAAAAGATTGTTCATTAAAATTATCAATTGAAGGGTGGTAGGAACAACTTCCCTAATGTTTTAATAAATATACAGAAAAACATTTTATCATGAATAAAACATTTTAATCCATTTCCTTTTTTTCAAATAATATTATAGAAATCGATGAATCATAAACCATGTGTTTAAAATTCAGTAACTCATTTTTTTCATGAAAAAACTTTGTTTAGAAACATCTTCTCATATCATATAAGAGTAATTAGATAAAAATACACATTATTTATTTAGATCCATATAATCTTGATAAAATCCTTTATATAAAAATATTTTTATGTAACAACTCTTTGCTTAATCATTTTAATAGAAACTATAATCTGTATCAACTCTTACATTTATTTTGGAAATATTTTATATTTATAAAATTTGTAATGTATGTATTTAGTTTAATATACCCTTAAAAACCAAATAATTGATTTATATAGAACTAATAACTATCATATATGTTACATATAGTTTCCCAAACCCCTTCATGTATCCCAAAGAAACCGACTTATCGAATAATTAATCCTCCTTCTCAATAACTCCAATTTGTTTCACTAACCTTGATTAGCTAAATGAAGAATCGTTTTTGAACTATCAAACTAAAATTTCTTCATATCATTTTAACTTTTTCCACTTTTATTATCTATATAGTACCATAACCTATATATATTTTATACCTAATTCAATTATTCTCAACACTTGATAATATCAGATAAACTTATCTTAAATGTATTCACATTTTCAGAACATTTCCATTGATGATAATTGGAAATTTTTTTTAAATTGAATTATCCTTATGGAAATCTCATGTCATACAAAGTCATTGGCATACCCAATAATAATTATAATATGAGTGGAGAATAAAATATCGCAATTAATTCTGTAAATAATGCCTTTTAATACATAAGTAAATCAATCTATGCTTATCATGAGAATCAAGATTCCACCATTAAATAGCTTCAACTTTTGGTTATCTATGGAAGGTATTTAATCAAGTACATATATTATCTCTTGGTTTAAGAACTCATCTTAAGTGACTATTCAAATATGTTTCTTGATTTAATATTATTCTTCCTATATTATTTATCTCAACCATGGGTTTTATGATAATGATGTTGTTATCTACAATAGAATATTTTATTAGAGGAGTTTCATTTTTTGCTACCATTTAATATGAAATTTTATTTAATCGGTTGACACTAAAATAATGACCCCTTTTGAATTAGATCAGATCCATTAGTGTTCCAAGATATATAATTCAAAATTAAAATGAACATTCTATGGCATAAAACTCATTGATTAGTAATTTAAGTAGGGAATCATCCTAATCATATCATATATGACCATGGATATTTGAGCAATAAACACTTTTCCCAATCCTTAATATGCATAAAAGAAACTATATTCCTCTGGTTTCATAGCCCTTAGGGTTTCCTGGATCAATGTAACCCAAATTAAACACTAAGAATGAGGGGGATCAGTATTTCCCCATTTCTTACTTAGCATAAAAAATATAATCTTGGTGAACCCCACATTAGTATGTAACTACCAAGTTGGATGATTGAGTTTTTGAAAAGTGTCACTTTGGAAATTATATCACACTTCTTTTTTAAGGTGATCTATCTCACTATATTATCTCACATTATTCTATTTATATATATACATAATTCTCATAATTTAGTTTGGAATCATTTTTTGTATACCTAATCAGTATGATGAATCCATATTGATTTGAAACTCCTTATACAACCCATAATTTTTGTTACTCTCTTAATAACTAAAGACAAATATATTTACACATATACAAATACATCTTATTCTTGAGTTATATAAATATTTCATGTATAGATTTATAATTATAGGAGATTGAAAATATAAACATGAGTATGCCTGAATCCATACATAGACAACCCCCACCATTCAAGAATAAGGTATAATCCTCATGGCTAGTGAGAATTCTGAACCAAAGTCTCTCTACCTAGGGATACTTTACTCAAGATAGATTCTAAATCTTCATAATTATAACACCTAACAATCATAAACTATATTAAATTACTAAATATAAGAAAATAACCTTAAATAGATCCTAAATTTATGGTAGATAGAAACTAAACGTATTATCATACTTGGAATATAACTACATAAATTCATATAGGATAATATCACGAACTTGTTTAACTATTTAACTAAAGTATAAACATATTATCAATATAAAAAATTAATATCAATGAATGATGTAGGGGAAATATCTTATATAAATTAACAATTCATAAATTTTATAATGAGATAAATATTTATGAAAAATGTTTAAAAAAATTTAATTATAAACAATTTATAAATTATCTAATCATTATAAATATTACCTAATCATGAATATAAAAATTTTATATTCACTTTTTAATATGAAATCCTATATATTATACATTATATGTCATTTTCCATTAAATATATGATATTTTATGAATTATAAACAATTTATAATCAAATTTATATTATGTAAAAATTTAACCTAATAAGGATATCACATGTTTAAAATTTTTATCCTTGAACATATCCTTCGACAAAAATCATTTTGATGACATTTAATTAATTTATAAAAATAAGGGTTTAATCTGTAAAATTTGAAATTAATAATTATGAAATGTTTATAATTCAAATATACCCACATTATATTTTTTCCTTATTTTTAAATTTTAAAAAATTATAAATAATTTTTATGAATTCTAAACAAACACTTTTTTTATTTAATAAGGAGTTGGGTTTCACCATGTGTGGAAACCATTTTCTAGATAATACATTAGTACTAGTGTGTGGAGAAATAGTAGGTGGCCTAATGTTTGGTTTTTGAAGATGATGGAGTTGAAACAACTTGTTCTTACTACTAGACGCAATGTGAATAGATAAAAAGAGACCAATGTTGGAACTAAATGACTCATTTTTGTGAATCTTAGGCACATAGCATTTAAGATATTTTTTCAAGTAATATATTTACAATTTTTCTAGTGGGAAAAATAGTGAACTAGATGAGGAGCTTATAGTGGTTGATCTCCCCAAGTGAATGGGATGACATCCATGAAGATCACATATCTATGGAACACTATCCCTAAAGTTCGGTAGATAGCGATGATGAGATGCACCGGTTGGGTTCCACTACTTAACAGAGGGATATTTGTTTTCATATATAACATAATTACTTGAGCCTAACACTTATAATCCTACTTTTTTTAATCCAACAATTGTGTTCCACCATTAATTAAGAAACAATTCTAAACCCTATAACTTTGTTATTATTCCTCATCTTTTTTATTCTATCATTTCTTCTGATAGTTATTATCTACGAATTTCAATACGTTTTGAATTGGTGGAGGTGGTTTTGGTGATATTTTTTCTATGTTCTGGTCAATGAAGCTTGGTATCATTCAATTGTTTTTTATTTCAAAAGTTATGTTTCAAATCATCTGATGGTTTATCGAGTGGTGTACATGATCCAAAAATGTGGTATTAAATCCTCAATTGGAGTTTCAAAAATCCAGGCTCTGGGGGAGGTATTTTAGAGCTACGTTCATTAGTATCATTATTCCCTCTATCTTATAGGATAATATCAGTAAAAATACATTATTCTTAATTTCAGAATTTGTAGGAATTAAAAATTTCTAGAGGGATGTGGCCATAATAATATATTGTATGGGGGGAGTGGTTTGACAGACTAGAATTTGGGTTTTGGAAGATGAAGATGGAATATTGTCTGTTGTAGAATGACTTGGAACTTCTGTTGACCAAAACCAAGTTAAAATAAATGAAAATATAATACTGATAAAGGATGTAATAGAAATAATTTAGTCAGATAAGTATTTTATTATCCAAAATGTTTCATATAATATTTATGAATTGATAACCACATCGAAACTAATGATGAATTTCACCGACATATATGAGAATCCAATAACAATGAACATGGTATTATTATTGAGAATACAATCTTTTATTCATATATTAGAAGTAAATTTTACTAAAAATAATATTAATAACTTCAATATAATCCAAAACAATTTGGTCTCAGTGATGGTAAATTTTGGAGATCCAGAATAGTTGTAATTTCTACTTCACTCAGTCTTAAAATCATGGGATAAAATGGTGACCATTGGGAGTAATTCAAATGAAAAGGATTTCCTGAATTTTATGAATGTTAGATAGAAAATATAAAATTAATAAATTTATTAGAATGATATTAATTTGTCTTCAATAAATTATAATAGCTTTTAAGGAAGAGTACATGTGATAGATTGGAAATGTTCCTGGAAGGGAAAAGTGAGGAAGAGTTGGAGTAGAAGTAACTCGAAAAAAGGTTCTCCCTTATACTATAGTTTTAGGGGGAAATTTCACCTTAAAAAATATTGTGACGAGTGAGTATTTTATTTAATAAAGTATACTTCTAGATTTGGATATGTGAATCTTCTATTAGAAGATAGGATTGGATTACTCCTTAGTAACTCTAGCTCACCCACGTCTTGGTTGATATAATATATAGCTTCATTCACTCAACATCCAAGATGTGAAGTATGAAGGATTTTTTTTTTTGAAGGATTATTATGATACATATGGTGTAAAAAATATCTTTAAATAGTTGGTATAGGGGACAAGATTATCTAGACAAAGAATGGATTTATGATAGAGTTGGATAGAGTTTAGAAAATAATGGGAAATGGGAAAATTTTAATATTTGTAGGAAAACATGATGATGTGTGCTTATATAAAAAATCATTGATATATGATGTACAATTTCACATGAATCAATGGTTATAGAAATTGAGTGAAGGAAAATAAACTCTACCTAATAGGTGTATCAGAAGTTATGATCCATGTTAGGGAAATAACTTCCATGAATTTATGGCGTGATCATCTAAGACACCTCAATGAAAAAAGGATGAAAATATTTACCAAAAAGGAATGTTGAAGATCACTAGAATATTTTGAGGAACATTAAAAGATTGTTCCTTTGATAAATAGTATATGGTTTCCTTCAAAATGGAAATAAATACAACAAATAACCAAACATTTGAGTTGGTTAACACAAATGGGTGTGGACTATCTCTCATTCATTCTTAGGGAGGACCACTATATTACATAACCTTATTCAGTGATGACACATGAAATGTGTGGGTCTAATTCATCAATCACAGATACCATGTTTTATGAATCTCCATCTAGTGGAGGGACATGGTGGAAAATGATATTTGATTCAATGATAAAATATTATGGCTAGAAAATGGTAGGGAGTACTAAAGCAAGGATCTCTGGAGGTTCTGTTGGTATAAGGGGATTCAATTTGTGAAATCTATTCTAGGTAATCTAGAACCCAATGTAGTTTTAGAGATGATGAATCAGATACTAGTTGAAAAAATTATAATAATGAGGTTCCACATGAGGTTCTCTAAGAAGTTTTGTGTAGTGGTAGTGAATTATGTGGTTTAGATAATCAATCATATTTTTTTTATCTCTAATCAGTTAGTAAAATCTGAAATATTGTTGGTCTGAAAGGATGGTTGACTTCAACAACCTCAAATTATTTAGTGTTATCACCTATGTAAATGTTTATTCCAAGGATCAAGACAATCTAGTGGCTACCTATCGATCATGTTACATTGTGGGATATATCAACAATGATTATTGGTTTGAAATGTAAGATAATGACTCTAAAAAGTCCATTATAAGAATAAATATGAACGTTCATGAAGGGATACTATAGAAGGATTAGGACCATGAAGAAAAATATGGGGAGAGAATTGTATCATCAGAATTTGAGGTTCAATTCGATGTGCATCTGGATTTAATGGATATTATGGAAAATATAAAAACCTCATTAGTTACAGAATCACCGAAAAATCAAGTGGATTTATTTAAATAGAGTAAAATTATGATGGTGTTTTTGGGGATTTATATACCAAAAACATCAAGGATTGTGGAATCCAATAAAAATTCTTTGAAAGACACATCTCCATAAGTAGTGTTACCAGAAGGATTTGAGAATCAAGGATAATTTTATAGGTATAACAGAGTGAGGCTCCAAGTGAAATAGAAGGAAAATAATCTCATTGCATACTTCTAATGGATGATAGAGAGACCAATATCTCAAAAGTGTCTTGAAGTTTAGAATATTGTAATCAACTGAAATTATCCATTACATATGGAATTGATTCCTTCTATGTGTTATGAATATTGGAGCTCATGGAGAGACATTCTACAAATAATATCTTGAAAAACATATGAGTTTATAAAATAAAGAAATAAACATATGGTAGATAGTGGTACAAGTAATTTATTATTATAAAAGGGGTTCCAATAAATGTATAGAGTATATTTCCCAATTATATTTATTTCCGATTATGAATCATATGATTATTTGGATTGTGTTAAGTTTGATTACCATGGATAATTTACATCTTTAGTAGTTGGATGTTAATTCAAAATTTCTTTATGGGGATCTAGATGATAAAATTTATATGGATAATTTGGTTGGTTTCAAGGACCATCATAACTAATATCTTTTATAAAAAATCAAACATCTACATTATAATTTAATGCAAGAACCTATATGGTGAAATCAAAAGATCTATGATTTCATGACGGAGTAGAAGATTATCCAGAAAAATGTTGAACATTATTATTACTATAAGTTTATAGAGAATGGTTGTCCCATCGCCCTTCTACTCTACATTTTGAAATTATGGTTACGTATATGGTGAAGGAAAGAATCAGTGAGTAGAATGGTTAACTTTATGGAATTTTTTAGATGAATGGTATTAGTATAGTGATGTAGATTTTGGGGATAAAAATAGTAAGAGACTTGTGTTTTGGTGATTTGTATCTACGCAAGTCAGATTATGTTCAAAAGTTAGTGGACCACTTCATCATTAGTGAGGTGAAGCTGGTTACCACACCATTGGCTAAACATTTCAAGCTAAGTAAAGAGAAGGCACTAGGAATTTATGTTGAGGTCAAGTACATCCTAAAGGTACTATATACATCAGTAGTAGGAATTATAATGTTTACCATGGTCTAAAATCATCTATACATTGTGAAGGTAGTAGGAATTTTCAAAAATATTATGTAAAAATCCAGATGAGAACACAATGAGGCATGAAGATTATTTTTTGGTACTTGAATGGTTTCCAAATTTGTTTCAAAATAGATGATCCCATGAAAGGTTTTTTACACTCAGAGATTAGGGGAAACTCAGACATAAAGATGATCAATTCATGTTATGTGTTCACTTTTAGTGGAATGGTAGTGATATAGATGTCAATTCTTCTACCAAATGGTTCCACACTCAATAACAGAAGCACAGTAAATCATCTTGATGGAATATTGTATGGAGTTGATATGGATGAAGGGGTTCTTGGAATATATTTGAATGAGGTAGAGTGATGAGATGCTATATTTTGTTTCCCAATGTGGGATTCAATTATCCATAAACTAATGTTTTATTCATGGATAAAGTGTATTCATATGAAATATCACTTCATCCATATGTTGTGTGAGGATAGAGTGTGTATACTATGTAAGACTTAAGGGACTCATAATATAGTGGGCATGTGTAATGACCCAGATTTCCCCTGGCCTTTCCTTTGTGAAAATCTTGGGGTTATAGTGTTCTTAGGGATCAAAGTGGCTTGCTCAGGGAGTTTTTTCCAAAAACTTGGTTCCACTAAAAGGTTCCACCAAAATGGTGTCACCGTTACGGTCACACTATTATGGTGGCACAGATTATGGTGGCACCATCATGGTCACACTATCACAGTCACACCATTTGTGGTCGCACCATTATGGTGGCACCATTACAGTCGTACCATCACGGTCACACCATCATGGTCACACCATATACAGTGGCACTGTTACAGTGTCTCACCAAACGGTGTCAGACCCCCTTGCCTAGTTCTCTAAATTTTCCGAGTTTCATAGTTGATATGTGTTTTTCTATATTTAATGTTAATCTATAAACTCATAGTCGTCTGTTGTTCTATCTCCACCGTTTCCAAGGGGAATTATAAAATCTAAATTAATTCCAACATGTTAAACCGCCAAGCCACATGGTCAAACCACAATCCAACTTTTAAGTACTTCGAAATGGTCTCCCTAATTTTAGGATCAAGGACTCTTCTTAAGCCGACATCATTTGTGTCTTCTTCCTTTTCATTTCTATTGGTATATCTAGAGACTTCCTATCAATATGAGTTGTGCGACCGTGTTGGACCATACCCTATTAGCCTTCATGGAGTTCATCCTGCAAGTCATGTCATCCCCTGTTCTTAGCGTGAGAAGTAACTTCGATCTTTGATCATCTAGATAGGGTGTTCTTTTTTATTCTCTTTAATTGTATATCATGTGGGGTGGGTATATTAATGGTCCCTTGTGAGTAATAGTTGGATACTCTTATTAAAATGATAATTAAATAAGGATTTAATATGATCAAAAGATTACACAAGAAAATAAAAAACATTGGCAGAGTGTGGTTTGATATTGTCTCCTATTTTATTTTGTAATCATTGATTATATTATGCCTTTTGTGGTTTTGTGCCTCCGGAAAATCATGATCTTTGGCGGTCTTTTCTTGTTCACTGGTGTCTAGTTTCATTGTGATGTTTTTATGCACAAATGTACCATGAAATATGATTAATCATGTACACTCGGTTAAATAAAAGGATTCCCTAGGATAAAACAAGTTATGTGATCTCCCCGGTTATATTAAAGTGGAAATTAAAGAACCATTATCAGTTAAATTTGAACAGTCTTGGTTTGAAGGTTGTGGTTGTGTGTTGTGTGTTATGGTTTGGGTTTTGTGGGCTTGGTATGTGGGGTGGTACAGGGGGTGTGTTGGTGTCTCAGTCTGAGATATTGATTGATTTTGGAATGGAAAATCTTTTAAGTTGTGGGAATGTTCTTTGTGAGTTGGAATCTTAGTCTGAATGATTGATTGATTTTGGAATGGATGAACTTTAATGAATCCAAAATTCATTTCCATTGTGTGGTGGTTGTGAAGCGACGTTGTACAGTGGGATTGCGGTGCGGTTAGGAACTTGTTATGTAGTGGGACTACAATGGGGAATTGTATGGGTAGTGGGGCTATAGGGTTGTGTTTTTAGAGAAGGAATGTTTGGTATTTACTTTGAAAAATGTTAGTGTGAAGTAGTTTAATGGGGATGTGTAGTGGGAGTGCAAGTCTAGTTTTGTGTTTTTGTGCAGTAGGATTGTATTTTGGTTTATTTCGTTGTTTGGTATGGTTATGGTTGTTAGTTTCCTGGTAGTGTTGGAATAATTTAATTCAAATTACCTTAAATAAATAAATGGTAGATGAACAAGAAGGGGGTTGGGTTTATTCTTTGGTAGTGGTTGAATTTTGGATTTGCATGTAGGAGTAGCAGTAAATGTGGTGCTGGTGTGGGCTTATTGTCTATTCATCTGAAACCTGTAGATTAGGGCTGAGTGTTTGATTACATATATATATATATCAATTCCTTGTGATTTTTATATGCACCCACCATTGTTGATCACTACATGCAGAACACCTCCATTTCATGGGATAGGGTGGCTTTCCCAATATTTGGTGAGAGGATGGATGTCTGGTTACTAATTTTCTTCCTCGCACCCTCTTTCGAATCTTACTTCTTGGGCATATCTTGGTAGGATGTAATGAATTAAGGCTTACCATAGTCCAAGATTCTTTAGGAAAAGGTTTGTTTTGGATAAGGGGCTTTAGTGTTTGCGGGACATTTATGTTTTCCCTTGTATCTTCGGGATGAGGCTAAGGTGTCTCTGGGCGTGGCAGTGTTTGTTGTGGCCTAGGTGTTTGTGGGTGTGGTTATTTATGGTTTGAGGCCCAGGTATGTGTGACAAGGTTGCGACAGTGGGAATTTATGTGGGAAGAGTGGCAGCGTCAAGACATAAGATCATTAAGAATGAGCAGTTAACCAGTGGGAAAGTGGTGTGGGTTACCCAAATATCATTGTGCTTATATTATTACTTTACTTGACTTCCGTTACATGTGTGAGTGTGACTTGGTGAGGTTGGTATGGTTAGTATTCCTTGGTAGGTGCTTGAGGTTCTACTAATTTCTCTTAGGGGCATTGGTATGTTCCCTCACATGTGCACGAGCAACGATATTTTCCCTGTGGAGTTTACTTGTATGCTCACCATACAAATATAAAACTATTTTCAGGCCTCTAGGAGGACTTTGAGGACCATTTTGGACATTACTAGCTTGGGTTTTGGGACAGATTCTATTAATTTTTAGTTCATTTTCTTTGGTACATTATTGGTAATTTTGTCTTACCTAGTATCAGTTTTACTTTTGAACATGCATGTGGGTATGGATTCTTGGATTTACATTTTTCTTAAGTCTTGGTGTTTTTAGGATTTACCATTTTATCTCTGAATTTTGTTCTATAAAAAGGGTAATTCCTTCCATTTATGTGATATTCTATAGCCTTAGTGTTAGTCGCCACTCATGGGCCTACTGAAGGTGGGACTCGGGCGTCATTATCTCTCCTCAACTTGAGGAAGGAAGGGAAGGGAACTTTTTCATCCCTTTCCTCATCTTGGAGAAGGTGGGTCATGACAGAATTGTATCAGATGTGATGGTTGAGATATAGGATGGAGTTCAAGATTAGGCACAATGAGAATCACATGAGATAGTAGGGTAACAGTGTTAGACAATCATGGTTCATGAAGTAGTCCAGGGAAGACAGGAAAGGACAAGGGATTTTAGGGGTCCCTGTGATCCGATACAAGGACACCAGACCTAATGAATTACCAGGTGAGGATATACTAATTTTTGGGTAGAGACCCTAGGAAAGGTACATTAATTATAATGACTGGTGTTCTTGTGTGTTTTGGGTGTTTTGAAAATTAAAATAAATAAAAAGTTCAAAAAAAATTTAAAAAGAAATTTTTACACTACTTGGGATTATGAGTTTCTTATTTAATTTTTTTAGCTATGGAACCTGGTCATCATCGATGAGTGGTATGTGTAGTCGATTCCCAGTAGGTTGATCTAGTTTATTAGTAGAGGTCCGATCGAGTGGAGGAGGATGACCAATGGAAGAAGATGCTTCATTCCTTCCAGAGGAAGACTCTAGGAAAGTACACGGGTAGCATCTCATAAATGGAGACAGAGAGCTGAATCGAGGAGATGATGATCACTTTCAGCTTGATCTAGGATATGAAAGATTACTAGGTTCCTCTTGCAGTGAACCACTTGAGAGGAGTGATGTGTTAGTGGTGGATTCTTTACCTCGAGGAGATGAAGGAAACTGAGGTTTCATGGGATGAAATTGAGAAGGAGTTCTGGGTGGAATTCCTTTCTTCCATGATGAAGGCCAAGAAGAGGTAGGAGCTTCTCTCCCTCTAGTAAGGGAGTATGTCAGTGAGGGATTTGGGGATAAAGTTCAAGGATCTCCTTCTTTTCTCTCCGGACCTCTTCCCAGATGAGCAGTCGCGGGCAAGGCACTTGGAGGAGGCACTCCAACCTTATCTTCAGTATGTTGTTACTCCCTTTAATTGTCCGACATAACTAGAAGCTCATAAGAAGGCCATAGTAGTGGAGAGGATGAAAACACTGGGAGGTGTTCCATGAGAGGGGAGCCAGCTGATTTCATTAAAAGGGAATGTTGTCAGCAGCGGGTCTCTAGTTTCAGGGCCTTCCAGGTTTTGGACAGTAGGGAGTTGGTCTCAGTAGTTCTAGTTATGATCTCCCTGTCCTCTCCCTTTCCATATGGGCCTTGGAGAGAGATACATTACCTATGGAAACCATGGGAATATTTGGAATTAGTGCCCTATTTGAGTGTAGTATAGTGGGGGTGGGAAGTTTTAGTGCCCACCTCAATAGTAGCAGTTTCCATCCAGGCGTTTCCAGCAGTAGGGGCAGCGATCTCCCACTCCACTGAGGGTAGATGGTGCTGGAGGAGGTCAAACTCAGGTTTCTCCTCAGGGACCATGACAATGTCGTGGTTGGGGAGGCATTCGATGGATGAGGGTTATAGAAGATGGGTGTTGGAAGTTGCACACCGTAGAGGTAGCAGTTCCAATGGGGAAAGAAGTTATTTGAGGTATGATTAGTCTGTTTAGTAATCTTTCATGTGACCTGTTTGATTCAAAAGCTTGGAACTCCTTTTTTGTGCCCAGTCTAGCCCATTCCTTGGTCCTAGACGTAATTAGAATTTCCATGCTTTTGGTGTTGAGTACGCCAGTTGGAGGTCAGACCAGCCTGTTTGAGGTTTTTCGAGTATATAGACTGAATTTGGGGTCACATCAGTCGAGTGGGGATCTTATTATGCTACATATGAAGCCATACTATGTCATTCTAGTCATTGGATGGCTGTTTTCCATGAACTACGTCATCAAATGCTTCTGGATAAGGGTCATGTTCTCAAATGTGTGTGGCAGCGTGTATCTTTCATTGGAAACCAGAGTTTCCCGGAGGGTAGCCAGCGTGAGGATCCCCTTATTTAATTGTTAGCCGAGCTATTAGTGGAATCATCAAGATCAGAGATGGTGGAATTTCCGAGGATATTCATTGAGTTCCTAGATGTCTTCCCCGAAGAGGTTGTGACTCTACCCCCTCAACATTATGTTGAGTTTAGGATAGACTTACAACTCGGTGCCCTACCAATTTCGATGGCTCCCTATTGGATGGTGCCTTATAATCTATGAGAGTTGTGGATTTAGGTTGCTGACCTGATGAAGAAGGGTTTTATCCAACCATGTGTGTCTCCATCGGGTGCTCCAATATTTTTCTCAATAAAGGCAGATGGTGGTCACAAGCTGTGCCTAGACTACCAGAGACTGAATTAGGTGACATTTAAGAACCATTACCCCTCCTGACGGTCAATTTCCTTTTTGACCAGTTGAAGGGAGAATTTTGGTTCACTATGATCGACCTGTGGTCTGGATATCACCAGTTCAGAGTGAAGGAGGGTGACATCCAGAATATTGCTTTCAGGTGAAGGTATGTGTACTTTGAGTTCATGGTCATGTCGTTCGGTGTTACAAATGCACCAGATGTGTTCATGGGACTCATGAAATCTATTTTCCATGAGTATCTGGACCATTTCATGGTCAAGTTCATCAACAACATCTTGATCTACTCAATATCATAGGAGGATCACGCCGAGCATCTAAGGACAATTTTGGAGGTCCTCTGACACCACTAGATCAATGGGAAGTTGCACAAGTGAATGTTTTGTACATGAGAGGTTCACTTCCTTGGACACATGGTGTCCTAATATGAAATAGAAGTGGATGTGTTGAAGTTTTAAGCAGTTGTTTCTTGGGAAGCACCCAAGAACATGGAAGAGGTTTGTAGTTTATTGGGTCTGGAAGGTTACTACCGGAGGTTCATACTCTTCTTCTCTTGAGTTGCAGCTCCGTTGAAAGATTTAACTAGAAAGAACCAAGCATTCATATAGAGTTAGTAGTTCCATGAAGCTTTCAGCTACCTGAAGGGGAATCTGTTTAGTGCCCCAATTCATAGGATTCAAGACGAAGGGGTGATGTTTGAGGTGTTCTATGATGCTTTCGGTCTATTATTGGGATATGTGTTAATGAACTAGCAATAAGTATTCTATTATGGGTCTAAGAAGTTATGTTCCCATGAAAATAAATAGTCCACCTATGACCTTGAACTTGTAGATGTTATGTTCACACTAATGTTGTGGAGCAATTACCTCATCGATGAATGCTTCGTGGTCTTCACAGATCACAAGATCTTGAGGTATATCTTCTCCCAGCGTGATCGGAACTTGTGGTAGTGGAGGTTTATGGAGTTTCTTCAGGACTACGACTTATAAATCTCATACACATCTAGAAAGAGGAATGTGGTGGTCGATTCATTAAGTAGTAATTCACAGAAGTATGTAGTTTGGGAGTCTGAAGATGCTTGGAAGGCAATGGAGGAGCTCGTTTCTTTACACCTAGGCATGGAAGTAGAGTATGGTAGAGGTTAACTGTTTCAGATGACAGTGTAGTCTTCCTTGGTAAAAAAAGTGGAGGAGTCTCAGTGGGGGACTCAGAGGTTGAATTGATGCATGATCATGTTATTCAGGGTGATGCACCAGAGGGATGGTCGGATGATAGTTAGAATCTGATGATGTTCCATGGGAAGCTATTTTTCCTAGTGGCGATATGCGAGGCAGTTCTCAGTGATTTCCATAAATCACCCTTGGAGTTACATCCCAAAGTCTCCAAGATGTATCGGGGCTTAATAGGTTAGTTTTGGTAGCCCGGAGGGAAGCGGATAGTGGCAGAATTTGTGGAATGGTTCCTAGTGTGTCAGTAGGTGAAGGATGAACACCGTGTTCCTAGGGGACTACTGCATCCCTTAGACATTCCTGAGTAGAACTGGGTTGACTTGTTGAGGGATTTCATCACAGGACTACCAAAGCATGAGGGAGGATGTGATGCCATCTGGGTAGTGGTGGACCGATTTATAAAATCATCTCACTTCATGGAGATTAAGGAGTCGAGCACAGTGGATGCCTTAGAACAATGGTTCAAGGGTGAAGTGGTGTGGCTACATAGATTTCCATGATCCATCATTTTTTATCAGGATACATGCTTTACATTATGAGTCTGGTAGGGATTACAACTTGCTTTTGGCACCCGGTTACACCTCAAAACATATTTCAACCCTTAGACGGATGGGTGGATAGAGAGGACCATCCAATCATTGAAGGATATGTTGTGGGAAAGTGTTCTAGACTTCGAGGGATCATGGGATCATGGGTACAAAAATTTCCCTTAGTGGAGTTTTCCTATAATAATAGATATTACTCTACCATTGGCATGGCTCCATTCTAATACTTGTATAGAAGACTGTGTCATTCACCTGTGTGCTGGATAGAGGTTGGGAAGGAAGGTGTTCTTGTCCCAAAGTTAGTGTAGAGCATAACAGAGAAGGTTCAGCTTGTGCGTGAAAGAATGAACGCATCTCAGGATAGGAAGAAGTCATATGTCGATCACAGGAAGAGACACTTGGAGTTCTAGGTTGGTGACCATATGTTCTTAATGGTCTCCCCTCAAGGTGGACAGTGGAGGTTTTGTAGGGGAAATCATTCTCCCATACTCATCGGATATTTCTAGGTGTTGGTATGAGTTGGTGAGGTGGAATACTAGATGAAACTTCCACCACAGTTGGAGAGGATCCAAAAAATCTTTCATGTATCTTAGCTCCATCATATCTACACGATGACTCCCATTTCCTAGACTGGGGAGAGTTGAATATAGAGAGGACAATGTGACATTCGTGGAGCGAGCGGTAAGAATCGAAGATTGTGAGAAGCAGGTGCTACGTGGACATACAATTCCCTTTATTCATGTGCTCTAGAGGCATAGTGGCCTTGAGGAGAGTACATGTGAATGGGTGGAAAAGATGTGTGACCAGTACCTAGATCTATTTTGAGTGTTTCTCTTATGTTTTTCATTTGTTCCATACTTGTGAGGTAATGTTTGAATTCTATTATTGTATGATAAGGTGTTTCCCTATTCTATGATTTTTTTTTGTGAAAAGTATGGATTATGGGGAGGGGAGAACCTGATCCCTATTCAAGACTTATTAATGTGGATGAAATTAAACCCATGAGGGTGAGTCAGTGCCATCCAAAGAAGATAGTATATTGACATGGGGAAGGAGGTACCTGGTCCATAAGTCTGGACATTGTAACTGTTTCTGACACTTTCACCTGGGCACGCGTGGGCATCCGTCACACAGAGGAAGCTCTCCTGTTACCCTGCATTCCCGCTTTCCAAAGGCAGACAGAATCCACTCTTTATTCAAGG
This sequence comes from Viscum album, assembly GCA_963277665.1. Lineage (NCBI taxonomy): Eukaryota > Viridiplantae > Streptophyta > Magnoliopsida > Santalales > Viscaceae > Viscum > Viscum album. The sequence continues at coordinate 284,444,775 of OY728167.1, forward strand.
ACGTATGATCCATGATCGAAACGAGATGATGGGATGTCAGTTCCTCCTTCTATGGATTCCTCCTCATAGCTCGTCACCTAGTTCGGGTCTCCCTCATAGATTTAAAACGTAATTAGTGAATCTCTTCCTGGCGCCATATCTTCATGGACACCAGTTACTTATGCCACTTCTATTTGGACCTTCCAAGGGGTCCGATTAAGGAAGCAACCTTCGGTTAGGAGAGTAGTCACATTGGGGCATCACTGGCATGTCTTGACACTGGGGATTGGCATGTCCATCCTCTGTCACTTATTATAGGGATTCTCAAGGGTGCGGAAGCCCGAGTCATCCCACATTGAACACATAGAATTTTATGCCATAGGCATGTATCTGAGGTTTTCTTCAGCTTCCCATGTTTAACATAGGGTATTATGCAAGTTTAACATCTAGCGGAGATAGATCAGACTGATCAGAACACTAGCTTGAGTGGATCAGATTAAAGAACTCCCTATAGAGAACATCGATGTGGGGGCCAGCATGTGGGAGGCTTCCCGAATGATATGGAGGGGAATGGAGAATGAAATGTCATGATCCCACCGGGATGTGGCGGCCCAGGTAAGAATCAGGATGGATGGTGGCTTTGGGCATGGGTCTCGAAGAGACTTCCTACGTATCCCCGTGTTAGGGAATCAAAGTATGTGTAGTTCGATGATACGGTGAGACACCTGAAGAAGCGGCCCGTGAGAATGAACGTGTGGATGGGACCCAGAGGAAATAGAACCTCTGGGTTAGGGCATGAGCTTCCCGAGACACATGGTCTCGAGGGAGAGATCAGGATGGGACATGAGTTATGGGCTTGAGCCTCGTAGAGGCCTCCTACGTATCCCCGTGGCGGGGAATCAAAGTATTCATAGTTCAGGTGGCGGATAAAGTTTAACTTCATGCGGGATGAGAATGGGGCTTACACTCTGAGGCGGCCCATAGTGATGGAGAACCAACGTGAATAGGGACCTGGGGTCCAGATGGATTGGGGCTTACACTCTGAGGCAAACCAAGGTGGAAATGGGGCTTGGCACACCGACAGAGAGACGGTTGGGGCCAATGGTTTGTGGGTCTTGAACCTCATAGAGGCTTCCTATGTACCATTCCTTAGAACTAATCAAAGTCCCTGTAGTTTGGGTTGGATGGGGATTACACTCTGAGACGACCCATGGTGGTGGGGCTTGAACCTCATGGAGGCTTCCTACGTACCATGCCATAACATGGATCAAAGTCCCCATTGTTCGGGTTGGATGGTGCTTACACTCTGAGATGACCCAAGGTGGTGGGTCTTGAACATCGTGGAGGTTTCCTACGTACCATTCCATTTCATGGATCAAAGTCCCTGTAGTTTAGGTTTGATGGGGATTATGCTCTGAGATAGCCCAATGTGGTGGGGCTTGAACCTCGGGGAGGCATCCTACGTACCATGCCATAGCACAGATCAATGTCCCCGTAGTTTGGGTTGATGGTTTAACTTCATGCGGGACGAGGGTATTTGGGGATTACACTCTATGGAGGCCCATGGTGTGTTATGGTCGGTGCTAACTCTAACCTCACAGGAGTCATGTTCGGTTTGAGAAACAAGTGGTAGCAGAGACCTGACGATCATGTCGCGAAGGGTGTGTCCGTAGGAAATGAAAAGGGGCTTACGTGTTGAGCGGCCCATGTTACCGAGACTTACTCCAGGTTGGAGGCACGATGGCGAAAAAGTGTAGCCGGAGAAGGATTTGGAACCTAGGAGGAGACGAGGGGCCCCGTTCCCAAGCACACCATCCGCTGGCCTTGGGGACCGATGATGAAAGGAGGGAGCACCGTTCTCCACCACGCCCTTGGCTGGCCTTGGCGCCAGGGGAGTGGGGAGGAACAGGGTGTTGCCTTCTACAAGAACAGTTAGGGGCTTACACCAAGGTGGATGCCCTTCCCCGCGGACAAATGCCACTCCAATAAAGATGATATCATCCCATGTGAGGGGTGATCCCATCCCCGTGGAGACGAGTGGGCGTGGAGAATGTCCAAGGTGGGGGGACCCTGCGTGCAAGGCACGGGGCTAGGTAATAGTTTAATGTCATGTGTTGAGGACGAGGTGCTTGGCAGTTTAACTTCCTGCTGCTCGGATGAGGTGGTATTGCTCCGCACCCCTATTCTTACATAACTGGTACCCTCTGCTCCATGTGGGAGCGAAGGCATCGATAAGGCCGTACTGAGGGGGTGTCGCAGAGCGAACCATCGAGGTTCCACGTTAGCATGGCTATGCGAATAAGGAATAGCCGTTAGAGTTCCTATGAGAAGAAGCATGAGGTGGTGCAACGCAATGGGAAGGATTGTCCAAGGGACTTTGAAGTTACTTCGTACAAGCCTAGAAGGTCATTTGGGAAAACCATGTATGATGCAGATGCCAGGGGTGCACAAGACACCTGTGAATGGCACCCAGAAGGAGGGCATCAAGTGTTCGTGCAAGAGGGATCCTGAGGAGCACTGAGGTGAAGGGTGCTGGGAGATTGCGCACAACCCCTGGGGCTTGCACGAAATAAGGGGGACCAGCGCAAAAAGCCCCGGGTTGGCACAAAACCAATGTTTCTTGCACGAAGTAGGGGGGCTGAGGTTTTGCGCGCGACTTGAAGGGGTTGTGCGCAAAGGAAGAGATTGAACGCCAAGGAAGGGATTGCGAGCAAAGGAATGTTTGGGTGCGCAAAGGAAGGATTGTGCACAGCGGAAGGGGTGTGCACGCAAAGGAAGGATTGCGCGTAGCTTGGCCTGCTTGTGTGCCTCAGAATGGATTGCACGCAAGGGGAAGACCCTGAAGTGGGTTTGAGTTTAGTCTAAGACATGGGGATCTTACACGAAGGCGGATCCCGGGGAGACTTGGTGCAAAGAAGAACCTTACATGAAGGCCATATTGCGCGCGCAGGGAAATCCGATTAGTTGCACAAGAGGCAGTTTGAATTCTTCAGCCCTAAAAAGGAAGGGGGTAACCTTCTATTTATAGTCATCCGGTGGCATGGAATTCAAGTCTGCATGAAATAATTGCACGACAGAGGCGGTGGTGCAAAAGGACAACAAAGTGGGTCACAGGCGAAAAATTATTTTACTCCAACACTAGGACTTTTCATGAATCCTGGTACTTTCTGCGCGGGATAACTTTTTTCGCACACTTCATCTTTTTTTAGCACAGAACCTCTGGGCCCTCCAGACCAGGTCTCCGGGTCCAAATATGACTTCGATTTTTCATTTCGGAACTTTATCCAACACTTAAGAACTTTTTGGTTTCTACAAATGCCCCCCCTCTTAATTGGATTGGCGAGGGGTCACAATGATCAGATTCTGAGGGAAATGTCGAAATGCATGGCTTCATGGGCCCCCTACGCGCAAAAATTATGAGCGGCACGCAAAACTCGACCAGGTGCGGAATAGGATTTTCACGCAAGAACGGAACCCATGATTCACCTATAAAAGTGTCCACGGGTCCCATGCTATGTACAAATTTTCTCGCGCGATAAACTCTAAGCTCTCGTTCACAAAATTTCTTACGATCCTGCGTGAAAAACCGCTCGCTGGTAAGTAATTCCACCGAGATTTAGCGAGATTTTACATGCAAGCCCGGGACGTTTCACGCCACAGCCTGAAATTTCGTGCAGCCTGCTGACATTCCACACCGAACTCTCAGATTTTGAAACAAACTCCTAGATTTCGCGCAACACTCCCAAACATTGTTAGAAGAAGATGGCCGCAAACTGGGCTGATGAGGGGGAGGTCGTTGCCCGTAGAGCTGAGATAGCTGTGAACCCTGAGGATTATGGTGCAAAGAGGGTTGTCTTCAATAACCACACCCTCTTCAACATGCTAACCCCCACCCAGAAAGAGTACGCCTTGTCTGAAAATCTATCACTGTGGGACTTCGGCATTCTAGAGGAGGTTCCCCTGCTGGGTTTCAAGGTTGATACACCGCAGTTATGGGAGACCCCCGAAGATGACCTTCCTTGATATAACAACACCAACAATGGTCATCCTACTAGAGAAACTAGGCATATGGACATCTACATCCTGAATCCTTGGACCAGGACTGTTCCTGGGGGTGATCCTGTTGCAAAGAGCTCACTGACACTCTACGCAAGCACTTTTTGTCAGAGCATCACTGACGATACCAAGGGTTAGCTGCAGGACTCGGATCTGCGGTCTGGAGTCAACTTCACCAGCGAGTGGTCCTAGGCGTACTCGGATCGCCACACATACGACCAATTTGGGGTCGAGCTGCGGCACATTGGTCTGTTCGAGGAGGTGTGGACATCGCAGTTCCACTTCTACCGGCAGCTAGAGCTCGGGTCAGAGCTGTTCACCCGGTGGTCCCCTGATACCAACACATTACATCTTCACCATGGGGAAGTCGACATCATTCTCTGGGACATCCACTACATCGAGGGAATCCCTTTTGTGGGGCCATCAATATGATGAGTTCTTCCCACCAATGAACATCTGGGGTGACAGGTCTTGAACCCCTATACGAATGTGGCACCTGCTCGAGTTGGCCAAGGAGAAGCTGAAGGTCAAGAACTTCATGAAGGACATCACCTACAAGGACTGGTTCATCATGTTCCTGGAGAAGGATCCAGAAGTCAAGATGCCCGGGTGGGGGAAATGGTGTTCGACCACGACTCAGAGGAGAAAGAGTGGATCATATTGTATGATCCTAGATTTAACACCCCATGCATCCATGGTACGCTTCCCTTTTAATAATACAATTGTGTGTGTTGTACGCAACTTCGAGTTCTAACACACACCACAACCAATGAAACTAGACATTATAAATAGTAATAACCACTTTTCAAAATTTTATAAATTTTATCTTTCAAAATGGACATCATTTTTGGATTCGGAATATCGAAATTAGCTGAGGGTGAATTTTTTGTATTTTTCAGAAAACATTCCAAATTTGATGAATAGTAAAAAATACTAAACATTAATTAAAAACAACTTTTATAATCCAAATAATTTATAGTGATAAATTATAATATTTAGAGGTTTTAAAGTATCATTATAATATATATTTACCATTTAATCCAATATAGGTAATTGTATGTAATTTCACATTTAAACTAGACATAAACAAGTGTCAATATTTTGATAGTTATTATTTCTTAAAAACACGCTTTTTGTTTTGACAATGGGAATTAATTTAAAATTAATTTCTCCCACATCTGCATTTTGAATTTAGAAAAATGGATTCCATATTTATAATCAGGAGGTCAAAATTGTTTAAATAGGTAACTTTTATTTTTAGACATTTTGAATAATTATTTCGGTAAATATTTTATTTACCATGGTTAAAGGGTAAATACAGTAAATAAGAGAAAAATAATATTATAATAATATTAAATTACCCTAAAACATGTATTAACCTTATTGTTTGATACATGTCCGACCATGGTAATCTTTGAGTCGATTTTTGGAACCCATGGAGCCACTTGTATGTGATAATGACACTTTATATTAATTAAGTTAAAGTAAATACCAAAATGACACAAGCATATATCATTTAGAAAAAAAATTACATAGGGTTATATATGTTATATTTTCGACTATAAATATTAATTAGAAATATAAAAATATTTCCTACATAATGTTATTTTATTTATAATTTTTATACATTTAATAATTAAATTTATTTATGACACAATAATGATGCAGTATTTTCCTTATTAATGAATAAATCAAATAATTGATATTATAAATGTTAAAATAAATATAATTTTAAAGTTTTGATGACATACACGAATTTTATTGGTTAATATGAAAGGTTATTATTTCTTAAATGAATTTGGTTCTAATTAATAAAGAATTTATGACTTGAACAAAAATAAATTCTTAAATAGTGTCAAAATTGACATAAATGAGTGTTTAAAACAAATATTATATTATTAATTGATATTCTATTCCTAAAAATCTAATTTCCAGAAAAAGGACTTATATAATGATAGGTGTATCATAAATGTACCACTTGGGGGTCTATTGGAAGTATATAGTATGTTTATTAACTATATAATATAAAAATACTAAGAGACATGGTAAATGTCAAACTATTTAACTAAGAGTTAAATAAAAAAGATAAAGTTAATATAGTTACCCAAACCTATCTAAAACCTATTGGTTGAGTGGTTTTCGACCTATCCCCATCGTAACCTTTAAATAGTCCACTTTTTAGCCATTATAAACCGAATATGAATTTATTATAAAATAATAATTCTAGCTTTTCCTATGGTGCCCCTCACCCCTCTTATAAAAGGCCACCCCACCTACTCAATAATTCACACCTTCGAAGCCTTTTGGATTGGAAAAACCCTACCGAAATATTCTTTCAGCTTCCCTCAATTCATCCTAGAGGACCTAATTTGGTTAAAAATCCAACTTAAGGAGCCCTTTCGATCAAATCAAATGGAAGAACCCGAAGAAGAGGTAATAATTTCACCACCCTCTTTCAAGTTCTTTTCTTCTTAAACTTATTCTTTATTTGTTATTTAAATTATAAAATAATAACTCCAGTATATTCTATATAGTCTGATGTTATTATAAATATGGTACAACCATATTCATTATTCTATCCATCCTTTGAATGACATGTCACCATATGTACGTACGTACGGCTTACCGTCTCCACGTCATGGTGTAAATGTTATTCAATACATCATTATTTGGATGGGTATAATAATGATGTGTAATTGATGTAAATAATAAATATAACATGATAATGATTATTTATATATGATATTCCATCCACTTATATATTATTTTAACATCAAAAGAGTTATATTGTCGCTCGTGCGTACGTACGGATTACCGTCTCCACGAACGCGATGAGATTCATTCCCCATCGTATCCATTCAAGACTAAATTTCATTTCATGATTAAAAAAAAATTTATAGACATGATATAATTCAATATATTAATAAGATACATCCCATCCATAACAAATATGGCTCACATAACAAAGAATATAGTGGAAAATGAATCCTTTTACACCTGAAACGACGATAATACAAAGATATTATTGACAAATAATTGTTAAAAGATCATATATGATATCATATTAATGTATATAATTCTTTTATAATTCAATAAAAATTATTTCACCATTATAAATGAGGTTAACCTACCCTTTACCAAGGAAAAATTACAAAGTAAGGGGTTTCTTATCTCACTTTTAATTCTGTGAGATTTCTATTGTTCACCACTTATTTATTGCATATGGTGTGTGTACTGCCCATGATAGTGTTAATTGTGTAATATACATTAATTTATGGATACTTTCATCTCCATTTTATGATCCTACTTTCATGGTTGTATGTTTCGTAAGTTACCAAATTGGTAAGGGAATTTGAAATTTCAATTTCCACTCATTCAGCTTTACGCATACTTCATTGATTATTTTACTCCAAGATTATGTGTGGAATCACTATTCATTTGATTATGTCATAATTTACACTCCAATTTCTGTGAATATACTTTTGATACACATAATCACTCCATTTATAATTTCCCAAGTCATCGATATGAACTTGATAGGAGTAATTTTAACTCAATCTCAATTTGTTGAGTTAAATATCCAATTCATTGGTGTTGTCTTTACAAGAATATGTTTGAATGTCCTCTGATTGATTTAAACTTAATATCCAATCATATTGAGTGTATTTATATTTTTCACACATAATTATGTTGTTGATTTATCCTTAACCTAAGGATATGATCTTTATAAGAGATTTCATCTCAAATTACATTTCATTGAGACTTCATTGTTGTTATACACGAAATAACTTTTATATGGTGTATATAATGTACTTTGACATAATATATCATTCATAACTTTATTCTCATGATATTAAAATGTTTTGATTACATCAATTATTTTTATTCAAGTGTCTCTCTTTTGGTTAGGAACTCTAACTAAAATATCATTTTAAATGTTTTAAATATTTATTATTCTAAATATTTCTCATTAATGTACATGGTTTAAAAAATGGTTTTAAGGATTTATTTATATGGACATTGAAGTTTTAAAATTAAAATTCCTTTTAAATGTTTCAAAGTGGTATGGGACACTTTGATCCAAAAATCTGTTTTTAAATGGCTTTTTGACAAATAGTGTGACTTTTAAATGATTTCAAGAAAAAGGGGGATACTTCTCTCTAATAGTTTTGATGATTATTTTCATCTATGTCAATATCCTTCATTATTATTGATTAAGGTTAATATGTTACAATACAATCTTCCATATTGTATTGAATGAGTTATATTTGACTTTGGATGTGCTATTTTTATTCCATTCATGGTTTGTGCATAAAGTATTCACATTACGTATGCTAGTTTTAATATGAATGTTAATGTTATGTTTAAACCTGTTTATATGAGTAATGCATTAGACATAGTAAGTTGCGGGTGGAGCCCTCTATAGCTCCTCGATGCATCGATAGGTCTCATGAGACAAACTAGTGTCTTGGCACAAGGCCTTGACAAAATATTATGTTTAGTCTTGGCACAAGGCCTTGACTATGTTGTTATGATAGTATGTAATTATGAATTATATCATTATGAAATTGGTTATTGATATTTCATTTGATCATTCGACTAGTAGAATATCCATGTGAATAAGTAAATGACATTATTTGATTTTATCTTTTCCATATTATACCAATGTTCATGTTTAAAAGGCTTTTGTTCTAGTCTTATACACTGCCTTAAATGTTTATTCTTATTTATGAAAGTTTCCTCTATAATGATATCCTTACAGAGCATCTGAGCTCACCCCTTTCTATGTTTTATTTTCCTAGGATGCAAAGAAGTATATTATGACTAACCTCCAGGGATAGACTATGGGATCTCAGTGTTGTCTATGGAGACAATGTTGTAGTAGTTTTATTTTTTAGGATGTAATGTAAACCTTATGAATGTATCTACTCCTTCCAAGGATACTAAAGTAATCGGTCATTCGAGACTTGATCTTTTTTTATCATTCCAATGATACGTAATAATGCACCGACTCTCAGATTCTAGGTTCGGGGCATTGCAGTTGGTATAAGAGGAAGTTTAGTACAAAACATGGAAAGTAGATTTAGATAAACTCTGATTAGAGCACATAGACCAAAGATGGACTTTGAGGATCGGTATAGGATAACATCATAGAATTTTAGTATTGTAGAGATTTTTTGAGTTTTCTGAGCATACATCTGTGTCTGGATATGAGAAGGTAGAGGCGGCTCTGGCATAGATGTACCTAGGGGTAAAAACCCTCGAACAGGAACTGGTGCATGACAATGGGCCTTGCTGCACTCTTGGTTACGACAGTCCTGGGGGATATGCTTAGGATAATTTACATTTTCTATACAAACCAATTTGAAGTATTTTAATATAAGATGAGAATAAATGACCTTGGCTAATCCTAAGGTGTTTAAAATTAAGAATATGGTTTCATGATATTCTCTAAATGATTTTTTTACTACTTTTACTCACACAATGCTTTCTGGTTTTAGTCAATGGCTGGATTCCAAGGAAGTCATGGAAACTTTGAGAATGATGTACATGTGGGGAATGGTGTTGGAAATGAGAAAAAAAATTGAAGGTTGATATGCGTAAAAGATATTGTGTTCATGCCAAATTAGTTTTCCAAAAATATGATCAACAACATATATATTAACCAACTCCCGGACTCTACAAAGAAGAGAAAGGTGATTAATGATAGGAGCTCCAGCAGTGGAGACCATGGAGAAAAGAATCCTCAATTTCCATCATGCAGGAAATGTGGAAGGAGAAACCCAGGAAAGTGTCTCAATTGAAAAAACAAATGCTTTACATGCGGGAAAGAAGGACATAAAGTGAAGAATTGCTGAGGAAAAATGAAGAGTACTATGGAAGAAAATAAACATGGTCCCAAGAATCCATTTATAGTCATTTACCATAAATGTAGGTGACCTGTGCATTACCCGTTTGAATTCCCTATTCTATAGGATATTTTCTTGGTCAAATAATAAGCTATGTGAAAATAAATGGTTGGTGAAATTTTTATAAGTACTAGTACTCCTTTTTTATGGGATTACTTTGGAATAATTTTCTCTTGTATTTGTAACCCTGCAGTTTTTCATGTGAAAATGATATTTGAGGAAGACTTATCTTTTCTCTTGTGGATATAGTTATAAATAACCATTTGGTTTTTTATGATCATTGGGGTTGAGGCAATTACACGTTATTATATTTTGGGATGAAAATGCAAGGTAAGAGATAAAATTTGTAGTTATATTATGTTATGGTTATTCTGAGGAATTTATCTCATTTTGGTAATGTTATAAAATATAGTTTTTGAAAAATGACCACACGCAGACCGTGTGACAACCCATCACGTCAGACAAAGCTGTGGGAATCGAACCCAGAACCAAAGTGCGATTGAGATTTATCGCCTACCATTGGACTACGTGAAGTCCCTGGTTAGTGTGACTAATTATTTTTAGTTAAATAATTTTATTGATCAATAAAAAGTTGATTTGGGATCTTATGTATTATCAAATGAATACCCTTAGTATAGGAAAATGATTTGGTGATTAAGTGATAAATGTTATTTTGTAAGATGTTCGCTTTTTTGGGAACACTATATGCCCAAGGAAAATAGAATCCTATGGGATTTCATTTGAGGAGTAATGGTAGATTTTTTTCTATGTTTTTATTCTGGATTTATAGTGATTTGGGTTATTTATGGAAATGATTAACCAATAATAATGAATATGTGATTATGTTAATTACTTTTAAGTATGTGACTTTAATAGTAGTTGAAATCATTTTAAGGTACAATTTAACGTGGAAGAATACATAACCAAATTCTTCTATGTTTTAGTTTTCAATATTAGTTTGGTTTATATTGAAGGATTTTAAGGACAATTTTTTATTGAATGGTATTTATTTATCTTTGGGGTATTGTTGGTTTAGTATTATAAATTAATATTAGTGTTTCTTTCTCTAATGGAATATCCTTTTTGGGGATCATCAGATCTTATACTAACCGTTTTGGTTTTGATTAATCTATAAAGTAAAGGTAAATATATAGTTTATGCTTCCTGGATCATGTGATTCTATAGAAGTTTATTCTAGATTTTCTAATGTGACTATGTCTTCTTGAATACTCATCATTTAAAAAAATGAGTTAGTGGTATAAAATTATTAAAGAATGAAAATATACTTAAAAAGTAAGTATATATCTTTATGTTCTTACTCAATCTCATAAATTAATTCCTCATCTTTATGTAATGTAACTTAAAACAAAAAAAAATGTTGTCTGTTTACTTTTCTTACTGGGAGAGTAATGACTGTTTGTCCTATCACAAGTTTGTGGTTTTCTTGTTTTAAACATTCGTTTTATCATGTTTTCTACCCCTATACATTAGAACTTGACACTTATTTTATCATCTATATCCATGTTTTTCTACATGGAATCCTAGTATGGGTTATCTTGGGTGACCTTTGTACTTCTCTTTCTTTCTTTTTAAGTGATAGTTTTATTGACTTTTGTTTTTCTGATGTGGGACTTTCCATTATATTACCAAGACCAATTTTAAAAAATATTGAGGAAGAAATTATTTGAAGGAGGGGAGAATGTAACACCCCAAGGTTCCACGGTATGCTTCCTTTGGAATAACACAGTAGTGTGTGTTGTACGCGACATCGAGTTCTAACACACACCACAACCAATCAAACTAGCCGTTATGAATATTAATACCCACTCTTTAAAATTTTATAAATTTTATCTTTCGAAATGGAAATCATTTTTGCATTAAGAATATCGAAATTATCCTAGGGTGAATTTTTGGTATTTTTTAGAAAACATTCAAATTTTGATAAATAGTGAAAAATACTAAACATTAATTAAAAACAAATTTTTTAATCCAAATAATTTATGGTGATAAATTATACTATTGAGAGGTTTTAAATTATAATTATAAAATATTTTTACCATTTAATCCAATATTGGTAATTGGACGTAATTTCACATTAAAACTAGACATAAACAAGTGTCAATCTTTTGATAGTTATTATTTCATAAAAACACGCTTTTTGTTTTGACAATGAGAATTAATTTTAATTTAATTTCTGCCACATCTGTGTTTTGAATTTATAAAAATGTATTCCATATTTAGAATCATGTGGTACAAATTTTTTAAATAGGTAACTTTTATTTTTATACATTTTGAATAATTACTTCTTTAAATCTTTTATTTACCATGGTTAAAGGGTAAATACGGTAAATAAGGGTAACAAATAATATTATAATAATATTAAATTACCATAAAATGTGTCCTAACCTTATTTGTTGATACATGTCCGACCATGGTCATCTTTGAGTTGATTTTGGGGCCCCATGGAGCCACTTTTATGTGATAATGACACTTTATATTAATTAAGTTAAAGTAAATACAAAAATGACATAAGCATATATGTTTTAGAAAACAACTTTTTACATAGGGTTATATATATTATATTTTCGACTATAAATATTCATTATAAAGATAAAAATATTTTCTACATAATGGTAGTTTATTTATAATTTGTATACATTTAATAATTAAATTTATTTATGACACAATAATGATGCAGTATTTTTCATATTAATTAAAGAATCAAATAATTGGTATTATAAAAGTTAAAATAAATATAATTTGAAAGTTTTGATGATATCCATGAATTTTACTGGTTAATATGAAATGTTAGGATTTCTTAAATGAATTTTGTTCGAATTAATAAAGTTTTTATCACTTTAACAAAAATCAATTATTAAATGGAGTCAAAATTGACATAAATGAGTTTTTAAAACAAATATTATATTATTAATTGATATTCTATTCCTAAAAATCTAAGTTTCAGAAAAAGGACTTACATAATGATATGTGTATAGTTAATGGACAACTCGGGGGGTCTATTGGAAGTACATAGTATGTTTATTAACTATATAAAATAACAATACAAAGAGACATGGTAAATGTCAAACTATTTAACTAAGAGTTAAATGAAAATGATAAAGTTAATATAGTGACCCATACCTGTCTATGACATATTGGTTGAGTGTTTTTCGAAGAATACCCACCTTAAACATTAAATTATTTACTTTGGAGCCATTATAAACTGAATATGAATTTATTATAAAATACTATTTCTAGCTTTTCCTAAGGTGCCCATCACCCCTCTTATAAAAGGGCACCCCACCTACTCACCAATTCACACCTTCAAAGCTATTTGGCTCGGCCAAATCCTGCCCAAATATTATATAAAATTCCCTTTCTTCATCCTAGAGGCCCTCCTTTGGTCAGAATTCCATCTTAAGGATCCCTTTTGATCAAATCAAAAGGAAGAACCCGAAGAAGATGTAATACATTCACCACCCTATTTCAAGTACTTTTGTTCTTCCACTTCTTCTTTATTTGTTATTTCCATTATAAAATAATAAATCCAGTATATTATATATACTAAAATGTTATTAGAATTATGGTACAACCAAATTCAGTATTCTATCCATCATTTTAATGACATGTCACCATACGTGTGTACGTACGGCTTACCGTCACCACGTCGTGGTGTAAATGTTATTCAATACATCATTATTTGGATGGGTATAATAATGTTGTTTAATTGGTTAAAATAATAAATATAACATGATAATGATTCTGTATATATGATATACCATCTTCTTAGATATTATTTTCATATCAAAAGAGTGATATTGTCGCTCGTGCGTATGTACAGATTACCGTCTCCACGAACGCGATGAGTTTCATTCCCCATCGTATCCATTCAAGACTAAATTTCATTTGATGATTAAAAATAATGTTTAGAGACATGATATCATTCTGGATATGAATAAGATACATCCCATCCATAACAAATATGGTTCACATAACAAATAATATAAAGGAAAATGAATCCGTTAACACCCGAAATGACGATAATTGTAAGATATTATTAACAAATCAATGTTAAAAGATAATATATGATATCATATTAATGTATATAATTCTTGTATAATTAAATAACAATTATTTAACCATTATAAATGAGGTTATCCAACCCCTGACCAAGTAAAAAGTACAATGTAAGGGGTTTCTTATCCCACCTTTATTTCTATGATATTTCCATTGTTCACCAATTATTTATTGCATGTGGTGTGTGTACCGCCCATGATTGTATTAATTGTGTTATATACATTAATTTATGGATATTTAAATCATCATTGTATGATCCTACTTCCATGGGTGTATGTTTCTTAGGTTACCAAATCGATAAGGGAATTTGAAATTTCAATTTCCACTCATTCGACTTTACGCACACTTCATTGATTATTTTACTCCATGATTATGTATGGAATTAGTATTCATTTTCTTATGTCATAATTTCCAGTCCCCTTTCTGTGAATATACTTTTGATACAGAAAATTACTCCATTTTTAATTTCTCAAGTCATCGATATGAACTTGATAAGAGTAATTTTAACTCAATATCCATTTGTTGAGTTAAATATCCAATTCATTGGTGTAGTCGTTACAAGAATATGTGTGAATGTCCTCTGATTTACTTACACTGAATATACAATCATATTGAGTGTATTTATATTTTTCACACATAATTATATCGTTGATTTGTCCTTAACCTAAGGATATGGTCTTTATAAGAGATCTCATCTCAAATTACATTCCATTGAGACTTCTTTGTGGTTATACACCAAATCTCTTTTATATGGTGCATATAATGTACTTTGACATAGTATATCATGAATACATTTATTCTCATGATATTTCAAAGTTTTGATTACATCAATTATTTTTATTCATTTGTCTCTATTTTGGTTAGGAACTCTAACTAAAATATAATTTTAAATGTTTTAAAGATTTATTATTCTAAATCTTTCTCATTAATGTCCATGTTCTAAAAAATGGTCTTAAGGATTTATTTATATGGACATCAACGTTTTAAAATTAAAATTCCTTTTAAAAGTTTCAAACTGGTATTGGACACATTGATTCAAAATTCTATTTTTAAATGGATTCTTGAAAAATAGTGTGACTTTTAAACGATGTCAAGAAAAATGGGGATATTTCTCTCTAATAGTTTTGATTATTATTTTCATATATGTCAATATCCTTCATTATTCTCGATTGAGGTTAACCTGTTGCAATAAAATCTTCCATATTGTATTTAATGAGTTATGTTTGATTGTGGATGTGCTATTTTTATTCCATTCATGGTTTGTAGATAAAGTATTGACATTACGTATGCTAGTTTTAATAAGAATGTTTATGTTATGTTTAAACCTGTTCATATGAGGAATGCATTGGACTTAGTAAGTGAAGGGTGGAGCCCGCTATATCTCCTCGATGCATCGATATGTCTCATGAGACAAACTAGTGTCTTGGCACAAGGCATTGAAAAAATTTTATTTGTAGTCTTGGCACAAGGCCTTGACGATGTGGTTATGATAGTCTGGCATTACACATTCCATAATTATGAAAGTGGTTATTAATATTGCATGTGATCATTCGACTAGTAGAATATCCATGTGAATAAGTAAATGGCATTATTTGATTTTATATTTTCCATATTATGCTGAAGTTCAAGTTTAAACGGATTTTGTTCTAGTCTTATACACTACCTTAAATGTTTATGCTTATTTATGAAATTTTCTGCTATAATGTTATCCTTACTGAGAATCTGAGCTCACCCCTTTCTATGTTTTATTTTCCCCGGATGCAAAGAACTATATTATGACTGTCCTCTTGGGATAGTCTATGGGATATCAGTGTTTTCTATTGAGATAATGTTATTTTAGTTTTCCATTTTAGGATGTAATGTAAACCTTATTAATGTATCTAGTACTTCCAAGGCTACTAAACTAATCGGTCTTTCCAGACTTGATCTTTTATGATCATGCCAATGATAAGTAATAATGCACCGACTCTTGGCTTCTGGGGTCAGGGCGTTGCACTAGAGGCTGGGCAATACCAATCATGGGGCTGCAGCATCAATGAGGCTTAGGACCCGAATGTCCAGTACACCAGATTTCTCAACACATTCTTGAGCAGATGGCTCTTGTCGGTGTGGGACACAAGGATGGGCATCCGTCCAACGACTCTGGTGATGGAAAGCATCATGGATTCCAACAAGAGGTTCAACCTGGGGGTCCCCATGATGTCCCAGCTGTATGCCATCTTAGGATGCATCTCGAGAGAGGGATCTCCTAGGAGAGTATATGGTCCCTTCTAGATCTTCCATGGCTGGGTTGCTTCTCACTGCGGCGGCTACACCTTCCCAAATGCCATCCGTCCTCTGGGAAATGGCCTGTGACCCTCACTACTGAATATTATCGGGGTCATGCCGATGATGCTCAATGAGGAGGGAGTATGGATTAGGATTGGTAACCATGTCAAATTCCCCTTCATCCCATTCCCCACCCCAAATGTTCAGCTGATAGATGATGGGAAAGGCTCACTGGAGCATTAGGAGTACTTCCAGAGCATCAGAGGCGGGGTGCTCATGGCCCGGATTTATGGGATGATTTTTTGCTTGCCTTATGTGTCGTCCAGGTTCTCTAGGAAGTTCAGATGCCTCCATAGAATGCCGAAGAGAGTATACATAGATGTCCTGAAGGAGAGGCATCCTTGTGTTCTTCTTAAGTTGTGGTTGATGTTCACAACCTACGACTCCAGCAACATCATCACTTTTCCTCCCACCGGAGTCAATTCTAGCCTCTCAACCGAGTATGTTGAACATTTGACCATAGCACACCCTGAGGGGATTCTGTGGAAGCGAGTCCGGCAGCTCAAAGTCACCAGTGTGGAACCTCGGTGGTGAGAGGGAAGGCATGGTGCCACTAGAAGAGGAGGACCAGAAGCGCCTCAGGAAACGGGGCCCGCACAGGCCAGAACCTCAGCAGCGGGGGCATTGCATGGAGTGGACGCGCCCTCGTGGCCTAGAAGAGGAGGGTCCCACGGAGCGGCCAGAGAACTTCCTGGGAAGCAACTAAGATACTTGATTCAACCTTCCCAGGATTCCGTCTTCCATGCACTATGGTCAGCTTGGATAACCCTGCGGCAGTCAATGAGTACTGAACCCCTCTTGCAGAAAATAGTGCGATACGGGATCCAGCTACCGGAATTTGGTCATGTCCGGATCGCCGAAAGAGTGATATTCCATCGACTACATGCATACCTGACGACCATGGGAACATACACACATCAACGAGGTCAGCGTGTGGAGCCACCTCTCATGGTGAATGTGATGCTCGGCCAGGAGCATGATCCGGAAAGGATGCTGCCGGGGGAAGATGGCAGCGACGATGAGTCAGAGAGCGGCAAGGTAGGAGGGGAGGTAGAAGGATAAGGGGAAGGTGAAGGAGAAGGAGAAGGGGAGCCCTAAGGTGAAGGGTCGCAGGGGGCATCCCACCAAGGGAGTCTCTGGGAGAGCGGTGAGATCGTCGGCTCCGATTTGTATGTGACCGAGATACTCGAGGTATGCTTCAAACCTTATCTTACCCTACATTATTTTTCCTTTGAAATCTTTAACCCACCTTTCTAATATTACTCAGGAGCACATCAGCATTGATCAATCTTCTTTGGCTGAAGGAGGGGAGGAAGCGTCAATAGGGAAAAGCGGGGCATCGACGCACGTTATCGAGCTCACAAGTGGTAACAACCCGAGATTTTATGACAATTATTCCTTTTAATTTCATTGATGTCTTGTGTTGTACGCTACACCAAGATTAGCTTGTACTATACGCAACACCGTATTAGCTTGCAGTATACGCAACACTATTATTGGCTCGTGTTACTCCCAATTTCAAGTTCGTTTTGTGGAAATTATTCTACACATCATTAAGTATATATTTTGTTTAATGTATAAATGCAATAAGTTTTGATTAGATTATACGCAACACCAAATGGTGATTTCACTACATGCATCCCTGACATGGCTTTCATTACACACAATCAAGACTTTCTTCGATAGTGTGTGTAGTACGCAATACCGAGTTTCACTAAACGATATATTATTATAATATTATTATGAACTAGCCATTATGAATATTAATACCCACTTTTTGAAATTTTATAAATTTTATTATTCAAAATGGACTTCATTTCTGGATTCAGAATATCAAAATTATCCGAGGGTGAATTTTTGGTATTTTTCTGAAAACGTTTAATTTTTGATGAATTGTGAAAATACTGGGTTACTATTTAAAAACCGAATTTTTATTTAAATAATTATTTATTTCATTTAAATTTATTTTAGGTAAAAAATTGATACATAATACCTATATATGTTCAATGTAATTCATTGGAGTCATTTTATAATAATTTTAGATATATAAAAATTTTATTGAACTTTTCACCGTCTTTTACCCACCTCCTATGAGAATTTGAAAATTTATATAAAACTTAATTTTACCACTTCTATGAGTGGAATTTAAAAAATCCGAGTGATACAGTTAATATCAAGGAGTAAAATTTGGTTCAATAAGATAAAAATAATTTTTGGTGAATTGTAAATTTTTACTTTTATTTACCACGGTTAAAAGTAAATAGGGTAATTAAGGGTAAAAATGATATTATTATTACCCTAACACATGTCCTAATTCTATTGGATAAATTTAATTCGACCAAAAACAAACTTAGGAATAAAATATTACCCTTTAGGTCCACTTGGATTAGATTAGGACATTTATTATTATTTTATTTAAAGAAGAGTTAAAATAGTTAAAATCAATGTTTAATAACTAAAATATTTTTAATATAGGGTCATACATAAGATAAATTTTACTATAAATATTCATTAGAAATATAAAAATATTTCCTACATAATGGTATTTTATTTATAATTTTTAGACATTAAATATTTAATTTATTTACGACACAATGATGATGCAGTAATTACCTTATTAAAGAAATATTAATATAATTGATGTTATAAATATGAAAATAAATGTAATATGAGACTTTTTATAAATTTCACTAATTTTTTAGATTAATATGACATGTTATAATTGTTTCAATTAACTTTTTTTGAACTAATCATGCTGTTATGATTTTCACAAAAATTCAATTACCAAATAGTATCAAAATTGACATAAAACAGTTTTTTTTTAAAATATTATATTCATAATTGTTATTCTATTCCTAAAAATATAAGGTTCAAACAAATGACTTAGATAAGGTTATATATATGAATAATTAACCACTTGGGTTTCTTTTGGCTTGTTATAGTTAGTTTATTAACCATATAGTGTAAGAAAACAAGAAGACACGGTAAAAGATAAATTATTTAAGATAGAGTTAAATATAAATGATAAGGTTAAAATAGTAACCTAAAATTGTCTAAAAACTATTGGATGAGAGGATTTTGACCTATCCCCACTTTATATTCTAAATAAGTCACTTTGGATCCATTATTAATCGAATATGACTTTATTATAAAATAATATTTTAAGTTTTCCCTAAAGTGCCCCTCTCCTCCCTTATAAAAGGGCACCTCCTCCCTCTTCTCTTTACACGTTTTTGAGCCTTCAATATCATCGAACCTATACCCATTACTCTTATAACCTTCCCTAGAAACATTATAGAGGTTCTGGTCTCCTCAAAAGACCAACTACAGTGACTTAAAAAGAATCTTAAAAGAGGTGCATCGAAGAAGAGGTAATCTCTTCTACCAATTCATTCAAGTTTCTTTCTTCTTCAACTTCTTCTTATTTAGTTGTTTAATTATAAAGTAATAACATCAGAATCACTAATATACTGATATGTTATTATAAATATGAAACAAACCCATTTAACCTTCTATCCATCCTACGGAAAACGAAATCACCGAGCGTGCGTACGTACGGACTACCATCTCCACGACGTGGTGTAATCAGTTTTTCCACCACCACCTTACTTGGATGGGTATAACGGTTTAAATAATAAATATATATGGTTATTATAACATAATACTGATTATGAGATATTATAACATCCAATCCAATTCTATTCAATAATTATGGGAACAATATCATCGCTCGTGCATACGTACGGATTACCGTCTCCACGACGCGATGAGATTCATTCTCCATGTTAACCATTCATGAATGATTATAAAGTACGTATAATGAATAATAATGAAATATATGACATAATAATGGTACTTTATTTATGTATATATATATATTTATGTCATCTACTTAATTCCATTCAATTCAATAAGGAAACGAAAACAACATTCATGCGTACGTACGGCCTACCATCTCCATGAACAGTGTATTTCATTCCATTTATCGATCTATATTATATATTTATATGCTGAATATATATTATATATAAATAATGTTTTAAATTCTGGAATTAAGTAAATCAGGATATGAGTAATAATATCAAGAACAACAAATCAAAACACGTATGATAAATGAAATGATTTTACCCAAAATGCTGCTTTAACATGGAATTTACAAAAGAAAGGGTAATATAAAGTCATAAGAAAACCATATATGATATCATAACAATTAATATGACTCTTTAATAATTCAATGACATTATTTAAATCATTATACAATAGGTTCTAATACATATGAGGCATATCCAACATAATGTAAGGGATAATTTTTCAATCTCATTTTCATCCGAGATTGCTTATATGTAAGTATTTACTGGGGTTATATTTTTCGTCCATGTCCATAAAAATGTTTTTCATAAAGTGTGTAATATTATTCCATGTATTTTTAAATTCATGTTTACCCCTCTTCGACTTTTACTTTGTGTTATGAAAGTAATCTTTCTTTTGTTTACCATATGTGGTACATTTTGACTTTTCCATTAAAAGTACGAGGATAATGTTTTTTTAACATTTATGGAATGAATGGATTTTTACGATTTCATTACGCCATATTTTCATGAATCTTACTCTACAAGATTTAATTAATATTTTCAACAAAATACTTTTCTTTTAAAATTTCATTTCATTTTGTGAAAAGAAGATGATTTTGAAGAAGAAATGATATTTTCCTCAAGAATTCATTTCAAGTGTTTTGTCAAAACTATTTTCCATATAAGATGACATTATTTAGTATGATTATGTTTCAAGTATAATGTATCTATAATTTACATGTTTTTATTATTTTTATTTTTAAATTATATCCATTTTTTTATATGGATTTTGTTATTATGGGATGATGTTTATGAAACCCATTTTATTCTCTGGGTTATGATGAATGATTTATGTTTATGTTGTGGCACACGTAAGAATGATTTCATTATGAGATGGGTGGGACCTATATCTCCCTCCAATGCATTGGGTAAAGATTTATATCTCATGAGATAGACATGGCTGGAATGGAAAGTTAATCTGGTTCAGTGATACATGACTAGAACGAGGAGTGAACTCGATTCAGTAAGTGACTTTGTCCACTAAGACTGTCTTTGAAGCAATTCCTTGGCTACTATGGAAATCATATCATGTTCTTAATGGTTTCCCACAATTACATGTTTTATTCCCATGATATTTTATCATGATTGATGTTTCATTATGATCTATGCCTTACGTACTGCCATGTTTTATGTCATTGCTAAAGATTTTGATATTAAAACATTATGATCATGTTTCTAAGTTCAAATGTATATGGTTTGTTTTATTTTCTCCATGCTTACCCTTAATGAGCATTTTATGTCACCCTTCATATGTTTTCTTTTCCCCAAGATATAAAGAAAGGTTTTAGGTAAGAAAACAAAAGGGGAAGATCATTATGGGAGATGTTGAAGATCTTTCACCAGGATTAGAATATTATGTTCTGAGTTTCCAAAGACAATAAACTATTTGGATCCTTGAGTGTTGGTTTTTGTTATGTATTAAGTATTCTGAAAAAGTAATGTAATTTCAATGTACGTCAAGTTTGGGGTCTCTACAATTGTTATCGTAGGAAAGGTTTAGTTATCCTTTGGAAAGTAGGTTGAAAAAACATTAGTGATATCCCTAGATATATTTCTAAGGTATTTCTAAGGATGTCCCTAAGGTTTAGTATAACTATAGTTTATCGTCCTAGAATTATGTTGACGATGTTGAAAACCCTAGGGTGAACCTAAGGTGTCATGGAATAAAGAATATGTGATAAGTTAGACATCCCATAACTGACTTTTTTTGATTATGTGGTTCCTAGTTATTTTAACTGTTTCTTACACCATGGATTTTGGTTTTAGTGAATTGAGGGAACCCAAAGGAGTTGGGTCAACATTGAATACAACAGAAAAATTAGTGACTATGAGCAACGAAATTGCATAATTCCTAGAAAGAAATATTTTGTGATTATGCTGAATTAGTCATCGCGATATATGATTGACAAGGTAAGCTTTAGTGGTATTCCTAATTCATCAAATAAGAGGAAGATAGAACTTTATGCATTTTCACATGTTGAGGAGCATAAAGAAAGGAAGATTGAGATTTCTAAAGAAGGGAAGAAGAACCCTGATGAATATATCAAATGGAGGGGAAGAGTTTATCTATGTGGAGAGAAGGTTCATAGAGTGACAGACTGTTATGGAGTTCAATGTCTTATCTGTGGAAAACATGGGCATTACACATCTCAATGACCTGGCCTAAGGGGTTACTTCTAAATCAAGGATGTACTTATTCCATGACATTCATTGAAGAGTATTGATTTATGTGTTTATGTATTGGTATTCAAGAATAATGTTGTTGAGGTAATTTTATGGTATATCAGAATATCTATTTATTGGTCCATTGTGGTTTTCCATTAGAATATGGCATCAGTAACCATGAAAAGTGATTGAAATATTTTTGGAAAGAAGATGATATGCGCATAATGAAGGGATAAAGAGAAAATAATATGTTTGATAGTATTCATGAGCTCGTGACTAATATAAGTAAAAAGTGATTTCATGGATTGAGTATAAAGAATTTTTGGGATTTTGGTATGTGGAAAGAGATAACTTTTGACAGCATTCTTGTTTTCAGTAAGGTTATATGGTAATTCATGTTTCAAGAGAATACAAGATTAAGTCATTCACATACATGGAATGTGATCAACAAGATATATATTGTGATATATGAGGGATAAATGATGGTATTCACATGCTCGGTAGATGACATTTCTAGTAATTGTTTTCTTTATACTATGAGCTTGGACAGAAGTATTTTGGATAAGCCTAATGATTGGAATGAATTGAGTTATACTTAAGATAGTATTGTTTAAGTCTAGTACTTTTTTCGATATTATTACTGGAATGTTATAATAATGTAGTTTTAGAAAAAGGGACAACCTATAGGACGGGTGACAACCCGTCGCGTCGGACAAGGTTGTGGGAATTGAACCCACAACCGAAGTGTGACATGCCATTATCGCCTACCACTAGTCTACAAGAAGTCCCTGGTTAGTAGAAACTCGTTTTATTTTATGATGAGGTATTATATATGAAGTATAAGTCCATTTTAGGAGCCATATACGATTAATCTTAGCATAGATGGACTTATGTATATTT
Organism: Viscum album; assembly: GCA_963277665.1. Taxonomy (NCBI): domain Eukaryota; kingdom Viridiplantae; phylum Streptophyta; class Magnoliopsida; order Santalales; family Viscaceae; genus Viscum; species Viscum album. Next base: position 284,468,320 of record OY728167.1, read on the forward strand.
AATAACTTGTGATTGAGGCATAAGGAATGACCTATATTTCTATCACATGATCTACTAACACTTCGAGAATGACAAATTCAACTTCATTTATTTAAATAAGAGATGAAGTGGAAATTGTTCATAAGATGACCAACAATGATATTACACTGAAATCAAGTAAGTATTTCTTCTAATTAAAAATTTTCAACTTTATGGAAATGATATTGATAACCAAAAAAGTTGTCATAGTGATCTTATATCTGATTAATCAAATGGTACCTTAGATCATCACAAATTTATGGCTTTTTTATTGTTGGATTTTTCATAGCCATGTTCTCTACCACTCTCCATTATAACTTGATGGTTAAATTTCTCTTCCATATCCATATTTTCACCTATGTTCTCTTATGTGGAAACCTAGTGATGAGTTAATTTGGGTAATAGTTATGCTTCATACTTCACATTTTAAAATTAAGTTTTATTATTCCTTTTTTATGATGTGGGTTTCTATGAAATAAACTTTCAAGTAGCAAACCATTTATAACCCCGACGAATTTCGAGGGAGAAATTCATTTTAAGGGTGGTAGAATGTAACAACCCGAGATTTTATGAGAATTATTCTTTTTAATTTCATTGATGTCTTGTGTTGTACGCTACACCAAGATTAGCGTGTACTATACGCAACACCGTATTAGCTTTCAATATATGCAACACTATTCTTGGCTCATGTTACACAGAATTTCATGTTCATTTTGTGGAAATTATTCTACACAACATTAATTATAGATTTTGTTTACTGTATAAATGAAAGAAGTTTTGATTATGTTATACGCAACACCAAATAGATATTTCACTACACGCATCCCTGACATGGCTTGAATTACACGAAATAAACACTTTCTTCGATAGCGTGTGTAATACGCAATACCGAGTTTCACTAAACTAGATATTATTATATTATTATTATGAATTAGCCGTTATGAATAGTAATACCCAATATTTTAAATTTTATAAATTTTATCTTTCAAAATGGACTTCATTTTTGGATTTGGAATATCGAAATTATCCTAGGATGAATTTTTGGTATTTTTCTGAAAACATTAAATTTTTGATGAATAGTGAAAACACTGAGTTACTATTTAAAACCGACTCTTTATTTAAATAATTTTTTATTTTGTTTAAATTTATTTTAGGTAAATATTCGATATATAATACCTATATAAGTTCAGTGTAATTCATTGGAGTCATTTTATAATAATTTTAGATATATAAATATTTTATTGAAGTTTTCACCGTCTTTTACCCACCTCCTAGGAGAATTTAAAAATTTACATAAAACTTAATTTTACCTTTTTTGTGAGTGGAATTTCGAAAATTCAAGAGACATGGTTAATATCAAGGAGTAAAACGTGGTTCAATAAGATAAAAATAATTTATGGTGAATAGTAACTTTTTACTTTTATTTACCACGGTTAAAAGTAAATAGGGTAATTAAGGGTAAAAATGATATTATTATTACTCTAACACATTTCATAATTCTATTGGATAAGTGTAATTAGACCAAAAAAAGCTTAGGAATAATATATTACCCTTTAGGTCCACTTGGATTAGATTAGGACATTTATTATAATTTTATTTAAAGAAGAATTAAAATAGTTAAAATCAATGTTTAATAACTAAACCATTATTAATATAGGGTTATACATTAGATAAATTAGATTATAAATATTAATTAGAAATATAAAAAGATTTCATACATAATGGTATTTTATTTATAATTTTTATAGATTTAATAATTTAATTTATTTATGACAAAATGATGATGCAGTAATTACCTTATTAATGAAATATTAACAAAATTGACGTTATAAATACCCAAAAAAATATAATTTGAGACTTTTTATAAATTACACTAATTTTTTAGATTAATATGACATTTTAGTATTGATTCTATTAAATGTTTTCTAACTAATCATGCTGTTATGAGTTTCACAAAAATCAATTAGCAAATAGTGTCAAAATTGACATAAAATAGTTTTTAAAACAAATATTATATTATTAATTGTTATTCTATTCCTAAAAATCAAGGTTTCACAAAAAGGACTTAAATAAGGTTATATAAATGAATAATTAACCACCTAGGGTTCTTTTGGATTACTATAGTAAGTTTATTAACCATATAGTGTAAGAAAACAAGAAGACACATTTAAAGTTAAATTATTTAACTTAGAGTTAAATATCAATTATAGGGTTAAAATAGTAACCCAAACTTGTCTAAAACCTATTGGTTGAGAGGATTGTTACCCATACCCTCTTTATCTTAGAAATAAGTCACTTTGGATCCATTATTAACCGAATATGACTTTATTATAAAATAATATTTTATATTTTTCTTAAAGTGCCCCTCTTATCCTTTATAAAAGGGCACCTCCTCCCTCTTCTCTTAATACATATTTCAGCCTTCAATATCGGCCAAACCCTTCCCATTTCCCTTATCAAATTTTCTAGAAAATTATTGAGGTTCTCGTCTCCTCAAAAGACCAACTCTAGTTCCTTAAGAGGAAGCTTAAAAGAGGTGCATCGAAGAAGAGGTAATCTTTTCTACCGATTCTTTCAAGTTTCTTTATTCTTCAACTTCTTCTTCATTAGTTGTATAATTATAAAGTGATAACATAAATATCAGTAATACACTTATTTGTTATTATAAATATGAAACAACCCCATTTCACGTTCTATCCATCATACGGAAAATGAAATCACCGCGTGTGCGTACGTACGAAATACCGTCTCCACGCCGTGGTGTAATATGTTTTTACACCACCATCTTACTTGGATGGGTATAATAGTGTAAATAATAACTATATATGGTTATAATGACATGATACTGATTCTGAGATATTATACCATCCACTCCAATTCTAGTTAATAATTATGGGAACGATATCATCGCTCGTGCGTACGTACGGATTACTGTCTCCAACACGCGATGAGATTCATTCTACATGTTAACCATTCATGATTGATTATAATGTACATATAATGAATAATAATGAAATATTTTACATAATAATGCTACTGGATTTATGTATATATATATGTATTTCATCAACTTAATTCCATTCAATTCAATAAGGAAACGAAAACAGCCTTCATGCGTACGTACGGCCTACCGTCTCCATGAACGGTGTATTTCATTCCATTTATCGATCTATCTTATATATTTATATGCTGAATATATATTATATGTAAATCATGTTTTACATTCTGGAATTATGTAAATCAGGGTATGAGTAATAATATCAAGAACAAAAAATCAAAACGCGTAGGATAAATGAAATGATTATACCCATAACACTGCTTTAACATGGAATTTACAAAAGAAAGGGTAATATAAAGTCATAATTAAACCATATATGATATTATAACAATGAATATGATTATTTAATAAGTCAGTGAAGTTATTTAAATCATTATACAAGAGGTTCGGATACATACCAATCATATCGAACATAAGGTAAGGGATAATTTTGCAATCTGATTTTTATCCGATATTGCTTATACGTAAGTATTTACTGGGGTTATATTTTTCATCCATTTCCATAAAAATGTTTTTCATAAAGTGTTTAATATTTTCGATGTATTTTTAACTTCATGTTTACCCCTCTTTGACTTTTACTTTGTGTTATGGAAGTAATCTTTCATTTTTTTTACCATATGTGGTACTTATTGAATTTTTCGTTAAAATTATGAGGAGAATGTTTTTTAACTTATACGGAATGAACGGATTTTTACGGTTTCATAACGCCATATATTCATGAAGCTTAATATACAATATTTCCTGAATATTTCCAACAAACCCCTTTTATTTTAAAATTTTATGGCATTTAGTGAAAAGAAAATTATTTTGAAGAAGAAATGATATTTTCCTCAAGAATTCATTTAAAGTGTTTTGTCAAAACTATTTTCCATCTAAGATGACAATATTTTGTATGATTATGTTTCAAGTATAATCTATCTATTATTTACATGTTTTTATTCTTTTTATGATGAAATGATATCCATTTGTTTTATATGGATTACGTTATGATGGGATGATGCTTATGAAACCCATTTTATTCTCTGGGTCATGATGAATGATTTATTTTTATGTTGTGGAACAAATAAGAATGATTTAATTCTGATATTTTTGGGACATATTTCTCCCTCCAATGCATTGGGTAAAGATTTATATCTCATGAGATATTCATGGCTAGAATGGGAAGTTAATCTTGTTCAGTGATACCGGACTGGAACTAGGAGTGAACTCGATTCAGTAAGGGACTTTGTCCACTAAGATGGTCTTGGCAGCAATGTCTTGGATACTACGGAAATCATATCATGTGCTTAATGGTTTTCCATAATTACATGTTTTATTACCATTCTATTTTATCATGATTGATGTTTTGTTATGATCTATTCCTTACGTACTACCACGTTTTATGTCATTGCTCAATATTTTGATGTTTAAACATTATGATCATGTTTTTAAGTTCAAATGTATATGGTTTTTTTTTTAGTTTCTCCATTCGTACCCTTATTGAGAAGTTTATCTCACCCTTTATATGTTTTATTTTCCCCAGGATATAATGAAAGGTTTTAGGTAAGAAAACAAAAGAAGAAGATCTTTATCGGAGATGTTAAATATCTTTCACCATGATTTCAAGATTATGTTCTGAGTTTCCAAATACACTAATCTATTATGATCCTTGAGTGTTGGTTTTTTTATTTAATAATTATTCCTCAAAAGTATTGTAATGTCCATGTACATCATGTTTGGGGTCTCTACACAAGTGTTGAGGTATCCCCTGCCACGACATCCCCTGTAGCCGCCATGGAACTAGAGGTTGATTCCTTGGGTTACTACAAGTTCCTGACATGACATCGGTAATTAATATTGGATGAATCAACTGATCAGCGTGCTCCTTGTTTCTGTAGTGATCACGACAATGGAGGCTCGTCGGGCTGCTGAGCCCGGACCATCCGCGGGTGTGCTGATGGAGAACATATCGCCCCATTCAGAACATGCCTCCCAAACTGAGTTGGCTCCAGCAATTGGTAAATAGGGAGCGGCGTACATCGGTGGTGTTGCCATCAGGGTAGGGCTGGAAATCAACGAGGGTGCCACCAGGATCGAAGGGAGAGAGGAAGGCCACCCAGATGTTGAGGAGCCTATTCCCCTGGGAGAAATCTCTGAGGAGGACCCTGCCGCTACCCTGTTGGATGTTTTCCCTGTCTATCGGCCTGTTGATCCCGAAGAAATTGAAGATTCAGATTTGGAAGTGGAGGAGGAGATTCGGATGACGCGACACAAGGGATGGAAGTGCATCCGAAATTTCCTCAATCAACCCCAGGCTGAATGGCTGAAACGGATGTGGTCACTCCACACCTGGTTGCACTTCCTATGTGCTGGAGGGGCAGATGCTCAATGCATTCACCCGACGTTTTGTGATTACAAGGCCGAGAAGATTAGTGAGAGAATCTAGCATGCCAAAGTCATCCGGTTCCAGAAGGATTCAGGGAGTACTCGAGCATTTTTGAGGGTGTAGCAGGAGGTCCAACGCCTTGAGTAATAGGCGAAAGAGCAAATGGTATTCATCACAAACTGCTTTGAGCTCATGGAGTAGTTGAGGGCCCAACTTGCAGACGACCAAGAACATCTCATAGAAGCGAGTCTCCAGATAACTAATCTCCAGGATGAACAGGCACGGGCGTGGGCTAGGGTCAGCGAGATGTACCCCACGGCAGCCGATGAAGAAAGGGTCCTCAGGGGACATGAGGTAGTCTTGGGGGCCACCAGCGAAGAGGTGGAGGCATTGGAGAGATCTATCCAGGAAGTCGACCCTTAGGGGCCCTATTTTGGCCACACCCATATACTTCTCCCACTTTTACCACTTCTTGTTCTTTTGAACTATATGTATAGACAGATTTACTTACTCGCCCCGTTACTTAACATACTTGTCCATTTGGTTCAACATGCTCAACAATAATCCTGAAATAAATAGCAATCCATCACTAATCTCACGTGGGTCGTGAGAAGCAAAGGTGGATTGTACTATCACTTTTTCTGATCAAGGGAGAATCAACCAAGCTTCGGGCATTCGAAATTTGAACCCAGATTTCCGAGGAGAAGAGGGAGGCTTGTCCAAATGAAGAAGACCTCAGACCAATCAATGTATCATCTTCTCAATGTGCTCTAGTGCACGAATGAGTCAATGCCATGGGCATTGGAATCAGTTCTAACATAGGGGAATGAAAAATGTGAATCATGTTACCTAAATTCGGAACACTATGGGAGGGGCATGGAAATGAAGGATGACTATTGACCGTGTTCGAAACACAACGTTCCTATTGAATTAGCCTGACATTGGGACAATAACGAGGGTGGACTGCTGACCATGTTCGCAACATGGGACCTAACTCAAATATCGATGATCAGTCTTCCAGAATGTTGGCCTAGGATAGCAGGTAGACCGTAGGTCGAGCATCCATACTATTAAGGGGTCCCTTCATATGTGATCATTTTTCCGGAACGTTGGCCCAGGATAGTAGGTGTACCGTAGGTCGAGCATCCATACTGTTGGGGGGTCCCTTCATATGTGAAAGAGGATGAGGATCCGAATAAAGCGGCACGCAAAGTGTGCAAAGTGAAGTGGTGGTTTGTTCGAACAGAATCCAACACTGCCAAGATTACGCCACCGTAGTGGAAGCACATTAGGCGGACTCATCAATCTGATCATGTATCATCCCTAGTTTTAGACAGGACCTCCCTGGTGAGGGAACTGTCACATCCCAATGTCATTATGGGGAATCCCGAACTTGTTCGGGGAAAATGGTACAATTAGAATACTCCCCGAGATGTCAGGCTAAGGGGACGACAGTGAGGAGGGATAGGATTTGGTGATCCCCGGGGCTGGACCCGAGAATAAATGTCTAGGCATTCCTACGTATCTCATAAGGAAGAGAATCAAGATGCACGTAGTTCTGGAAAGAGTCTTAATTTAAGGTCTTAGAACTCGGACCAGGGGCTGGTAAACAAGGCAGGAGACACATGGTAAGGTGATTATGAAGCCCGACGTGAATGGGGACATGATTCATACTCACCATCTGTTCCCTGGGGAAGTGTTCTGGTTAAGGTACCGAACCCGAAAGATAGGTTGGTCCCACGGGGAAGTGCCCGGACACTCCTACATATCTCATGAAGATGAGAATCAAGCCATACATAGTTCTTGGGGGTGGCATGGCATGGTAAGGTACTAGTGAAAAGGATTAAAGGGGCGTGCAGGTCTAGCCCTCGCAGCAGAAGAAGTAGCATTTGATGTATCTTGTTTGTCCTTTAAGGTGAATGGTTTTTCTTTTATGGAGAGACCGGCCTAGGGTAGAAATTCCTAGCATCATAACAATAATAAATCCATATACGGGCATTTAAAAATGGTATGGTAAATGACCTATACCCAATGTGATGTCTTCTAAGATGAGCTCATCACAATGTAGTGCCGTTTTTCGTCGTGCGGCTGGGACGATATCATCAAAGTTTATGGTCATGTGGTAGGACCAACCAGCACAGTTTAAAGTCGTATGGCTTGGACCTGGGGGAATGTGCACAACACGATAAAAAAACCCAATGTGAATGTGGATGAGGTTCAGATCACCGCATGCACCTCTGGGAGAGGAGCCTCGGACCAGGAGGCCAGTGAGGGTCATAGCATAAGGGGCAGGAGATGATAGCTTCCAGTTGAGCTAGACTCAAAATGAAATGTCTCGGTGACCCCACATATCCCATGAGGATGAGGGTCAAGCTGCACATATCCCCTAATGATGATCTTAGTTTATGGACTTAGGTCTTGGACCGTGGGAGCCCCGAAGGACGCCGTATTGTATCTTCGTCCCCCTGACGTGCAGAAGTGCCCTGAGGGATAGTGCCAAAAGTGTCGAGATTCCACCTGGACTTGATGGGGTGGAACATAATGTGAATCATGAAACCAACATTCAAGGCCTGAAGGTGTTGGCGTGATGATGGAGGATTACTAGTGACCATGTTCGCAACACAGTATCCCGTCAGGTTAGCCTGAAATGGGGAAAAACAAATGAGCATCGACCGCTAACTATGTTCGCAACATGGGATTTGTATCTATTTGTTGCCCGAGACCCTCGGGGGCGTTGGCCCGTAATGATAGGAGATCCCTTAGGCATGGTATCCATGCTGTTTTGGGGGTTCCTTTGAGTGTGAGAGATAACGGGGGCCCAAATGAAGGGGGAACACGAAGCTTGAAAAGTGGAAGTAACTTGCCTAAGTTGAATCTAACACACCAGGTCCTAGTCCAGAGTACCCTGAACACATTGGTGGACCACTTTAAAGGGCCGAGGGACTCAATTAGAGAGTGTCCAAGAGATGGATGATTTCTGGGAGAAGGGGGGAATCGTGACAAAAACCTTGTACCACACCTATATATCCCCCTTGTGGAGAGGGACATGCCAAGGGGCCTAGGTGACTGGGAGATCGTGGGATCTCTATGAGATGGAGATGGACTTGAAACCTATATGTTCAGGCAGTCCTATCTATCCCAAAAGGATGGGAATCAAGCCATGCGTAGTTCTTGAAGATACAGTTTAACATCATGTAAGAAGATATACAGTTTAACGTCATGCGGGACGAGCAGTTTAAGGTCATGCGGGACCATAGGCCAGTTTAAGTTCATGGAGGACCATGATCCAGTTTAAGGTCATGGAGGACCATAAGGGCCCAAATATAGGACCAGATGTAGTTTAAGGTTTTTCTAGGCCATCATGCATCTTAGGTTCATGTTGGACCATCCAATTTAAGGTCATGCAGGACCATCATGCTTAGGCAAAGTATTACATGAGGAATTTGGCATTAGTGGGAGTAGTTATACACTCACCATCCATGGTCACCAGGGAGTATGTTCCATTGGGAAAACCCTTATGAACAATGAAAGGTTCTTCCCACGTGGGCTCCAACTTGGGTGGTTTCCTTCCGGGGATCATTGGTGCCATGAGAGCTAATACCAAATCGCTTTGCAGGAAAGAGCAGAGGCAAACGGTCTTGTCGAAATCTTGAGACATCCTATTCTGATGCCTTTTAAGGTTGTGTAGGGCACGAAGACTATTCTCGTCCAGTGCTTCCAATTCAGCTAGACAGATTTCAGCCACTCTATCCGGAGCTTTCTGATCATAGGCCGCTGTGCGCAATGAGGGAAATTGAATCTCGATGGGAAAGACAGCCTATGTTCCGTACACTAGGGAATATGGGGTCACCTGGGTGGAATTACGAATCGTCGTCTGGTAAGACCAGAGAGATTTGGGGAGCTTATCCGGACAACTCTTCATGTTCTGACCAACCATTTTTTGTATAACGTTAGAGAGGGTTTTATTGAACACCTCAATCTGTCCATTTGCTTGCGCATGATAGTGGGAGGTATGGTTGGAGCGAATGTTGTACTTGGCGTACAATTTCTTCAGCTCGGATGCCCGAAAGTTGCTGTCGTTATCGGTGAGGATAGCGTGAGGTACCCCAGATCGATAGATGATATTGGAACTCATGAAGTCGACGATAGAATGGGCCTTGAGTTCTTGGAGTGGAATTGCCTCTGCCCACTTGGAAAAGAAATCTGTAGCACTCAGAATAAATCGGCATTGGAGAGCCGTTTTTAGTGGGTATGGTCCCACGACATCTAACCTCCATACTGCAAAGGGCCAAGAGTACTTGGTAGTGTGGAGAGGCTCCGATGGATGATGCACAAAGCTAGAATAAACATGGAATGCATGTAACCTCTTGGCGAACTCAATGCAGTCATGGATCATGGAGGGACAAAAATACCCTAGTCTCCAAATCTGGTGAGACAGTTTTGGCCCAACCTGATGGGCACCACAGGAACCGGCGTGATCCTCTTGCATGACCTACAGAATCTATACTCCTTGGGTGCAACTGAGGAGAACACAATTAAATCTGTGTTTATAGTGGATCTACTCAATGCTGGGACCACTCTGTAGAGTAAACTGCTGTGTGCGACATCGGATTCACTCGCGCTTGGCCCAGTCTGACGAGAGATTACAGTGTTAGAGGTATTCGACCAAGGGTGTCCTCCAATCAACAATTACATGGATCACTGCATCCGGACTACCTAGGGTCCCTGACATAGAGGCACCGGTGGTAAGATGGTTTACCTATGGGACTTAATCATCCTCTGGGGTGACGGGAGCAATGAATCTCTAGTGCGCCACGTGGATAATCAAATCATCCTACTCGGGCTCTACAAGCGACGCTTCCAGGCTGGCCAAAGCATCTTCCTGAATGTCCTGTTATCGAGGGACATGGATAACCTCTGGTTGAGAAGGGAACTAGGCCATTAGCTGGAGAGTGTGTCCTAAAAATGGTACAATCTCGGTATTCATGACAACATAGTCTCCATTGACCTACTTTATACTAGCTCATAATCCCCTTTCACATGCAAATAGGGAACATCAATCTCAAGGGACAGCTCGATACCAGTGATGAATGCCTGATACTCTGCCTTGTTGTTGGTGCAGCCTTCTAAAAACAGGAATTAGTATGATAGAATGGATTGTGCCGGGGTGATGAAGAAGATACCTAGGCCCACTCTCTTTATCCTAGGATCATTGAGCCTCCTACCGATGGGGTTCCGGGAGGCACCGTCGAAGTGCATTTTCCAACATTGGACAACATGGTCTACCGAGAGGATTTCCTCAACAGGAAAATCTAGGTTCAGGGACTGGTCCACGGAGGATGGATGGGCAGCTAGGAATTCTTCCAATTCCTGCCCCTTCATAGCCTTCTAGGGAACGAACCTAATGTCAAACTGCTGGAGGATCAACGCCCATCACACTAGTCGGACAGTCAAAATGGGATGAATCGGAATGTACTTCAGCAAGTCTACTCGAGAGACTAGGTGTACCTCGTGGTGCTGCAAGTAATGCCGTAGTTTCTGCATAGAAAATACGAGCGCAAGGCAGCTTTTCTCGATGGGGGGGTATCTGGTTTCCGTATCTAGGAGCATGTGCCTGAGGTAGTAGAGGTTGTTCTCTATCCCATCATTATTCTTCTGAGCAAGAAAGACACCAAGGGATCGTTCCAGGGTGGTGACATAGAGGATTGACAGCTTCCAGAGAAGGGTGGCATCAAGACCAGAGGCTGGAGAAAATATTACTTGATTTCCTTAAAGGCGGTCTGACACTCCTCATCCCACTAATATGTGGTACCATTCTTCATGAGCTGAGAAAAGGGCATACACTTACCAGCCAGATTTGCGATGAATCGGCGTTTGTACGCTAAGTGGCCTTGAAAACCTCGAAGATCCTGAATATTGCTCGGGGGAGGCAACTGGCTAATGAACTTTATCTTCTCCAGGTCAATCTTGATGCCCCGGTACCTAACAAAAAAGACAAGAAACATCCCGTAGGTGACCTCGAAGGCACACTTCAACGGGTTCATATTCAAGTGGTAGGAACGGAGGAAGCTGAACACTTTCTCAAGATCCTTGAGTTGGTTCTAGAACTGGAAATATTTGACCACTAGATCATCCACATAGGATTCAACTAACATTCCTAGGATCGACTTGATTATGCAATGCTTGTCCCGTTGATAGGTGACACCTGCATTCTTCTGGCCGAAGGGCATAACCTGGTAATAGAAAGTACCTTGAGGTGCCCTGAAAGCAGTAGACTCCTCATCCTCAGGGGCCATCCGGATCTGATTATATCCAGAGTAACCATCCATGATGGAGAGGGATTGGAACCCAGAAATAGTGTCAATCAAAAATTATGTCACTCCAAGGGGAAAATCATCTTCCGGACAGTGACGGTTGAGATCACGGATGTTGATGCAGACTCTGATCTGCCCATTATTCTTTCCGAGTAGCATGATGTTGGATTACCACTTGGGGTATTGGAATTCCTTGATGAAGTTGCCTCAGAAGATCTTGTCAACTTTGGCCTCGACCATGGAATCGTGAGACAGATGCATCTTTCTAGGAGGCTGCTTGAACCTACAATGGATTACCGGGAGACCGAGGCGGTGGACAGATACCTGAGGATCTATTCCTAGAATCTCGTCGTAACTTTAGGAAAATACATCACGGTGTTGTTTGAGGAATTCCATGTACCATTGCTGCTCCTCAAGGGACATAGCTATGTTAATCAATTTGGGTCTCAGATCTGCCTTGCTATTGAGGTTCACCTATACCAACTCGTCGACCGTGGCAGGGACACCTTCCTCAAAGGCAGGGGGAGCGTCCTCCATATCTTTTTCTCCATTTATGGAGGGATCCTCTATAGGGGAAGCTACTTCTAAGCTTCCAAACCCTGATGGGAGGCTGCTACCAGCTTGTGCGGCCATAGTCATTAAATCGGGGCACTTCGGCGCTGGTGAGACCATGGCTATGAAGTTTGTCGACCCAATCTCATCGGGTCTCTGGCCCAAGGGGCCACACTTGATAATATCAAAGAAGTAGTGGCGCGTCGGGCAGAGCTGAATTATTCCAGCCCAACGAAATAGACAAGTATGACGTACAACCGTTTCCATGAGACGAACATCTTGATACCTGACGGAAGTTAGAGGCTTTGGGATCACTAGAGTCTGGTTCGTATAAGAATACAAAGTGATCTTCTGACTCCACCTGGATTTGGGAGCATGATTCCCCCTTGTCCCAGAAATGACAAATCATTGCCCCATACCAGTGGTTGTGGCCTCCAACTTGTGGATCGGGAAGATGTAGGCGTCATTCAGGCCTTTCCAGGGGTCATTCATAGCTGTAACGGGCTCAACTTCCCATTCCTGGACTTGATTATCCTTGATCTTGTAATAATCAGAATTGACATAGCGGGTTTCACAAGAGGTGAAAGAAGATGCATCACCTTGGAGTACGCCTACTCGACCATTAATGGAGTACTTGAGGCATTGGTGATATGATGAGGGGACCACTGCGTGAGGGTGGAGCCATGGCCTACCCATCAATGCATTTTATGTGGTGTCCTGGGAGACAACCATGAATTCAGTAGTGGAAACTAGGCCACCGAAATGGCTCTTCAAATGGATCTGGCCAACTAGGGTCTGCTCTCTCCTATCATATACATGTATCCTCAAATCAGAGCGAGTCAGATCATCTTCAGATAACCCTAGCTTTCATAGTGTCCGCGTTGGGATGAGGTTGATCCCGGAGCCGGTGTCGACGAGAGAGCGGCGAACCTCCACACCGTTAAATTGGACGGTGATGTACAATGAGCAGATGTGCCCCTGTATGGGAGAGCCTTCATCCTCTCCCGATAACTAGATGAAGGTCTGGCATTCAGTGTCCTCAACTGCTTCAACATGGAAGGCCTCTGCAGCTGCTATCTCTGTCTCAAACTAGAGGGGGATCCTTAAAGCCTCGGTGAGTGATTCATGCATATCTGGCGATAGGTGAAGGGCTTCAAGGATATAGAGCCTTGATGGGATGCTGGAGAGGTGTTTCTGAACATCATAATTCCGCACCAGGAACAAACTTATGCTTATGGGAAGCCGCTCAGCGATTGGAGGCATGGAGGACCATGTCGGCTGGACTGTCGATTGACTGGTACTGTGGACATTCTGCTGCTTTCTAGTCGAAGCACGGAAGGTCACTATCAGATGAGTACTGGGCGAATGAGATCAGCCTGTAGCGGGGCGAAACTTGTCGTGATACGGCCGAAGTGGCTCTGCCTGATCCATTAGCAGAAATAGTTGAGGAGGTGGACATGTCGACACCTGATGAAGAGGCTGCGCGTGCTGAGTTCTACGCTGGGCCAGTGGATGGAGGTGCAAACTGACGTGCCCCGGCGACCCATATGGTCACGGTTCCCCTGATTTTGGCGTTGGCTGTGGACATTGGGGAGGTTCTCCTAGCGCTCCCCCCTTTTGGGAGTCATATAGGGATTTACCAACTCAACGGTGTTAACCGAAGTGTACCCCTGACTGTCACTTGATGAATCATCCACCGCTGGGTGGATTCTGGGAGGGATACCCATCTCTGGGGGCATGAAGTCACTGAGAGTGCGGGACGACGATGACATTGGCGTGGCGCGTTGCTTCATTTTGCGCCGCTGATGCTTGCTCTTATGGGAAGCAGCCGACTGAGATGATGATACAGAAGTAGGGGCCGCCGCTTCTGAAGGCTTTGGATGGTTCAGGCATGCATGGATAATTCCATGGGCGTGGGCGACTGTCCTGTGAGCCATCCATTCATTATACTTCTGGGACCCGCAGTGAGGAACCTACTGCCACTCACCTTCACTGTTGCTACTTCTATTTGATCTCACAAAGACACCTACCACTTGTGCTAGGGCTGAGCCCAACCTGACTATGTTGTTGTCAATATTTTCTTGGAGGTAGTCCTTCAACACATAGCATTTCTTTATGGTGTTCCCTAGGATTCGGTGATAAGGGCAGTAGTTGGGGTGATCAGTGAGATGCGCCACTTCTGGCTTCCAGCACTCAGGTAGTCACACAATTCTTTTCTCTAAGGTGTTGCGGTAGTAGCCGGGGACCTGAGCCTCGTAAAATGAGTAGGAATGATTCCTTCTTTCTGGAAAGAGGGATCTAGGAGCCTTACCCTGAAGGGGGGCCGAAGGAGCCTTCCAAGGAGGCGGAACTTGATTATCCCGCCTAGGCAGTTGCGACGCATTATGCAGGGGCGCCTACCGATTCTGGGGCGGGCGCTGCTGGGCTAGAAACTATGCCTTTGGTGGGGGGCCTCTGTGATGTTGTGGGGCTAGTGCTGTTGGTAGAAATTCTAGCAGCCTGGGGGCCTCTACTTGGGCCATGGTAGTGGGATCGGCTCTGGCAGCCCTCCTAGCTGGAATTGTAGGGGCAGCAGGTGTGCCTGGATAGCATGTTGCAGGGCTTTCTCGAGGCGCTGGGCCTTATCTGAGAAGTCTCAGAACCCTCTGGGATAGTTCTGAGTGATTAGGGAGGGAACCAATTCTGTATTGACATTCCCCATGCACATAGACAGTAATTTCTCCTAAGTCAGTGGCATGTCAAGGGAGTATGTGAGCCTCTTCCACCGGGTGATGAAGTCCATGACTCACTCATCGGGCCTCTGCTTGCACCTGAAGAGGTCTGTGATGTTCATCTTCCAGGTGGTAGAGCTGAACTGGTAAAGGAACTGCCTGCGAAGGTCCTCCCAGCTTGTCACAGATCCCATAGGGAGCTGGCTGTACCAAACGAATGTCGGCCCCTCCAGTGTCTGAACAAAGAAACGGAGCTTGGCGGCCTCCTACAGTGATGGGGTCCCTATTATAGTCCCACACATTCAGTTAATGTGGGAAAGGTACTGTGGCTGGTCCCTCTTCCCGTTAAAGGGGGAGAAAGTGGGATTTATAAAACTCGGGGCTGTCGGCATGTCATCCACCCACGCTGGGTATGGCTTTCCATCAGGTGGGATAACCACTTGTCGTGTTTCCAAAGCTTCAAGGAGGGAAATTAGTGCCGCCATTGGATCTTTTGGACGTGCGTCCCGGTCCTGACGAGGATCCCTAACCACCACCGCATTGTCGGGCTCTTCAACGCGGTAGACAAGCTCAACGGCTCGTGGAGCGGCTGGTGGAGAGACCCTTGAGGCGGCCAGAGGAGCCAGAGAAAGGTTCCTCAGATTGTCGCACCATTCAGGAGGGTTCAGAGAGACATACAGTGCCCTCTTTCCGTGAGCTCCAGCTTCCTCCCTATCAGTGAATGCGGCATGATCAGGGTTGCCTGGGGGAATATCACCGAGGGGTAGTTGTTCCTGCCCCTGCTGCCCTGGCCTAGGATCACCATAGTCTAGTCGCCGCTCGGCAATGTGTTCAGCCAGAAGTTCATCGACTGACTTCTTCTTCTCAGTAAGCTATTGGCGTAGCGTCGCTTTCTCGGGGTCCTCTTCCATCTTCTGCACTGAGTCTGACGGGTCAGAGTGCTTGATATCTCCAACATGCTCTATGCCTTTACTGACATTTCGTGTCAATACCAATGCTTCGATGGGTTTAGGGAGACCTAGGAGTTTTCTCTACTGGTAAGTAATCCTTCCTGATGGGTCTAGTGGCATCATGTCATCAGGGGGGACGCCCCCATCGAGAAGTCCTAGCTCATTCGACTCTCCGGTCAGATCGGTCATGTTGACCGCCACTCTTCATGGGGGCATGTTTGCACTATCACCAAGCGAGTTGGGCTACCGGCGAATCACACTGAAGAGAAGGGCAGCATACTGCCCCCAGCCACGAACTTTCATGTGGGGGTAGCCTCCTTGATAACTTTTCAGAGTACATAGAAACTCTGAACGCACTGTTTTTGGAGGGCCCCGTGGTGGCCTGGTGACTCAGGGTGTCAGACAACAGGGAGTGTGGCTTGATCAACCAGACGACATTGTTCACTGATTTCTTCGAGGTACTCTTGGATCCCAGGATAAGTCACCCACCAGTGGCGAAGACGGAGGTGAGTCGCCCAGAGGGTCTGGCAGAAACATTCAAACTCCTCTGGGGTGAGTGATTCTGGCGTATCAAAATTTGATCCTGCAACCGCCCAAAACTTCTCAGGGAAGTGGCCCGCTGCGAGGATGGTCCAAAAGATCCCCTGCTCAGATCCAAAGTCCGGACCTTGATTTCCTCACTCGTCAACTGATGGTGGCTGAGGAACTGGCAGCGGTGCTGAGGCCGGCCACTGGGGTGGCGGACTGGCCGATAGAGAATACAGCGAGCGGGCTGATTGGCCGCCGAATCATAGGCTGTCCTCTGAAGGTTGCAGCGACCTGGCCACCATATCACAATAATATGGACCAGTGGCGAAGGCTCCTGATGCAACATCTGTGCCTGCCGAGGGTGATTCATGCCACAATCCTCCTACAGTTGACCCCCAAAATAGCTTTGTGGCAGAGGGCGCTTCTGGCGATGATGGCGATGACTGTGCAGTCGTCCGCTGGTAACATGCCAGAGTCTCCTCCCCCTGGATATACCTTCGGAGGGAAAGAGGGATCATGTGGATCTCACATTCTGGGAGCACGAGGCTGATGTTCCTTGTTCCCGCCCCAACCCTTGACCCAGAGGGCTGAGGGGAGGGCTCTTGCGCTGAATCGTACTCTACCGCTGATTCTGATAAGCGGATTGGTCTGATCCATGTCTGGCCTTCCCCAGAATTCCTCTTGTGGCAGAAGCGACCTGATATCCTGCCCCTTGATGGTCCTTCAAGGCAGAGATGATTTCCAACATGGGGTCCTGTGGCTGCACTTGTGCTGGGGCGGAGAGGGTTTCCACCCGGGGAAGCCGGGGTGCGAGGAGCACCGAGACAAATGTCGAAAGGGACACAGGGAGGACCTCTGTGCTGGGCGTTGGTGATGTGGGGTTCTCTTCCACCTCTCTAATTTCTAGGGCGAGGAGGACCTTCTCCAATCGACATGGGGACATGGGGAGGACCTCCATGTTGGCGAGTGACCGGACATGCAATGTCTCCATGCTCGCAGTCCGTGGCAGGGGGAGTGACCCCGTACCCAGTGCAGTGAGCATAGGAGAGACCCCCACATGGAGTGTTTCTGTCATGGGGAAGACACTTTCCTGGGTTGAAGGTGGTACATGTAAGACCTCCATGCTGGGGTTGGAAGCAGGGAGGGTCAGAATCATCCGTAGTGGTGGTGCGGAGTGAGCCCCCGCGCTGGGCGGCACTGCTGCGAATTGGTCTGCAGCGGCCATCACATGTGCTGGCGACTGAGAGAGTCGACCAAACCTACCCGTAGGGCGGTTGGGGAATCGATTCCGGTAATGAGTGTAGCATCCTATGCTCAACATGTGAAGTGATTGGGGGGTATGAGTCAGCGGTGGTTCAGGCCACAATAGTCGCTGGTGTTGACACCCCATGGCGGGCATCCTATTCTGCTCGTGCTCGACACTGGCATCGGGTTAGGTGGACTAGAGCCGGTGGTGCAGGCGCGTATATTTCATGATCCTTGGCTTGGGGAACTGGGTGGTGGCATTGAAGCAGCCTAGTGGGGGCCCTCAATGGAAGCCCTTTAAGCGGGACTCCGACAAGGCCAACCAGGATATCCCCTACTTCGTCGGCGTAGCGGAGGGAGCTGTCAAGGCGCTCCGGGGACAAACTCCTGAAGCAATTGAATATTGGGGTGGGGATTATCGAATCCCTATTCGGCCCTCGTGGGAAGCATGGACGGTGAGGCGCAACTGCCTCAAGATCTAGGTGAGCCATATCCCTGGTGGGGATAACACCCTCCTCCTTGTACCTGCATACAAGGTCATTGATTACCCTTCGCTGGATGATCTCTGATTGGGAGAGGGGGCGTGGGTGCCTAGTAGTCGTGGCGGTCATGGCTGTCATGGAAGAGGTAATATCACGTGGGGAAGCCGCGTTGATATTTCCCCTACCCCTGCATCGGTGGGCAAGTGATCGAGCTTCAGATGCAACGACTTGATTCCTGAAAGAAGGGATATGAACTCATTAACACTGCTAGAAAAAGGAATCGGCAACCAGTACCCCAGCGCCATTCTGTCTCTCATGGTCGGAAAGAGGGATCCAGGATGACAACGTCAAAGAATAGAATTCTCAATGTCCTGATTGTCCCAACTTATGGCGAGTTTCACATCAGGCATGTTTGGTGAGACCTGGTACCGGATGATGAGGCCAGAAACCATGCTTATCCATTGATGTCCCGAACGCTACTAGCCTCCAAGATAAGGAGAGGAGCTTCACATCAGTTTTACCATTTTCTATTTCTGGCTCTTTCGTCAGGGCGCGCATGCGTTTCCTTCACGTAGAGGACGCACTGCTATTACCCCATATTCCTGCTATCGAAAGGTGGGTGGCATCCGCTCCTTATTCAGGGTCGTCTGCTCCTTGATCGAAACGGGATGATTGCATGTCGGTTCCTCCTTCCATGGATTCCTCCACATAGATCTTCACTAAGTCTGGGTCTCCCTCATTGATTTAAAATGTAATTCGTGAAGCTCTTCCCATCTCCATATCTTCATGGACACCAGTTAATTACGCTGCTTCTGTCAGGACCATCCAAGGGGTCCGGTCAGGGCAGAATCCTTCGGTTAGGAGAGTAGTCACGTTGGGGAATCACTGGTGTGTCTTGACACTGGGGATTGGCATGTCAGTCCTTTGTCCCTTATTTTAGGGTTTCTCGATGGTGCGGAAGCCCGAGGCATCCCACATTAAACACGGGGAATTCTATGCCATAGGCATGTATCTAAGGTTTTCCTCATCTTCCCATGTTTCACATAGGGTATGACGCAAGTTTAACGTCTAGTAGAGACGAATCAGACTGATCGAAACTCTAGCTAGAGTGTATCGGATTGAAGAACCCCCTACAGGGAACACCGATGTTGGGGCCAGCACCTGGGCAGCTTCCCGAATGCTATAGAGGGGAATTGAGAATGAAATGGCATGATCCCACTGGGATGTGGTGGCCTAGGTAAGAATTAGAATGGATGGTGTCATTGGGATTGGGTCTCAAAGATACTTCCTAC
The DNA here is from genome assembly GCA_963277665.1 of Viscum album. NCBI lineage: Eukaryota > Viridiplantae > Streptophyta > Magnoliopsida > Santalales > Viscaceae > Viscum > Viscum album. Next base: position 284,487,835 of record OY728167.1, read on the forward strand.
ATGTCCCCATGGCTGGGAATCAGAGTCTGCGTAGTTTGATGATACGGTGGGACACCTGAAGAGGCGACCCGTGAGAATGAACGCGTGGATGGGACCTAGAGGAAGTAGAACCTCCATGTTATAGAATGAGAATCCCGAGACATGTGGGATTGAGGGAGAGATCAAAAAGAGAAATGAGTGATTGGATTTTGCCTCATGGCGGCCTCCTCTGTATCACCATGGCAGGTAATCAAAGTCTTCATAGTTCAGGTGGCATATATAGTTTAACGTCACGTGGGATGAGAATGGGGCTTACACTCTGAGGCGGTCCATGGTTAGGGCGAACCGACATGAATGGGGACCTAGGGTCCAGATGGATTGGGGCATACACTCTAAGGTGGCCCAAGGTGCAAATGGGGCTTACACTCTGAGGCAGTCCATGGTTAGGGCGAACCGACATGAATGGGGACCTAGGGTCCAGATGGATTGGGGCATACACTCTATGGTTGCCCAAGTTTGAAATGGGACTTGGCACACCGACACGAAGACAGTTGGGGCCAATGGTTTGATGGGCTTGATCCTTGTTGAGGCTTCCTATGTACCATGCCATAGCACAGATCAATGTCCCCATAGTTCGGGTTAGATAGGGCTTATGCTCTAAGATGGGCCAAGGTGGTGGGGCTTGAAGCTCATGGAGGCTTCCTATGTACCATGCCTTAGCACGGATCAGAGTCCCCATAGTTCGGGTTAGATGGGGCTTATGCTCTGAGACAGACCAAGGTGGTGGGGCTTGAACCTCGTGGAGGCTTCCTATGTACCATGCCTTAGTACGGATCAAAGTCCCCGTAGTTCGAGTTGGATGGGGCTTACGCTCTGAGATAGACCAAGGTGGTGGGGAATGAACCTAGTGGAGTATTCCTATGTATCATGCATTAGCATGGATTAAAGTCCCCCGTAGTTTGGGTGGATGGTTTAACGTCATGCGGGACAGGGGCATTTGGGGCTTACGCTCTAAGGCGGCCCATGGTGTGTCATGGTCGGTGCTCACTCTAAGCTCACGAGAGTCAAGCTCGGTGTGAGAAACAAGATGTAGTAGAGACCTGATGATCACATCGCGAAGGGTGCGTCCGTGGGATGTGAAAAGGGGCTTACGCATTGATTGGCCCATGGTGTCGGGACTTACTCTAGGATGGAGGCCCGAGGGTGACAAAGCACAGCGGGAGAGGGATTTTCCACCCATGAAGAGAGGAGGGGCCTCGTTCCCTATCAAACCCTATGCGGGCATTGGGGACCGAATAAGAAAGGAGGGAGCACCATTCACCACCACACCCTTGGCTGGGCTTGGCGCCAAGGGAGTGGGGAGGAACAGGGGCGCTGCCTCCTGCAAGAACGGTTAGGGGCTTACACCAAGGTGGCTTCCATTCCCTGCGGAAAAACACCACCCCAAAAAAGAGGATATCATCCCCTGTGAGGGGTGATCGCATCCCCATGGAGACGAGTGGGTGTAGAGAATGTCCAAGGCGGGGGGGGCCCTACGTTCGAGGCACAGGGCCAAGTCACAGTTTAACATCATGTGTTGAGGATGAGGTGCTTCGCAGTTGAATGTCCTATAGCTCCAACGAGGTGGGATTTCTCCGCACCCCTAGGACATACATAACCGGTACCCTCTACTCCTTGTGGGAGAGAAGGCATCGGTAAGGCCGTACTGAGGGGGTGTCGCGGAGCGAACCATCGAGGGGTCGACATTAGCGTGGCTATGCGAAAAAGCAATAGCCGTTAGAGTGCCTATACGAAGAAGCATGAGGCGGAGAAACACAATGGGAAGGATTGTCCAAGGGACTTTGAAGTTACTTCGTACAAGCCTAGAAGGTCATATGGGAAAACCATGTATGATGCAGATGCCCGGGGTGCACAAGACACATGCGAAAGGCACCCAGAAGGAGGGAATCAGGCATTCGCACAAGAGGGTGCCCTGGGAGCACCGAGGTGAAGGGCACTGGGAGATTGTGTGCAACCCTTGGGGATTGCACAAAATAAGGGGGTCTGCACGAAAATCCCTAGGTTGGCACGAAATCAGTGTTTCTTGTGAGAAAAAGGGGGCTAAGGTTTTGCGCGTGACTTGATGGGATTGCGTGCAAAGGAAGGGATTGCGTGCAAAGGAAGGGATTGCGGGCAAAGGAAGGGTTGGGCGTGCAAAGGAAGGATTGCGCGCAGCAGAAGGGGTGTGCGTGAGAATGAAGGATTGTGCGCAGCTTGGCCGGCTTGTGCGCCCTGGAATGGATTCCGCGCAAGGGGAAGACCCGGAAGGGGGTTGGAGTTTAGTCTAATCCATGAAAATCTTGCATGAAGGCAGATCCCAGGGTGACTTGGCGCGAAGAAGAACCAAACCTGACGGCCATATTGTGCGTGCACAGAAAGCCGATTACGCGCACGAGAGGTGGTTCGAATTCTTCAACCCTGAAAAAGAAGGGGGTCGCCTTCTATTAATAGGCATTCAGCAGAGCGGAATTCAGGGATGCACGAAAAAATTGTCTGATGGAGGCGGCGGTGCGAAAGGCCAACCGCACGGGTCACGGGAGCGAAATTATTTCATGCCGGCACCGAGACTCTTCACGAATCCTAATACTTTCCGCACAGGATAAATTTTTTCACGCACTTCATCTTTTTTTTCGCACAGCACCTCCGGGCCCTCCGGACCGGGTCTCTGGGTCTGAATATGACTTCACTTTTTCACTTTGGAACTTTCCCCAGCACTTAAGCACTTTTCGACATCTACAGTGACCTTTGGTGTTTGTGTGTTTTCTTGGGGAAATGGAGCCTTAGTGTCTCCCCAGTTGTTTGGGAGATAAATGTCAAAGAGGTGTTCTTGGATGTTGGTTTTCCCCCTCCAGTTTTCAATAAAGGGTATTTTATCCCTAAGAGGTATCTGAAGAGGTGGTTGTTCAGACTCTCTCTCTTCTAGTTTGGTTTCAGATTATTGAGGATGATAATTGTTTGAGAGGTATCTGATGTAATGACCCATATTTCCCCAGGCATTTCATTTGTGAAAATTCAGTGGTCATAGTGTTTGTAGTGATTAAAGTGGCTTTCCCATGGAGTTTTTCCAAAAACTCAGCTCCACCAAACAGTTCAACCAAAAAAGTGGCACCGGTTACAATGGCACCATCATTATCTCACCTTCATGGTTTCAATGTCATAGTTGCACCATCAAGGTCACACCATTATAGTGTAACTGTTATGGTGTCTCACCAAACAGTGTCACCCCCCCTTGCTCGGATTTCTATGTTTTCCCTGTTTCGCCAATGTTGCATTTTTTTCTCCATTTAAAGTTAATCTATGATCTCACATTCATACGATGGTCAATCTCCACCTTTTTTGAGGGGAATTATTAAATCTTAATTAATTACAATGTGTGAAAATTTCAATTCATGTGGTAAAACCATGATCCTACTTTTAAGTAATTCGAAATTGTTTCCCTAATTTTATGATCTGGCCTCTTCTTAAGACAAGATCCTATATTATCTCTTCCTTTTCATTTATATTGGTGCACCTAGATACATCCTCCTAAGATTAGTTGTGCAACCATATTAGAGCCTTCCCTCTCAGCCTTCATATAACTCTTCATGCAAGTAGTACCATCACCTGTTCTTAGTGCGAGAAGGAACTTCGATCTTTGATCATCCAGGTATGGTTTTTCTTTTTCTTCTCATTAATTGTGCATCATGAAGGGTGGTTATATTAATGTTTTCTTATGAGGAGCGACCTGTTACTCTTCTTAAAATTTTAATTAAATAATGATTTTATATGATCAAAAGATAACTCGTGCAAATAAGAAAAATGGACAGAGTGTGGTTTGTTATTGGTCGTCTATTTTATTTTGTTATCTTTGATTTTATTATGATTATTATGGATGTATGAATTATAAAAATCACAATCGTTGGTGGTCATTTATTTTTCACTATTATTCTGTTTCATTGTGATGTTTGGATTCACATATGTAACATGAAATCTGTTTAATCATGTACACTCAGTTAAAAGAGAAGATGCCCCATGATCAATCAGGTTCTATGATCAACCTGGTTATATTAAAATGGAAATTAAAGAACCCTTGTCGGTTAAATTTAAACACGCTTGGTTTGATGGTTGTGGTTTTGTGTTGTGTGTTCTGTTTTGGGTACTGCAGGCCTGGTATATGGGGTGGTACATGGGGTGTTTTGGTGTCTCAGTCTGAGAGATTGATTGATTGTGGATTGTATAAACATGTAGGTAGTTGGAATATCCTTTGTTTGTTGGTGTATCCATCATAGATATTTATTGATTGTGGAATTGATAAACTTTTAGGCATCCAAACTATCTTTTTGTTGGGTTGTGGTAACCATGTCAGTTTGAGCAGTGGGACTGCGGTGTGGTTAGGAACTCTATATGTAGTGGGACTACAATGGGAAATTGTTTGGGAAGTGGGGATATAGGGTTGTGTTGTGAGAGAAGGAAGGGGCGGTATTTACATTGAATAATGATATTTGGTAGTAGTTGAATAGGTATGTGCAGTGGGACTGCAAGTCTTGATTTGAGTTTTAGTACAGTGGGACTACAGTTTGGTTTTGTTCGTTGTATGATATAGTTACGGTTATTAGATTTCTGGAAGTATAGGAATAATTTAAAGTGAATCCACTTAAATAAATAAATGGCATCTGGAAAAAAGGGGGTTGGGTTTATTCTTTGGTTTTGGCTGGTGTGTGGTTGTGCCTGTAGTGGTTGCAGTAAAACTGGTGTTTGTGTGGGCTTGTTGTATGTTCATGTGAGAATCATAGGTTGGGGCTGAGGGTTTGATTACCTATATATATATATATATTGTATTTCCTTGTGATTTCTATATGCACCCCAACCTTGTTTAGCACTACGTGTCGAATACCTCCATTTCATGGTGGTGGCTTTCCCAACATCCCAGTGGGATGATGGATGGCAGGTTATTGATTTTATTCCTCACATCCTCTTCTAGATATTACCACTTGCGCGTATCCGGGCAGGCTGTAATGGCTAGAGGCTTACCATAGTCCAAGATTCTTTGGGCAAAGGTTTGTTTTGTATGAGGGGATCAGGTGTTTGTGGTCCTGGTATGTTTTCCCATGTATCCTTGGGATCAGGCCCAGGTGTCTCCGGGCATGGCAGTGGTTGTTGTGACCCAGGAGTCTGCGGCTGTGGTTGTGTTCGGTTTGAGGCCCAGGTTTGTGCGAGTAGGTTGTTGCAGTGGGATTGTGTGTGGGAAGAGAGGAAATGTCAAGATGTCAGATCGTTAGGAATGAGTATTTAGGAAGTGAGAAATTGGTTTGGGGTACCCACATATCATTGTGCTAATATTATTACTTTACTTGACCTATGTTACTTGGGTGAGTTTTCCTTGGTGAGGTTGTGCTGGTTTGTATTCCTTGATAGGTTCCTGAGGTTCTACAGTTTTCTCATAGGGGAATTAGTAATGTCCCTCACTTGTGCACAAGTAGCATTATTTTCCCTACTGATTATACTTGTATGCTGACCCTATTTATATAAAGCTATTCTTAGGTTTCGAGGAGGGCTTCGAGGACTGTGTTTTACTTTACTAGCTCGGGTGTCAGAATAGTTTTGGTTTCTATTTACTTTCATTTTTTTGGAACATTATTGAGAGTTTTGTCATACCTTGTATCAGTTTTACTTTTAAACATCCATGTGGAATAGATTATTGGCATTATTTTCACCTTTAGTCTTAGAGTTTTTTGGTTTTATCATCTTATCTACTGATTTGTTTCTATAAAAATGGCAATGCCTTCCATTTATGTGAGATTCTATACCCATTGATTTAGTCTCCACATCAAGGCCTACTGAAGGCGGGACTTGGGGGGTCATTATCTCTCCTTCACCTTGAGGATGAAAGGGTAGGGCACTTTATCATCACTTCCCTCATCTTTGAGAAGGAGGGTCATGAAAACATGATAATGAAGTGGTTGTCTAGAATATATTGAGCCGATATTATGCCTTGGTCATATTGGGGTAAATGAAATCCTGATGGGGAACCATGCATTTGCTAACATATATTGAGGAATTAAAAGAGGTATGTATGAGATAACATTGGAAATTTTTTATAAATCTTGGAAAATAATTTCTATGTGGGAGATTATTAGTTTTAATCCAAGTGTAGAACCCATTTTTTGGATAATTCATTAGAAAAAATGGATGAAGAAACTCAAGGTGTCTCATTGTATGATTTTTGAATATGATATAGTGGAATCAATATGTCAGAAAAAATGAATGTTATATGGATAGAAATATATAGCAAGATAATGGAACTAGGATACTTAGTTGGGTTATGGTTGTGCATGGAATGTATAAGGGATTCTCACAAGTGATATCTTCACAAGATTTTCATTGAGCATACAATGAACAATATAATAAGACTATTTCTATGGACATCACTAACTAAATGGGAAAATTTATATGAAGATAAGATCTCGATGACATATAAACTGTAATGTCTTGGAGGTGGTGATGACTGGATGCATGATGGGTTCCTCTATTTAATGGAGGTATTTTCCATTTGTATATGTAACATAATGACTTCATCTTAACACTTATATTCCACCTTTGTTCCTTTATCAAAGTGAAGTAGTTATACCTCATGGATTAGGATGTAAGTTTGAACCATGTAAATTTAGTGGTCTTATGCATTGTCATATTCTTTCTGTCATTGATTCTGATAGTTATTACCTGAGTTTTTTTGGATGTTGTGTGTTTGGTGAGGTGACTTGTCTGTGGTTTTTCTTCTAATTACCAATCACTACAGTATAGGATCTTTTGGAATTCTGGTTCATTTTTCAGAACTTTCTAATGATATCATCGAATGGTTTATTAATCAATATTCCCAATCCCAACATAACGAATTCAATATAATTTGAAAAAAGTTATTTTTAATATTAACATTTCATATTGGGGAATATTTAGTACTTATTTTTTCATAAAAATGTATTAATTTATTATAAACTATTTAAAATAAATTTATTGAAAAACTTTAAAAATTTATAAATATCCATAAAATACCTTTTATCATTATTTAAATAAATTATAAATAATAAAATCCAATTCGAAATTGAGTTTCAAGAAAAACAAGTTTTTATACCAATCGTATTTTACAATTTAGGGGAATCATAGGATATGACTGATATGTTGCAAATTAATGAAATATTAGTTGTAAATTGTGACTGATAGTCATTCCATAAAATAAAATAGTCTAGAGGAAAATTATCAATCATATTTTATAACTAATATCCTAATCATTACCTATGATATCAGAAATTGTATTTAACGATGGGAATCAACATCTCCTTAGAGAATTGATGCTCTATTTTTCAAACCATAACAACTATTATTATATGATATGATATAAAGGTATTCATATGGTATGACTAAAAAAACCCTTGGGTTCTATATATAGTAACTATTTATTATATCCCCATATTATACGCCTTGATTCAACCGGACATAACAAAAATGAATTTTATTTTATGACTATCATATGATATGAAATATTATTGTGATGATTTCCATTTCAAGAATAATATCAAAAATCTAAACACATTATAATCTCTAATTTGACTACTGTGTTAGATAAAATATTTTATAGGAACATGTTTAATATGAAATATATATGATCCTATCAAATCACTCCAATACCCTGAATGTTTTGTCAATGAAATTCTTTTTATCAAAAGTGGAGATCCTTATTGGAGAGCCACACTTCATTAGCATTCATGTTTGAGATTTAATATGAATTAATTAACTCTTTTACCTTTTATTTACTACCACTACTTTGTTTTTTATGGATCTAACAACACTTTTTAAACCAGAGAAATTAATATTGAAACTCAATCCACAATCGACTATGTAGGGATGAGTGAAATCATGAGTACTAGAAATAAACAAGATGTATGTATACCATATATTGTATCCCATGGATATAATGATCTGAACTTCTCATACATAGATATTACAACTTAATATTTAAATATTAATTACATTACATAATGATCCACACAAACACCATTCATGTATAGTTCCTTTGGAAACATTGTTTCATAGACAACCAGTTCATAGGGGAACTACATCTCCTCCCACTAATTTCTTCATATCTAGAGCCATTATTAGACTTATCCTACATAAAACCTTTCTTCATAACCTGGGGAATAAAATTTAGTAAAGGGTGACCTCATAAGATCAATAGTGAAAAATAATGGACATATCAATGATCACATAAGAATAACCTGAGCATAAGGGTATGGGAACATGATCTTCCCATTTGAAATCCATACACTATATATCTTATAAAATAAACACGAGTCATGGAAAAATCATGGTATTTCATAATACATGAATCATAATGGAATTTGTGTACACAATCTATTAGAGCATAATATTTGAATAAGACATAGATTTGTAACACACACATAACAATACAAAATCTTATTTCACAGAAATACACCAAGACATTAATGAAATGTTAGGCTTGGGAAAACCGTCCATGTATCTAATTTTGTATTGGGAAAACCTCTTGTATACCCACATTTGTTCTTGGGATAACCTTCCATGTACACTCTTTTGGAATTGGGATAACCTCTCATGTACCTTTTGAGATCATATAACATTAATCCTTACCCAAATAATTAGAGGTAGATTTAAGTCCCACCCATCACATAATTTATACATTTTTATTTCATAAGATCATAAATCATTCATCATATCATAACCCATGAAAATAAATGGGTTTAATAAACATTTAATCATATCATTACCTATGGAAAAGAAATGATTCTTATAAACATTTCTTCATTTCATCATAGCAAAACCAATGGAATGGAATGAGTTTCATAATAACCATTTCATGAAAGACATAAAAAATCTAGAGAAATAATAATTTTGGTATAATTATTTCATATTCCCAGTAAATATTATGAAATATTAAAGGATTTTATCTTATATAGAAAATGATTTTGAAATATTCCTTGGAAAGTTTCTTAAAGAAAATAACCTCTTCACTTAGAAAATTTTCTTTTTAAAACTAAAGTTTCACAAAAAAATCCAAATCTGTTAAATTGAAAATAAACTTCAAAATTTATAAGTAAATATTTGGGTTTTCATGATCTCCTGACATTTCATTCATGTTATACAAGTTAAAAAAAGATTCCTTTCAGAATTTTGATAAAAATCCAAATGTTTATCACTCCAAAAATAAAAAAGAATATTGATTTTAAATCCATTTTTCAAAAAATAAATCATGGATAAAAATTACTCCAAACCATATTTTTATAATTTTAAAATAAATTATTTCAAACATTTATTTAAAACATACACATATAAGAAATGGGTTTTCAATAGAAGAGAGAAATAAAGTCGATTTTTCTTAAAAATGTTGTTTTTAGTACATAGAGAGAGGAAATAGAAATTATAACATTTATTCTAAATAAATAACCATAGTATAAGAAAAATAATATTTTTCATGAGAGTTATATCATAAGGCCTCTTCTTTGGAAGGATAATCAAAACAACCATGATAAATAATGAGAATTGTAAATTCAAACACTGACCACATTGGTAACATTTGAATTATTAGATACATAAAATAAAACCATAAATTAAAATTTAAATAGAATTAGAATAAATAAATTCATCATATAACATTCCAAATGGTATGTATATACACCTCATAAAATAAGATAGGTGTATGACATAGCAAATTTCACAAAGAATACAATTTGAGAAGAAATTACATTACCTTAAGTATCAACATCCTCTACAAACATTATATTCTACTTTATAATAAATATAAATATCAGATTATTATAAATCATTTACATAACCATTAATTATATATATAATACTTTATATTATTTAATATTGACCTTTTATTACCAATTAATTTAAAATTACTTGCTAATATCATGTTTCGGTAATAACTGCCTAGTTTTCCCTGTATGCTTTGATTTGGTATTTCAGTCCTTTTACATTGATAATGGTTCCATCATATAAAAAATTTAACCATCATATAAATATAAAATATATTCATTATATATTTATTTACATTAAATAATGAAATCCAGAGATAGAAAATGAAATACATTGCTTACAGAGACAATAGATCATACGTACGCATGAATGTTGTTTCCATTTTCTCAAAGGATGAACAAAATAAAGGTAAATAATATATTATATTTTCATAATTATTTTTATTCTTATATATCACATATTTTAATTAAATTTATCATTATTACCTTTCACATAATTTGTTAGTGAAAACAAATCACATCACTACGAAAGGTGGTTGTCTGCGGTATAGACGAGCGATGTTATCATATTCCCATTGAATGGAAAGTAAAAAATTTTATATTATATTATAATTATATAATTATAATAATATAATAAATATAATATATAGTTAAAAAATACATCATTATATCTAGTTTTGATTGGTTGTTATAGAAAACAAATTACATTAGTTCATGAGGCGGTAGTTCGTCATACGCAAGATTGACGACTTTATTTCCCATTTGATGGAAGAGTATATGGATATATGTAATTCCATAAACATAATAAAATCTTATTTTATGATAGAAAATATTGTTTTAATATTTTAATAGTTAATAAATTAATGATGTTTGTAAGATAGGAATAAAAAAATAAAGTGGTTAGTGTGGATAATAACCTTTTCTTAGACCAACCCCCTTTGGATCTCGTATTAAGGACCCTAGAGTTGGTATATTCAGATGACTATACACTCTATAATATGAATAAGTATTTTATGAGGGTTTTTAGTGGTTTTAAATATGGATTACTTAGGTTATTTGAATAAGTTGGGGAAGGGGGTTTCCTTTTATAATGGAAGGGGGTGACATTTTTGTAAATACCAAAAACTATTCAACAATGGGAAGTCACTCTCACCCCAATTGCCTCAAAAAAATATAATTAAAGGATTATAGGGAAGATATGGTAGATTAAAATCTCTAAGAGACACAAAAATACATGTTTCAAAGATGATAATCCTTAGCCTTTAATTTTACATAATTTTACATTATTAGTTTTCACTATGATAACTAGTTTTTTTATTTATTCACCTAGGTGATTTATCACTTAAGTATTAAAAAAAATAAAATCATTAGATAATTTGGATCCATATACTCTAAATTATAAATATAATTTATAAAATAAAAATCCTTCATGTGTGGATAATTAGTTTAAACACAAGTGCATTTAAGGTGCAAAACTCTCTTTTACCCTTTACTATGGTAACATAGTTTTTTTATATTTAGGGGTCAATATAATTATTATAAAAGTAAAATTGGTCCATAAATGGGATATTTTTGTTATTTTTACACTTTTAAAAATAACTTGGTAGATGATACATTTTTTAGGAATCTTAAGTAATTTAATAACATATTATTAATTATAAAATAACATAAATCTAAATTTTGACACTATTCATTTAATTTGACATTAAAAACACCAATACAAAGGTGTAATTAGAATATATTTTAAAATATATATATATCATGTTATAGTTAAATAAAAAATTTATAAAATATAATAATTCAGTTAATTTATATTAATTATAACATTTTTATAATCGTTTCTTTTATTTTTTCTAGTAATTAAAGAATTATTGGGCTGATATTTCCTAAGAATTTAAAGTAGTTATATAATAATAAAATTTTTGAAATAAATTAATTGAATGAAGAATAATTTTATCAACCTAGAAATGACCAAAATGTTCATTGAAAACTTCCTTATTTCCCTATTTGAAAACATAATTGAAATTTAAAAGCAAGAGTGAGATTTTTTCATTCTCTTTACTTACATTATTATATTGGACATATTCATGGAAATGTTTACCAGAAAAAAACAAAAATAGGGCCTAAAGTGATAAGGGTCTAAATATTACCATCAAATCTAAATTAGACTTATTTTAGGTAAATTTCAATATTTATTATTTTTAGTTTAACTTTTGGTAAACTTGTTTCAACATTAACAATGATAACTAATTTTTACTGTTTTCACTATTCATTATAGTAAAAAATTAATTTGACCATATTATATAATATTAATACTGGTGATTCCAAATATTAAATATATTTTATTAAATTCAACTCACAAAATTGGAATAATTTAACTTTAAATAAAACCCATAAGTTCAACGAAGCATTAGTTTTCCTAAAGAAACCTTTCCAATGTGTATACAGTTGTAATGTCAAAATTTAACATAAAATTGAATATGATGACCTAAATTGGATTAATAAATATATAATTTAATGAATTTAAACTACAATTTAATATTAAAATAAAATGGATCTTTTAAATTCTTTAAAAAATAATAGTATTTAATAAAAATTAGTATTTTTTTACTATTCATCAAAAAATTAATCTTTTCCAAAAATCCCCAAAAACTCAGTCAAAGATAATTTTGACATGTTTATTTCAAAAATGTTTTTTATTTTTTCAAATAAATTTTCTAAATGTGAAAAATATATTTTTCTTATCTTTTTAATAAAAATTAATTAAAACATTATTTGAGAAAATAGTATTTTCAAAACATCTAAAAACTTTACTAATGATTAAGTACTTTTTTATAAATATTTTTTATTTATATAATACCATTATAATTAATATTTAAGGTGTGGTTATTCTAATTTTTACTTTCAATTTTAATGGATAGGTTATAAAGGTCATGATTAAATAATAATATTAATTATATATCCTGATTCTTTAAAACTCAGTGTTACATGTAACACAATCTATCAATGAAATTATTATTTTTTAATTTATATATATATATATATATATATATATATTAAAATTTAATGGTTTTATATTACACCCATTTAAAATGACCTTCTCCCAAATAATTCCATCAAATTGGTATTAAAAACTGAAGATACTTCTCCCTCATTACGTCATCAGGTTCCCACGTTGCTCATCAAACTAGTGTCTGTTTTAGTGAACATTAACCAAGTGAGTAGTTATGTTTCATACCACGTTCTCCATATGATCCAAAATATCCACTAGTTTTTTATCCTACGAAATATCTTGTCCCAGTTGTACGACCTCTGAGTTTAGTAAATTTGAAGGATCAGCTATATACTTCCTCAAGAGAGACACATGGAACACATTGTAAACTTGAGAGATATTCAGTGGAAGAACCAATTGATAAGATATTGTCTCAATAAGATCATGAATTTTAAAGGGACTCAAATATATAGGGATCAACTATCTTTTATATCATAGGAACAATTTCATCCTTTTGATTTTCATTGATTAATTTTCACTACATCCATGAAATGAATATTTGTGATGAATTTTTCATACCAAAAGCACTATAATCATCATAAGATCCATAATTCATTCCATCACCCTATAAATATTTAACAAAACTCAAATGTTTAGAAAACGTTATCCAATAACATCTAAATTTAAACATAATCCATTCCATGAATATTTATCCTTAGGTATTCTCCATGTCGACCAAAAATGAAATTCAAAAAATTTAGGTAGCTCGTCACTAATTTTCCAAAATCAACTTATCATTAATCCCCAAACAACATAAATTATCTCTTGATGTCACATACCGAATATTTGATGAAATTTATCACATATTCTCCTGAACCATGGCAATAACTAAAATTACCATAAAAACTCTACAAAAACATACATGTTTACTGATTCCTTAAATAAAATCATCTATTACTTAATATATTACATAATTCCAACAATAATGTAAAATTAATAAAATATAACATCAACCAATTTTCAACAAATCATTAACCAGTTCTGAGGTCATCAATAGTATCAAATTTACTTTATCCGTATCAATTGTATCCCTATCCAAACTAAACACCATTTTCTCAACATCAAGAAAATATTATGGGTTATCTTCCATTTTCATGAGTTTTCTATAAAATTTCACCTTTACATTAAATCATTTTGATATTTTATCAGTTCCACTCAATATATTCTTGAAAATCCTCAATGAAAAAATTCAATATAATAATCTGTATATATTCAATAATTCTTGAATTCTAATACATAAACCCTTAAATAATTCAAATTTATTATTAATCCATTAACTAGGATATATAATATTATTACATAATAACTCTTTCCTTTCATATGTCTTTTTTGTGTCTTCGTAAATAAAAAACATTTACTTGTGAAACCTTGTTGATCTTCTTCTTGAGCTTTCCCCCTAGTACATTAATTTTCACAATTCCCATAATTTTCATATTTAAAAAGTTCCACCACTAATGATGCCTTAGGTAATTCAATATTCTCATCCATTTATTTAACTGAAATTTTCATTATTCCCCAATAATTATAAACTTCGTTTCCTTCTTCTGCACACATAAGTCATCTTTATGTTTCATTGAGATGTTAAATAGAGTGATTATTACCACATTCTCAACATTATGGAAATAAAATATTTTTTCCTCAATGAAAACCACCACCTAAACTCTCAAAAAACTCTATCCCATTATCTATCACATTCAACATTAACCCAGTTCCTTCTGGTTCCCACTATTGACTAAAAGAAAAAATAATAGTTTGAGAAATAACGATCATAGATGGAAAACACAAAGAGGTGAAAATTAATTTATAGGTCATCTAAATAATGACTTTTTTTTCAATATATGAAACTTTATGTGTAACCTATTTCATCCATGATCATCATTTATTCAAATCCTTCATAATAGTTCTTAATGAAAATGTGGATTGACCAAGCTATATCCCAAGGGAGTGTCAAAACCAGTGCACAGTAAATAATATTACAATGTGTAATGAAATACTAGAGTCAAGCCCAACACCCCATTTTTGGTGTTATTACCCCCTCATTATATTTGTGCTAGTACCATACCCTTTTGTAGAATCATGATAGGGATGAATTTCTATGTAAAATTCATAATATCTTCTTTATCAAAACAATAAGATGTTATCCTATAATTAGACTCATCCTATGGGTTCTTCATTATATTTTTATCATCCTAGATTCCAAATGTTAACAAAACATTTTCTCTGATTCCAACTATAATAACCTGAACTTCTTGTATGTAGATATGAAATCATAACATATGAATATTCATTACATAACATAACAATGAACACTAGAACCATTTAGGTACAGTGCCATTGGAAACATTGAAACATAGAAAATTGGTTCATAGGTGAACTACATATTCTCCCACAGATTTATTTATATATATATCCCTTATTAGACATATTATACAAAAAACATTTGTTCATAACCTAGGGATAAAAACTTAATAATGGGTTATCTCATATTCTCATCAAGGGTAAACAAGGTAGATATCAATAATCACAAAATAATAACATCAGTATAATGGTCTAAGAACATGCACCTAACATTTCAAAACCATATCTTATTTATTAATGATTATAAACCTGAGCCATGGTAAAAATATTGGTAGATCATAAGAGATGAATTATAATGTATTCATAGTACATAATCTATGAGATCATAACAATTTCATAAGGAATAGATTTGTTGAATAAATATAAGCATAGAAAATCTTATGTCAAGAAAATCCACCAAGACATTTTTAACATGTTAGGCATGGGATAACCACCCGTGTACCTTCTTCATGATTGGGATAAACTCCCATGTACCCTCTTTTGAGTATGGGATAACCTCACATGTACCCTATTTTGGGCTTGGTATAACCTCCCATGTACCCTTTGATCTAATATAATATTTATCATTACCAATGAATCAGAGAGTGATAAAGGTCCCACCTAACACATAATCCATATATTGGTTTTCCAAATGATCATAAAACATTCATCACACCATGACTCATGAAAAAAATGGGTTTTATAAAAATTTAATAATATCATAACCCATGGAAAACAAACTAGTTTCATAAATATTTTGTCATTTCATCATAGTATGACCAATAGAAAAGGAATGAGTTTCATGAACATATTTTCAATACAAACATTATCCATATATAGAAATAATAAGGGTTTTATAATTATATCATATCACAATTAATGCTTTTGTAACATCAAAAGATGTAATCTTATATGGAAAATTATTTTGAAATGTCACTTGGCACATTTTTTTGAAGGCTAATAGTTCACAAAATTATGTGAACATTTCGTGAAAATTTCATTCTAAAACTAATAGTTCACAAAATGATTTTAAAATATTTTTTTTTAAAATAACCTTTTAAATTATAATTTATTATTTAAAACATTTGGTTCTCATGAAGGCTATAATTCTATTTATCCCATACACATTAAAACAAATATTCATTTCACATTTTCTGTAAAATGTCAAAAGTGACTCATATACAAAATGATACGAAAATTAATTTTAAACTAATTATATAAAAAGTAATGCGTGGGTAAAAATGACTTTAAAAACTATCTAGATAATATTGAAAAAATCTCTTTTAAACATTTTTAGAATACTTCGACATTGTAGAAAAATGGCTTTCGATCGAAGAGATAAATAAAGTCAAAATTTTAACATTATTTTGAGTATGTAGATAGAATAAATAAAAAGTAAAAAATTTATTCTCATCAAATAACCATAGTATAATAAAATTGATTTTCTTCATGATAGGTAGATTATATTATCTCATCATTGGAATCAAAATCAAAACAACCCCGATATACTATTATATTGTAACATCAATCACTTACCGCATTGTTAACTTTTGTATCATAATCCCCATTAATGAATAAAATCAAATGAAAAAAATGAATATCATCTGAATAAATAAATTTATGATATAACATGTCAAAGGTCCTATATATAGGTCTCATAAAATAAGATAGGTTCATAACAAAACATAGGTCTCAAAAAAGAAAATTTGAGATGAAATTCAGTTACCTTAAGTCATGACTTCCTCTAGACATGGTTGAACAACCTGCATAATAAATATAGGTTTATTATAAATATAATACATAACGTTAATTTTTTATATCATACCAAAAATTATTTACTTTTGAAATTTTATTAACTATTTATTAAAAACTCCTTGTTAAAATCATGTTTCTGGTAATAATTTCCATGTTTTTCATGTATGCTTTGATTTGTAATCTCTGATCATTTAAGTTTGATAATGGTTAAATAATATATATATGTAAAACATGATATAAAAAAAATATATTCATTGTATATTTATTTATATTAATCCATAAAATCTATATATAGAAAATATAATACAGTGATCATGGAGAGGGTAAGTCGAACCTATACATGAACGTTATTTCCATTTTCTCAATTAATGAAGTCAATGAAAGGTAAATAACTAATTACCTTTATATAATAATCTTTATTTAATATTTACCAAATATTTTCATTACATTTCTCCGTTTTTACATCCACGTAAAATTTAAGTGAAAAATAAATTATGTCACCTCATGAGGTGGTGGTCCACCGTACACACGAGCGACGTTATTATATTCCCATGGAATAGTAAGTAAGACGTTATATATGATATTATAATTAAATAAGTAAAATAATATCATATATATCCTAAATAAACAATAAATATATCATTCTATCTAGTCGTGAGTGGTGGTGATGAAAAATGAATGACATCGGTACATAAGGCGGTAGTTCGTAATACACACGATCAACAGTTTTGTTTACCATTTTATTGAAGGGGAGGTTGATAGAATTTATGATACAAAAAAATATAAAAATAAATAAATTTTATATAATTTTGTTTGTAGGATCGAAATATGATGTAGATTCTCAATTTACAAGAGGGGGTGAATTCCAAGTTTTAAAAAATTCATTTTTAACCTTAAAGAAAACTGTGTTTATCAATGTTAAACAAGGTAAATTCACAAGACCTCATAGTTCAACAAACATTCTATGTTCTGAAAATATGGTTCCAGAAATGAAACATAAGAAAAGTTTACAACAAAAAGATTCTACCTTAAAGCATATAGAATCTTATTTATCAGAGAATATAAAAGAACAATAATGTATAAGAAAGTTATACTTTCTTTCATTATCAAAATACAGCGGAAATAAAATTGAATCAAAAAAAGTAAAAAGTATGAAATCTTTTAACCCAAATAGAAGGGTGTCCAACACCGTTGGATAAAGGTCCCTTGATTTATACTTTCAAGAAAGTCTATCTTACCAACACCTAGGGTAAGCCGTCAATAGGAATATCAGAATCTGTCTTGATATCCTCGCAAGCCCTCAAACTTCAAGGTAGTTGGAACCTATGTCTTCTTATCCATAGAAGTCCTCGAACATTAAGTTAGTCAGCACCTCTGTCTTCCTATCCCCATAATTCCTTGATTGTATACAGCAACCATCAGAGTCACATGAAGAAAGATGAACAAGATATTCAGTATTCACAAAGCATGAGATTATCTCTCTCTAGAATTCACTTCAACAAAAATCAATCTCTAGAGTGATCAACATATAATTCTCAGTTTTTTTCCTCATGAGCTCATTCAAATGAGCTCGTATTATAGGCATTTCCCCAATAGCTGGCTCCCTCCTCCAATGGTCATATTCTTGAATTTCAGAGGGACCTATACACATTTCACTCAAACAATGGTTATTTAGAAATAGATTATATGACATCATTTCTTAACTATAACAAGGGTAGGAAAAATCTGGTTGCTTAACCAAATCTAATTTTCTGGGATCTTTGTAAAAATAAAATTCAGAGTCGAAGAAAATAAACACTTGGAGACTATAAATCATGGATGTTAGGATTCTGTTTTCCAAAGAGTTCGAAACATGGAATCTATAGAATTTAGAGTCGAAATTATGAGGAATTTGGAGTCTGAATTCTTCGGAATTCAGAGTCTAAATTCTATCAAATTAAGAGTTTGAATTCTGAGGAATTTGGAGTCCGAATTCTGAGGAATTACGAGTCTGAATTTTGAGGAATTTGGAGTCTGAATTTCATAGAATTCAGAGTCTAGATTTTAGAGAATTTAGAGTCTAAATTTCAGATGATTCGGAGTCTGAATTTCAGAGAATTTGGATTCTGAAAACAAAATACTCTATAACCAATGATTTAGGGGATTCTAAGGTTGTATATGTGAAACCAATTTTTTACACTTAGGAAAAAATAATTAGATTTAGAGAAACTATAAATGAACAATGAAAACAAGGATAAGGATAAATTTCCTTGGGGAAGGAAAATTTTCCTTAAAATAGAGTGTTTGTGATTTTCAAAACATAGAGAAATGGAAAAGTCATAAGAAAACCTTATTGACTTAAAAATCTCCACCTTTTTGGAAAGCACAAACATCCCTATGAAAAAGAATATAAGGACTTAGAATTTTTATGAACATGAAAATAAAAAACTTATTTCCATTTACTAATGGATCATAGTGAATTAGACTAACTCTCCCTTAGGTTTTTAAAACCGTAATGATCATATTCTTGATTTCCTAAATGAGATTTTACATTTTCTTGCATATAAAAATATTCTTTGATAATAATTTCTCCTTAGATTAACTCCTTAGAGAAATATCTTCTTTTCTTATAATTCTTTTTATCATTCCTCCCCCCCCCCTTTCGATTTTCAAAAAGGAATAAAGAGAATGGAAGAAAAAGTGTTACCTGAAAAAATTAGTACTAAACAAGGAAATATATGAAGAATAACCAAGATTTCATTAATATTGAAATAATTTGTACAAGGAAGATAAAATACAATAAAATATCAGAATAGGTAAGAATTATCCTTCTCTCTCCTTCAACATAAACTTCTTAATAATGGTTTTCAACTTCTTAAGCTCGTTATGATCTTCTTCAAAACACATCAGAAGTTGTTCATGATCTACGCTTCTCCTGTCCAAGGCTTTAATTTTTTCTTCCTGAGCCTTAAGACACTTTACTTAAGCTTTCAAAACTTCTTCTCTCTTAATAAGCTTCTCTTCAATCACAATTATGAGATCCCTTTCTCTCTTCCAATTCATGGCCACTAAATTAAGCTTTCCATTCAAGTCTTTGACTTCTTACTTCTGAGTAGTCTGTTTGAGACATAGCTTTTCCTCAAAACTTTTAGTGAGATCCTTGACCTTCCCATCTTCAGTGTCAAAGGCATCCTTCACATTATCTTTAAATTCATCAAAATCTCTCAGATCTTCAATTTTACTCATTGAACAACTTGTAATATTCTTGCATGGTATTTTATGAGCTTCATAACTAATGAGGAAGGATTTGAAATATGCCTCGAGACTGACACATTTATCCATAATCATGGAAACTAAATTTGATTTTTGATTTATCATATGTTGAAGAATCTGGAATCTTGAGTCAATACTTGAAAACAAAGGAATAGTACCAACTAGATTTTTCATATATTGTAACACAAAATCAGGTCCATGGGAGAATGATTCTAAATATGAGTGTTTGGTTTGTGAGGATTCTTTTTCTATCTCATCATCTTTCCTCTTTGACGAAGAACCAACTTCTTTCTTTCTCACCACAGATTTACTATTTGTATCAACTACCACCTGTTTTCCCTTATCAGATCTTGGAAAAATGTCTTGTACTCTAGGAGATTTGTTCTCACTATCTGATAACTAAACAATCTTATCTTCATTAACTTCTTCTTTCTCATCATCAGCCACTTGATCTTACAGATGATCAAAATAATGATTGATTCTTTCTTATTCAGATGGTTTGTTTACTTCTTCATAACCATTTTCATCTTTTCATGGAGTAGCATGTTTTGAAGACTCATCTTTAGAAGTTCATATTGAAAGCTTCTAAGAAGGACTCTCATTCTCAAGATAATCCTCAACTTTCCTTATCATGTCTTCTATATCACCACTCCCTTCTTCATCTCATTCTTCATCCATTTCTTCCTATTCAACTATTTATTCTTCCTGATGTGGTTCTGGAATCACCACCTTCTTTCTCGGAGTCACATAGAGTGATTCTTTAAAAAACTATTCTGGTATCTGATGTTGTTCAGAGGCTTTCATAGAAACCTTGAGAAGATATTGAACTATCTCAGCTTCAGAAATCTTCTTTCTTTGCTTATTTTCTTCTTCATGCTTCTCAAGATTCTTGGAGGCCTTCAACTTCAAGGCTTTTGCCTCAGTAGGATCTAAGAAAAAAATAGGCTCCCCTTCCTTCTTATTTTTCTTGTCTTATCTCCACATTGAAACCACTTCATCTGGGTAAGACTTTTGCTTCCTTGGCATTGGAGGTGGAGATTGGGTTTCCTTGGCCGTAGGAGTTTCTCCTTTCTCTTCCAGTTCCTTTGTCTTCCTCTTCCTTCCACCTTTCTTGGAAGTCTCATCCACTCCTGGTTTCTTTGAATGAGATTCAATTTCAGCTTCAGAAAAGTCCAAAAAATCTCCTGATTGAAAATTAAAGTCAACCTTCTTCCTCCTTAGAGTATCGTCACTCAGCTTTATTACTTTGAAATTACTTGTCTTAGAACTACAATGAATTTTGAAAGACTCGATACAAAGAACTATAATTTTTAAGAGAATAGCCGGATACATGATGATTTGAGAATTCAAATTCCCATTCTTGATATTCTCAATCATAACAAACATATACTAAACCAATATTGTCTTCCTGAGGTTCACCAAGAAATCCAAAATGTAGATATCACTCTTTTTCAGAGTATCCTTATCTCTTTTCCTCAAAATAAAAAAACCATGAACCCATAGTTCAAGAATCCAATAATTCGTAGATAGATGAACAATTTTAAGAGTCTTCACCTCTAAAAGACCAAGATAAACTAGAGGCTTCTCCTTATCAAAATATCCTCATACATCCAGTAACTTGTGTGTACAAAAATCTACTTCACCCTCATATGGAATTCCAATCAAACTTGTTGCCTTACTATAGGAAAGGGAATAGGTTTTCCCATATCTCTTGAAAGAGAACATATCTCCCCCTACTTCGTTGAAAAAACATTCTAACTCATAAAATCCAATCAACAAGTCTGAATAGACCAAATCCTATGCCTTTTGGTTCGATATACATAGGCTCTCCCATCCATTCAACAAAATATTCTTTGAAATGATAGAGTCATAATTAGTATAGAATTTCGGATCGACCAACCTTTCTCTGTATATCTTCCATTCCCATATTTCCTTTATCGTGGAAATTTCTTTCTGAGGAGAGGCTTCAAAAAACATTTGGAACTAAGGAAAACCTGAAGATTCGAAATGACCTTATATAGGGGGGACGAACCTCAGCACATGAAGGATTTGAAGATCGATATGGGACAACCAACAGGGGGTCCTTGTATTGGCGTTTGAGGTGACAGTTCCACTTAATTGATTGATCTAATGGTTGAAATACTCTTGATCAGATCTGATAGTTGATATGATAGTCGAAGAAAGAATTTTGTAGGATCCGATATTTTTAGGTTTTTAATATAAACATTCGAATTTAAGGAAAAGTGAATTTGAAAATTTTAAAACAAAATGAAAATACCATCATGTAAAAAGATGATTACAAAAATTTATGAAAGGAAACATACCATTCGAATTGCTCAAGGAAATTATCCTTAAGGAGGAAAATTCTTCTTGAATAAATTTAAATTTCAGAAATTTTTTAAAAAAAAATTAAAAAAATGTGATTACAAATATTTTATTATGAAAAAAAATTGACTACGAAAAATTTTGACTACAAAACATTTTGATAAACAAGAAAATGTAATCCCCCTATGAAAAGGAGTTGCTTATTGTAAGGAGACATGTTTCAACAAGAAGTGATTATAGAGGATTACCTTACAGGTTATCATTCATAACTTTTTTTTTAATATATTCAAATCTATCGGGGGGTAAATATTTTTTGCAAATATCAGCAAATTGATCCTGTGTTCTGATAAATTGAAGAATGATATCTATTTTTTATGTGTGATCCCTATGAAGGTGATGCTTAATATCTACGTGTTTTTCATTAGAGTGATGTGCATGGTTTTTATTTAAGGAAATGGAACTAGTATTATCACACAATATTTGTGTTTTCGTAAAAATCATATGATAGTCTGTGAGTGTGTGTTTTATCAACAACACTTGAGCACAACAACTTCCAGCTGGTACATATTCAGCTTTAGCAGTGGAAAGTGAGATTGAGTGTTTCTTTTTTCCTGACCACGAAACTAATGAGTATCCTAAGAAATGACAAGTTCTGAATGTACTTTTCCTATCCATTCTACATCCACCAAAGTCAGCATCCGAAAAACTTTTTAAAATAAATTAATTCCCAGAAGTATAAAAAATTCCTAAATCTGAGGTTCCCTTTAAGTTGCAAAAAATTATTTTCACTGCCTTTAAATGAGATTCCTTAGGATTGTATTGATATATTTCACATAAGCATACATAAAACATTATGTATGGGTGACTAGCTGTCAAGTATAGTAAACTTCCTATCATACATCTAAATGTTGTTATATCTACTGGTCTCTCAGTTTCATCAAGATAAAGTGAATTTGAGGTACCGATGGGAGTACTTATACTCTAAGTGTTTTCATATACATACTTATGATGAAGATATTTAATATAATTATGTTGGGATATATAAGTTCTTTCTGGTTTTTGAGAAATTAGGAAACCTAGTAAAAATGTTAACTCACCCATCATACTCATTTCAAAATCATATTTCATTAGGTCCGCAAAGGAATAGGTTAATGATTATTGAGTCGAACCAAATATAATGTCATCAACATAAATTTGAATAATCAGAATGTTTCTCTTATCTTTCTTTATAAAAAGAGATAGATCAAAATTTCCCTTAACATAATTGTTTTGCAACAAAAATCCTATAAGTCTATCATACCAGGCTCTAAGAGCTTGTTTAAGTCCATATAATGCTTGGGTTGGTTTGAAAACATGTTTAGGACGTTTTGTATCTTCAAAACCAGGAGTTTGTTCAACAAAAACATCCTATTGAACATATCCATTAAGGAAATAAAATTTTACATCCATTTGAAAAATTTTGAAATTAATGAATGCAAAAAAGGAAAGTGAAATACAAACAGATTCAAGTCTGGATACTAGACCATAGGTTTCTTCATAGTCTATTCCTTCTTGATGGTTATATCCTTTTGTAACTAATCTAGCTTTATTTCTTACTATGGTTCCATTTTCATCAAACTTATTTCTGAAGACCCATTTTACCCCAATAACATAATTTTATTTAGGTATTTCAACCAAGGTCCAAAATTTATTCCTTTCGAACTCATTTAGCTCATCTTGCGTGGCTTTAATCCAATCATCATCACATAATGCTTCATTAGTGATTTTAAGTTCTAATTTAGAAAGGAATGATATATGTTCTACTTCGTTTCTTAAGGAAATTATAGTCCTTATAGGTTGATTTACATCACCAATGATACTATCAATGAGATGATTCTTAAGAAACAACTGATTTGGGTTTCCTGAAACCTGTTCATCAACATATGGTTGGAAATATTGTGGGGTAAATGCTTCAAACACATTTTCATAAACATTTTACTTATCATAAGGATCATCTAGAAAGGGTTTATGATTAGTTTTTGAAAACACATCTGAAGATGTAGGTTGAGTTTGTTTAAAAACAAAAGAATCAGTTTCATCAGATTTAATATGTACTATTTCTTCAACAGTAAAAGTATTTTTATTAAAAAAATATATAGGCCTTGGAAGTTGTGGAGTAGCCTAAGAAAATCCCATCATCATATTTGTGTGAGAATTTATATAGATTATCTTTTTTATTCAGAATGGACAGTTGGCATCCAAATACCTTGAAGTATGAAATTCTAGGTTTTCTACCATTCCATAATTCATAGGGGGTTTTATTAATAAAAGGTCTTATCAAAACTCGATTTATAGTATAACAAGAAGTACTTATAGCTTCATCCCAAAAATGTTTAGCTATTGAATATTCACTCTACATGGTTCTAGTAATCTCATGAAAAATTAGATTTCTTCTTTCAACAACACCATTCTGTTGAGGTGTTCTTGGTGTTGAGAAGTTATGAGTAATGCCTTTTTTACTACAAAAAGTATCAAAATTAGAATTTTGAAATTATCATCCATGATCACTATGAATAGTTATTAATGGAAGGTTTTTCTTATTTTTAACATGGGATATAAACATTTTGAAAAATGAAAAAGGTTCATAATTATTTTCTAGAAAATAGACCCACATACATCTAGTGTAATCATCAACTAAGAAAAACACATAGTATATTCCACCAATGCATCCAGTTGTTGTTAGTCCAAAAAGATCCATATGCACCAAATGTAATGCATCCGAAGTTGAGACTTAACTGATTGATTTAAATATTGATTTATCTTGCTTTCCATATTGACAAGGATGAAAACCTTTCGATGAATCATATCTAAGCTCCGGTACATCATTAACTAGTCTTTATTTGAGAGTTTACATACGTTCCTAAGGTTACACTGTTCTAACCTTCTATGCAATAACCATGAATGATCTTCCATCACAATAAGACATGTTATGTCTTTTCTCCTAAGTTCTTCTAAGTTTAATGTTTATACATTTTCTTTCCTATTGGCAGAAAGAATAAAATCTTCCTTGGAATTGTGAACTAGGAACTTATCATTCCTAAAATTCACAATATAACCTTCATCACATAATTTATTTATGCTAATGATTTTGTGCTTAAGACCCTTAACAAATTAAACATTTGAAATCAAAGATTTTCCAAGAAGAACAATGTTACCTACACTAATAATTTCTCCTTGAGAATTATCTTTGAAAGTTACTTTTACTCTTTTCTTCTTGATAATTTTTCAAAGAAGTTTTTGTTACCAGTCATGTGTTGGGAACATCTTCCATCTATGTACCATGTATTACTGTTGGTACTTTCATTATTTTCCTGAAAATAAGAGTGTTAGACTTTTTTAATCTAAAATTTCTTGGTTACGGAAATTTATGAATGAAAAATTTTAGGTATCCACTTTTTCTTAGAAAACTAAGATGTATGAAAACCTAAAGACTGAGTTTTATTTAAATAATTTTTTTCCCAATGTCCACAACACTAACATTTAGTGCAGAATGGATCAATTTTAGGAACCAAATAGTTATTACTAAAAACTGGTTTACAATTAGTATTACCAAAACCAGAACTATTCCTTAGAGGTCGAATTTTGGAATACATCCTGTCAAAATTTCCCTTACCGGAGGAAAACTTTGACAAACACTTCCTTAATTAAAAAATTTATGAATTTAATTTAATAACAAAATTTTTATCCTCACCAACATTAATTTTAGAACAAGAGTTAGTCTCTAAAATATTTTTCATAGAAATTACATTTTCAAGATCCTTAGAAACTTATTCCTTCTCAAATTTAACTTCCTCAAGGTTTATTAAAACAATTCAAAATAATAAATTTTCTTACCAATATCTTTAGGAAGATATGATACTTCTTCAGTAAGAATAGAATTTCTAGAATTTTCCTTATCAAGCTTTTTCTTGAGTTTAAAATTTTTATACTCAAGAAGTTTAGAAAACCTAGATACTTCTTCAAAAGTAGGTAATATATTATCTTTATAAGAAGAATATTATTCATCTGAATACTTATAGTATTTATCGTCACCAGAATTTGGATTCAAGGATACATTAGTTATGGGTTCAACATTGTGTGCCTTGGCCGTTAGATAATGATTTTAAATGGGTAGCTTGGCTAGTATACCAAGATTCTTCTGACCAGAAGATTCATACTCTGAGGATTCATCATAAGAGTCACCACCACTAGCACTCCATGTATCATTTTCTTTTGAAACATTCTTAGATTTAGCCTTATAATACTTCTTTTTTATTTCTTTCAGATTTATTTTCCTTTCTATCCGTTTTATTAATCATAGGACAATCCGGCCTTATATGCCCTGATCTTTTTCATTCATAACAAGTAAATTCTAATACTTTCTTGTATTTCTTAATTTTTTCTTATATCTACACTGAAAGTATTTCTTCCCAAATATCTCGTTCATCCTTCGAGAAATATTAGCTAGTTAAATCACAGAATGTTCACTTTCACTACATTTAGATAGAACAGTGACATTCTTATACTTGGATCTTGTAACCCTTTAATGAGTCTTGGACCTCGTAGCAGTAAAAGCTACACTTACATTTCCATTCTTCTTCTTATTTATATCAGAATCTCTTTTCATTCTTGTCTCATGTTGAACAAGAGTTCCAAAAATTTCATCAAGAGTAATTTGAGATACATTCCGATTCTCATCTATAGATGTTCTCTTAGATTCCCACTCATTATGAATGATATCTATAATCTTGTCCACAAGAGATTCTTCATCAAGACCTTTCACACACATAGATTGTAAATTATTAACAATAGTCATAAGCCTTTGTTTTACATTTACCAGTAGTTCTCCGTAAGGAAATAAATATCCATGGTATTCTACTATAATCATAGCTCTTCTAGTTTCTATAACATTAGATGTACCAAAATGAGTAACTACCAATTTCTTCCAGATTCAATTTTCAGCTTCATAAGATGAAATTTGACTATATATATTCATGTTCATGGAACACAACAATGTATTATGTACCTTGTAATTTAGTTGATATTCTGACATTTCATGGTTAGTAAAAGTGCTGAATTCATTATTAGGAATCTTGTAATCTTCAATGAGCATAACAAATTTTTCCACTCCAGTGTTTATAACAAAATTTTCATGAGACCTCTCCAATATTCATAATCATTCCCATTAAAAATAGGTAGTCTAGTAGGAGTTAGATTATCAATCGAACCATCAATCATTCCTACCATCTAAAAGAAAATATCTTTCCACAAAAACTTGTTAATAGAAAAAGTTTGTAAATAGGGATAAAATTACTAAGAAAGGAAAATATTTAGAACAATGAAAACATGAGCAAGATAACTTATAAGTTAATATAATTATTTCTGAAACCACCTTTGATACCAATTGTAGAACCAAAATATGATGTAGATGCTCAATTTGTAAGAGGGGGTGAATTCTAAGTTTAAAAAAAATTAATTTTTAAAATTAAGGAAAACTCTATTTAACAAAGTTAAAAATAGTAAATTCACAAGAACTCTTAGTTCTACAAACATTATAGGTTCCAAAAATATGTTTCCAGAAATAAAACATAAGAAAAGTTTACAGGAAAAATATTCTACCTTAAAGCATATAGAATCTTACTTATCAGAGTATATAAAAGAACAAGAAAGTGTAAGAAAGTTATACTTTTTTTACTCTATCAAAATACAGTGGAAATAAAATTGAAACAAAACAAGTAACAATAATGAAATCTTTCAACCCAAAGATAAGGGTATCCAACAACCTTGGATAAAGGTCCCTTGATTTATAATTTCAAGAAAGTCTGTCTTACTCACACATTGGGTTATCCCTCTATAGGAATATTGAAATATGTCTTTCTATCCCCACAATCCCTAGAACATCAAGGTAGTAGGAACCTATTTCTATATATCCATGGGAGTCCTCAAACATTAAGTTAGTCCGCACCTCTGTCTTCCAATCCTCGGAAGTCCTCTATTGTACTCAGAAACAATCAGAGTTTCACGAAGCAAGATGAACAAGATGTTTAGTATGCAAAAAGCATGAGAGACTATCTCTCTAGAAATCACTTCAGCATCAATCGATCTCTAGAGTGATCGATATATAATTCTTAGTTGTTTTCCTCATGATCTCATTTAAATGAGCTCCTATTTATAGTTATTTCTCCAACGGTCGTCTCCCCATCCAAAAATCATATTTTTCATTGAATTTCAGGGGGACCTATACATGGGTCACTCAAACAATGGTTAGTTAGAAATAGATTGTATGACATCATTTCATAACTATAAAAAGGGTAAAAAAAATATGGTTCATTAACCAAATCTAATTTTCTTGAATCCGAGGGAAAATAATGTTCGGTGTCTAAGAAAATAAACTCTTGGAGACTACAAATCATTGATGATCGGATTCTATTTTACAAAAAGTTCAGAACCATAAATCTATTGAATTCAGAGTCTGAATTCTGAGGCATTCATAGTCTGAATTCTGAGAAATTTGGAGTCTAAATTCTGAGTAATCTGGATTCTTAATTCTGAGGAATTCGGAGTATGAATTTCATAGAATTGAGAGTCTGAAAACAGAATACTCTATAACCAAGGATTTATGGGATTCCGAGGTTTTAGATGTGAAACCGAATTTTACACTTAGGAAAAAAGAATTAGATTTATCGAAACTATAATTGAATAATGAAAACAAGGATAAGGATAAATTTCCTTGGGGAAGGAAAATTTTCCATATTAAGATAATTTTTATAGAAAATGAAATTTTCCTTAAAATAGAGTGTTTGTGATTTTCAAAATATAGATAAATGGAAAAGTCATAAGGAAAACTTATTCACTCAACATTGTTATCATATTTTAATTTTTAAAACATGAATGATGTTGGTAAGAGAATAATTAAAAAAATAGAGTTTTGTGAAGACAATTACCTTCAATTAGAACAACCCCCTTTGGATCTCTTATTAAGAACCCTAGGGTTTCTATTTTGGGATTACCAGTAGATATAGAACATAAATTAGGACGTTTTGAGGTATTGTTTCAGGTTTTTGTTGAGTAAAATGTCTTATTAGGTGTTAATAAGTGATGGAATGAGTTTCCCTTTTATAATGGAGGAGGAGTTTCATTTTGTTAAATACCCAAAAAATTCAATAATGGGAAATCACTCTATCCCTATGTGCCAAAAAATTGATATTTAATATATATAATGAAATATTTGGTTGATCAAAACCTACACCAAATAAAAAAAAGAATGTTTTAAATATGTTATTCCTTACCCTTTATGTTTAATTAATTTTACTATTTTAGTTTTCACCATGGTAACTTTTTTTTATTTATTTGCATAGGTGATTTATCCCTTAAGATTAAAATTCAAATGAGTCTTATTAGATAATTTTTATCCACTTATTCTAAATATTAAATCCATTTTATAAAATAAAAAACTATGTGTGTGGTAAATTAGTTTTACACAATCACATGTAACGCACAAAACCTCATTTTACCCTTTACAAATATAATGATGTTTTTATTATTTAGGGGTAAATATAATTATTATAATAGGTGCATTGGTACAAGAATGTAATATGGATAATATATTTAAACATTTAAAAATATCTTGTAAGAGGATATTATTTTTATGAATTTTAAATTATCTATAAAATATTATTTATTATAGAATAACATTAATATCAATTTTGACTCTATTAATTTAATTTGACTATAAAAACATAAAGAAAAAGCTTTAATTGGAATATATTAGTATAAAACCTATCTATAATGTTATATTTATCTAAAAAAATTATAAAATACAACAATTAATACAATTTAGGTTACTTTTAATATTTTTAGAATTATTTATTTCATATTTCTATTGTTTAAATAATTAGTATGTTGTCATTGGGTAATAATTTATGGTAATTAAAAAATTATTAAAAATTAAAAATAATTTTCTCACAAGAAAATAATTTCAATAATTCCAAAATTACCATCAATATTCACTGAAAACTTTCTTATGTCCCTATGTGAACACATGATTTAAATTTTAAAAGCAAGAATGTCACATTTTGTATTTTTATTTACTTAAATTATTATATTAGTATCCTTCATGGAATATTATCCCAAAAATGCATAAAAATAGATCCTAAGGTGATAATGTTCTAAATATTTCCCTCCCATAAAACTATATAATTTATAGGCCATTTTTAACCACTATCTTATTATTTTAACAACAGGTAAACTCATTTTAACCATAGTCGTGATAATAAATGTTTAGAGTTTTCAATGAACGTTATGGTCAAAAATTAAATTAATCTTATTAAATAAAATTAAAAATTGTTATTCAAATAATTAATCAATTATTTCAAATTAAACTCACATAATGGGTAGAATTTATTTTAAAATAAAACTCACAATCTCGATGAAACAGTGGTTTTCAAAAGAGAAATTTTTTATATGTATGGAAATTTTGTATACCAGAATTCAATATAAAATTGAATACAATGGAATAAATTGGATTTATAAATATCTAATTTAACTATTATTACTTATAAAATAAAATTAAAATAAAATTAATCTTGTAAATTCTATAAACCAAAAAACAGTTTTTAATAAAAATCAGTATTTTCTACTATTCAACCAAAATATAATATTTTCAGATAATCCTCAAAAATATAATCAATAATAATTTTTGAAATGTATATTTCAAAAATTAAGGTTATTTTTTTAAATAAAAAAACAAAAATTTAAAATATTACTTTGATTATTTTTTCATAAAAATAAATAAAATCATTTTTTGAGAAAATGGTATTTTTGAAACATATAATGACTTTACTAAAAATTAATCAATATTTTTTCAATATATTTATTTATATAAAACCATTTTATTTAATATTTAAACTGTTTTTATTCATATTCATACCTCAAATTTTTAAGGCTAGGCTATAATGGCCAAGTTTAGAATAATAATATTTAATATTATATCATATTTTGTTAAAACATTATGTTCTGTGTAATGAAAGCTATCAAAGAAATTAAATATTTTTTATGAAAAAATATCATAATGTCTTAGGGTGTTAGAGTAACTGATATCTACTACTTATAAATTCATACTCAACTTTTGTGGTTAATGAATATTACCAATGAATAATCTAAATATTATTTTCTCCACAGTGTATCCAAAGGATGAATCTGAATCACTTGTCACAAAATTTATGTAATCATCCATCTACAATACTCTAATATGTCAGTAAGAAAAATCTAAAGGTTAATAAGAGATTTAGGTTCAGGAATTTTTTATCTAGGCTTGAAAATCTATTATACTACCATCTCATGGTAGTTGCATCTCTATAGGGACCTCTAGGACACTCTTCGACAACATAGAATTTTACTACCGCATTATAATGGATAGTTAAATGGACATATTGATTCCTGAAACCCCTTCAATAAATTAATCAACTACTATGAATTATATTTTGTATAATGGATAGTTTAATTATAGCCTATTTTGCAATATCACTCAATCATTAACCCTTAATGTCCTGAGACACATACAACCCTAGACAATAGAATTATAATGAAAACCATGGCTTATAATATGTGAATGTTACACAGTATGATTTACAAGGATAGTGGAATAAAACCATGCAATATGACATAACCAATTTTATCATATTATTATCCAATATTTTACATGATTACAAGCCCTATAAAATAACTTATTATAAAATATAATATATCCAATTTCATCACATGAATATGATTTATAGAATACCATGTCATTTAATTATCATATGCCCTCTTATGCTATGATATCATATGGATAATCCCACAACAATCAATAGGCCCACCCCTGGCCATTTCTCTAGGTGAGAATCACATACATAAGAAGAGAACCTAGTTCATTTGAGATATAACAAAAGTATAAAAACACTCAATAGGTTGTAATTACACCATGAACAAGACTCTCACATTAGAAACATGGCCATTAGAGGCTACACAATGTGGGCATTGAAGGTTATGGGACACAGATAAAGGAGTTTGGGCTTATAACATTTAATATATAATTAAATTATAAAAAAAATAAATATAACTAATAATTATTTTTCTATTGACGAAATGATTGAACTTATTGTCCCACCATCATTATAATGAAGGATACAATGGTATAATACCACTATCACTACCCAAACATGCTCTTCAAAGCTTGTAACATCACTTATGGGACTTCATATGCTTGCATGGAAGTACCATTCATCTTTCATCCATCATCATTGATTGTAACATGGATTTCTTTCAGTTGAAATAATTATTTCTATTTTTCTCATGATATGGAGAGTGTGGAAGATGATTATAATATTTTGTTATTGATATACATCCATATAAGTTCTCATGGTTTGGTAGAATTCTCTTAGGAGAATTGTTTTTGCAAAACAAATCTCTTTACACTCAAAATGATATAATTTGAATTATATACTTTAGTTTGAAAATTAGTTTTTTGTTAAGACCATTAAATAATTTCTTTATTCTATGAAAATACAACATCTATTAATATTAATAATATTAGTATTTTTTTCATGATGTGTGAAAACATGAGGATATATAATTATCATTTCTAAAGTTAACAAATATATTTATTTATTTAAATGATACAAAAAAATATATCATTTTATCTGGTTCTATAAATCCCACAAATAACTATAAAAACCAAAATACAATAAATAAATCCAACATATGAAAATACCATATACATATATACTATGGTATGAGGATAATGCACGTGAATGAAATGGAGGTAGGAAGTTCGATTGGTCGATTCATTAAAAATACCTAAAATGAATAAAATAAAGTATGCCAACAACTACATGTGACCATGGGAAAGAAAATTATATTCACTTTCCACCTCTAGAGATCCAATGTAATTGTTATAAAACAACAACTATATCGAAAATGAACCAATAATAAACCATTAATAGGATGTCCATGAGAAAAATATTCCAAATAGGTATCCTCCCCACACCCCATACATAAACATTAATAATAAATCTAATTCATGCTAGTTTTAAAGTACATATAGTATATAGGTTTTATATTTTCATTGACAATGAGTAAAAATTTACATTCATTCAAAAACACCCATTTCATATAAAAACATATATCTTTTTCATTTGAAAAAAAAATCTTATAGCATCTAATAAATAAAAACATTATGATAAATGGAATAGTAATATTAAAAGAAACAATTTTTTTTGAAAAAATATAAGATGTAATATCACAAAATTATAAACGTTGAAAAATCAAAATGACAAGGATATTGATGTTACCCTAAGATCCATGGGGATAATCTAAAACCAAATAAACATATAAGAAATATATGCCATTATCAGATCTTGAAAAACCTTTCCTAAAACATGGTATTTCCCTACAAAGACTAATCAGGGATAGAAATCCTATATGTACAGCACAATCATACTTGAGGATACTACATGACAATAAATTGGGGTTGTATGTGTGCCAAAACATAACACATAGATACTCAAAGATTCTTATGACACAAAAAAGAAGTGGTGATTCAAGACATTCTCACATAATAATATACAATCACATAAATCAATATTAAACTCACCCTCACCCTCAAATACCCGTATATAAATAGCCCACTTTAATTAGGAATAAAGAAAATATATATA
Organism: Viscum album; assembly: GCA_963277665.1. Lineage (NCBI taxonomy): Eukaryota > Viridiplantae > Streptophyta > Magnoliopsida > Santalales > Viscaceae > Viscum > Viscum album. Next base: position 284,522,055 of record OY728167.1, read on the forward strand.
TATATATTTACTTCCCTCTATGGGGGGAACATCACATTTCATATTTCAATTTTTATAAGTTTTCATAATACACGTTAAGGGGCATTATTTATGGTTAACAAATTTATAAAATCATTTTAAAAAGTTCCAAATGGGCCTTGAATTTTTCTTTAATAAAAAACATTTATAATAATCCTTGACGGAAAAATCATATAAATATCATTAAGAAACTCCCTTGATTAAAATGTATACAAAGAAATTTTAAATATCCCAATCACGCCATTATTTTGAAAGATATCTCCAAACCATAATTTAAAGACCCAAACCATTTCTTTATTTTTTGGAATTTCCTTAAATGTTCCATTCCAACATTTAAATAAACACTTATTTATGCATGGAATGTAATTGAATATTTATACATTAAAACAAGAAAAAACATTTACATTAAATGAAGTTATATTAAATAATATCTAGGTTTAAGGAAAATTATTAGATATATTTATTAACATTATAAAAATCATAAAATGTGTAATAAGAACAAACAATCAAGCATGGTTTTAAATTTAACATCTCAAACATGGAGAATACAATCGTAATAAAATAACTTCTACCATTCCTAGTGTTAATATTATTGATATTGTAAAGAAAAATAATTTAATGGATTTAGTTTTCTATTTGGTGAAACGTTGGTAAACCCATTAATCTTATAAGGTCATCATCAGTTGGTCTTCAGTAAGTAGTAGTGGTGTTGCAAAAAGTTGATAATTTTGGATGGATTTTTTGTATTGTGGTCATTTCACTATAAATTCAAGTGGATAGTTCACAATATTTCTATGAATTGAGATCTATTTAATGAGGCTTATATCTAAATTCAAATAACTCTCATCATGGAATCTAAAGTAAAAAATTTAGGTTTATGAAGAAATATTCTTGTACTTGTAATAGGAGGTCGGGGTGTGGAAATATATATTGAATCAGAAATCACTATTGGAAATGGATAGACCCCAAAAAATATAAGAGGTCAGTGTAATAGGTTGAAATAGTGATACACTTTAATACCTTGATATTTTATATTATATTTCTCTTTATATAATTTTAATTGCTTTGATATATTTCTTTACGTGTAACACCTAGTTTTAAATAACTACGATATATTATTGACCTATTATTATTTAATGTGATCATTATCATCTAGTTTTTGGATTTTAGGGTATTAACCGGACTAAATAAATCATGAAAATTATTTTTTACATATATATAAAATTAATTCATTTGTTTTTAATGGTATATAAATTAAAATAAAATAATTTCAATGTAATAAAATGTTTTCCTAAAAAAATGTATATGAGCACAATATCATTTTATATTAATAAATTTAACTAATATATATTTATAAATAGTTTTAATTGAATTTTAAGATAATTAATTCACTAAAATATTATAAATTTTATCTAATAGGTTTTATATGCCATGGAATAGAGGCAAACTAAGTTTTAGTCTCAAAAATAAATTTTTATGAAAATAACATTCTTGCATTTTGTGAAATTATTTTAATATGAATTTTTAACACTTATAGAAATTGAAACATTTAAAATATTTTATATATTTAGAATAATCATAATAATTATTATTTAATAAGTCAAACATAATTTTCGGTCATTATGAATAGTAGTCGACATACAAATTCATTACAACGGTAAATGTAAGAAGGGGTTAACAAGGGGTTAAAAAAATAGATAAGGGTCAAAATGACCTATAAACTTGTATAAATTCAATTGGATGAATATATTTGTGTTATATGTCATATTATATTCAAATTTTATCCAAATTTTATTCTCTTTCCCATGATAGTGACATTATTATATTTCAATATTCTTAAAAATTACAAGTGTACCACACCCCTCTTTTATAAAAGGAAACCCCCTCTCTTCTATACTCCATAACACTTCATCCATTAATGTTGAAAAAAACCTTCCCAAATATCATGTAAACTTACCAATATATTTATTACATGTTTTTATATTCTTAAAATACCATACCAAGGGTCCTAAAGAATATATTTAAAGGTGGTTTCTCGATGAATGAGTACATATTCTTACCGATCTTTTTCAAGTTTCGTTCATCCTATACTTACTATAAATATATTGTATCCACTCTAACATAATTTATTTATTATAATAAATACACTAATATATTTTTATTATTATTTTATAACCATTTCCACCTTATTTTATTTAAATGGTAAGTGAAATTATCTCTCATGCGTACATGTGGACTTCCACATCCACATAGTGATATGATTATTTTACCATCACAATCATTAATGGTTGGTTATTATCATGCAATTAATGTTTATATATGATATTTATGAAATAATTATTACAATTTAACTATGATATCTTCTCTACCTTCTAACCTATCTATCTATCTGAAAATCATAACATCACTCATGCGTACATGTGGACTACCATCTCCACAAATTGATGTGATTTTTTTTAATCCCGGCTTTATATGAATAATTATAAAATTGTATATGATGAATAAATATGATAATTATTTTATGATTAAGTTTATTTATATGAATAAATCCTGACTAAGATGCATGTCTCAAAACCATATAACCTAAACTTTCTTGGAAAATAGAACAATTTTCTCCCGAACATTCATTTTAATGAAGAAATAGTTAATATAAGGATAATTAAAATTATAAATGAATTGTATATAGTAATTTAAGTAATATTTATTTTATAATATATATATATATGACAAATATATATTTATTATATAATATATTTGAATGAGTGAGTAGAAATATTATAATCGAGGTAAGGGTTTATGTTACAATCTCATTTAGTTTCAGGATTGCTTATGCAAGATTTTAATTTAGTAAAATTATATGATTATTACAATTTATATGCCATATATTTTATTCACCTATGATTATTCATAAAATTTTTATGAATTAGTACCATTTTCCATTCTATGGTACTTAAAATTATCAAAAATGTTTTTTTAAAGAAAATTTGACCTTATTTCATCTTTGGTCCTTGAAAATTTTCTTTAATATCCATGCTCTTCAAAATTATTTTGAGGACGTTTTTAAATATACATGAAAAAATCATTTAAATTTACTTTTAATTTATTTTAAATGTTTTAAATGGAATATTTTTTAAAGAAATGTTTTCTCAACAATTCATTCTTTGACATTTTGAAAAAGTCTGAAATGAATGTTCTATTTTAACGTATATGGTATGAATGGATTTTCCCAGCATTATGACTACTCTTTTATTTGAATATTTCTTTACAATTTTTCATAGATATTTTAAAAGAAAATAATTTCCTTAATATCCTTTTAACTTTTGGTTAAAATGTTTTCAAAATAAAAGGATATTTTTCTCATGTTTCGAAGGAAAGGTTCCTATGTTATTTTAAAGGTTAGTTTCATCTATATCAATATACATTAAATATATTTATATTTCATTAGGGATGTTATATTTTGATAACATCAAAATTTATTTCTATAGATGTATTATGATGACTATAATTTAAGGATGATTCTATGAATCTAATTTCTTTCAAACATTTTAATTAATTTATAATGAAACCTTTATGATGATCATTTATTTTCAATAGGTTATATTATGATAAAATGATGAATTACTTATAAAAAAATTACATTTCCAATAGTTTTAATATTTTTTTACTATGAGTGTTTTGTGATCTTAAATAACACATATGTATAGTTTTCATTATTTTATTGTTGGGCCAATAATGATATATCCCTCCAATAAATCAGTTAAATATTGATATCTTATGAGATAATAAGAACTATATTGGGGAGTGAACCCAATTTAGTAAGGAACTCTATCTAACAAGATGGTCTTGATTGTGAACCTTGACTAAGGAAATGATGGAATGGTGAGTAAACCTAATGCACTATGATAGTCTTGGAAATGATCATCAACTAAGGAAATGATTTTATATGATTACGTGTTTACCAAAAACCTATATCATATTCTTATGATATGTTCTCTTGGATAATGATTGATTATTTATGATCATCACACTTATGAATTATGTATTTTGTTATTATAAAGTCATATTTCATGATTTATGATTTATGATATTTGACAAATTTGGTACTATTTTCATAATTTATGGTCATTTTCAGATGTCCTTATGATTATCATATTATCACTTGTGATCATTGATTGATATCTCCAATGTTTACCCTTATTAAGCATCTGAGCTCACCATTTATTATGTTTTCTTCTTCCATAGATTATAGGGTAAGGTATTAAGTAAGAAATATCTAAAAATGGTACTATGAGAGAAGAACCTTGTGGTATATGTCGAAGATATTTTATATAATAAGTAACTTATGTACTTATCCTCCAAAGTCACTAAACCATTACAGTTATGGGGCATGTATTGTTATGATATTTATTGAATATTCATCTAAAATAATATTATATATATGTATGAAATGATTAGGTCACTAAATTTTGTTTTAGAAGAGGGTTTAGTAATTTTTCAAGATTAGGACTACAAAACATTGGTGAAGAATCTGGGGACTAGTCTAAGTATATTATAACATATTAATGTTGTTTTAAAGTATAGATTGTGTACATTCCTAGAAAACACCTTAGTATATGCATACTGAAAAATGGATTTTATTATAGAACATATCTATATAAGGGAAATAACTCTAAAAGAGGATTATTGGGTTTTAATGTTATCATAACTAGTGCATGATGAGTGGGCCTAAGACTATAAAAATGGATTGACACTCTTAGGGGATATAATTGATCTAATTCACATCCTCTTTATGAACCACTATGGGGGGTTTGAATAGATGATGACTATGAATGACATAGGTTAAACCTACATTTCCATATATTGAACCAAAAAATCATTATTTAGACATCCTATAAATGATTTTTCATGATTATATGATTACTCTCTATGATTACTTTTTCCCACACTATTATTTTTTGTTTTAGTACATTTTTGGGCCAAAGAAGATTCATGTTAACATAGAATGTTATAAGAAATGAAATAGCCATCCTTATAAGAAACCAAATGAAATCAGAGTTGTCATATGAAACCATGCATTTACGCTCACAAAACCTTCTCATGTTATGAAAAATAACTTGAATCATGCTGAACATCCAAATGACCAAATGAAGGAAAAAATGACTCTTTATTATTTTATGTGGTAATGTCCACCTTCCTGTAGTGGATCCTTTAATCCACATAGTTCTAAAAAATAAATCTATGCTATATAAAATAGACTCCCTATTATCAAATGCTCTGCCCATGAGAATGTTATTTTAGTTGTGTATCATTTTGATGGTGGAACTGATCAACAATGGATTCATATCAAGAATACAAGTATATATTAGAAAATTGACTACATGGAGTGGGAAGAATTTAAGAAGTTTTTTTTCAATAATTATTTTACCTGAACACTTAACATGAAAATTGAAATGGAATCTACTATCTATACTAAATTAGGATTCTTTCTGGATTACATGTCACCCATTCCTACCTCCATGTCACCCCATTTTCCTATTCTCCAACTCATTTCTCTACACAACACCCACTCTTGATCAGGATTCTCCTCCTCCTAATTTTATCGCCCGCTCGCGCTATCACTCGCCACACCTAGGGTCCCACTACCACTCCGTCCCATAGCTTCAATCTCCAGCAGCTTCCTCCCCCTTCTCCTGCAGTCTCCTTCTCTTACTCCTCCGTATCATTTGTATCCTCTGCCCGTGCATTCGCAACCGGTCTCCGCCTGCTCCCGGTCTCCGCCTTCTCCCGCAGCCTCCCTGCATACCCAATCGGTCTCTGCCTGCTCCCGGTCTCTGCCTACTCCCAGTCTTTGCCTGATCCCCATCTTCACCTACTCAGCGTCTCCATGTCTCAGCCTTCTCCCCATCTCCGCCTGCTCCGTATCTCTGCCTACTCCGCATCTCTGCCTAATCCGCATCTCCACCTAATCCCCATCTTCGGCTGCTCCTCGTCCATGCCTGATCTTCGTCTCCATCAGTTTTTGTGTCCCTATCTCCATTCACCTACAACGCCTCGGCTATATCTGTTATACCTCCTTGTCCAAAATCTACAACATGTTTGTTCTCTAGGTTTCATATATGTTTTCACCCATCTTTCCATCCTGATTAAACACGATTTACTCGGACAATTAATTTGCAGTTGGACATGATTTGCAGTTGGACATTATTTGCAGGTTTGGTATGTGTAACTGATTCCTAAACACATCAAATTCTACGGCATAGTTGGTATGTGTAACTGATTCCATTCCACATTAAATTTTTCCACTGTCATTCCTGGAAACATATTATTTGCATTTTTTATTACATGTTTGAAATAGCAAGGTAATACTGAAAAGGGATTGCTTTTATTTTTAAATTAATTATTTGAGTTATAATTAATAGTATAAACTATATCATATATTCCAGATTACCTATAAGTTATTTGAACATGTTTTTTTCAGAGCATTTTAGTTTCCCATTGTCTTAAACATTAATTTGTATTAGTTAATAATAATGAAATATATAGTTTCAATCCGATTAATTTGGTAGATTATAAATTTAGTAGCCTTTGTAATGTATAGTTTCAATATGCCTACATAAAACTACAATGTTTTACTATGCAGTAGTACACGAGCAACTTCATCATGAAGGTATTATCTGTTAATTTTATTTATAACATATAATATTTACCCTTTCCATTTTCTTACAAATTTTTATTCTTTAATGTTTATTCTTCCTTTTTAATAAGCTATACTGTTTCCTTTTTTGTATGATCACATTCATACTTAGAAATATGTTTTATGAATGCGCGTATCTATTATATGCATCAGTTTGATTGAACTGCATTCTGAAAAAAAAATGTCGTCCACTGAGCAATTGACAAATTTTGTAAATCCTGTAAATCAAAATTTCATGTTACTAAAGTAAGAACATCCTTGAAACAACTGCTATAAATTTCTGTTTTCTGGTCGCAATGCATACTATTCAAGTTAGGGGTCCAAGTATCTTTGAAATTTTGATTCTTTTATGTTTCTTATTCCTATTTAATTAGTTGTACTATTTCAATATGCCTATATAAAACTACAATATTTTACTATGCAGTACTACACGAGCAACTTCATCGCGAAGTTATTCTCTATTAATTTTATTTATATCATATAATCATTACCCTTTCCCTTTTCTTACAAATTTTAATTCTTTTATGTTTCTTCTTTCTTTTTAATTACTTGTACTATTGCCTTTTATGTATGATCACATTCATACCTAGAAATACTTTTTATGAATGCTCATATCTATTATATGCATCAGTTTGATTGAACTACATTATGAAAAAAAATCTTGTCCATTGAGCAATTGACGGATTTTGTAAATCCTGGAAATAAAAATTTCATGTTACTGAACTATGAACATCCTTGAAACAACTGCTATAGATTTATATTTTCTTGTCACAATGCATACTATTCAAGTTAGGGGTCCAAGTATCTTGGAAATTTTGATTCTTTTATGTTTCTTATTCCTATTTAATTATTTGTATTGTTTCCTTTTTGGGATCTCATTAAGATGATACTAGATTTAAATTTTTTTTAATATGACCGTAATATCATCTATTTATATTTATAGTACTTTTGATTAATTATTTTTCGATGCAGGAGTAGGCTACATCGAAGTTTAATGGATATTTAATTTAGTGTGTATCATTTCACTATTGTCGGACAGCATCAACACATCAACATGTGGTTTACTATATGAACTTGAACTTATCTTCTGTGATGTGAATCTGAATGCTTCTCTCGAACAAAAGAGCTACAAAGAAATTTTCATCAACAATAATGACAACTACATCAGCAGATTTACTGAATGCATTGAAGACATTCCGGTAGGAGTGTATAAATATTTCTATTTATATTAGAAAACAAAATACACAAAATACTAAATTTATTGTCATTATTGAACAGGGAGATCAAAGCAATTCATCTTCATAAGTAGTGGCATCGAATATATCCAGGTAAAATTTCTTTGGTATTTAATTTGTTTTATTAACAATTTAAATTATTATTATTGTAATGTTAATTTTAACAATTCATGATTGGAGCATCAAAATATTAGGTCTTCTGCAGGGAATCCATGCATTGGAACACAATTTGATACTACAATCTTGAATATGTCCATTTCCCAGGTATTCAATAATTATATTTAATGAATAATAATTTAATTTCATTAACATAAACACATGTGTATAGATTCAATATATATAGTGTATTCTAATTCTTTCAATCAAAATGTTCTTTCCATCTCGCAATTGTCTATAGTTACAGGAGTGTATACATTTAAATATTAGCATTGCCATAAATATTTCAATTTTTTCTATCTTTTTTATCATGACAATGAACCAACAAGATAGAACTAACACCTTCTCTGGTAACCATTGTTGACAAACCTCTTTATCATTTAATATGTACATTTTTAGTATTTTTTCTATCTTCTTAAGAACCTACAATAATTAAATTTGATGACAAACAAGTTTTTCATGTAATCTTCTAATTATTGTGATTTCTGCTATCTGTAATATATACATTTTTTGAAAACATGTTTAACATTACTATCATCTAAAAATGGTTAACATTTCTACTGATTAGTGTGTTTTTTGACATACATGTTTAACATTATTGAGTAGCCTGGTAATTTTTATAGATTACAAATCAATTACCCATGGCGTTCTGCTATCTGAAATCTATACATTTTTTGACAAACACGTTTAATATTTCTATGATCTATAAGCTGTACATTCTTAACGTTTTTATCATTTTATGACAATTTTTTTCACATTTTCTCAGAAAATATGTAATTTTTTTTTGCAAACATGTTTAACATGTCTGTCATGAAATATGCTGATTATTTTGAATTTTGATAATCGTGAGTATCATGTAATCTGTACATTTTTTGAACCAGTTTTAATTTATTGAAGACTACAGTTCATAGAAATCCATATAATGTTTAAATTTGTATTTAAAAGTTGGATGATCATATATTTGCAATACATGTAACAAAAAATTATGACATAAAGCTTTAACTGTTTAAGTTTGGTGGAAGGGTACTCTATAGCATGGTGGAATTGATTATGGTTGAAGCTGGTTAGGGGGGAGGGGAGGGGCTAGGAAGGGGGGAGGGGATGAGAGGGGAAGAACTGGGTAGGGGGGAGGGGGCTGGTATGGGATGGGGCTGGGTAGGGGGATGGGGCTGGGTAGGGGGGAGGGGCTGGTGGGGGAAGGGGTTGGGCAGTGGGGAGGAGGAGGTGGGAGGGGGAGGTGATTAGAAGGGGTGGGGGGCCAAGATGGGTAGGGGGAAGAGAGGGGAAGAGTCGGGTAGGGGGAGGAGGAGGGGGGAGGTGCTGGGAAAGGGGGGAGGAGAAGCTGGTTAGGGGGAGGGGATGAGAGGGGAAGAACTGTGTAGGGGGAGGGGGCTGGTGGGGGATGGGGCTGGGCAGGGCAGATTGGGCTGGGTAGGGGGGAGCGGCTGGTGGGGGGAGCGGCTGGTGGGGGAAGGGGCTGGGCAGTGGGGAGGAGGAGGTGCGAGGGGGAGGTGCTTTGAAGGGGTGGGGGACAAGCTGGGTAGGGGGAGGGGAGGGGATGATCTTGGTAGGGGGGAGGAGGAGGGGGGAGGTGCTGGGAAAGTGGGGAGGAGAAGCTGGGTAGGGGGGAGGGGAGGGGCTGGGTAGGGGGGAGGGGAGGAGAGGGGTAGAGGGGAGGGCCTGCTTATCTATGTTGATGTTTTAAATCTCTATTTAAGTGGTCTAAAGTTCCTATGATTTCTATTCAATTCTTCAGATTTCATAGAGAATCCTGAGTACCCATGGATGATTATTTACCTAATAATAGGTATCACATATCATTTTCAAATTATATTCACTACCATTCAGCTTATTTCACCAATATCTACTTCTGTACATTGTTTGTATATCGTCTTCACAGTTAGTCTGTTTTAATCACTATATGTGCTTCCTGTTTCTACGATTTTGGTTCCAACATTAATCTTTGGTTTATAGTATTTCGTAGTTTTAATCTGTTATTTAATTATAATGTTACTTATATGGATCAAATTATAGGTGTCCGTATTATGCACCACGTGATGTATGGATTTTCACCCAAAGGATAAGGAAAGGAAAATCCATATCATGATAGATTTTGTAATGGATAGGGAGGGAAAAGGTGGATGAGGATTAATCCTGTGTTATTTATGCTGAAATGTAATTGACTACAAAAACATTTCATCCAGGCCCATGAATACGAGCCTGCTTTGGTATGGCTTGACCAACTGCTTTTCTTTTTTCTGGGGAGTTATCTCTGACTAATTTTTCTATAACACATTTTTCTATTGACTTCCATTTGATTTTATCTAAAAAAACCATAGAAATTGGAGGATATCAAAATAAGAGGCCCAAGCATTGCTGTAATTTATGAACCCAATGTTTTACATCTGATAATTCTATGGGTGGCCATATTATGCACCACATGATGTATGGGATCTGTATATCTTCTAAACATGGATTTTTTATACCTACGTGTCACCTTTGCAGGCATCCACCTCTCCCCATTACCTTACTTCCTCTATCGGCTACTCCCTCTCACCTGACGATCTCCGTCCCCCTCTTGTGCTTCCACTCCGCGACATCTAGGCTTACCAGCACGGCCGTCCACCCTCATCTGCGCCTGTTTCTCTACCATAACATCCTCCGCGTGCAGTACCTCTGTCCTCCTCTCCCGATCCATTATCTCTGCCTCCGCCCCTGCTCACCCCCACCTCCCTCTTCCTCGTCTGCTCCTGTTCTGCTTCCACACCATCCCCCATCCTCCTCGTCTCCTCAATCGAAGCACCGGGAGTTCTAGACCAGTAAACAGTTCGGCTCGGTAAACCATTTCTTGGCTCCCTTGACATCCTCATCTAACCTCTACATTTTCTTCGGATTTCGTTTTCATTCTAGGATTCGGTTTGGACATAATCCTCAAGAGTCAAATGATGATATCCTGATCCCTTCTCCAGTGCTCCGGATTCATTTATTTATACATCAACATCCATCTTAGTTGAAACTAAAAACATAAACAGTGGTGTGTGCATCAAGGTCTTCTTCTTCAAATGAAGCTGGGTTTGTGTTCTCTCAGAAAATTTGGCTGGCCTCCACCTCTCTTTCTTCTTTCTTTATATATAAATAGATACTTTCTTTTTTGATTCATTTTTCCATCAGGTGATGAAGAAAATGTTATTTAATGGGAAATTTATGGCTCAGTTGATGTTTGTACATTTAAATCCTAGACTGCTTTGTATGTAAGCTCATCTAATCAGCCTAGTTATTTGTTTGGTTGATGTTAAGAATAAATTTTGATATGTTGAATGATGGTCCGTAGGATTCAGCAATTACGGAGTAGATGGGGAAGACCAATCGGCTTAAATAGGCATTTCTTGAGGTGATTTTGGGGGCCTTTTGTGGTGATGTTTATCAGACTATAACTTCATCCCTTGATGTGACCAACATAAGATTCAAGGAATGAATTTACTTCCATGATTTGCAATTACCACACATTATCATTCTGAACTGTATCTTATTTTCTATAAAAAAATACTGTCAGTTAATTTGTTTTGGATTACATTTTAATGGGAAAAAACTAAGAAAAATAGTTGTGTTTTCCCGGTGGATTAGAGTTCTCGATGAACTTTTATATGTTTTCAAGGATCCTGTTTGATGATGTGACATTGGGGTCATTTTCTGACAATGTTTCCCGGACTTTAACATCACCAATTTAGGTGATCAAGATCAGATACTAGGTTCGACTTTACTAAAATGTTTCTCAATTCCCGCACAACTGCATTCTAAACAATATCTCATATTCTATGAAAACAAAATTTTCAATGACATTGTATTAGTTTACTTTTTAATGGAAAAACATTCAGAAAAAAGATAAATTCTAAGAGCACCATCCCATAGTTTTTTTATTAAATTGATCAGTTTTTCTTCAGGACAGAATTTTCATGTTTTCTCATAACATGAATGGTAAATTTCTGGATGATTCTATGAAGGAAAATTTATGTGGCTGGGTTTTTGGAGAGGCAATGTCCCTTGAAGACTCATGGGCCTTCCATACACAGCTATACATTTTTCAGTATTACAAAAGCACAAGGAAATTATGGCTCGCTCATCCACATGTGTGTTCTTTTGATATGATCACCACTTAAATATGTGTGCTTGTAATATATTTCACTCAAATATCTGTGACAGTGTATTTACTATCAGTACTTTCATTGCATCTCACAATTGGTTTATTGAAAATTTAATTTTATATTGAATATGCTATCTTAAATGTACAGACTTATATTTTCCTATATAGGATTATTTAAAATGAACTCTTATTGAATACATAGTCTATGTTCATTTGTAATTATATTGAATATATAGGATTACATTTCAATATTCAGGATTATTGAATATACAAACTTAGGTTTTCTACTCCCAACAATCTTTGAAGCTTATCTTATTCCTGTTTAAAAGTGGAAAAACCTCTTATTTTTCACTGATATTTATCCATTTTTAATGCATTCAGTATGAGCTGTTGGATTGTCATTGATATCGTGCTCCCTCTGGCAGTCTCAGATATGCTATGTATTGAGGAATAGGTTGAGAGAGCACGTTCAATGTCAGTTTCTTCAACCCTACAAATTATAATACCGGAATTATTCTCCTTTTCTTTGTCTGTTGTTGTGATGTTTATTCACATCCAGTGCTTTTTTTTTAATTTAAAATTTTGATTTATATATTTGAATTAATTTTTTCATTAATATCATGGATATATCCATCTTGAACACTTAGCATAAAACTGTTAGGTCCTCTCCAAGGACTTCAAACAATGGCACAAAATTTGATACTTCAACCTTTAATATGTCAGATACTCAGGTATTACAATTGCCTTATATACTAGCTGGAAATTATTTTACCAGCCTTATGTTTGGTTTTACATTCTTTAATCAATGTATCAATTTGAATTTTATTCTCTAAATATAGCATTCCATGTCTCAATATAACTTAATGACCATTTAGTTTTTAGTATTCTCAATGTATCTAACTTCTATTTTATAAAATAAATTACTATTATTACATTTAATTTTATAATTGTAGTCAGTGAATACCTTTAAATTTTATTTATCTTTCAATTCAATCTTTGTTCATGTACATAGTTTGTCTAACAATTTCTATAAATTTTTTCATACCACCTGTATCTTTTATAACCATTTTGGTTATTATCACCTACATATATTTTTACAGTTTCTCCAAAATTTATCACCTACATCTATTCTCACATGAACTTATTATAACACATTCTCTAGATTGTGTCACCTTCATCTATTATCTTATCACCTGAATCTACTATAATTGTTTCTCAAATTTTTATTTTAATATCTACATCTATTAAAATATTTGTACTTTTTTAAATGAGACTTCTACATCGTCAATTATCTGAATAAAACTTTTGACATGGATGTTAATATGTTTTGATATATTTGAATCACTAACCATTGGGGGGAGGATTCATCCTAGAAAAATAACCATATATTTTTATGTGTTTATATTTCCTTTGAACTGTTCATCTATAAACAATTCATCATCCATGTAGTCTGAATTTTTCATCTATTGACAAGTCATCATCCCTGCAGTATAAAGATTTAAATTTATTTTCATCATTATGATCTTTATTGAACAAATCATAAACTCTATTTGAGGCCTAATTATCACTATTTCAATTTTAAAATTTCAGTATTCCTTTAACAACATGGTTGGATAGAATGATAATGAAGACATAACAGTAAATGAAGTCAATTACGGAGTTATAGATCCGTGGGTTTGATTGGAATCATGGACTATATTGAAGTTACCGGCATGATGACACTGCCTTTGTGTGATCATTTAGTGCTTTGTATCACATTTTTAGTGATTATTTGTTTGATTTTTGAAATTAAAAAAATGGTACAGTAGAGGGAATAAATCTTCATTGTAGTGGGTTTGACAATTAAAAAAAACCTTACAGTGAGGCGTTGGGTGAAATGTTCTACTTCATATTTGATAATCGAAAAGGGAATTGTAGTGGTTTTATCTTAATAGATGTTATAAGTTGAATATTTTCAGTGAAATGGAATTATTTTACTAATAATTTCTTATGTTGTAGAATAGTTCATATAATTTTGAATCATAATAAGTGGTTCAAAAGTTAATTTTATTAGAAAGAGAGTTTAAATTATTTTCATCATTTTCATTCAGATGATTTTATTTTATTGATGAAATCTTTGTTCTATTCAAAATGTATTCCATAGAAAATTAAATCTTAACATTTTTGGATAGTAAACCATTCATGAATTAAATGTTATATTCATAATCCCTCTTCCCTTTTGTTTATGCATCCTCCACGTCACCGACCAGTGCCTCCTCTTACACGTATTTTTCATCCACTCTAATATAGTTCATATTCCACTATAATGTACTCCATTTACATCTTTCACAACTACACATGCCCTATTTTCTTTCAATTTCCTCCTCTCACAATAACTGAGATATATTGAATTGGTATAAATGATATTTATTTGAGTATTAATATGAAAAATTGAAATTACATTATCTTGCTGTGAAAATGAATGGGTAGGGTATTAGTTTCTATAAATAAAGTGAAATGGTGATGAATCCATTATTATCTATAAAGAAAATATTTCCAGACTTTAAATCTATTCTTCTGGTTATATCATCGATCTTGAAACAAAATTTGGTAGATTATTTAGTGTCTTTATAGTAGGTCTCTAAAATTAGTGGTTGTGTAATAAATCTATAGTCATAAAGAAATAATTTTATGTGCTAACAATATTGAAATAAAAATTTGGGACTCTTAGTGTTCTCGTCGAATTGTGGACAAAAAGAGAAAGTTGTAATTTTAATGAAATTATAATAATTAAACCCATGAAGGAAATAAAATTAATCTTTTTCATGTCATAATTATTGAAGGAATCAAAAAGTAAATTTCATTATATGGTCTATTAAATGTTTTAAGCATGGAAAATTATTTCTTCATGATAAATAATTATAATGTGATTTGAAGAGGACAGTCAATGAAATAAATGGTGAAAAGGTTTATCCAAATTTTCCACTCATAATACAATGATATAATTGAAATGAGTATTGACATTACACAAATCAGTTCATGAATATGAGATTTAATGATGAAAATATGTATCAAAAACCTCTTAATCCTAGAGACAAAGGGAAATCTCATGAAGTCACATTTACTAAAGTGGGTCATCAGAACGAAGTGCTGAATGATACACATACCATCAACAATATAATTTCAATTTTTTTCTTGATTCTATATCTACCAACTATTTAATATATAAATAATTTTATAAGGTTATCAAATCACTACCTCAACAATTAAATGTCGAGTTTGGAGTGAAAACTCCTAATGGTACGATGATTGTTTCTTAAGACTAAATCACATCATTAATAGAAGTTTGTGGGTATGTGCTTCCTGAAAATATTATAATTCTCCCTCTAGTAAAATTTGATATGATTTTGGGCATGGATTGCCTCACTCTACATTGAACCCATATCAATTTCCAAGGAATAAAATTCTCATTGATATTCTTAATAAACATATAATCATATTTCAATATGAGGATAAATAGTAACTTCTAAGAGAAGTTACTTCCATTGTATGGATGTTACTACCTATTCATGAGATATATTTATCTCAAATGGTTGGGTAGAAAATAAAAATTGATGGTATTCCTATTGATCGGTATTATGAAAATTTATTTCCTAAAAACATTCCAAGTCTTACCCTGAATCGTTAATTTTAGTTTTCAATAGAAAATATAGTGGGTTTTACACCAATTTTAAACAATATATAAAGAATGTACTTGATTGAGTAGTAGTAATTGAATAAGAAACTCTAGGAGAATATTGCTGGGGGGTTCATACACCCTAGTGCAACACTAGGGTGTGCACTTGTTCTTTTTACTGGGAAGAAAAATGGTTCAATGAATCTTTTTATGTATTATCAAGAACATAAAAAGATAACTATCAAGAAAAATCACCAATTTTCCTATATTGATGTCCTATTTAATCAACTATTAAGAGCTAAATATTTTTCCAATATTTTTCTTCATTATATAAATAATCAATTTAGGGTCAAGAAAGAGGATATACGAGATATTTCCTTCCAGAAAAATTATGTTCATTATGAATTTATAGTAATTCCATTTATACATACCAATTCCTATTAAATACAAGTTGATCTATTGAATACAGTCTTTAGATGTTACCATGATATATTTTTGATAGTCTTTATAGATGATATTCTTATATATTCCACGAGAAAGTAAAATCATGATGATCATTTGATAATTGTATTAATGACCATGAGGTAGGAGAAGTTGTATTCCAAACTCAATAAGTGTGAATTTTGGATATAAGAAGTTTCATTATTGGGTCATACAATCTCAAGAAAGGGTATATTAGTGGATCATTCAAATAATGTAGTTATTGATAATTTTACTTGAACAACCCTAGTAACTATGATTCAAATTTTTATTAGGTTGGATGGATAATAAATGAGATTTTTGAGGTATTTATCACTGATATCTAATCTAATAACCATGTTGACTTATAAGGGAAAAAAGTTCCTTTATATAGATTAATGTGTGGAAATTTTCAAGGAGCTAAAAATAAGGATGGTCAACGCACATGTTCTTACACTACATTGTAGTGGAGATGGATTTTTGATCTATAGTGATCCATAAAAGAGGGTACATTGATGTGTCCTCATGCATAATTATATGGTGAAATTGCATGCCTCACTTTAAATGATAATTAAAGAGAAAAATTACCCAACTCATTATTTGGAGTTGGAATCATTAATTGTTTCATTGAAAATATAGAGGTATTATCTTTATGGTGAAATATGAGAAACATATACTAATAATAAAATATTTAATTATATATTTACATAGATAGACTTCAATATACTATAACAGATATAGTAAGAATTGATTATAGACTGTTATTTCTCAATATAGTACCACCCTAGAAAAGAACATAAGGTGGATGATGTTATAAGTCGGAGGGATCATGATTGTTTTTCCATGATTAGTATTGAAAGATATCTAATATTTATAGTTTTTTAGAATAAAGACCCTAAATTCATGAGGAAATGGTGTAGATCATATCCTACTCAAATTAATGTTTAACTTTTCATTCATCTGAGGACTAAATAGGTATAGAAGGAGGATGAAAAACTATAAAAGAAGGTTAGAAATATTCCTGAGTTCAACCATGATTTTGATGAAATGATAAGGTTCAGTAATTGAGTATGTGCCCTATAATACCAGAATTAAAAAAAGATATGATGGACTAAGCTCATAGTTCATCATTCTCTATTCATCCTGGAAGAATAAAAATTTATAGATATTTTAAATATAATTTCTGGTGGGATAAAATGAAAAGGCTTATTACATAGTATGTATCCCAATGTTTGTTATATCAGAAATCTTAGTCTGTGAGACAAAATTATATGGATTTATTAAAACCCTTAACCATATTAGAATGTAAATGAGAAAATATTACTATGGATTATATTGTTAAACTCCCCAAATCATCTAAAGGGAACAATGTTATTTGGGATATAGTTGATCTACTAATGAATTCATCGCATTTCATTGCAATAAGATAATATTTCCCTCTTGATCTTATTTTTAGGATATACCTCATAGAAGTGATAAGACATCATGGAGTACCACATTATATTATATCTGATCGACATATGAGGTTTAACATGATGTTTTGAAGAATAATTGAGATGATATTTAATATGGAGTTGAATATTATCACTACATATCATCCTAAAATAGATGGTCACTTTGAGGGGACCATTAAAACCATTTAAGATATGAAGGGATTATGTTATATGGATTTCAAAGGAGTTTGTGAACAATACCTATCTCTAGTCAAATTTTCCAACAATAATAGCATCCACTCGAGAATTCATATGGATCCTTATAAAGCCATTTATTGGAGGAAGTGTAGAACTATAACTAGTTGGGATGAAGCTGGAGAAACACAGATATTGGGACTTGAGATAACTGGGGAAATGATATATAAGTTTTTATCTATTTATCATCATATCATGGTATCATAGTTTCAATATTAATGTTATACTGACTACCTTCAATGAGAATTATAGTTCTATGTTAATGATAACATGTTCCTATGAATATCTCATTGGATGAAATTTATGGGATTTGGAATAAATCTAATGCTGAGACCATTATATATTGACCACATAGAAATTAATGATCATAACGCTATGGTTACCTATCCCATGGAACTTCCAACGAATCTCAATAAAGTTCAAAACGGGTTCCATGTATCTCTCATACATAACTACATATTTAATACTACACATGTACTAAACTCATAGGTCCTAACACTAAATCATGATCATTCCTATGGGGAACAACTAGTGGAGATTTTATGTCAAATAAGGAAAGTACTATGAAACAATACCACTCACCTAGTCAATGTTATTTTGTGAAACTATAAATTTATATAAGCTATGTAGGATCCTAAAGATGTGATGAGACAGAAGTATTTTTCAGTTTTTTGTATAAAAGTAATGAAATTAAAAAGGAAAATTTATTAAAAGTGGATAAAATGAAACACCATGATATTTTATGATACATTTAACTTTATATAATTTTAATTTCATTGATATCTTGTTTTACACGCAACACTGACTTTAAAAGAACTGCAATATTCTATAAAATTGTTATTATTTAATGTGATAGTTATTACCTATTTTTGGATTTGAGGGTAAGAATAGGACTATATAAATTATGAAAAATTATTTTTTTCATTTTTATAAAATTAAATAATTTTATTTTATTGGTTTGAGAATTAAAATAAAATCATTTAATGATAAAAAGAAATGTTTTTAGAAACAGATTTTAGGAGCACACAATATGTTTTTGTATTAATAAATTTAATTAATATTTATTGATGAATTATTTTAACTAAATATTATTAACATATTCAATAATTTTCTTTAACATTCATTAAAAAGTTTTTACATGAAAAATAATGAAGGTAGGATTAACATTTTGATTAAAAATGCATTTTTCTAAAAAATTGTTTCGTTGAATTTTACACACATTTTTTAAAATGATTTTATATAACATATATATATTGGATATTTTAAAATTTATTCCATATTTTGAATCACCATAATTAATATTAGGTTATATGTTCATCTTAATTTTTAGTCGTTATAGAAACACATACTTTTCATACATAGAGATTTCATCTTTTTATATGAATATTTATTGCATTACATAATGATCCATTATAGAATCATACAGGTCTAATTCGTTTAAAAACATATATACACAAATGAATAGTTTGCAAGTTTACTGAATCAACCCCCACTAGTTTTTTCATAACTATAGCCCTTCTTAGACATCATACATAATACCATTCTTCAAGACCTATAGAAAAGGAAACATACGAAAAGGGTGAGTTCAGATGGTAAGTAAGGGTAAATAAGGGTGATATCAAGGATCACTTGGGAATAACATAAGAATATGGGTATGAAAATATGATTATAACATTTTAAAATCATACCCTTCAAATAAAATATCATAATCTTGAGTCCTCGCATAATGCAATATTTTTCTTAAGACATTAATAATGATGTAATCAAAGATCATGTTCCATGATAGCATAACACAAACATAAGATTGTGGGAAAATAATAATATTTTAAATTTTTAACCTTGTATAAATAAAAAAGGCTCACTCATTATGTTAATGAAATGAAATCATAATGTCACATAAACTTATGGAAATTAAAATTGTTCCACATGTAATCTTATAAACCAGAATACTCAGTTGCTAAACAAAATTAGAAAGAACCGATTAGTAATTCCTATTATACAATAAATTGAGTTTTAATTAGAACTTTTATTAATAAAACAACTCATGAGTTTTGTAAAGAAAAAAATTTTTTTATTAATTCAATGTATTTGATGTAAAGCATTCATCTTGAATACTAAAGATAACTTATATAAATTTTCTCCAAAATATGATGACAGAATATTTGAATGTTATTCCAAATCTAGTCAAGAATATAGATTTTTGAATAAAAGTTCTTTTACTATTAATAAAATAGTGCATGTTATGTTTGATGAAACTGATCCATTTGTTTTCAAACAACCTCAACCAATATACTTATATGGTCTTTCAAAATCAGATTTTTATCCTATATTAGAAAGTTATTCTCATAAGGAAATTCTCCATGAATATTTTTTTCATGTTTCTACTTATAAATATATTCAAACTATTGATGAAGATCAAACTTTTGAAAACCCAAGAAGTCATTTGTTTCTTATGAATCATCCTATTAAAAGTATAATTGGTGATGTAGATCAACCAGGTAGTACTATAGGTTCTTTGAGAAGTGAAATTTAGAATCTAACATTCTAATCCCAATTGGAAACAAAGAATTCTGATGAGGATTTATGTGATGAGGGTTGGATTAAGGCTAAAAAATATGATCTCAATGATTTTGAAAGGATAAATTTTTGTACTTTAGTTCAACAACCTAAAGAATCATTTATGGGTATTTTAGAATAAATGTGAAAAAAATGGAATAATATTTAGATATAAAGAAATACTTGTTGCTAAGGGTTAAATCAATAATAGGGAATAGGAAATAAATATGCTTATGATCTGGTAGAAATACTTTAATTTATTTAGATACTTCTAGACTTTGAATTATTCATTAATTTCAAACTATTCCAAATGGATGTGAAATGTGCTTTTCTCACTATAAGAAAATTACTACTTAGTGATGGTTTTATAATTCACAATGGATTAAACCATTGCCACATGGTTCTGAAATGGTTTCAAAAAAACCCTATCTAAAGTTAGTTTTGGCATCCAATAGGTGGAGGTTCCTTCCATTTAGCATTGGTTTCTAGTAATCATCGTAGAATGTGTATTTAGCGGTAGTTTTTCTCATTTTAGTGGTGGTTTTACGGAAATAATATAATGAGGATATAACAGCGGTTGGAACTGTTGGAAAAGCCTAAATTTTTTAGACTGACAACCACTACTATATTTAAGAAAACCACCACTAGATTAATAATGCATCATATTTAGTAGTTTTTTTAACCACTGCAAATAACAAAATAATCCTTATTTAGCGGTGATTTTTAGCACCTCTAAGTGTTGATTTACATGGCTGCATATTACACATCCTAAAACTACCCTAAAAAACAAATGCACATACCCATACATTTCATCATTCAATTAAAAAACATTCAATTACACAAGCATACACTATAGGAAAACTATTTCACCATATTTCGATAGTCAAAAAATATTTCACTATTATAATAAACGTTAAGCAACCACCACACAAACCCATAAATTTCATCTTTCAATTGCACATATATAATTCAACCCAAACTAATAATGAACCAAAACAACCCAACACCCATGAATCTTAAATAGAAGAACATAGGTAACCAATGTGGATGTTAGGATAGAATCACCAAATATTAATAAATATAAATCACCATAATCCTATTATCAACAACGGAGGAGAGGGTAAGAATTATCCTCTGATAAGAAATTAGGTTTTCCCAAAAATTAGAGGGAATGATTGTCAACTAAATGTTTTTGGTTGAATATACTTCTTACAAACATGCTTAAATTACACAAAAAAATAGGCTTCATTAAACTGAAACAATAGAAAGGGGTACTAATTCATTAAAGGATAACAATTTAAAGGTTCCCATTAAAATATACAAAACCATTTTAACTATACAGGATAATTTCATCACAATTTTATAATAAAAGATGAACTTACAATAACCACAAAATAAAAATGAGGAAACATTGAACATCTTCACCCCCCCACGGGAGACAAAAACATTGCCAATGTGTTGTTTTATTCCTTCAAAAAAACATAACCAAAAACGTTTCCTCCAACAACTTATAAAAATGGAGATCCATGGAGAATAGGACTCACTCCTTGATCTCTTGATGAAGACCCCAAAAGAAAATAGAAATGTTCAATAGATCATGTGACAACACCTCTAGGGAAAAGGAAACCAACTCTTTGAAGTGTTCAACATAAGCCTTCACCATCTACTAACCAAGATATACACTCATGAGTGCTTCAATTTTTTTTTGTCTTCACCTCCTTAGGTATAAAACATCCGAAAAAGATAGAATTAAAAAGTTCCCACATCATCCCATCTTGCATCGTTGGCAGGGTAAACAACTTCCTTTTTTACAAACCTGAACCCATAGGTAGAAATAGAATAGCATGAAATCAAACAACATTGGGAGTTTCAAACACTATGAATACATGATTAACTTTATCAAGCCACTTCAATTCCTCTAACGAACATCTATTTCCATAGAATATGGGATGAAACCGAGGAGAAATGTAAATAGGGTGAGACCCAGTAGAAACTTTATAAACCTTTTTGGGTATCATATTCTGAATTAAAAAAATATTTATTTACAAATATATTTTTAACATTATTATTGTATATATAATCTTAAAAACATGAATTTTAAAAATGAGTGAAATTGAATTATTTGGAATGAGTACACTTTAAAAATATTTAAAAAATTGATAATGAATTACCTTATATTTTTAATAATATTTTTAGAGAGTTTCAGAGGAGGATTATCTTTATATGAAACAAAAACCCTTGAAAAATAAATAATATATTAAATTTTTTATTTTGGATTATGCGTATAAATAAAATTAATTTATTTTCAACCGGTTAAAAAATTAAAAATTTCATCAAAAAAATAAAGGCAATTAAAGTGGAATTATTTTAAAAGGACAATAATAAATATATATTTGCTTATGGTTAGAAGGATTAAATATTTATGATGAAAGATGAAGAACAAAGAACATACATTTAGAGACATATCAAGATGACTAGATTGAAGAAAATTTTAGGGAGGCTACTAATGACATGCTCAAATATACACACATTCCCCACATTCAGATCATTGTCTTCTACAAAAATCCTCTAACAAAGCCATGATTTTGAAAGCTCACGACGCATAAAGCAGTTTACTACCCAATTTCAATAATGATCTGAAGCCTAAATGTTGACTGGGTTACATCATTGCTTGAATAGTTTCATGGAGAAGTGGTATTGAATTTACAACAAACATGGAAATACAAGTAGAGGAACATAAACCCAATAGTGAAAGTTGGAGAGATAAGAAAAATCTATGTATAAGGGAATGAAGTAAACATGAAAGAATATAAATTATAAAGGGAACCATACCATCTAATATAGGTAGCTTGGCCTCATAGTAATGACACAGAATGGGTTTTCATATTGAAAAGATTTAACACACTCTATGGTTTTATTTTCATCAACTGTAGGTTCCATGAGATTGAGTGGAGTATTAGGGCTCAACAAATCTGGGTTCCTAGTTTTTTGGATGGGGACTTACTATAATTTTCTTCCATACCTTCTGAAAGAGGGTAGGGTATTTTTTCTCGACGCATCGAATATGGTGACGAAAAACGTGGAATATGCTTAAAATGTGATGATGTGGAAGTAACTATAGCTGATACAATATCAACTATAGCTACTTCCTCATCTTCACATATCAAGGCTATTGCATGTTTGTGGTCACCATGTTCGATGCCTAAGCAACAGAAGTATCCTACCCTCTTTTAGAAGGTAGGGAATAAAATTTTAGTAATTCCCCATCCAAAAAAACAACATAGGTTTGTTGAACCCTAATCTTCCACTCAAGGTTATGCTACCTGAATTTGACAGAAATGAAACCATGGAGTGTGTTAAATCATTTAAATCTAAAAAACCATTCTTCATCATTACTATCATTCCAAGCTACATATTCTAGTTGGTATGATTCCCTTAAAATTTCATATTCATTCTTGTTTACATTGTTTCTATGTTCATAGATTTTACTAACTCTCCCTCTCTCAATCTAGTGTTTATGTGCCTCTAATTGTATCTCTATGTTTCTAGCAACTTCCATAGCAATTCACCAAAATAATTTTCAACAAAATATGTAACCAGGTCAACATTTGGGATTCATATCATTCTAGAAATTGGGCAGTAAATTTCTTTATGCGTCAAGAATGTTAAAAAGCATGTCTTGGTTAGAGTATTTTTGTGTAATATAATGATCTAAAATTGGGGGATGTGTGTATATTTGATCAAGTCATTAGAAGTCTCCCTAAAAGTGTCTTCAAACTAACTATCTTCATATTTCTCTAAACTTATGTTTTTTTCTTAAATATTTATCATAAATATTTAATCCTTCCAACCATATGTATATATAAATTTAGTATTTTCCTTTTAAAATAATTCCACATCAAGATACTTTCTTTTTATTGATGAAAATTTTGATTTGATAATCCATGGAAAATAATTTAATTAAAACGCATAAGTATTACTAAGAAGTGAAAGTGATAAATCGAAGTGAAAAAAACACAACCTAAGTAGTTATAAGAAGAGTCCTATAAGAACTAAAAAATTCTATGTAAAAAAGGTAAATCAGTCATGGATAATGTTATGTAAAATAGAACAAAAGAAACCATACATTCATTAATTTAAAACAAACATCATTGGAGAAACACACTAGGGTCACTAATTCTAGCTGAACCTAGTATTTCTCTATCACCATAGTAGAGAGGTCAGTGAGGGATGTGTAGGGGAACCCGGATGATGGAAGGTGGTACCTAGATGATGGTAGGGGGTGGCACTCATTTTTAGGCATAAAATTATGGGTGATTCATACATAACATAACCCACACATAGAAAACTCGTGATACATTAAGCATTATCCTATTGATTGGGGGATATATAATCCTGGGGCCACTCCATTCATCATAATACATCATATATATCTCTCTCTGTGTGTGTGTGTTTCACTTGAATATAAAAAAAATCATAAATCCATCAAAAATAACAAAATGATAACTCGTGGAGATAAAAAGAGCATCAAATGATATAAAGTAAAATATTAGATAAATACACATCAGTCATGATTATGGATCATATAGTATTTAAAACATATTTAAATAGTTTAAATATTTTGTTCAATAATATCCCTAGTCATTAAAATATAAAAATTTCATTAAATTAATTATATTTCATAATATATAATGGTTATATCAAATAATATAAAAAATACATTAAAAAGAAATCTTGATAAGAACATTGATGAAACCAAAGAGATATTGTGAAAAGAGAAATCATTAAATTTTTTTGAATTGTTTATAAAAATATAAAATGACTCCCATTCAATAGTTATTTTCCAAAAGGGATTAAAGTATTTTAATTTAAAATTTTAACAATACAACTTCAAAATAATGGAATCTTAAAAATAAATATATAGTATATAGAATAATATTAGAGGATAAGGTAGGAAAATGTAAATCTTTCCTTTATAAACCCATTAAAAAATATAAATAATATTTTATATTTATAAATAAAATAGTTTATCATAACCAATGTTGTGTTTGAATGTGCACCAATGTTCATAAAGATGGGGCACGTAATTGTACCCGATGAGAAATAAAACCAAAAGATTGCCACACACTCCCCTGGGAATAGAATAGATCAGCTCACACTTCAATATATAAATTAAACTATAGGGAGAAAAAACATACTAATTTATTTAAATTAAATATAAAACCCATAAAAGAAATTATCCATTTAATTATCTTGAAATATCATTTCCACATTCCCAAACAAAAATAATAATTTCATGCATCAAAAAAGGAGAATTCCTAACTCATGATATGAATATCATCCTACGGGTCAATCTGTCACATACACATGAATCCAAGGTTCTGTTTTCTAGAACAGACCCATAATCAAACCCAAACATTATATAAAATCAAAAAATATATAATAAAAGGGTGAATTACCTCAAATTGGTGAGTCACAGTTCATCCATGTAGCGCCTCAAGGTGGAAATGAAGAAGGGGGAAATGGTGAGGGGCTTGGGATAGAGAGGGGATAGTGTTTAAAGGGATAGGGTTTGATGGGGTTGGGGCCGGTGGTGAGGGGCTAGGGATCGACAAGCTAGGGTTCGACGGGGTCGGTGGCCGACATTGAAGTGCTAGGGTTCGGCGGTGCGAGGGGTTCGACGTGTTTGGGAGCCAGCAGCGAGTGGATATGGTTTGATGGGGTAAGAGGTTTGACGAGGTTGGGGTCCGGTGGTGAGGGGATATAGTTTGATGGGGTGAGGGGTTCAACGGGGTCAGCGTACGGAAGTAAGGGGCTACAGTTCAACGGGGAGAGGGTTCAATGGGGTTAAGGGCTGACAGTTAAGGTCTATGTTTTTTAGGGTGAGGGTTTCGACGGGTTTGGGGTAGTGGTGAGGGGATAAAATTTGATTGGGAGAGGGGTTTCACAGGATATGGGCGAGGGGTTAGAAGAGGTGGGGGGTTTGTTGGGGTCGGAGGCCAGCAGCAAGGGGTTCAATGAGGTCAGGGTAAGAGGGGTGGGGGTATCAGGATTAATGGTGGGGAAGAATTTTCATTCATAAAAAAATATTTTAGCATCATTTTTTTTAAAAACCGTCACTTTATTTGAAAAAAAATAGAAGCAGTATAAACAAATGCCACTAATTACAGAATTTAGTGTAGTTTTATTAATAGATATGTTCAGGAGGAAGTGTATATAGAACCACAACCTGGTTTTAAAAATAAAAAACATCCAAAACATGTTTTTAAACTTACCAAGGCACTCTATAGAATTAAACAAGTCCCTAGACCTAGGTATAATAGGCTAACTAGTTTTTTTGTTACAATACAATTTTGTTAAGTGAGATGTAGATATAAATCATTTTATAAAATAATTTAACAAAAATATTTTTATTGTAAAAAAATATGTTGATGAAATGACATTTAATTCACCTCAAAAATAATTAATTGATTCCTTTGTAGATCTCAGGAAGTCATAGTTTGAAATTAGAATGATGGGTGAGTAAACATATTTTATAGGTATTAAAATATCACAAATACTAGAAGGTATTTTTATTTCTCAACATAAATATCTAAAATACTTACTTATTAAATATTTATATGAAAAAAACTAAAATTATTAGTACTCCAATTTGTACCTCCAATACTTTAGATCATGATGAGGCTGGTAAAATAGTTTATCAGAAAAATTTTAGTGGAATGATTGGTAGCTTACTTTAGTTAATAGCTATAATCCATATATAATGCTTTTAGTATTATTATGTTCTATATATCAATACAATAAAAAATAATCCCAGCTAGAAGATGTAAAAAAGAATCTTTTGTTATCATATGGTAATTATGGATTTAGGTTTTTTCTATTCTTCTTATAATGAATTTGAACTAAATTTGTTTTCAGATACTGACGTTGGTGGATGTAGAATAGATATAAAAATTACGTCTAGAACATTTCATTTTTAGGTGACTCTTTAGTTTATTTTTCATGTATGAAACAACACTCGGTATCACTTTCCATGTCTAAATCCAAATATGTGGTAACTAAATGTTGTTGTGCTCAGGTGTTGTGCATGCAACTCACAATCACATATTATGACATGAGTTTTACTAAAAAAAATACTTTGTGACAACACAACTACCATTTCCCTAAGTAAAAACCTAGAACATCACTCATGTTCTAAAAACATATTTATAGGACACCATTTCCTCTGGTATCACACATATAACAGATATATAATTTTACAACTCATCAGAATGCAAGAAAAAATTGATGATATTTTTACAAAACCCCTCAATTCTGACAAATTTTATTACATTAAACAGAATCTGGTAATTATCAATTTTGTTATTATTCATACCAAATTATTTTTATCAATATATTTAAAATAATGAACTACTTACAAAATGGGGATTACATATGTTTATGTTATCTAAAAACATATTGTTTTATAATTTTTTTAAATTTTTCTAATTTTTTTCCATAATGACTATTTTGTACCCAACAACTTTTAGGAAATTTTATTAATCAAATTGTTTTATAAAAATTCAAAAATAAATTTCCTTTTTTGGAAAATATTTTCATCAGAATCACTTTACAATATAAAATTATCATAAGGAGTTTGCATTATAAGATTATCATAATATTTTTTCATAATAAATTTATCATAATCAGTTTTTTTGTAAACTATCATAATCAATATTTGTTAAAAACCCATGAATAATTGGTTACTAATACTGATGAATTTATAATCCAAAAGGTACAC
Source organism: Viscum album (assembly GCA_963277665.1). Classification (NCBI taxonomy): domain Eukaryota; kingdom Viridiplantae; phylum Streptophyta; class Magnoliopsida; order Santalales; family Viscaceae; genus Viscum; species Viscum album. Next base: position 284,550,437 of record OY728167.1, read on the forward strand.
ATTTATTCTATTATGTTTTTTTACTAATCCATTACTTTAGTCTATAATTTTATGGATTACTTATTCTTTTAGTTTTATTTATTTATTTTGTTTTAAAAAAATAAATGTTTTTCTAATCGGAATGATTCTCACTCTGATAAAAGGTTTCAAAAACAATGAGAGTTCAAATAAACTTTTAAAACAATATTCTACTAAATTCCATTCATTAGATAAGTTAAGGATTTAATCTTAGTCATCGGACATTTCTGGAATATGAACTGACTTTTCTATGTGCCTATATAAGGGTGGGATAGCCCTTATACCACATTAGTTTCTGGATATTTCATCACTGAATCTTGACCCCTCTAAAATTCATCAGTCTAATTGTATTGGTATCCATCCAATATTTGTATAAAATTTCAATACGATGGTAACCAAGGAGGATTACACAAACAAAATTGTTTTTAGAGAACCACTTTTGGAGGGATCTTGGTTTGATAAGTATAATTATACTCCCAAAAAAATTATTTCTTTACAAATATAAGAAAGTGTATTTGTATAGAAACAATACATGGATTTTGATTTGTTTTATCCTTCAATTATCAAAGAGTTTTATGCTTCTGCTCAATTTTTTAAGAGAAGGGGATAAGGGTCTTGTATCTATTACTTTTTTGTGATGAAATATAAGATTTATTTTAAAATAGTACCTTTTTTTGTTCCTAATGCTGGACAGTCTTATCTACATTCACACAAATTACCAACGAAGCTTGGATATTTTGAGAAATCTATGGTAGAAGTGTATTTGTACCCATGTTTTGAGAATTTTATAAATGTTTCACATCTTTCACTTGAAAATGAAGTAGTATAATTATTGATGCATAAATAATTGATACCTTAGAAGGGTGATAGGGACAACCTTAAGGTATCTGATATTTTTTTTCTCTTTTATTGGTTAACAAAAAGAAATTTAACTTAGTCAAATATGCATTCATTATATTTGAATCTATTAAAAGTGCCTCAATAAATTCATCGATCATAATGTTTCCCTCCATAATCAATAAGTTACTTGTAAATATTTTTAAACATTTCAATGGTGATAAAAAAACATACCCGATGCGAGAAAAAATTTCTTTTATTTGTGAATATACTATTTAAATATGGAAATTTATTTGTCACTCAAAGGAAAATGAGTTTGATGAAGATTTTTATGGTGTTATATCAGAAAAAAAACCTTCTAATAAAGTAGAACATATAAATAAGAAAATAAAATTCGAATAATCCCTTCCAGAGAAGAAACAAAATAAAGAAAAGAGAATTCCAGATGATGAATTTGAAAAACTCATAGTACATATGGCTCAAAATAAACCAATAGATGTAGAGTTTGGTTTAGATAAGGTTGAAGTATTATCCTTGAAAATTTGTATTGATGGAGAATTTAAAAAATCAGAGAAGAAAAGAAAATAGAATAAGATATTATAATAAGAAAATATTTATAAATGTTTGTTAAAGAGTGTAAAGATAGCTTATGAGAATCTTGTTCTACCAGTTTCCCATACTGATAAAATCAATCCAAATTCCATACATACATTTGTTGAAAATTATTTTATTACATAAGTTTTCCCTCTTATTCCTGATAAAGGAAAAAAGATAGGTTTATTATAGAAAAATCGATAATTGAAAATGAATCGGTTTCTAAATAAAATGGAACGATATTTTTGAGAACAGTAATATAATTAGAGATCAAACATGAAGAAGTTGAACAATAATAAGAAAAAGAATAATTAAAAGTGAAATAAGTGGAAGAGGAGGTTGGAGAAAAATAAGAAGAAGAAAAAAATAGGAAGAAGTAGAATAATAAATATAATAATTATTAGAAAAATAAGAGAAATAAGAAGAAGATGACGAAAAAAAGACTGAAAGAGGGTGAAAAGAAAAGAAATATCCATATTTTTCATCATTTCCCTTACATAATAATTTTGATAATTATGTATACATAGTAGGGTATTAAGAAGAAAATTCATCATCATAATCAATGAAAAGTATTAAAAATAAGAAGAACAAACTTTTTCAAAGGAAGTTGTAGAGAATGATAAAAAATCACATATGAAAGTTTCTGAAAATATTGAGCCAAATAAAAATGTGGAACTTATAAAAGATTCATATGATAAGAAATTTTCTATGAAATGTAAGGATAATGTTGAGGATAAAACTAATGTCGAATCTTCCATACCAAAACCTCTCAAACCATCATTATGTTTATCAAAATAAAAAAAATGAAGCATAGAAATTTTTTGATAATATTTTTCAATATTTGAAGAGGTTAATTGATACAATTACTTATTTTCTTAAGGTAAAAGAAATATGTAAACTTATTCAGCATAGAAATAGTGAAAAATCAGATTCATTGAATATTTTAACTGAATATATTATCGGTATTGAAGAATAGTTGAAAAATATTCAAAAAAATTCAATGACTCATAAAAGAACATATAATAAAATGTTAAAGTGGTCCAATCAAGTGGATTGCGATATCATATAACATGAAGTTCAATTTATTGAAGTAATGAAACTTTTTTTAGAAATTAAAGATTCCTTTAATTGGTTATCTTCTAATGTATCTGATTTATTGATGTTTGTGGAAGAATTTCGAGATGAAAATTATGATTGGATAGAGGAAGTAAATGTCTTGAAAGAAAAGGTTCACCATTTGGAGTTGGAAAATATCCTGATTAGATCATGTGAAAATAAATTGATCCTTATTAAGGATGAGAATAAATTTATTTTTGAGGATGTTAAAAGGTTGCATACTGAAGTTGGAAATGAGTAGTAATGGAAGAAAATCTCATGAAGCTTGAGAAGGATTGTGAAGAGATCATGATGATGAAGTTTATTTCCATAAAATTGATGAATAAATAATGAACACATTTATTTTAAATTTTCTATGTATATTTTTAAAATATTTTAATGGTTGAAGAATATTAATATCTTTTCATCCAATACATTGGGTTTTAATGTCTTCCCATAATTTTGGATGTATGATCTTTCTATTATTTCTTAGATGATTAGTTAGCTCAAAAATAATTGGTTTTTATATTATTACTTTTCTGATATTTCGGGAAACAATGTTTACTTTCACATTATTTTTTACAATCATAATGGGGGAGATATCTTAATAAGTTATGATTTACGGTAATGGGAGGATATTTTTTTAAGGGGGGGTTTTTTAAATATTGGAGAAACTATTTTGAGGGGGGTATGCTTTAGTACCTTCCATTATATCATGAAGTAGTTATAAAATTAGGGGCATTACAAAAAACATCTTCAAGGTTATTAAAATAAAAAAAGGCTATAAGTTTTTAAGAGTTATTGTTTTTAATTTAAGTTTTTGGTTTCATGATTTATAAAAAGGGGGGATTTTTGAGTCATATGACTTTATTGTAACGTTTCTATTCCTTTAATTTTTGGAAATCACAAACACTCTTTTAAAACTATGTTTACTAACTTTTTATGTAAGAAGTGTTTCAATATTCTGTTTTTGAATCCATTAATTTCTAACTAATATAGAAATAATTCTAATGTATTATGAATATGAACTTATCATTTTTCAATATGATCCATGATACTAACAATGAATCCAATTAATTGAACTAAACTTCATTCTGATGAGTGGTTAAAATTTTATATTGTCTTTTGTACTGAAAAAATTCATGACCATCATGTTGATACTGGTACCGATACATTGGAATGGTCCTTATAGATTTTATTGTATTGAAAAAAATAATGAGTTCCATAAAACTATCCTAAGAACATAATTAGAATATTAATACTTGTTTCTATTATAGATAATACTGAATAGAATTGTAATTGTGCTAAAGAATGACATTGTCCATTTTGTTAAGATTATCTTTTAAGTGAATGTTTTCTAATGTAATTGCAAAAAATAACTCAAAATTATGACCATTGGAGTTTCATCTATAAATATTAGGTAATTTGAAGAGTTTTATGGTGATAAATTTCACAAATCAAGTCTTCTAAAGATTTGTTATCATGAATACTTCATTCATAGTATTTTTAATACTTTATAGTGTTTTTGTTCTAAGGAATATTTGTCATGGTTGATTCCTGAATAACATTTTAGTTTTTATTTTTTGTCCAATAATTGTAATGTTCAAGATATTACATGGATAGGAAGATGGTGAATCTGATCAATTAGATTGAGGGTTCTGGGGATTGGAGGAATGATGTCGTTTATCGTATCACATGCTTCTAGGGATAGGAAGACAAAGTGCCCAATCATCATATCAAGGGATTTCCTAGTAAGGAATGACAAACTTTACAGTACGTATAAACCTATGGATACCTTTTTTCATGTTTATTTACTACCTTTACTCTTAAGGTTAAGAGAGTGATTTATTTTATAAATTTGTATGGAATTTATAATAATAAAATCTTTTATATTGATCATTTTAAAAATTGTTTATTTTTTCTTTTCATATTACTTTTGAGAGTAATTTTTATATATAAATTTATATAAACTTGTTTTATTAGAATAACTAAGATTACGATACACATAATGAGATATAATCATACAATTTTTGAGTCTGATTCTAATAATATATTAATTAGATAGTATTAAGTCTGGTCACTTTACTCAATTAGGATTTGTGTTTTTTATTAGTTTAATTTTTAAAATATAAATAACACCCCCACTTGTAATTCATCATAAACTATTATGATCCAACAAAATATTCAAAAGACACTAAACAATTATAGTCCTCATTCATGTGTTTGTGTATGTAATGAATATTTATTAAAAATGATATAATGTTTATGTATGATAATCCCTGGTCTCTATAGTTGCTATCATAGGATATTTTTATTTAAACATTGGAAAATAGGATGAGAAAACATTAGTGAGATCCCCTAAATAAATTTTTAAGGATAATTATAAGGATAATTAGATGTATAGAAAATGTCTTCTAATTTTGTTAAAGAACATAGATAGTGTTTCCTAAGAAATTATATTACTATCTAGGTACTATAAGTGGATGTGTCCCTAGAATAGAGGTACCTAGGTGTAATACCTTCAAAAAGTTATATTTAAGTAGACGTGATCATCAACTAGTGTATAAAAATGGTCTTTACTACACGCCTGGTTTGAAAGCCCCATGGGATACACCTTAGAAACTCACAAACTATTTATGAACCATCATGATGGATTTAAATAGATGATGACCATGAACGACCTAGTATAAAACTTTGGAGTCATAGATTATATATTTTTCCACAATTTAGACGTCTTATAAGTTATTTTTCATGGTTATTTAGGTCCTCATCATGATTATGGTTTCTTACACTATGCTTTTTTTTATTCGATGGTTGGAACCTGAAGGAACCATGTAAATGTTGAGTATGATGGAAAATGAAATGATTTTCCTGTTTAGAATCAAAAAATTGTGGTGTATGGAATGTAAAAACTCATTAATATTCTCACAAAACTTTCTCAATCTATGAATGTAACATCCCTATCCTGGAATCCACTAAACGGTGCCTCAGGCAGAGTCACCACATGACCTCAAGCGCACCTCCCCGTATGCTAGAGGTTTCCGACTAGCTGCGAGGGTATAGATTAGTTATAAGGATAGACTATACCCTCTTTACTATAGTAATCCATTGTAGATAACAAGCATAAATAGTGGAAACAAGTTTAATAACCAATAAAAATTATTAACTAACTTCTCCCAAAACTCGGTATAAGCCACAACCAAATATAAACAAGGTATGTTGTGATGAATATTTCTAATGTAAAGAAAACCCAAAATAAAGAAAAAGAGAAGAATCCCAAAAATGGACCTAACTCCATGTTCGTAACCTCATCCATGCATGTCCCATACCCAACTCAACACCCTAGCATAGTGTATTTTCCCTTTTCTTGACCTGCAAGCATGAAATCAACATGGGTACCCAATAGCATCCCCAGCAGGGTGTGATTACAAGTCAATAAGACACCACTAGTGGTGTATAAAAAATATCGAGTAAATAGATTTCATATTCATGATTGAAAGTAATTACATGTAAATAAAAGACAATTTTAGGGCCACTAGTACTATGGTTTCCTCTATGTTGGTCCACCATTAAATTCAGATACAATGCTTATAACATCTTATTACTTAATTCACACTTTTTAAATGTTCAATTGATTATTCATGTTCAATAATTGAAAGGAATATGGGAATAAGTCATGTAATATCTCACCAGGTAAACACATCACAACAACCACATTATCCTCACCTCAAAGCCTTAGTCCAGGTTGAATGAAACCATTAGGGGAATGGAACTTTTTCAGCTTCCCTAACCTATGCATTGAGGGATGGAGTTTAGATCCCTGGTCTAACTTGACCCATGGGTGTAGACCCTCATGTCAAAACCCCGCTCTACCAAGCCATGTTCACATTCTTATTTATTCATTCACACACATAACCACATTACACCCAAACATAGCCAATATCATTAGCAATATTACAATAATAACAACTCAAATGGGAATCAATATTATGACACAATCCATTAACACATTTATTATTCAAAACAGAAAAAAATTAGCCTAATTCCCATTTCACATTCCTAACACTCTAATCACATTCAATCATTCCCATGTATTATAAAATTCATGTGGAAAACACAATTCCTTTGGTACATTCACATCTTCTCCCATATGGCTCATTTCTCATGTGAAACCAAATAACCTGTTAACCATTATCCATGTCTAGACACAACAATAGATAATGTTTTCTTAATCATTGTATTAAAAAACTTATGCATTCATATTGGGGTCTACATAATCACAAGTCAATTTCACACTTTACATTTCTGTTAACCAAATTTGGGATGATCGGCAAACCCCATTGGTGGCCCTAAATTGGAAAGTTATCCCCCATGTTTCCCACAGGGATCATGAGAGGTTAAAATGGTTATTTTGAAACCCATCATATCACATATTTCAAATAACACTAACATGTTGAGGGAACAAGAACATAACCCCACATGCACAAATCTATGTAAAAACCATGCGATATAGCCTATAGACCGCCTAACATAAATTCATTGAAAAACTCCCTCCTAATCAATGCCTTCGATCTTGATTCAACCACCCTTTTAAGCCTCAACCTAGTTCTCATCGAAAAGGAAGGTTTTTCAAGCATCATGTAGAGATAAGAGAATGATGTGAACCCTAAACCAAAAAAAATAAATGAGAGAGGGATTAGACTTACTTATAGCTTCACTCTACAACTGACAGAACTCCAAATGAACTAGATAAGAAGGAGAATCACCCTTGTAAGCCCCTGTAAGTTCTTGTTCATCACTAGGGTTCAAAGGAGGAGATTAGGGTGAAAATCAGGTGAGCGTTTAAAATCCCATAATCGTATTTTGTAATTTTTCCAAACATTACTGGGGTGCACGGTTTACCCACACAGTTTGGAAAACCATGCCCAAACCATGTGCTAGACAATATCTAAGGAAAAATGGGTTTCATGGTTACCTGGGAAGGATGAAAAGTTTTCTTAACCATGCACCTATAATGAATTAAGCCTCTGCCTAGGGCTATACGATTACCTAGGAATTCCACAGTGTTTTCATAATCAGGCGCTAACCATGCGCCTTGCATAGATTGTACCTATTTTCCCTTTTCTATTATATTAAACCCTTGGAATTCCCCCAATACCCCCACATACTTTTGGGAACTATTTAATTAACCTAAAACAATATATTGAAACAACATATTTAAATATGTATATACCTCCAGAAATTTTGGGATCTAACAACCTCCCCACCTTATGGCGGCTTTCCCTCGATCCAGTCTTCCTAATCACTATCGAGTTTCCAAAGAAATGATATTGGGCCATCGGGACGGAATATCTGATTCTCTCTCCCAAGTCTCTTTCTGAACCTTCCCATGCCGCCATAAAACTCAAACTAAGGGCACAGTCTTGCCCTGAAATATTTTCTCATTACGGTCCAAAATACCAAACAGATGCTCCTCAAAGGACTCATCAGCCTCAAGATCAACTTCTTCAACATTTATCATCTGAGATAGATTAAGGTGATATTTACAGAGTTTTGTTACATGAAAAACACTGTGCATTCCACTATCAAACTGTCCCATATAACTGGGTTCCAACTTTCCCTATTTCTAAATTCTATGGTGACCCACCCTTGGACACACCTGAAGAAACACATTATCACCCACCACAAACTCATGTTGTCTATGATGCTGATCCTCAATTGACTTATACCAACTCTAAGCCATCATCATTCATTTATGAATCAATAAAACCTTCTCTGAAATATCATTTTTGAGACTCGGTCCGAATAGCTTAGATTCCCTGGCTTCTAACCAACACATTGGATATCTACATAGCCGACCATAAAGTGATTCAAAAGGCACCATCTGAATCGTTGCTGGAAAAAAAATTTATAGGAAAACTCTATAACTGACAAGTGTTTTTCTGATGAACCACTAAAATATAGAACAAAAGATCTCAACAATTCTTATAATACCTAAATCAGATGCTCTAACTACCCATCCATCTGTGGGTGAGAATCTGTACTCAAAAACACCTTGGTACCAAGATCCATCTATATTCTTAGCTATAAACATGAGGTAAAATGCACATCATGATATGAAACTATAGTTATCATCACACCATACAATCACACTATCTCTCAAACATATAACTAACCCAACTAATCACTTGTGTAAGTCTCTTGGATCATTAAGAAATGGGACACCTTAGTCAATCAATCCATAACTACCCAAACTGCATCATTCTTATAAGGCATCCTTGGAAAATGTACTAATAATTCCATCATTACATCATTCCACTTCAACTTCGGGATGAGAATTGACTATAATAGACCACCTGGGTGCTAATTCTTGGCCTTCACATGTTGATAGGTGAGGCACGGTTCCATGAAACCCACAACTTCCTTCTTCATTCCTAGCCACAAATACTACCTACAATGATGATGATATATCTTAGTCAAACTGGGATCCACTACCCACCTAGATGTGTGCAACTTATGCAATAACTCTTCCCACATACACACTAGTACAACCACATGGCCACCAACATTAACAATTCCATCATTCATGATAGCCTAACTAGAAGGTGACTCCCCACCTTTATGATTTTCTTTCATAGCCAAACACTCTGGATCCACCAGTTGAATCTCCTTGATCTAGATCAAAACATGGACACAACTACTGTAGACATGAGTGTTATTTTCAAGTTACCATCCTGTACTTCCAGGTGAATCTCAGCAAACAAGGCCATCATTCTGCACTCGGATTACGATTCCCGAACTACCTGATTCTAAGTCTTTCAGATCAGATCATCTACCACACTATTCCCTTTCCATGGTGTGCAAAATATCCTGAAATTGAAGGATTTTAGGTACTCAACCCACCTTAATTTTGGAATATTTAAATCATTATTATGAAAAATTTACTTAAGACTATTATGGTCAGTAAAAACTATTAATTGTTCTCCAAACAACTAATTCCTCAAACACATAAAGACATAAACCAAAGTAGCTATATCAAGGTCATGAGTAGGGTAATTTCATTCATGGGGACTCAATTTTCTTGACCCATAAGCTACAACCCAATTATCTTGCATCAACACTGCTCCAATTCCAATGCCAGATGCATCATAGAGCAAGGGGTACCCTTTAACAGGTTTGGGTAAAATAAAAATCAGTGTAGTAGTCAACCTCATCTTCAACTCTATAAAAGAATTCATGCATGCCTCCGACCACTCAAACATAATCCCCTTCATGGTTAAGCCTGATAGTGGCACTTCCAAAAGAGATAAATCCTTAATAAACCTTAATTAATAAACTAACAATCCTAGAAAACTACAAACATCATAAACATTTTTGGGCTGATCGAAAGACACCATAGGTTTCACCTTCTTGGGATCCACCAACACACCTAACTTTGAAATTATGTGTCCCAAGAAGATCACTTTATCAATCCAGAAATAACATTTTGATATCTTGGTGGAAATACTATTCTCTCTTAGTGTACTCAGGACGATGTCAAGATGTTTAACATAATTTTCAAGAGTTAGGGAGTACACCAAGATGTCATCAAAGAAGATGAATATGAAATGATCTATATGTGGGTGAAATATATGATTCATTAAAACCATGAACACATTCAGTGCATTTTTCAATCTGAATGGAATCACCAAAAACTCATACAACCCATGCATGATCTGGATAGTTATTTGTGGTGCGTCAGAAGGTGTCACCCAAAGATAGTAATATCCTGATCTTAAATAAATCATAGAAAACACTAAAGCACCTCTCAGGTATTCAAACTTGCCATAAATCCTAGGAAGTGAGTATCGGTTCTTAATTGTAATCTAATTAAACTTTTTATAATTATTACATAGCCTCAACGATCCATCTACCTTCTTGGAAAATAGTACGGGAGATCCCCAAGGTGATGTACTAGGACAGATAAATCCTTTACACCCCAACATCTATAGCTTAACCTTAAGTCCATGAAGTTCTTTCAGTTCCATTCGATATGGAAGAATGGAAACTAGCTCCACCCCTGATAGTAATTCAATAGTAAACTCAAAGTCTCTCGCAGGTGGTAGCCCCAATAAATCCGTAGAAAACACATACTGAAATTGATCCACAATGAGGTAAACTATTTTCTACTCTATTCCCCCATAGTCTAGAACAATATAGGGTAATTGGACTCTAATTTCCCCCAAATACTAGTAAACTGGACCTATTCAGCTCGCCTAAAATCCCACTCAACGTGAAGGACATAAGTATCTCCATGGAGTGATGTGAATGTTTCCCGATGACAGTAAAAATCGATGTGGGACTAGTATGACACTAGCAAATCCATGCCTAGAATCAGTTCAAAAGAATACATTTAAATAACAAACATATCCTATTGGAAAAAATACCTACCATGTCCAAATAGAAACCCTTACATTATCTGATATCCTTAAATTGCACCCCTAATGGGGTAACATCGACATAACCCCACACACCCATTCTACAGCTAGGCCCAACACCACTAAGAAATGGGAAAATATAAAATAGCGTGTGGAACCTATTTCAAAAAGATCATTAGTGAGTGTGGAAGCTAAAAAATATTACTACAAATGGTAGAAGTTCTACCCTCACCCCCTCCTAGGGTATGCTAAATTGTGTGAAGATGACCTACCCCTCTACCATGCACCCCAAACTAAGTACCCTACACTATACTGCCTTGCGGGTGTGGATATCCTTGTCCCAGAGTTCCACATCCACCAACCCTACCAGTACGACCCATAGAGCACCAACTTCTTTCCTGATATTTGGTAACTGGACCCCTACCTGCAATCAACATCTACATCAGAACTCAATATTTTCCCAACTATCACTTCTTGTAGAACCTCTTCACATGGCTCAGTCATCCGCACACTCACCACTTTACTGGTGTTCAGGGACACTAGCCTTGCATGTTCCTTGGCCTACCACATTGATAATAAAACACCTACTCACCACCCAGAGAGGCTATCACCCCATTATGACTACATTTTGCACTTCTTCCTAATGAATATTTTCAAAACGGTGCTTCCTTCTCTCAGAAGTTTCACTGCTTGTCCACCCAGATGGCACTACAATGTCACTACCTGAATATCCCTTCAGGTTCCCTTCTGAGATAAGGGCTTGATCTACTGACTCAGAAAAGCCTTTTCAAATGGAATATGTTCACCTGGGACCTAATCTCATGTCTAATCCCATCCTAAAAAACGTTTCTCCATAGATGCCTCGTCTCCTGCCAATGTCAAAACAAAGCGGCGCAGATCAGTGAAACAAATGGCATAATCCATCACTGACATTTCCCCTTGGGTCAAAATCATAAAATATACATACTTCTCCTACCTTAAGGTTTTTTGATAGAATTTTTCAGGGAACTTATAATGGAAATCCTTCTACGCCATCCCTCTAGTTTTCTCCATTTGAACCATGATGTCCCGCCAACACTTTTTGTGGCCTCTCAACATATAAGCAACTAACATGACTCACTTCTCAAGGGGATTCACCAGATGATCAATAATTTTATGGATAGAATCTACCCAAAACTCTTTCTTCCTCTATCCCACCCACTCTGGTGAAGGTCAGAGGGTGATGCAGTTGGAATTCCCTGGTCAGCTCAAACATGCTTGGTGCAACCCACACTAAGTAACATTCCATCATCTGCATAAAATAAGTAATGTTCACATGGAACTGCTCTTATCTATTTTCCTGAATCCCCACATTTTCTTTCTCCACTACCAGAAGAGTGTTCTTAGAAAAATCCTCTTATCACATAATCATCACACATCTCCATGATGGAATTTCTCTATAATTACAAACATGATCTTTAAAACAATGACCATTAATATTTCACAAAATATGATGGAAGGCTCATCACTATCCATAAAAAAAATTCTCATACACCACTGAAATGGACCTTATTATACCCAAAACACTACCCTAGACCATATCTACCCAAGAATATGGTTAACACAGGGTAACTAACTCAGACAGTTATAAGCCTTCCATTTTACACCATTTAAAAAATATTCTCATATCACAATTATCTTCAATAAAATTCTAATTCACTTACCACCCATTATCATGAATAATTCCTTGATTATTATTTAACATTTTTATTCAATTTTATCATTTATATCATTTCATTAGACACCATTTTCATAACCTTCAACAAAATCCAATGCATCCTACCCCTTTATGTCCCACACACACATCTCGCTTGTGTGTGTGCCTACCATGATGCATGTCACTAATATAATTTGGTTCCTAGATTAATTCATGAATAAACAACATCATTTCATTTTGGCCACCAGATGAATATCATAAAACTGTCACATTGTACAACCTGTGCATCACCCAATGCTGAAATATCATCAAATGTAAACACACACAACAAGAACACAAATTCCCACCCTAGGTGGCTTGGGTTTTCCCTCATACTTGGGTTAGCTACTATCCAAAACATGCTCATTTGTAAGGTCCAATATTGTCCAAATCTCTCATATACCATTCCCAAAATGTAATAAAGAGAAAATAAATCCTTGGATACCACTTTGTAATGTCCCCATCATGAAATCCACTAAACGGTGCCCCAGGCCAAGCTGACACATCACCACCAGTGTGCCTCCCTATATGCCAGAGGTTTCTAATAAGCAAGTAGGGGTCAAGATTAGTCCTGTGGGGTTACTATACCCTCTTTACCTTAGTATTCCATAATATATTACAAGTATAAATAGCTAAAAAAGTGCAATAACCAATAATCATGTATAACTAACTTCTACCAAAACTGGGTATAACACACAAAAAAAGATAAACATGGCATGTCATGTTGAACACCGCTAAAGTTAACAAAACCCAAATTAATGAAAAATATCAGAATATCCAAAAGGTACCTAACTCCATGTCTGGAACCTCATCCATGCATGTCCCATTCCAAACTCAACCCCCTAGTATAAGGCCTTTTCCCTTGTCCTGATCTGAAAGCTTGAAGTCTGCTTGGCTACCCAACAACGGCCCGAGAAGGGTGTGAGTACCACTCAGTAGGCCATCAAAAATGATTTATACAAAATATCCAGTAAAATTATAGTGTATTCAAGTATGAAAGGAATGATAAGAATATAAAAGACAATTTGAGTGTCGCTAGTAATAAGGTTTCCTATAAGTTGGCACACCATTAAAAACAGATTCAATGCTTATAACACCATACTTATTAATTCACCATTTTTATGTGTTCAATAGATAAGTCAAGTTCAATAATCATAAGTCATATGGGAATAAATAATGTCCTATATCACTAGGTAAACAAATCATAAAAACCACATTATCCTCATCTATGAGCCTCAGTTCATGTGGAATGAAACAGTTAGGGGAGTAGAACTAAGTTCCCTTCCCTAACTCATGCATTAAGGGGAAGAGTTTATAGCCTCTGCCCAACTCGAACAATGGGAATAGACCCTCATGTCAATACCACACTTTACCAAGAAATTTTACATGCTTATTTATTCAGTCGTAGATATAACCACATTACAACCAAACATAGCAAATATCATTAGTAATATTTCAATAATAAAAACTCAAATGGGAATAAATATTATGCCACAATCCATTAACAAATTTATCATTCATATCACATATCCATTTATCACAATTAACATTTCACATGCCTGAAACATTAATCATATTCAATAATTCCCATGTATTAACCCACTTATACATTTCAAGTGAAAGCATAATTCCTTTGGTACATTCCAATTTTCTCCCATTGAGAACATTTGTCATGTTAAACCAAACAAAATCTTAACCATTATCCACATCTACACACAACTACTCATAATCCTTTCTTAATCATTTTATTTACCAACTGACGCATTCAACATGGTCTCTACTTAATCCCAAGTCCATTTCACACTTTTCATTTTTGTTAACCACATTCGGGAGGCTCGGGGCACCCCATGGGTGGACCTAAATTGTTCAAGTCACCCCCCATGCATCCCATAGGGATTGTGAGGGGTTAAAATTGTTATTTAGATACCCATTATATCACATCTTGTAAAAAACACCAAAAACACATCAAGGAGGTGATAAGAACATAACCCCACATGTGAAAATCAATGTATAAACCAAGGGATAACACTTATAGAACACCTATCCCAAATTTTTTGACAAAAGCTCTCTCAATCAAAGGCTTAGATCATGATTCTATAAAACTTTTAAAACTAAGACTAGATATCACCAGAAAAGATGGGTTTTTGAGCTTTAGATGGAGATAAGAGAAGGATTCAGACCCTGAACCTAAAAAATAAGAGAGAGAGGGATTAGACATACCTGGAGCATTAATCTATAACCAACATCCCTCTAAATGACCTAGAGATGAAGGATAATCATCCATGGAATCCCTTGGACGATCTTGTTTTTTACTGTGGTTAAAAGGAGGAAATGAAGGCTGAAAATGGGGTGATGTTTTAAAATCATTTAATGGGATTTTTTTAAATATTACAATCTTTATAGGGGTGCACGGTTTCTCCACACGGTTTGATAACCTGTGTGCAACCCATGTGCTAGCCACTGTCAAAGGGAAACTAGGTCACAGAGTTACCAAGGTAGGCCATATGATTTTCTTAACCATGCATGAACCATGAGGTAAACCTATGTCCAAGTCTACATAGTTACATATAAATTCCACATGGTTTTTTAACGGTTCATCAATCATGAACCTTGCTCAGATTGTCCTGGTGTTCCATTTACTCATGTCTCAAACCCTTGGAACACCCCCTAAGACCCCACATACTTCCAGGAACCATATTATTAACCAAAAATAGGAGATTGAAACCAAAATATAAACAAGTATATACCTTCATGAAGTCTGAGATCTTACAATGGATCATGCTGTACTTACAAACAAATAAAGGATGAAACAACATTCTATTGAGTTCTTCATGAGGCATTGTCCATCTTCTATCAGTGGGTATTCTGTTCAACTAGTTTCTGAATAATGGATCAGCACCACTAGAAATATATTTTCCCTTAAACAGTGTTTAGAACTTTAAAAAATCATTTTGGATATCTACCTTTTTAAAGGTGATGTCGATCACTGATGGAATCTTATCAAGAATATGAGGCAATAGGATGAAATTCGCTCCATGTATTCTGATGAGTTCGACAAATTATTTTTCAATAATAACATTTTTATTATTCTTCCAATGAGGTTAGAGAAGTAGTTCCTTGAGCTAAAGAAAAAGGATTATGAATCTGTTAGTTCCTATGAGAAAAATTTTACAATAACTGTGATGTATACTTTTGGTTATATCATCCAACCTAAAAGTAAGGTTGATCAATTATTTAGTGGATTAAATGAAACTATCTAAAGGGTATCTTCCATTAGATACTACATTATCAATGGATATGTTTTTTGATGTTCTATCATGGATGAAATGGAGGTTGGAGGATAATAAGAGAAATATGGAATTCTAATGAAAATATAAGAACCATGGAGAGAAGAGGATAAGCTTTCGTATATGCATACAGGGTTGGAAGAATCATGGTTGAAATTTTCTTAAGGGGAAAACAAAATGTTTTATGTGTATTATATGTCCATAACGATTAGAAGAAGTTGTATAATGAGACGAATAATGAGAAAGCTCCATATATTTCACCATCCACACTCTAGTGTTTCAAAATTAAAGGAGTATGGTCATTATTCTAAACATTTCCCAAATAAAAATTTAACAATGATGACCAATGTAAGAAACCACTTAATCTTAGAGAAATAGTTAAATCTAATGTGATAGTTATTTCTGATGAGGGGTGTGGTAACGACATGATGAAAGGTACTCTTACCATCCACAACAGAACTACTAATTTATTTTTTGACTATGTATCTAACCATTCTTCCATATCTTAATAATTTTATAAGGTTATCAAGATTCTTCTGAAATCTTTATATGTAGAATTAGTGGTAAACCCCCTAATGGTATAATGGTCTAATCCCAAGTCAATGATTCCTCTCTGGTTGACATGGGTGGGAATGTGATTCCTATAAATATTGTCATTCATCCCATAATTGAATTTTATGTTATCTTAGGAATTGATTTACATTCTATACATAAATTCCACATCAATTTTATAGGAAGGGAACTCGTGTTTGATATTCCAAACTTACCTATGATCTTCTATCAATGCGAAGATAAGTAGTAATTTCTAATGGAGATTAAATCCTTTTTTATGTGTCTTGATTTCCATTAAAATTTGGTGTTTATATTAGACAGTTGGGGAGAAAATTGACATCAATGATATGCATATTTGATAGGAATTTGTTTAAGAATTTCTAGAATAGTTTCATATCCCTCCACCAATACATGAGGTTGATTTCTAAATAAAAATCATTCATAGTTCCACACCACTTTTAAAGGGTCACAATATAATTAACCCAATTGAGTTGCATGAATTGAAGAAGAAAATTTGGGAAAACATTGACAAAGGATTAAATCATCCAATTTTAACACCTTGGGGTGAACCTATTATTATTATTAAAAATAAATATTGATATATGAAACTGTACAATGAACATTGATAGCTGAACAAGATCATGATAAAGAAAAATTATCTTCTTCCCCATATTGATGAATTTTATGATCAACTGCATGGAGCTCAATAGTTTTCCAAGATTGGTCTTTATTATGGATGTCATAAATTGAGGGTCACGAAGGGGGATATACAAAAGTCATCATTCCATAAAAGGAATGGAAACTATGAATATATATTGATTTCATTCAGTATTACTAATTCCCTCATTATCATCATGGATGTAATGAATAGAGTCTTTAGAGGTTTCATTGATCAGTTTATGGTAGTCTTTATAAGAAATATTCGTATCTACTAAATGAAAAAGGAATATCATGATGATTACTTGATGATTGTACTAAAGACCCTAATAAAGGATAAATTATATTAGAATTTTAAAAAGTGTGAATTTTGAATAAAAGGGTTTCATTTTTAGGTTATATAATCTGGAGAGTGGGTATATTGGCAGATCCATCAAAGAAGGAGTCTATTGAATATTGGCCTAAACCAACCATGGTGAATGATATCTATAGTTTTATTGGTTTTCCTAGATATTATCGATGGTTTGTGGAGAAAGTTTTGTGACTATCTAATCCCCTAACCAATTTAAATCGAATGGTATCCATGTTCTTATGGACTTATGAATGTGAGTAAAACATTTCAAGGGTCTGAACAGAAGATTAGTCAGCACACTTGTGCTTACATTACCTTGAAATATAAAAAGGTTTATAATATATAGTGATTCATTTTCAAAGGGATTTGGATGTTTTCTTATGAATAGTTACATGGTTATATCATATTCCTTATGAAAATTCAAGATTCATGAGAAAAATTTTCCAACTCGTGATTTGGAGTTAACTGAAGTAATTTTTTCATTAAAGATATGGAGGCATTATCTGTATTGATAAACTCATGATATGTATGTACTGTTCATAAAAGTTTAAGTATATATTCACACATAATTAGTTTAATATGTTCCAAAAAACATGGTTAGATATTTTTAGATATTTTGTCTTATTAATGCATTTCCACAATTAAAAAGTGAATAAGGTGGTCTATGCTTTGATCCTAAAGGATCATACTTTCTTATGCACGATAAGGATTACAAAAGATAAAATATTTATGTATTTGAAAATTATTATTCGAAAATCCTAAGGGAAGGGTATAAATATTGTCTTTATTAATTAAATGTTCAACCATCTATCAATGTGAAGATTAAAAAGGCACAAAAGGAAGATATAGATATGAAAAAGAAGGCTATAAATATTTCCACATTTAACCGTGACCGTGATGGAATGATAAGTTTTAGAAACTATATATGTGTTTCATCCATACAATATTTGAAGAATTATTTATTAGATTAATCTCATATTTCTTAATTATTAATGAATATGAGAACTACAAAGATGTATATATATTTCAAAGAGTAATTTTGGTGGGATGGAAACAAGAGAAATATTATAGAGTTTGTATCTTAGTGCTTGGTATCTTAGTAAGTCAAGGATAAAAGGAAAAATTCTAATGGGATATTACATCCATTATAAACACTAGAATGGAGATAGGAAAACAACCCCAGTGATTTTTTTTCATCGGAATCACCAAAACTTCTAAAGGTTATAATGTTATATGGGTTTTAGTCGATCTCTTTACTAATTTGGAATACTTCACCTCTATTAGAGAAGAATTATCTCTATATAAACTTTCCCAAATATACATTAAGTAAGTGGTGAGGTTATATGGACTACCACATTCCATTATTTCTATTAGGGATAATAGGTTTACCTAAATGTTGTGGAAATGTCGTCAGCAAGATCTTGAGACAGAGTTTATTTTCAGCAATGTGTATCGCCCTCAGAAAAATAGTCAGTCTTAGAGAACAATTCAAACACTAGTGGATATATTGAGATCTTTTTCTTTTGTTTTCAATGTTGGTTGGTATCAAAAACTTTATCTAGATGAGTTATCTTACAACAATAAATTTCACTCAAAAATTTAGATGGCTCCTTATAAATCCCTCTATGGAAAAAATGTAGATCTCCAATGTGATAGAATGAAGTTGGTGAAAGAATTAAATTCGGGCCTAAGATAGCTGAAGAAATGGAATAGAAGGTTATATTCATTCAGCAGCACATCACGACTGATTAGAGTTTGCATAAAAGGTATTCTGACAATCACTGATGTGATCTAGAATTTGATGTTTATTACAAGGTGTTTCTAAGAATCTCTCCATGTAAGAAGTTTGGAAGATTCAGGAGTAAAGGGAAACTACACCCTAGGTATATCAGTCATTTTGAAAATATTTATCATATCAGGATGGTATCTTATCACTTAGTGATTCCACAAAACATCTCTCAAGTCCAGGATGTGTTCTTTGTATCTCTTCCGAGGAAGTAAATATATAACCCTTCACATGTACTGAACTCAGATGTCATACCACTATCGCAACATCATTCTTATGAGGAACAACTGATTGATATAATTGATCATAAAAAGCAATTTCTAAAAAACAAGTACACTCACCTAGTCAATGTTCTGTGGTGAAACCACCAATTTTCAAAATCTACATGGTAACCTATGAAAATGATGAGGTATAAATATCCCCATTTTATTGTATCGGTGTAATGAATTTTAAGGATGAAATTCATATAAAGTGGGATATAATGTAACTCTCTGAATTTTTATAAATATGTTTTTGACACAATTTCATTAATATATTGAATTTCATGAAACACCATGTTAATAATGAAATATTCTCAATAAAAATTTACGCTTTCTCTATATGGAACATTGGGTTTTCTTTAATTACACACAACATTGATTTTTACCAATACCATGATATATTATTCATATATTTATTTAAATGAGATTGTTATAACCTATCCAATAAACATATAGATATGAATAGTAATAACAATATTTAAAATATTATTTATAATGGTTTTATATAAAGGATTCATATTAATTAAACAAGTACTTGATTTTTGGTGAAGTATTTATATGTTTTGAAAATACTATTTTCTCAAAAAATGATTTTTTTTATGAACATTTAAAAAACATATCACACTTTTAGAAAAAAAAAATTAATTTTTAAATCATCCTGGAAAAATTATGTTAGCGTGATTTTTGTGGATTTTTATGAAAAGTTTCATTTTTTGATGAATAGTGAGAAATATTAAATTTTAATTAAAAACTCTATTTTCATTTAATTTACTTATAATGTTAAATAATATTTAAAATAGTTCTGAAATTATAATCAGTCCAATTATTCATTCATTAATACGATTTATGTCATTATAACCAATTTCATATTGAATTTTGATATAAAAACATTATAAACCTTTTACAAATTTCTCTTTAAAACCCTTATTTATTGTCACGTCTATGGGTTTAATTATAAAATTAAATTACTTAAATTATTTAACTAGAATTTAGAAAAATTAATTCTATATATGTAATCAGAATAATTTACATTATCTAATAAGTTAAACTTATTTTTTGACCAAAATGAATAGTAAAAAAGTAAAACTTATTTATCGTGGTAAAGGTAAAAATAGGGTTACTAGAGGCTAAACTAAAATGGAAAAGGTTAAAAATAACAAATAACTTATCTAAATCCATTTTATAGACATATTTTGAGCTTATAACTTCTATTATTGATAATTTTTTCTTATTTTATCGGTTATACATGAAAAAAATGTGGCTGAAATTATTTCTTTCAAAAAAGTGTGCCACTCAACTCAATTATAAAAGGACACACCTTATACTCTCCTATTCATACCATAAAACCCTTTTAGTTCAAAAAATAAATACCTAGATACCTTAAAATATTTCTTAATATCATCCTAGAATCCTTATTTTGGATAGAAATACAACCAAGGAAGGCTTTTCAGAAAAATCTATGAAGGATACCCAAAGAAGAGGCGACGTTCATCAATGATAATTTTTGTTTTATTTATTCCACCACCTCCTTAAATTTATATTATAACATTATGATATAATAAAATCAAAATATCTATAGTATTATATGTTTTTATGATAATTTCATGACCTACAACCACATCCACTTCCATCAAATGGGTTATGAAATCATCATTTGTGTGTACGGTGAACCACCACCTCACGAACCAATGCCATTTTTATTTACATTAACACCTATTAAGGATGGAAATAATAATTAATTTATTATTTATATATGATATTTAATATATTTTTATTCATATATAATCATTATAGCATACATACCTTCTTCTTTTCCATTTTGTGAGAATTTGATAACGCAACTCATGTGTACGGTAGACTACCACATCATTAAGCGATGTGATTCATTCACAATTTATATGGAAGGTATTAGGAATTAGTTTAATAAAAAAATTGATATATATTACATAGAAAATATTTTGGAATTATAATATATCATTTACCTTTATTTTGATTCAGCAATAAAATTGAAATAACGTTCTTGCATACGTACAACCAACCATATCCATGAGCATTATATTTCAATTTTATAACTAAATTTTAATGATTACTATAAATAAATATATAAAGAATATATGTGATATGTATATCATGTTTAATATTATATATATTATTAAATGTTGATCAATGTAAGTGGACCAAAAATAATAAATCAAAACATATAAGAAAAACTAAGTGTTTATTACCTTACACATAACTTTGACAAGGAATTGTTAATAAATATGTAATAAAAGGTCGTAGAAAAATTATAGAGGTTATGATATATATAATTATTTCTATGTAATAGATTTATAATAAACTTATATTTATTAAATACGATGTTTGAACATGTACAACAGAAGTCAAGACTTAAGGTAAGGTATTTCTATATCAATTTTTCTTCTTTGAGACATATGTTAGGTTATGAACCTATATTCTATAACGAGGAGTATATGTATTCCCTTAACATGTAATATCATGAATTTATTTATCCTTAGGATATTTTATGTTCCATTTTATGTTATTCCTTCATGAGGATAATTATTCAATATTTCAAAAGAGGTAATGATTTTTTGTTATAATCTCATCATTTATCACGAGTGTTTATGATTATCTTTTCAATGGTAAAATATTATGACAAATCTCTCAAGAAACTCATTATTTTTCTTATCCTATGGTTATTTAGTATATTTTCAAGTAATAGTACCATTTATCCATGCTTTGGTACTAAAAATAATTGATAAAATGTTTTGAATAAAATTAAACTTTATTTCTCTCTTCGTTCATAAATCTATTTTTTCCAAAACCATGTTTTATAAAAATGTTTTCAAAAATATTTTATTATACTCCTATTTTTTAAAAAATAAATTTTTTCCTATGTTTGTATTTTTTTTAAAAAAATGTTTTTAAAGGAATATTTATGTTGTTTTCTAATCAATCCTCATTTTTTACTAAAAATGTGAAAGGAATAATTATTTTAACGTGTACGACAAAAATGAAACTTCCCATAGTCATGTCCATTATTTTAATTTAATATTCCTTTAAAATTATTAAAGTTTATTTTAAATGAAAATATTTTCAAAATTACTTTTGTTTTAAAAAAATTAAAATCAGAAAGGATATTTCCCTCAACAAATGTTTTAAATAATCAATCAAAACCATTTTACATCTAATATGCTATCTGCTAATAGTACCTATTTCATTATTCAAGATATGATCCAAGGATACCATATATATTCTTTCTCTAAATGTTTTATGTTTATGATGGCATGATGTTTATGAAGAAAATTTCTCTTCCATTGGTTATACAAAGATAAAATTATTATGAAACATACTTCTTTCACCATGGGTTATCCTATAATGAAATGATGAAATGATTATGAAACCTGTCTCTTTTCCATGGGTTATCATATGAAGAAATGTTTATGAATCCCATTTCATTTAATGGGTTATAATATGATGATTGTTTTATGATATTTTGGCACAAGTAAATATGTTTTTAATTATGTGATGGATGTGACCTATATCTCCCTCTAATAAATTGTATATAGATTTATTTTTTTGAGATAGATAGAAATGAAATCAAGAGGGAACCCTATTCAGTAAGGGACTTTTCTGTTATGATGTTATTAGGAGTTAACCTTGTCTACTATGTTGGTTTTGGGATTGAACCCATTACACTTTGATAGCCTTGGAAGTGATGCTTGACTGTAATGGAAAAAAAATTCAATGATTATGTGTGTGACATAAATATATTTATTTTTTCAACGTTATTCTCTTATGGATCATGTTATTTTATTTCCTTATGATTCATGTCTTATTAAATACAAATCTTTATTCCATGACACAATATTATGATTTATGATATGCATGGAATGGTTTTCAAATGTTACAATCATGTTCACGTATACTTATGTTCATATTATTCTTACCTATATCCCTTGTCTACCATTACTAAGAATTTGAACTAACCCTTTCTTATGTTTCCTTTCCCCAGGTAATGATGAGATGTATAATGTATAATGTGTCTAATAAGGGTGATAGTTATGAAGATCATAGTTGGAGATGTTGTAGTTTATCTATGGACCATTTTCTTTTATTTCTAAATTTCTAAAGACCCTAAACTATTATAGTAATCAGGCATGTGTTTTTGTAATGTAATGAATATTCATAAAAAATATGGTATATCTATTTATGGTAATAATGGGTCACTATAGAAAAACCAAATAATCTATTACTTACCAAGATTTAAAATATTATCATATACTTAGACTAATACCAAATGTTATCACTAATGTTTTCTCCCTGTAGCTTCCAAATGTTAACTAAACCTTGATCTGATACAACCTATAGAAACCCATATTTTCATAGATTGACATTTCATCTTTTTAGATGAATATTCATTACATAATATAACAATCCATTCTAGAATCATATAAGTCTATTGGCTTTAGAAACTTGGATACATAAAAAAATATTTCATAAGTGAACTACATCATATGCCACTAATTTCATTATAACTAGAACCTTTCTTAGACATATCATAAATAATTCCTTTCTTCATAACCTGGGGAAAATGAAAAAATGAAAAGTGTTAGATAATATTCTTAGTAAGGTTAAACAAGGGAGATATCAATAATCAATTGATCATAACATGAGCATACGTTATGATAATATGATAAAAATATTTGAAAATCAAACCCTACATATAAATTAACACAATCATGGGTCAAGGAAAAAATATTCATAGTTCATAAGACATGAATCATGATGGGATAAAAGAAAATATTCCACAAGAGAATAAATTAGACATAAGAATATGGAAGAATCATAATATTATATCTTTGTGAACATATATAAATAAAAAAAATATCAATTAATATGATATGAACATGAATTCAGGACCTCAAATGAACTTATGGACATGAAACCAGGTCCATGAGTAATATTATAGACGTGAAATATGGGTCCACAAATAAAATTTATATCATGAAAAATAGATACATACTTAATCTTATGGACATTAAAACCATGTCCATACATAATATTATTGACAATAAATACAAGTGAATACATAAAATTGTGCACATGAAATCAGGTTCATGTATAACATATTTAAATATTTAGTTATCCATTTTTACCCAATGAATTGGAGGTATTTAATTGTCCAAACCATAAAATAATCATAATTCATTCATATAAATTACACAATGTCATAAATCATAACATTATTACATAACCCAGAAAAAATAAATGAGTCCCATCAACATCTCATCATTATAATAAAAAGTCACACAGGGAAATAATAAGGACTGTATCATTGGATCTTATCGACTATAATGTATATGTAACATTAAATATTTTTGTCATAGTTGAAAATTTTCTTTAAAGGATCACTGGAAAACTTTGAGGAAAATATTCTTTTGACATTGAAATTGCCTTTTTAAAATATAAAAATTTCCCAAATATTAAGGAAAACATTTTTTATGAAAATAACCCTTAAAAAATTTAATTTAAGATTTAAATAATTGATCAATCATTATGGTTGGAAATTCCATTGATGTCATATCTTTTAAAAATAAAACATTACTTTCACAATTTTAAAGAAATTTTTAAAAATTACCTCATTCAAAAAAAGAAAAGTATATTTATTTTAATTATTTATTTAAAAAGTAAAACATGGGTTAAAATTTATTTAAAAAATTATAGTATAATAGTAAATTTCCTCATTAAAACATTTTTATAAAACATGTATTTTTAAGAAAAAAAATTCAACTAAAGAGAGAAATACATTTGATTTTCATTAAAAATACTTTTGGTATCTTGAGTATTTAACTTGATGAAAATTAAATAAAAAAATTAATTCTTAAGAAATAACCAGATGAGAATAAAATTCATGAGTTTTATGAGAGTTATATCAAAATATTTTATCATCTATAAAAAAATCATAAACAACCCCATGAAACAATGATATTGTAACATAAAACACCTACCACATTGGTAACATTTGAATGATAATCCAAATGAAATAATAACATTAAATGAAACTTTAAATATCATGAACATGAGTATAATCATGATATAACCATTTAAATGGATGTACGTACACCTTATAAAAGATGATAGGTGCATAACATAATTTATATCCAGAAGAATACAATTTCAGACGACAAACCACTACCTCAAGATACACATTCGTCAAAATCACTATAACCTCATGTATAATAAATTTTAATTTATTAAAATTCCATACCAAAATAATGTACTTAATTATAATAACATATAGTATTCCTTTATACAATTTGAAAACCATTTTATTAAATATTCCCTGTTAAAATTTTCATTTATGGGTGTCAACTATTTCATTTTACATGAGAATTTCAGTTCAATTTTTCTAGAACATGTGACTTAATCATTGTTATATCACCTTCATAATGTAAATCATGATATAAATATCATATATATTCATTATATAAATTTTTAAAATCATTTATAAAATATCAATATAGAAAAATTAATTACACTATTCATGGAAATGGTAGGTTGTATGTATGCAAGAAAGCTATTTTTACATTTCAGTAAGTGGAATAAAAGAACGTTAAATAATAACACACAAATAAAGAATCATTATTATATCATATATATCATTTGTATTCATTTAATATATCATTATTACCATCCACGTAAAATGGAAATGGAAAACATATAACATCACTTCATGGAGGTGGTAGTCCACATGTATGCCCGAGCAACGTTATTTTTTTCCAATAGATTGGGAGGTAAGAAGGTAGATGTGATATTATAATTCAATAAGTATAGTTATTTCATAATTATAATATATATATACATTTAACCCATCATAATAAAAATCCATGTAATTTTTTGGTGTAAAATGAATTGTATTACTATGTAGAGACATTAAGTTATGCATACGCATAAGTGATACTTCCACTTCCAATTTGATGGGAAAGATGGTTGATAATGGTAATTATATAATAATTATTAAATTTTATTATTTTTATAATTGTTAAGTTATTATTTTATGATGAATTGATTATATTTATAGGATGTGAGTAATATATAAAAAAAGATTGATCGGTTAAGGAAAACACCTATTCTTTCGAATAACTACTTTAGGTCACTTATTAAGAGCCCTAGGGTTGGTCTTTTGGGAAGACTGAAACCTATTAAATTCAACTTAGGAATTTTAGGATGGATTTTTTTGTGGATGGTCGATATAGATGGCACAATGTGGTGTGAAGAAGAGAAAGGAGGGTTTCCTTTTCTAAATGAGGGGGGAGAACTCTTGGTACTTCTTAAAAGATTAAATTATTATAAAGTAATTATCAAGAAAAGTGCTTCAAAATGGACATAGATTCAGAGAAAGGATATATTTTAGTTGTAATCCTATCACCCAATATAATTTTAAAAGGATTATGTGATGTTTTAAACCTTATATTTTGTTTTAACCCCTTAGTTAACATTTCTAACCTTAACCATGGTAACAACATTTTCACTCTTAAAGAGTATTAATTTTACTTATAAGGTAACTATTGATTCATAATTTGAAAAGGTATGAAATTTTCAACTGTATCTTATCCTATATTACATCTTGAATGATTTTTTTTAAAAATTCAAAAATTCAATAAAAAAATATTTTGTTAAAATTTCATTAATGTTAATTTTGATATTATTCATTCAGTTTTACTTAAAATACAAATTAAAAAAAAATTAAAATATAATCATTTTAAACATAAATAATATGTTATATTTATCCAAAATAATTTGGAACACTAAAAATCACTCAAATTAAATTACTCTAAATGTTTTATAAAGCATTTATTTTATTTTTATAGTTATTAAATAAATACTGCATTGACATTACATAAACATTTAAGCTATTTTTATAAATACTAAAAATTATAAATAAATTTACATCATGAAAATAATTTCTTTATTATGAAAAAAGACAATTATATTCGTGAAATTTTTTTTTCATTATATGAAAAATAATTATATTTAAAATAAATAGAGTGAAATTTTGTAACTTTCTCTACATTATATTTTATATTAGTGATTTTCATAAAAAAAATGGACATTAAAAAATTTAATCCAAAGGTGATAATATTATCATTACCTTCATCCAATAATAATTAAGATGAAAAATTATGTCCTTTTACCTTAGTTTTAACCTAGATTAACATGATTTACCCATTACTTCAGTGATAAATTTTACTGTGGTTATTATTCAAAATAACTAAAAACAGTAGGGGTTACAAAATTTTAAACTCCTAGATCCAAATGTGTAACAAATGTTATTAAATTAAATGCCTATAAGTGTTATAAAATAATATAGAAATAAATTTTCAAACCCGGATCAAACCTCATTTCAAAAAAATACATTTTTAAGCATAAATATTATTTTATTCTTAAACCATACATAAAAAATATTCAATGAATGATAAAAAAATATAATATATGATATTTAAATTTCATTATAATCATTAAATAATAGGGATTAATATAATTTATTAAGATAAAAATAAATTAAGTGCATAAAAATGTTTTTTGGAGAATACAACTTTTTTATTTTAAAATAATTTTTATTTATAATTAATTTATAATAAATGAATTCATTTTATACATATATAACCATACATTTTTTATATTTTATTTACTCCTTTTCTTACTCATTATTCTAATGACTAGGTGATAATTATGACATAATACTATTTTAATAGTATATCAGGGTCTGTTTAAACTCGGTGATTCATTTAATGAAATATATTGAAGAAATAAAATTATTTAAATAGAAATATATTCTATGATCTCAGGGTTTTCTAGTCATTATAAATTGTACAAGGGAAAAAATTCATTATTATGGTAAATGTTAAAAGGGGTTAATAAAGGGTTATAATTAATATATAAGGATAAAAGTACCCAAACACTTTTCAAAATCCTTTTGAATGAATATATTTATGTTCTATATTACTATATCATTGATATTTATCCAAATTAGAGCAAGTTTTCTATGAGAGTAAATTTATTGTATTTCATTATTCTTAATAATTACATGTGTGATACACCCCTCACTAATAAAAGGTAACCCCTTCTCATCTATTATTCACACAACTTGAGCCCTTCATCTTAACAAAAACCTACCCAAATCTATTTAAAAAATTTCATGAAACATCATATAGGTTATTCTATTCTTAAATTACCAACCCAAGGGTCTTTAAGAATAGATTAAAAGGATTTTTCTCAAAGAAGATGTATATGTTCTTACAAATGTTTTTCAAGTTTCATTATTCTTATACTAACTATAAATATATTTTATAAAAACTAACATAATTAATCTTGCACTATTAATATATTGAGATGTTATTATGATTAAGGGAAAAAAATTTCCACCTACTTTCCACCAAATGGGAAATGAAAGTATCACTAGTGTTATTGTGTGGATTATCGCCTCCATAAAGTGATATGCTTCATTTTCCATCACAATAATTAAAGTTTAGTTATTATGATTTATTTATTAATATATTATATTTATGATATAATTTTTATACTTTAATTATAATATCTTATCTTTCTTCTTACCTTTCCATCCATTGGAAAATGATAATGCCGCTCACGCATTGGTGTGGACTACCACCTCAATGAAGTGATGTGATTAATTTGTTGTTACATCTTTACACGAATAATTATAAAAGGGTATATGATCAATAGATATGATACTTATTTTATGATTAATATTAGATATTATTATTCCATGATCAACATGAAATTACTAGAACCATCGAACTAAAACATACACGGAAAATGGACCATTTTTTACTCAAATCTTCATTTTAATGAAGAAACATTTAATGAATCATAATAAATTGTGAAGGATAATTATAAATTTTAAATTAATTATAAATTTTTATTTATTTATGAATTTGGTTATATAATAAATTAAAGTAAATATATATTTATTATATATAATATTTTACGTGTAAGAAGCAATAAAGGACTTGAGGTATGGGTTTATGCTACAATCTCATTTCTTTTCCGGATTTTCTATTTGAAATTTCTATTGAGGGAAACTATATGTATATTATCCTTTAAAAGCCATAAATTTTATTATCATTTGTTTATTCCTATAATTTTTATATGTTATAATCATTTTCTTCTCTTTTTTACTTAAAATTATTTAGAAAATGTTTTAAATGAAATGTCGATCTTATTTCCTATTTGGTATCTAAACATTTTATCCCATACACATGCTCTTAAAAATTGTTTTATGGAAGTTTTTACTTCTACCTAAAATGCTTTAAAAGTTCATTTTCATTAAATTTTACTTTATTTACAATGATTAAGTAATATTTTTAATGTTTTTTTTTTCAAGAAAGTTGTTTTTACGTTTTTTAATGTTTGAAAAGAGTATTATCTTTTAACATATATGGTACGAATGATTTTACCACCATCACAAATTCTTATTAAATTGAATATTTATTTACAATATTCCATGATTATTTTTAGATAGACATGTATTATCAATATTATGGGTACTTTCAAATGAAATTCTATCAAAATAAAAGGATATTTTTCTCATGCTTTCAAGGAATGGTTTGCATTTTAATATAAATTTATTTTTCATTAATATAATCATAATTTATTTATTTTTATGATTCACTAGGGATATGATCTTATGATACAATTCACTTTATTTCTCTGGATTGAATATGATTATGTTGATGATTTAATAATACTTATATGAAACCTATTTCTTTCTCACATGTTAATTAAGTTTTAATGAAGCATTTATAAAACCCATTTATTTTCATTGGATTATGCTATGATGAAATGAGAATGTTTTTAGGAAACTTTTTTCATTTACGTAGGTATGATATGATGAAATGAAAAATGTTTTATGATCATATGTCCCCCATGTGTATGGTTTTCATTATGCGATAGTTGAGCCTGAAATTATATAGCCTTATAATTCATTGGGTATGATAGATATATCAGGAGAAAATAATTATTGGAATCAAGAGTAAACCTAGTTTTGTAAGGTACTATGTCCAATAAGATAGTCCTGGTAGAAAACCATGACTAAGGAAATAATGGAATGTAGAGTGAACCCAATCCTCTATGACAGTCTTAGCAGTCAGCCTTGATTAAGGAAATTACTTTTTATACGTATGTGTATTCCAAAAAAATATGTATTATTCTTTTTCAATATTTTTATGGATCATTATTGATTATTGATGATTTTTCACACTTATGAATTATGTATATTATTATGAAAAATCTTTATGACATGATTTATCATTAATGATCTTTGATTGATTGGATAGGATTTTTATAAGTTATTATCATGTTATCATACCCTTATTCTTATTTATAGTCACTTATGATTAGTGATTGATACCTCTTAGATTTTCCCTTACTGAACATCTGAGTACACCCTTTCTTAATTTTCCTTCTTCCCCATGTTATGAAGGAATGTATTAAGTATGAAATGTCTATAAAGGGTACTATGTGAGAAGAACCATGTGGGATATGTTAAATATATTTTATGAAATTAGTTGATTATGTATCTAGTATTCAAAGACACTAAACCTTTATATTTATGGTTCTTGAATTTAATGTTCCTTGTGATCATTGAACACCTGAGAAGGGAGGTTTGAATCAATGTTGAACCTTTAGAGATTTCCAAAATTATAAAATTTAACCCCTGTATATTTTTAGACATATATTCCTTGTCAATTTTTTTTAAAATATCACAAGCATGAAAATATAATAATATCAACAAGGAATGTAAGATATAAATTTTTTTGCCTCAATGTGAGAACCTACATCCTTTTCACGGTCACTCCTATGTGTGTATGGAAATTCACTATTAAAAACAATGAATACAAATTTTGAGCCAACACCTGTTAGATTCCCAATATCTGCTGATATGTATGTTTATATAAATTTCATCTATTTATAAGTTTTTTTATAAAATTTATCCATAAAAAATTATAAAACATAATAGTTTTTTCTCTAGAAAAGTAAATCTAGAAAGTTCATCCAATTCCTTCATCTGGTATTGTCTGCCTAGTAATGTCTAATTTTGAATTCCTATCATCATATGGTAAAGTATATTCAATGTACCTCACTGAACTTTCACTTCCTTTTTTAACATATATTCTTCCCAATTATACAAAACCACTTTGACTAAACTTTTTCTATGAAAACTCGGTCTAATTTCTCTATATGGTGCTCTAAATTTCAATGTCTGTTTAATTCTTTGATTGAAGTTTCTATCCAAAATTCATTAACCTAGAACTAATCTCAATTATAAAATCACTTCTGACACTAATTCTATAGTGGATTAGATTTTTTTCTTTATAAATGATGAAAAGTATAGTATACTTTCCATCCCATATTAATAGGTACTTACCAAAGTGGAAATGGTGGGAATCCATTTCCATTTTCCCACTCAAGTTGAATTCCCTAAAAACATGTAAAGTATTACAGTTTCTTCTTTAATCATATTGAAGCTTTATGAATTCTTTAGTAATTACAATATATTTCTCTATTTTGTGGATGTTTATAAAATGAATGTTTCTTAAGCTCAAACTCTACAATATATAGACGTCTAAAAAAATTTCATCTGATGACATCAATAATGCTTTTCTTTTTATCCTCTGCATGATTGATCCTACTCTTTTATAAGAAATAAACAACAACTTCTTTTTTATTTTATTACTAAACAGTGATAAAGAACACAAAGGTGAAGTACATTAAGAATCCAAAAACGAGGGAGGTATAAAATATTGAAAACCAAGAGTATCCTCCCAAAACAAGCCAACACATTCTGATGGAAGACTACCCACGTTAGAAAAAAGGATCCTAGCTTCACTCTAAACACCCCAAGAGGCTAAAAAATCAACCAATTTATTAGCATCATGCCATGTGTGTTGGAAAACCACACCCTTATGAATACATCACAAGAATTATTGGATTTCATAATCAATCTACCAAGTTGTATTCATCCTACCTTGAATGGAATTATAAATCACCACTGAATCTGTTTCAAGTAGAGAAGGATGACATAAAATTTCCAAACCATTAAGCAGAGATTTTTCCTTACCTCTCATGAAATCACTAAGACCATAGAAGCTACTAAAATCTAGGCGAACTGATCCATTATTTTATCTGATCATGCCAACATTGTGCATAATTCTGTGGAAACACGAACCATTAAAATTATGTTTAAAACCACTATTTAGTGGCATCCACCAGACCCATCTTCCTTGAATCTGTATCATATGAAATATCAGATTCCATCTGTTACCTATTCATACCGTCCTAAAAAAATTTCTGATGTCCCGTTGTTTGATTAGAGAGCCTAATTACACCACTATGATTTTTAACCTCACATGAATAAAGAGCATAAAACTCATTTTTCCTTCATGAAGAGCTTTGTTTCAAGCATAACATATAGTCCAGCAACCTATTATGAGTATCATAGAGAGTGATTTACTATCATGATCATTTTACCCACCTCCAAGAGATTCAGAATACAGGAAGTAAAAAAAATTGTCTTGATGAAACTCAACACCAAAAACATTACCCACACAACTCCACATCGTCAAAGCCCATTCACTTGAAAAGAACAAATGTTTCATCGATTCCACATTGGAAGAATTGTAGAACCAACATTTTGATACCATGTATAGCCCTTTACTACTTATCATTTCATCAGTTGGGATATAGTTGTTATAAATCCTCCATGGAAAGAAGTTTTACTTGGTGAGAATATTTTTACTACAATATGAGTCCACAACACTATTTCCATCCTCGAATTCATTTAAAAACATTCTATAATTCTTGGTTGAGAAGTCCCCTATAAGAGATTTAGTGAAAACTAGTCGGTCAACATTATCTGTTAGCTCTATGTTTTTAAATAAATCACACGTTTTTTTAGAATGGATTAGATGAAAGATTGGTATTGAATCACTTTGGAAAAAACAATCTCGAGAGTGGGACATCAGGAAATCTGAGGAGAGAACCTGCCCAATTGTTGTACCAAAAGTTTATTTCACTGCATTCATCTATACACTATGAATATGGTTGACTACATAGTAGTAACTTCAAAAGGCTTCAGTTTTATTCACCCTCTTCTTCTCAAAAATTTTTATTCAACTCTTTGAATTATACTACTATGTATTCATTCTTATTTCATGAAATCAATCAAAATTTATCAACAAAATGTTTTTATACTAATAATAATTTGGTGTGTATGATTTCATATACTAATTTACCATTACACAGACTTCATCATGTTCCACTTTCATTGTGTTTTCACCTAAAATCCTTCTGATTATTTCAACCACTAGTCTTTATAAATATTTGGTAAAAGTTCATCCAATTATCTGTGTGAAAACATCTATATAGACAGTTTCTCCAATATGGCTTATCTGATAATGTTTGTCTAATTATTTTTGCAAAACATTCCTATATAAAAACATATAAACTTTTTATATTTATCATTTCTTCTAATAATAACTATATTTGGAATGTTTTCTTGCAAAACTAAATGTTTCACATCCAATAATGATTGTCCAAAACTCAACTTCACCCTTCTTCACTTCCTAAAACATCAAATCTGGAATATCTAAATAGAAAAAGTTCAAATATAGTTTTTCTTACTACATATTTATATAGAATGTCTATCTAGAAATGTGTGTTCCACTCCCACCTCTAGCAAATTATTCTTTTTTATCACCTTCTTTGAATTATTTAAAACATCACAAAACTCTATCGAAATTATTTTTTTGGAAATATTAACTGCACATTTTATAAAAATTATATATCATGAGAATTACCATGATGTTAGGATCTTTGATATCAAGAAAGCATTATCTGAAATAAGTTAAAAAATTTATTAATGAAATATATTATCAAAATTCGATAACCTTATTTCCAAATTGTTTGAAAAAATAATAATTTAACAAAGTTAGTTTTAAAAATATAAAAAAATTATTATAAAAAAATCACATATTATATTTAATCATACCATTTGGATTTATTGATAACATTTGTTAACAACTTTCCCAACTCATCATTTTTTATGGCTCATATTTTACAACCCACTTTTAAAACAATACACTTTTTCTCAAATTTTACCAAAACAATAACTTTATAAAAGAGAAGGTCTTTAAATCACAATAATAGATAAAGTAATGTTTTAGAATGAATTTCATCCCTCAGTGATTTGAAAATTTTCATCTGTGTTAAGATAAACTCTCCATTATTTTTATTTTTTATTTTATTTCTAATTTTTTTAAGAATTTTAAACTCTCGGGTTTTCACTCTCCCATTTTTTATCTCCCCCATTTTATGATAACCATGGCTTCAGATCAATCTTTTTAAATATCTATTTTCTCACCCCCATTCTGGATAAAGTTATACATATTCTCCCCCTTTTTCAACATATTCTAAATCACGGTGGGAGACATTATTACAAACTCTATGAATCCTATAGTGGAGGATGAACATGCTGATGTATCCTAAATTTTCAAAATATTAATTTCTGAATAGATTTTGTGAAAACATTAGCAATTTGATATTTTTTAGAAATTTATTCTAGAATTACATATCCACAAGAAACTTTCCTTTTGATTAAGTGATACTTTATATTAATTTTATATGTCAAATTTTTAGTAGGATTTTTCAAAATATCAATGAAACATTGATTATAAAAAAGAATCTTCAATGGTGAAGAAACCTTCACTTTCAAATAATCTAGTTATACTTATATCCAAATATTTTTTGTACAGACATGGGTAAAAGAAATATATTTTTCTTCCACTCTTCTCAAGGTTACTGAACTTTTTTTCTTACTATGAAAACTCACAGAACATTCTCCTTAGATAAGTTTCTCCAAAATATTGTTTTCTATTGTAGAAATATGTATCCCAATTAGAATTTGTATATCCACGAAAAATTATATCACTAATTATTTAATACAAAGTCACATAGTATTTCATTCCTTTATCATAACTCAGAATTCTGGTTTCATCTAACATATGAGATTCATTTGTATCACTCTCATATCTAGCATAAAAATTAATAGCATACAAAATGTCTAGCCTTGAAGTTGTAAGATGGATTAAACTTCCTATAAACTATCATAATTATTTTTAATTAACTCTTTTCTCTACTTCATCTTTTCATATATTCATCCTAATATAAATGAGAGTAGAAACTTATTTAAAATCATCATTGAAAAAAAAAATCTGATAATTTTTTAGAATACTTTTCTTAGGATATGAAAATGTTTCTCTCCTTTTATCAAACATGTAGTCCTATATGTAAGGTCAATTCTTAGAGAATTAAAATTTAAAAATTCTTCATCATTTATTAAAAAAATATTGATAGTTATTTTATATATCCAATAAAAAATATATCATCACCATAAATAATAACAATTAGGGTAACTGATTTCATATTCTTTATATATAATTTTAATTCAAGATTCCCATTAGAAAAATTAAAAATTTTCAAGTTATTATCTATTTTGGAATTCCAGGATCATGGAGCTTGATTCAACCCATAAAAGGATTTCTTCAATTAAAAACCTTGGTTTTATATTTTTTAAATAATAACCCCCAAGTTTACTCATTATAAACTTCTTCCTCAATTTATCCATTTAAGAAAGATTAATTTACATCCATATGATAATTTTTTTACAAAAATGTGAAACCACTTATATGAAAATTGTGATAGTTTCCAATCTCACAATGGTGGTAAAAGTTTTTTGAACTTCTCAACCTTGCACCTATGAATAGACTTTACAAAAAATTCGTTCTTTTTTTCTTGAAACTCCCCATGTTCCTTCATGTATTTTTTGTACACCTAATTTTTCCCAGATTTTTTTTATTAGACATCAAATAATTTCCCATGTTGAATTTTTATCAATCTGCTCTAACTATTAATTAATATAATCCACCTATTATTTATGTTCAACTATTTTTGAAACTGATTCTAGTTCAGCCTATGGGATAAGTGATGCCCAATTTTTTAATCTCAATTTTCTTCTAGTTTGAGATGGATATTTCTAATTTCCAATAATATTCTCAAATTCAACCTATTTTTATTGAGTATGAAATATCATATTTTTTCTTCCTATATCACTTTCCTCAACACACAATTATTATAAATATTTGGTCACGTTTTTTGACTCACATTAACATTAACTTTTTTAATTAATTTTGGATATACATGACTTTTCCTCTACAACATTATCAATAACCATTGTTAATGAGGTTTAATTTGAAATAACATTCACATCATAGGAATACACTGTCTTTTTTAAATTCCTATTCTAACATTTATAAATTATTTATTTGGGTGCATATCCCATGAAAATTTAAAAATCATCATTTTCATTAAATTTTCCATGATCCATATTATTTATCCTTTGTAAACAAGGGATTACAAAATCCTTAAAATATTTCACTGAAGGTTTTTGTTATACCATATATTATAGGAATACATATTGGATTCCGAATTTAAATTTTTTTTTCTATTTGTAAAATGTCACTAACATATTTTCTAAAGAAATTTTATAAA
Source organism: Viscum album (assembly GCA_963277665.1). Lineage (NCBI taxonomy): Eukaryota > Viridiplantae > Streptophyta > Magnoliopsida > Santalales > Viscaceae > Viscum > Viscum album. The sequence goes on from OY728167.1 coordinate 284,587,658, forward strand.
ATTTTATACTCCTCCAACATACATCTTCCCACTTCTACCAAGATTATATTTTTCCTCTTTTCTGCTCCATTTTATTTAGGGGAGTCTAAATATGTGTACTAATTTTTTATTCCATAGTTCTTTAGATATGATTTGAAATAATTTCATATGAATTACATTCCATTATAAGTTCTCAAATTCATTTTATAGATACCCATTTCCCCCTCGACTTCCATTATAAAAAAATATTTACATTTTATCCCTCATATTTTTGCTTCATAAAAATAATTCTAGTCATCCTAGTAAAATCATCAATAAAATGTATAAATTAAAAAAAATTATTTTGTTAACTGATGTATCATCAACCCACATAAATCATAGTGAATAAACACAATAGTAATTATATAATGATTGTAAAAATTATTATGGATTATTTAAATCATATTTCCATTATGACAAATTATAAAAACATAATTTTATTTCCTTTTCAATGTTGTAAGGTTTCTTTCATCATCTAATTTTGAATTTTTTTCATGATTTTATTTCCAAGATTCTCCAAACTATGATTTCATAACTTCTTCTAATATTTTGAATTCAAATAAAATGAGTTACCAAGTTCTCTATTACAAAAAAGATTTATGTAGGTTCTTTCTCCTTTGGTCATAGTTTTTCAATCTTCCACACTTCTGATGATAGTTGAATATTTCATAGGGATAACTTTTTTTATCATAACAATGTTTTCTAACACTCAATAAATTTTCTTTTAGAATATCAATATATAAAAAATCCTGTAATTTTATTTTCTTTTCTCTAATCTCATTATTTCTTATTAATATTATTTTAAAGAAACTATATTTTCAAAATATAACTACTGATCCTCCTGATTTTTAACATCTTTTAATATTTCAATATCAACATTAATGCATGGAGGAAAATCATTGTCAAAAATATATAGTTTGTTCCACTCGATTTATTTTAGAGATGTCTCAAAAATAAATTATATTTCATCAACATTCTTCTTTCTAGGTTCTCTTTATTTCCTTGAAAAATAAGAATTTCATGGAAGAGCTATCAGCCATTCTTCATTAAAGTGTTCATCTTGGATATATATTCAACAAATTTCCTCCAAGCAGTCAAAATTATTTTTCTTTAGAACTTTTATAACATCTTGATATTTTAGTTTTCCAAAATCATATATCTCAAAAAAGTTACTTACTTTTATTTGGATGTTGTTATCCCCCATTTTATACTAACTTCTAGGTAGAGACATGTTGTGAAAAATTGTAGTATGTTTGACCAAAAATACATCAGCACCAAAAAATATCCACTGAATATTGGTCTTTTATAGAAAACTTATCTTCTAGTATAGTTAGATTTATGAGGTTCATAACATCTTTTTGTTATTTCTCATAATATGAGGGAACTTTCTTATGATTTTTGTTGTGAAATTCCATTAATGTACTATATTTATCACATCCTTTCTCTACACAAGATTTTACAACATTTTCCTTAAAAAATACAAGGAAATTAAAATTAGATGTACTTTTACTTCTAGTGGATGAGGATTTAACATTATTCTTGGGATATGCATTATAATTAGATTGATAAGTTTTTTCTTTTACCAATGAAGATATATTTAAATTATATTTTATCTTTCATAAATTACCTTCAACCACAAGAATTTTTCATTGGGTTTTACAAAACTCATCTTCATTAGATGCAATGTTTTACTAATTTCTTTCACTATATTTCCTTATTCATGAAATTTTAGTTTAAGGTTTAAAATCTCATAGATTTAATTAACTTTTTTTTGTATTTAATTACTTACATAATTATACATTATACTTTCTATCTTTATCATTCTGATTTCTATCTTGAGCTTAGTGTTTTTCTCAAGGCATAAAATGAGTACTGATCTCAGCTGATATTCTATATAAAATTATTCACCACCTTCTTTCTCTTTACTATTTTGGAATCTATTTTTATCTAAACAGTTTCAAACACGGTTTTAAATATTCATAAAATTTCATATTATAAATAAATGTTTTCAAAAGAGTTATTTTGCACTTTCTTACTCAACATGCTTCTTCCAGATCCAATAAACTTCTTCTTACCAGAAACAGATTTCTTATCTTCCGCAGAAGATTTTCGAACATACCACCACCAAGGTTTTTATTCAGAATTATGTTCATATACACCAAATATATTATTAGGGTAATTCATATAAAAATTTACAGTACTTCCACACTCAACAAAATTGAGTTTAATTTTTCTTCTGTATTTCCCTCTAACCCTGCGATACTCTTTGGAGATAGGGGACATGATATTATCATTCATTAAATTTATTATTTATCATATAAATCCCTATTATTATAATTCTTATAATATTTTTTTTCCAAATTTATCATGGATTTAGAATCCATTTCATCCTTGATCTTCATTTTCAATATTTCATCTTTTCTTATCTCATAAGAAACAAGAATGTTAAGTAATTCATCAAGTGATAAGTCAAATTTATCCTCTAAAGTTTAGATTTTAGAGTAAAATCAGTCATGGAAGTTTCTTATATGTTTCTAGAAAAGTAGTAGAGTCTAAAAAGATTTATCTAAAACCAATTATTTTTCACATGGCTTCTTTAACTGTGGTGAAGTATTCATTAATAGTTTCCCCATCTCTCATTCTTATATCTTCTAAATTTCTTCACAAGGTTGGTAACTTTTCTTCATTCATTGTGTGTTTCTCTTGGAGATATATTCATTATTATCATAAATTTCATTACCTTTTTTAAGACCCATCACCTTAATATAATAAATTTATAATATATACATAAGAAGAGAATTTTCATCTATTTCATTAACCTTAATATTTATCTTACCAGAAAAAAATCGTGGGATAAATTTTCTAAATGGTTGGAAACAAAACTGTTGATCAATATAAAACTTCACAGACAAGTTGTAAAATATAGTGTATCATTCTATTTTTTTATCCCTGATAATTTTTACAATTTAAGGTAGGAATGCCTCTAATATTGATTAAATTGATATTTTTAATAATAAGGATTCAAGAGAATAACCATCACTCTAATACCATTTTATATTACTTGGGATCATTGAACCACTAAGATAGTGGGTTTAATCAGTGGTGGAATTTTACAGATATCAAACTTCAAGAAATTTCACCCTTTTAATTTGTTAAAGGAAGTTTCATTATCAACTTTGTATTATAATCTCAACAGAATGAAAGATAATAAATTAAACTGGGTATTCATAATTTATTGGGTGCATCCCAAGTGTAATAACCTACATACATTTCATGGACACTCGTGTGGGTCTATAGAAATTAGCTATTACAAATAATTGAATAGAACATTTGATCCAACACCCATTAGGCTCTATAAATCTCTAAATAGATATGTTTATATTGAATCCCATTAATTTATATGTTTTTACTGTAAAATTGAGCACCCAAAAATGTATGAAACCTTGAAAATTCAACCCCAAAAAATTTAATCCAAAAAATTTACTTGATTCCTTTATTCGGTAATGTCTATCAAGTGTACCTATTTTTGTCCTATATACTCTGTTTGATACACCTCACTAAAATTTTGTATCTTTTTTTTAACTATTTTATGTCTAATTTATCAAAACCACAATGCCTTAAATTTTTCAATGAAAACTGGATCTTATTTCTATATCTCATGCTCAGAACTAAAATGTATCTCTAATGCTCAAATCGAAATCTATATCTGGAAATATTTAACACAAAATTGATCTCAGTTGGTAACTCGCTTCTAAAACTAATTATATATTGTATCAACATTTTTTATCTATGAACTCTTACAGGTACAATATACTTCACATACCCTATTTTGAGGTACTTTCCTAAGAAAACAAAAGATTAATTCACTAAAACCATCAAAATTATTCTAGAGTCATCCCAATCCTCTTTAATCGTCATAAATTCTCTATAAAATCCAACCTATTTCATCTAGAGGATGTATTTATAATAAAATATTGGTTTGATCAAGCTTCATAAGAGACATACTTCTCCTAAAACATCATCTAATTACAAAGAAAATATTTATCTAATTCTTATCCAACTGATGGAGCCTTCTCTGTTTGATCACAAAACTTCATAACTAGAATTTTCTTTGTATAGATTACTTATTAGATTAATCTAGAATAAATTATCCATATAAATTTACCATGTCTTAAAAACCTTCATCAACTTCATTCTAATTGAAACTTTTTATAAATATCCTCTATCTAATGAACATAAAGAATTTTTTTCGACTGGATGTTTTTCTGATGGACATTCCTTCATCTGTTCACTTTCTATACTTATACCATCAAACATCACATAGCTTGTAAAATAATCTTCTCTTTAGGATTCATACAACTGTCTATGTGGAAACTCATCAAACTCTTTCTGTTTCTCTTTACTCACTAAATGTGGTTGACTAAATTTTTTTATCTTCTAAGGACATCAATTGTATGAAACCTCTTCTCAAAAAATTTTATATAACTATTTGAATTATACTCATATGAAATATTTTAAATTTCATGAAATTGTGAAAACTTTAGTAACAACATGTTTGGATGTTGATCATTATTAGGTATATATAATGTTCTGCAATAATTTACCTTTGTAAGGATATCATCAACTTCCACTGTCATCGTGTTTTCAATTAAAAATTATCTTATTCAATAAACTGATAGAAATAATCTATCCTTGGGAAAATATCATCGATTGATCTATGTGTGAACATCCTTACAGAGAATTCATCCAATATAGTTTATTATCTGAGGTTTTTTCAATGCTTTTGTGAAAACATTTCCTATATGAAAACTAAGAAACATTATACTTTCAGTAGTTATAATTAAAATAACTCTGTCTAGAAGGGTTTTCTATAAAACATAAGGGTGTATATCTAGTAATGGTTTTCTAAAACACATCTTCACATCTCTTCACTACCAAAACTGCATATCTGGTCCTTCTGAATAGCGTCTTTGTGAAGCTATTTTTCTTAAAACATCTTCATTCATAATGTTTTTACAGTAATGTGTATACCACTCCCATCTCAAGATAAATCTTCATTTTTATCACATTCATTCACTTATTTCAAACTTCTAAAACGTCTATTTTAACACTTTGTTAGGAAATGTTCAACTAACCCTTTGATCAGAATCCCATACCATGAGGGTTTTTATGATGTTTGGAACTTTGAGATTAGATAAGTATCATCTGAATTATGTTAGAAATTTTATTAACAAATTTTCATGACAAATTTCCATCATATATTTTTACACCAATTTTATAAAATCATTATTTAACAAAATTTTATTATATAAAAATATAAAACATTTCTTAAAAAACAACAAAAATGATAATTAGTATTGTAATAATATGTGTGTAATATTAATCTTCAATGATTTAATATATCTTCATGAAATTATAATTCCACCTCATACCCTCTATTAAAGGGATAGGTACTAATTTTTGATTTGTCGTGTGATCCATGGAGTTTAGTGATTTACATGGATATAAAGTCACTCATGATTATAAAATTTGTACATTTAATTAAATTAAAAGTTATAATTCTTCTCTTGTGAATGTAGGATAAAACTATGAACTATATAAAACCTTTTATGTTCTTTAATAGCATTCATTTCCTTTCATTATTTTCATGGGAATTATAATGACCCCAACCTTTCATACAAAAATAATATATATTTTTAGATGAATTTATAATATATAATATTACGATCCATGTCATAAGGGTATATGATTACTTTATTTATAAACATGGATGTATAAAAAACTTGTTTATAAGAGATTGGTATAATATTCCACTAATTTCATCATAAATAGAACTCTTCTTATACATATCACACTTAAAACCTTTTTTATAACATGAGGAAAGGAAACATAGAAATGAGTGAGCTCGTATGACAAATAATGGTAAAAAATAGAGATATTAGTGATCACTTAATTATAATATGAATATAAGGGTATGATAACATGAGATTAACATGTGAAAAACATACACGACATATCTTAGATCATAATCATGAGTCATGTAATATAGCTTGTAAATTTATAATGTATGAATTATAAAGGAATCAAAGAACATGAGCTATAAGAGCATAAAATTTTCATAAAACATAATTTTTGGAATAAACATAATCATAAAAATAATTTACTTAATTAAGTATCACTACCAAGACTATTATAGTTTATTGGGTTAACTCCCCATTATATATTATCATTAGTAAAGGTTTACTCCCAGGACTATCATAGTGGATAGAGTCCCATACTAAACTGGGTTCACTCTCTATTGTAGTCTTTATTATCAAATGATATATCCACATTTACCCAATACATTGGATGGATTTATAATTTTGGGTATACCCATCAAATAATGAAATATATATATATTTGTACCATAAGATCATAAATAATTCATCCTAGATCATAACCTTTGAAAAGGTAATTTATTTCAAAAACATTTAGACATTTCATCATAGCACAACCCACAATAAATAAATGGGTTTCACAAATATTTCATAACCATAATCATAAACCATCAACATAAAGAATAAGGATTTTATCATTGGACAATATCCCCAATAAATCATAATTAATATTAAGGATTTTATCATAGATGAGCATTTATTTAAAATATCACTAGAATATTTCTTGGGGAAAATTTCCATTTCATTTTTAAATCACTTCCTTAAAATATAAAAATTAAAAAAATATTACGGAAAATATTTCCATTTAAAATAATTAATGAAAATTGTAAAGAATGATTCAAATATTTTAGTGTTCATGATGGTGGGATATTTATTTCTTGTCATGTTTGCAAAAATAAAAATTTCTTTCACATTTTTAATAAAAATAAAAAATAAATCCTTAAGAAAATGATAATATATTCATTTTAAACTGTTTTTTAAAAATTTAATAATGATTAAAAATGAATTAAAATAATCATAGGATGATATTAGAAACATTATTGAAAGTATTTTTAGAAAACATAGATATTGAGGAAAATTGATTTTCAACTGAAGAGAAAAATTCCTTTGGTTTTATATAAAAATATTCTATTAATATCATTAGTAATTAAAGGAAGGAAAATTAAAGGGAAACATTTCATCTAAAAAAATAACTAGAGGATAATGAAATTCATGATTTTTTTGATAGTTATATTATAATATTTCATCATTATAAACTTAATCACAAACAATCCCCATAAACCATGATGTTATATTTTAATATTTTATGATGTCATTTTGATCCTATATCCAAAGACGTTCTTTCAAAGAAGAGGTAATCACCTTAACCGATCACATTATTTTTTATTTTTATTTTACCTCATATAAATTTGTTTTTTATATCATAAAATAATAAATATTTTATCATAAATATAGTAAAATACTTTTATTATTATGAAACATCTATTATATTCTCTCTTTCCCCTCAAATTGTTAGTGAAAATATGACATGTTCTTTAATACAACTTTTTCTCTCCACATAACGATACAATTCATTTTTCATAATCGAATTTCATGGAAGGGTATTATGATGGGTATAATGTTTATATATGAAATTTATTATATTATTATAGTTATTAACTATTAATATCAAAACTACCTTCTTACCTTCCAAGCCTTTGGAAACGATAACATCGCTTGTGCGTAACTGTGGACTACCACCTCCACAGAGAGTTGTGATTTGTTTTATATTTCCATTTTTATAGTTGGTAATAACGATGTATTTGATGTATATATATGATTTATATGATATAATAATGTTTTTTAATGTTGAATCATTATTTACCTTTCTTTCATTCCATCTGTTGAAAAATGAAAATAGTAATCATGAATACGTATGGCATACTGTCTCCATGAATAGAGTAATTCATTTTTTTATCTCTACCTTTATGAAAAAATATAAATATATATGACATAATAATCATGTAAATTATTTTGGTATATAATTATAATAAATTTAAATTTATTATATAGGATATTAAAGAGCATTAGAAGCAAGTCAAACTTAAGGTAAGGGATTTTCATCTATGGGACACATTCCAAATTCGCCGCTTTCATATTTTATGTGGTGTATAAAATAACCATGAATATATTTTATAATCCATGTCATAAAAAGAAAGGTATTAATATATCCATCTATGGTTTTTTCTTTCATGGGGATTATGATTCAAATGTTATCAAAGCAGTAAGGGTTTTATGTTACAATCTCATTTTTTATCAGGATTGTTTATGGTTAAATTTATGATGATTAATTATTATGATATACCACTAAATAATTTCATGAATTTAATTATCCTATAGTTTTTTCAAGAGAATAAAATTTTTCTTTCATTTTACTCTCTTTAAGTACTCAAGAGATCGAAAGAATGTTTTTAATGGAAATCGACTATGTTTTACTATTCAGTCAAAAATATTTCTCTTCCAAGTCCCTGTTTTCTAAAAAAATCAAGAATGTATTTTCTATTCTATAATTATTTTCTAAATTCATTTTTCACCATGATTGAATTTTTTATAAAATGGATTAATAGGAATTATTTTTTCATCTTCCAAACAAGGTAATTTTGACTTTTTACAAAAACAATTTAAGGAATATTTTTTTAACTTATACAATATGAAATAATATTCACACCATCATAAACACTCAGTGAAGAATCATTTACATGTTTCAATATTTTGTTTCATAAAATGATCCATAATATGTTTTGGAAATTTTTATATTTTAAATAATTTATTTCATAATAGAAATTATATTTTCCATAAGAATTTTTTTAATAATCCTTTGATGGTATTTATATTCTTAAATGAATTTTTTTTGATGTTTCTTAAGATTTACTATGGATATTATCCAATGATATCATCTTTATTCTTTATTTATATGGTTTATGGTTACAGTGATCAAATATCAATGAAACTCGTTTTCTTTTCATCAGGTTAAGTTATGATTAATGTTTTTATGATCTTTTGGAATACATTTAAATGGATTTATGATTATATGATGGGTGGGTTTGTTATATTACTCCAATGAATTGAGAAAATATGTATAAATGATAAGGTAAATATGTTATGTATGAACCTGATTTAATGTTCAAAATTTTATGTGTGGACTTGGTATTCATGTCCATAAGTTTATGTGTGGACCAGATTTTCATGTCATTAAGTTGATACATCGACCTTATTTTCATGTTCATAAGTTTATGAATGGACCCGGTCTTCACATACATAAGTTTATTTATGGATATGGATTTCATGTCTATAAGATTATGCATGGACCTAGTTTTAGGTCCATAAGTCCACACAAGGGATTTATTTTATGCCTTCAAATTAATATGTGATCTTGATTCTAATTATAATTATTTATAATGTTTTGATTTTATGTTTTTTAAAAATCCATGTATTATGCCAATATTATTATCTCATGGCTCATGTTAATTTATTCCCTTATGATTCATGTATTATGAACTACCAAGATATATGCCATGTTTCAATATTATGATAAATGGTTAGTAAATATGGTCTTCAAATGTTATTCTCATGTTCTCAAACCCCTATAATCTTGTTATATTAATGTGATCATTGATATCACCCATGTTTACCCATAATGAGCATATAATCTCACCCTTTCTTATGTTTCCTTTCTCATGGTTATTAATAAAGGTTTAAATTAGGGTTTTTCAAATAAGATTACTATGTGGGAATATATTTATTAATGATATTAAATATATTTTATGAAATAAAAATATTATGTATCTACTCTCTAAAGACACTAAACCTTTATAGTCCTTGGGTGTGTTTTTTTGAATTATATTGAATATTCATCAAAATATATGATATATACATGTATGAATATCCTAGTACATTAAAAAAATCATTCCATTTACATTAAAGAAAATATTTCTTTCACAATTTTGGTAAAAATTAAAAATTACCTCATTTGGAAAACAATAAGAAGATTCCTTTGAAACCATTTTTTAAAAGTAAAATTATGGGTAAAAATGACTTTAAAAAATAATAGGATAATATTAAAAAAATGATGAAGTTATTTTTAGAAAACATGGATATGGAAGAAAAAGGATTTTCTATTGAAGAGTGAAATAAATATGGATTTCCTTAAAAATATTCGATCATTCTATTGAGTACTTAAATAGAGGAAAATGAAGGTAAAAAATCTAATCCATAGAAAATAACTATATGAGAAAGAAATTAAATATATTTGTGAGAGTTAGATCATAAATTTTCCTCATAAAAAACATAATCATAAACAATCCAGTAAAAATGATATTGTAACATAAAACCATTAATAATTTAGTAATCTCCATATAAAAACCTCATGAAAGATAGATCCTTGGATGGACTTGTAAATCCACATAATTTTTATGAAATAATCATAAAATAAATTCATGAGAATTATATTTAGAAAAATGAAACATGTTGTTAATATGAAATAATTCACATTGAAATAAAAGTGAGATAAAAAATCCTTACCTCAAGTTATACATAATTCAAAAGTGATCTAACTAACTTTATAATAAATTTAAATTTATTATACTTCTATAATATAATTATGTACATAATTATAAATTAATTTTCAAAGAAAAATGGATCCAAATTGATTTAAGTAAAAGTTAATATATGGATGAGTTTAAATACTACCATACAATAAAATTTTGACAAATTTTCTATATGATTTCACCCTTTTCTGTTATTTTTAACCCTCTGTTAATCCTTTTGGAAATTTTGGTGGTATCAATGTTTTTTTTAATATTTAGGGGTAAAAAAAGTTACCATAAAAAATAAAAGTGGCCCATAAATAGAAAATAGTAGATATTTTAAGCCATATTTTATTCACATAGATGATGAAGGGATTTTTATAAATTTTAAATTATTTAATAAAATATTTTATATTATAATATATCATTATTTTCATTTTTGAAAATACATGAAATGTTATAAAATAATATGTATTTAAAACATGTAATGTGGTTCAAAAATGACATATATTATAATATATAGAATATATGGTCTTAATTTAATCATACAATAAAACTTTAATAGGTTTAAATATCATTTTAAACCTTACCATTTGGTTTAAACCCTTAGTTAACCAATATTAATATCAACCATGATAATGAATTTTTTGACATTAAAGGGTTATAATTATTCTTATAAGTTTGAAATAGGCTCATAAATGAAAAGGGGATTAAATGTTAGACTTTTTATCATTCTAATTGTCTACTTTCAAGATTTTTTTAATTTTAAAAAACTTTATTAAAATTTGTTTAACATAAAATACTCTTAATGTCATATTAAGAACTAATCATATAAATTGACTTTAAAAAAACATAATAGTTGTTGAATTATAATATAACCCATTTTCAAATCCTTTAAATTTTATATTTTTCTTAAAATTTATTTGGTCACTTTAACTCTCCCAAAAAATATTACTTTTACAGTTTTTAAAATCATTTACTCAGTTATTCATGTGATTTTATAGGTACTGTGTTGGCATTGCATAAGAATTTAAGGTAAATATATCATAACTAAAAAATAAAAATAGATTATCCTCATAAAATCAATTCTTTAATATTTCAAATAACCATTTATATCTAAACTTATGTTTTTTATTACTTTTAAAAAATACTGTAGATATTAAAATCAAGAAGGAGATATTTTTGACTTTATAATTTAATTAAATATTATAAATTAAAATCAAAGACAAATGAAAAAATGAAATATATTATAATTTTGTATGATTATGGATAGAATATGCTCGTACAATGAAATAAATTAAATTATTTTAATGAATTTTATGCCTTATCCCTTAGTTTTAACCCTAATTAATCCTTTAAACCTTTACCGGGATAACAAATACTTACAATGGTTACTATTCAAAATGATGAAAAATAAAAGATAGATATTTACCAAATTTTAACCTTATAATTCTATATTCTGAATCCATTTTTCATGATTAAATCTCTAGAATAGGTATAAATTAATTTGAGATAAAAATACAAAAACAACGAAAATAGTTTTTTCAGAAAATTGCATTTTATGTGTAAAAATTTTGATTCCAAATTCAAAAATAAAATTTATTAAAATGAAGAAAATTTTATTATAAAAACTATAATTGAGATAATTTAAATTTTAAACCATTTTTAAAAAAATAACTACGTGAATTTTTAAAAAAAATACAATTTTCAATAAAAATATGTATTTTTCATTATTACATAGTAAATCATTATTTTTAGAAAAATACCATAAATAAAAACTAATATAATATTTATTTGATTTTTTAAAACTGATATACTTTTTATCAAAAATGATTTTAAATTTTTCTTGAAATTAATTATAATATTCGCTAACAAAATGAAAGAAATACCATTTTTGAAGAAAATGTATTTTGAAGGATAAAATGATTTTACTAAAAAATGAGTTATTGTTTCCTATAAATTTACCATTAAATTTTTAAAGGAAATAATCATTATATGTATTTCATAATTTGGATGATTATATTAAAACCATCTTATTCAACGGTTATGTTATAACAGTCATAAAATAATAATATTTCATGGTTCATTAAAGCTCTATGTTGCGTGTTGTATATTCTATCAAACATAGAGTTCTCTTAAAATCTATGGATATTACATGAACTTTTTTGTGTGTTGTAGTATATAGGTAAAATTAAGTTAAACATGGTATGGTAGTTTGTGTGAAATGATTCCTCTTAATTTCTATTACACTAAATTTTGGGAGTTCATCCTACTAAACTAATTTCAACATTACCATTATTTTAGAGAATTGAATCTAAGCGGTTGATGTTTTTGTGGGATTCTTAAAATTTTGAATCATAGTAAAGTTACTTTATTATAAGATCAGTAGTCTACTAATAAATATCTTAAGTAACATTGCCACTTATATTTTTTTAGTTGGATTCATTGTACTAGAAGATGATGGAATTGTAAAATTCTAATATTTAATTATATTAATTAAATGTAATAGACTTTGGATTCTAGAATATGTAGTTAGTATAAAACATCATCTAAAACTACATTGAAGTTATGATGAAGGGGGATAATCTATAGGTAATAGATAAATGAGAATTATACATGCTAGATCACATAGATTTAGGTTTGCTAAGGATTTCATTATACTGGAATGTGGTCTTTAACATCTATCAAAATAAAATTATATTAGAACTTATGGAAAGTTTGATTAATATATATGAAAATCCAACTACACTTAAAAAAAGTTTATCGATGTGATGATTGTTCAGAATGAGGCTACCAGAAGGATAGTTTATGGATGATCAGGTGATTGATTTCAATTTGATCAAAAATTATCCTGAGTATAAATTCTATACATTAACAAATTATATATGGGTTATGCTTCTATTTCCATCACATCAAAAATATTAGTATTCTATGGTAACAATTGTAAGTAATTGTAGTGGAAAGGGATACTTAATATTTGAGGATTTTTGGGACTTGATTCTTAATGAAGATTTCTATTGGAGTGAGATTAAAGAATATTCTTATAATGCATTAAATATAGAGGGAAGGGGGTCCTCACCTCATTGAATAAGTCATATTATTGGAGGAAAATTCAAGAGAGAGGAGTATAGGTAAATTGACCCGACCCAGGATAGTATGTTGGAACTATGTAAAATGGGTTCATCTCAAGAATAATTTCCATGAATGAAATGTAATTTTAAAAATATTGACTTTTAGGGTTTAAATTTTATAGATCCATCTACTATGAGTTGTTAAAATCTACTCTTGAATGGAAACACTCTAGTGGAATCTTAGATGATAGATTCTAGGGCATATTTCCATTCCACAAGTGATAGGGTATGCAATAAAATTTATGTTTCTGGATGCTTTGGAAGAGTGAATCTAGTGGATGATGAATCTATTGATATTGTGGGAAGGTATATGTGTGATTTTAGTTAAATAATGAATGTTTCATTATATGGAAAAAAATTCTCCATATTCCCCTTTGTAAGAAAATTATTTTAGTTGGATGGTTGGATAAATGTGGATATGGAACTAACTTTATAATATTATTGTGTAGAATCACTTCAACTTCCATGGTCAAATCTAGAGGTGTAAATAAAGGCCTGTTTTATCATAGAATAAGGTTAGTGGAAGCTAAACCTGGTAGAACATCAACATTCAGAAGTTCAGATTTGTGAAATTGTTGACTTGGGAACCCTAGCTAGAAAGGTATTAAAAGTATAGTGAAAATCATATTGAATATGGATTATTTAGACATCAAATTTATGAAGAGTTTTATACATGGAAAGATGTTGATGGTGAACTTTAATTTGAGTGCAACAACACCAAAATGTTTGATTCTTAATCTTGTACATATAGATGTCTACAGACCAACCCTAGTTAAATCTCATGGAGGATATAAATATTTTAAAGGTAGGAATTAATGACTCCAAGAAGAAATTATGGGTATAATTATTAATTAGGATGCGGTATTCCCTGCTTTCACAAAAAAAAATCTTCATCATTCATAGATATAGTGTTATAATCCATGAACTTTCTATCAAGGGTCGCTTCATTATTCCATTATCTCTATGAAAGTTGGTAATTTAGGATAGCCACAAGTCCCAATGGTGCATCCACAGTAGAGACACCAAGATGGTTTATGATGTTTGTTTACCATTCTAGTTTCCAATTATTATATAAGGTACAACTTACTTTGTGTCCTTGTATTATATTTTTCAGTAGATTAAATTCAAGAACTAGAATCCCTCGGGATTGCTACAGCCACTCCCCATTCCTACCTTGATGTGGGATAAGGTCACCATGTATTTTATCATTAATTTTCTTCATACAGCCTGGGGAAGGAATGTAATTGAGGTGGTTTTTTATTTTCTGACAAAATCATCCCATTTAATTCAAATAAAGGATTCAAATAATGTGGAAGAATGTTGTAGGTTGTACATATATGAAATCGTAAAGTTTCATGGTGTTCTATCTATTATTGTTTCAAACATGGTCCCTAATTTCACCTCTAAATTATGGGAAGACCTTAAAAAGGAATTGGGGACATAATTCTAGCTTAGTACATCATACCATCCTCAAATGAATGGTAAAACTGAATGGGTAAATCATATTCTGGAATACATGCTCTGTGAATGCATGTTAGAATTTAGAGGCTCATTGGATAACCATATTGGGTTAGTGGAATTTTCATTGAATAATAGTTCCCAATCCTTGATCAGGATGGCTCTATTAGAAGATATTTATGGTTGTCCATATAGGCCCCCTTTATGTTGGATTCATGTTTGTGTGAACTACTTTATGGGACTAAGCCTCGTCCAGGAGATTATGAGAAAATTTCAAATGATCTCACAATATATTTTGATTACAATGAGTCGTTATAATTCATATATGGATCATATCCACTGATATTTTTAATTCAAATTAGGTGGATGGGTAATTATAAATGTTTTGCCTCATTTGGGTCATCATTGGATTAGGAAACAAGGGAATCTTACACCAAGGTATTCCAGAACCACTGAAAACACTAAGAGAATCATTAATGTCCTTTACCATTTTACATTTTCTTCCCATTTTATGTTGATTCATGATGTGTTCCATGTCTCGGAATTCAAGAAGTATAACTCAGACTCATCCCATATACTTAATTGGGAAGAATTTGAGCTGGAAAACAATCTATTAATGAATGAGAAACTTGTGAAATTTGAATATTCCAAGGTAAAGGTGATTTGAGTAAAATCAATTCCATTAGTCTTGTTTATTTGGTGTCATGGAATGATGAGTATGAGATGTGGGAATGAAATTATTTCATGGGGGAGAAATACCCTCATTTATTATCTAATCAGACTATAGTTTTACTTTCTAAGGGAAGAATTTTTTCATATTGGGGATAATTTTCACACATGTGGTGTTCTTTTGAGGTATTTTCTCTTTTATTTTTGGTCTTACTTGTGATTTATAGATTTAATTGGAATTTTTCAAGAAAAGTATCTATTTTTATGAAGATATAAGGTGGTTCATAGTTGGTTCATCGTTAGGGGAAACAGTTTACCATCCCCAGTGAAAAATGTATGGATGAGATAGTGGAACTTTCCAGGCCAGGAACCTATCTAGGTAAACCATGTGGGCCCTATATTCTTTCATATAGTTTGTCAAAAGTTGGTACATGGTCTGGAAAATTGTGTGTCCAAATCATGTAGCCTGACAGAGCCTTTAAAATTTTGAATTTATTATTTTTTTCATCCCATCTATTAACCCTCTTACACATTAATTTCACCAAATTTTACCCTCTCCAACCCAATTCGTGCCTCTCCCTCTCTACCACTCCTCTTGTGCACCAATATTGGGTGGATTGGATCTTTTTTCTTCAAGATTATTCCAATTAAATCTCTCCACTCTTCACTTATTACCTTATCTCAATCTATTCTCTCATATTTCTTAAGTCCCTTCTTCTCCAACGGTTATGTTGACATAAAATGGGATCAATATTGTTCCTTTGTGTCGAATCTTAATGTGTTTGGTGCATTATTTATCATGTAATATATTCTATGGATTTATCATGATGTTTCTGAATTTATTTGGGTGATTTCAAGTTTACGTTAGATGGTTCTATGATATTACTTTGTTTGATTATTTAAATATGCAATCATTTGTTTCTAGAAGTGTTTTTAAATTGTGTGTGAGGGTTGAAATTGTGGTTTTGAAGGTGTTTATGAGTGTGTAATAGAAATAATTTACCAATTTGTAGATAGTTGGTTATTTCATATGAATGTTGATATAAATAGACTTATGATGCACAAAGGGGTTGTAAATGATGTTGAAAATGTGATAAAGTACATGGGAACCATAGGTATTTAGGTGGATTGTTAAGGAATATCACACTGGTTGAGTCGACAGGGTATTGATTTAGGATCCCCAATAGGATTATGTTGCAACACTAACTAAACAACATGATGTTTTTATGGGGACCACTAGAACATTCAATTTTACCTCTCTAGTGGATCATGCATGGGAACATATTATATGGTTCGATCACCAAGAATATGAGGATCCTAGGACCCTATTGATATAGCTTCATAGGGATTATCCATAGTTCTCAGACTAATTTTTTTACCTGTTTTTTATCTATATATTAATTATTTCATTTCTTTTTTAGAATAAATTTAGTTATCAATTTGAAATATTTTGATTTATTCCTTTAACAAACTTGCAAGTAAATTTATCTCTTAATGTCATTGATTGGAATCTCTTGGTGGTACCAACTAGTCAACTTATCTCACACCCTATATACACCCTCAAGCATATATAGACCATATTTTATCTGATTAAGGTAAAGGAAATTCCTTCTTTGGAGGTGCTAGTTTTTGCTCTTGTTTTTAGATTCTTTGGTAGGTGTTAGTGGGGGTGGAATGGTGGGTGTTGACCCTCATGTAACAAGGAATTTTTTAACCCATTTTATTACCTCCCTCTTTTTTCTTAATTTTTCCTTTTTTTGTACATGTAAGTTGTTTATCTTATGGCACGTACATTCTTTCCTTTTGTTTTTTTGTTATGAATGGTTTTTGTTGTGTTTATGTTATTTTTATATTTATTCTTGGGGGGGTTTTTATTTTCTTCTTATAGGTTGAAACCATTACCAATAGAGTTACTCGATGTCTAGGCACTAGTTTTCAGCTTGTGGGGACCAAGAATTCCCTTAGGACCTATCACATGATAATTCGGGTGTCGGGTTCGATTTTACCTTGGACTAGTTCATGACACCAATTGAGTCTACTAGAATTTCAAAAGTTATAGATAAATCATCAGAAATAAGAAGATAAGTTTTGAAAGATAAACTTGTAGAATATATACCTAAAATCTCAATAACCAGTGGATTCTGGTCCATAGTTTTGGAGGAGTAAATTCTATAAGATTTAATTCCAAAGTGATTAGTGTCATAGATAGAGTTGTATAGGTCAACAAGAGTCATATGCCTAGTAAAAATATATGGGGATTACTTCAAATTCATACTTTTAATGGATGGTGGAGAACCAAAAACCATAGAATAATTTTCTATCCTCAATGATTATAATGATTTGTAGTTTTCAATGAAGGATAATTTTGATTCACTTTATGAAAAGAATACACAGAAGCTAACAAATATTCCATTGGAAATAAATAACTTGACAATATGTGGTTTTTTATTAAAATAATAATCTAATGGAATTAGAAGATATAAAAAAATTATAATTTTCAAGGATTTTTATTAAATGTATAGAATAGACATATCTCAAATATTTTCTCCATTAGTAAATCATATTATTGTTCAAACTATGCTAATTTTAGTTTCTTTCATAGGATTACATCTATAAAAAATGGATGGGAATGTCTCCTTTATTCATTGGTATTTAGAGGAATGGATATATATAGATCAACTTTTTGGTTTTATAGATCATTAGAATCAATATTTTGGGTGAAAATCCAAGATAAGTCTCTATATTTGGAAACATGCACCAAGGAAATGGAACCATAAGTTCAAATATTTCATAGTGGAGAATGGTTTCATGATAATTAACTCTAATAATTTTTTATTGGAAGGAGTATAGTAATATGTAATTCATAATTTTATTATTTCAAATATATGACATGCTTCTAGTCAGTATATTAATTCAATGAATTTTGGAGATGAAGAATAAATTTTTTGAAATGTTTCGAATAAAAGGTCTTGGTGCAGCAAAAAATCTCTTAAGCATGATGATTAAGAATAATATGAAGACTAGAGGATTGGTTCTATTACATAATGATTATATATGAAATATCATTAAAAAATTGTAAATTAATGGAAATAAATATATTCTAACTCTTCATGTCATACACTTTAAAATTTCAAATAAACAAGAATTGTGGACAGAAGATAAGGTAAAGAACATGCAGAGAGTATTCTATTCATCAATATTATCAATTATTATGTATCACATAGTGTGAATTGGTATATAAGTTGCTCATGTAGTGGGGTGGTCAGCCAGTATATTGAAAATATTGGGAATGATCATTGGGAATCCATGAATTGGATTATCCAATACCTCGAATGAATAAATGATTATAATTTTTTTTTCAAATAAGATAATCTATTTCTAGGGTATTTTTACATATAATTTGGGGGTGGCTCATACACATGGCAAAATAGAACTAATTTGTTATTTATATTTGGTATAATTGTAGTCAATTTGATATCTTGGTTGAAAGGGGTGATTTCACTCTTCGTAATGTTCGCAGAGTATGTGGTGGAAATGAAATAAATAAAATAAATGGAGTGGTTGAGGGATTTATAAATTATATAGTAAGAGTTTAGGAGAGTCTATTACTTTACTGTGATAGATAGAGTTTGATAAATTTTGATAAAAATTCAGTGTTCCATGCTAGGATGAATCATATCTTCATTAATTACTATTTTATCTGGATGAATCTTGAATATGGATTGTTGGAGTTATGAAATATTATTGGAAAAAAATATCCAATACATATGTTCACCAATTTTTAGTTTATAACAGACCTAGACAACATCATTCCTTAGTTGTAATTGGGTGAATAGAGGAAATGGAAAATCATTTTCTAAATAAGTTTAGTTTTTTTTGTTCAAATTATTAGATGATGCCATGAAATTTTTTGAAGAATTCTTCAAGTGGGATATTATTGGGATTTTGATGACTCTTCAAGGGATAGTTTTAGTTTACCAAAAGAAGAAACTCTGATAGACCCTTTGGTCTTTTAAGAGCATTGGCAGTAGGCCTTTATTTGTTAGAAATAGTTATATCAAAAGTTTAGAATATTTTAAAAATGCTTAACATGGTGTCTATTTCACTGGAAATTCATGTGGATAGTTAATCAAAAGTTCAATCAATGAAATCACTATAAGTAAGTTTATGGCCAAATTTGCATCACTCTCATCATAGAGATTTTAGGAAATAAGTAAGGCAAGGGAATAACTCTTCTTCTTCATGTGATATGAGATAATTTTGGGGAAATCTATAGGGAATCAACAATAATAATTGGAAATGGATAGATCCCCAAAAATATAAAGGTTCAAAACAATTGGTTGACTAGGTGTAAACCTCTATAAAATGTAGTGGGACAACTTGTTGAGGTGGAATACGATTGGTGGAATTTTTTTATCTATGTGACTAATTAGTCCCTATTACTTGTTAACTTTGAACTTCTAATGAAATGATAAGTTTTCGTGCTTCTCCAATTGATGTTGGATGAAATTTTTTAACCACATAAATCCTTTTGTGTTCATTACTAAATTTCATTTCATTCATTATTTACAATTTAATATTAGTTTGAGTTTGAGTAAATAGGCTAAAGTAATTCAAAATACTTTTGGTGATTTAGGTGAATCAATTCATCCATGTTTTAGTGTAACACCCAAGAATTTTATGAGAAATATTTTTTTTAAATCATAAAAGGAATCTGTCACTACACACAACACTATATTGGCTTGCTTTACACGTAATCACGACCTTCCTCGATAGCTTGCGTCGTACGCAATACCGAGTTTCACTAAACAATGATATGCTATTAAAATATTATTAAAACTAGCCGTTATGAATATTTATAACCACTTTTTGAAATTTTATAAATTTTATTTTTCAAAATGGACTTCATTTTTGGATTCCGAAAATCGAAATTAGCCTAGGGTGAAATTTTGGTATTTTTCTGAAAACATTCAATTTTTGATGAATAGTGAATCCACTAAGTGGTAGTTAAAAAACTGAATTTCTCATAAAACTTAATTTTACTGCTTTTGTGAGTGGAATTTTGAAAATCCGAGAGACACGGTTGATGTCACTAAGTAAAATGTGGTTCAATGAGATGAAAATTATTTTTTGGTGAATAGTATCTTTTTACTTTTATTTACCACAGTTAAAAGTAAATAGGGTAATTAAGGGTAAAAATGATATTATTATTACCCTAACACATGTCCTAATTCTATTGGATTAGTCTAATTTGACAAAAAACAACCTTAGGAATAAAATATGACCATTTAGGCCCACATGGATTAGATTAGGACATTTATTATCAATTTACTTAAAGAAGGGTTAAAATAGTTAAAATCGAAGTTTAATAAGTAAATCATTTTTAATATGGGGTTATACATAAGATAAATTAGACTATAAATATTAATTATAAAGATAAAAGTATTGCCAACATAATGGTATTTTATTTATAATTTTTAGACATTAAATAATTTAATTTATTTATGACACAACGATGATGCAGTAATTATCTTATTAATGAAATATTGGCATAATTGATGTTATAAATACGCAAATAAATGTAAATTGAGACTTTTTATGAATTCCAATAATTTTATAGGTTACTATGACATGTTAGTATTGATTTAAATAACTTTTGTCGAACTAATCATTCTGTTATGAGTTTCACAAAAATCAATTACTAAATAGTGTCAAAATTGACATAAAATAGTTTTTAAAACAAATATTATATTATTAATTGTTATTTTATTCCTAAAAATCTAAGGATCGGAAAAATGACTTAGATAAGGTTATATATATTAATAATAAACAACTTGGGGTTCGTTTGGCTTGATATAGTAAGTTTATTAACCTTATAGTGTAAGAAAACAAGAAGACACGGTAAAAGTTAAATTATCTAGCTTAAAGTTAAATCTAAATGATAAGGTTAAAATTGATACCTAAACTTGTCGAAATTATATTGGATGAGAGGATTTAGACCCATCCCCACCTTATCTTAGAAATAAATCAATTTGGATCTATTTAAAAACGAATTTGGCTTTATAATAAAATAATATTTTTAGTTATTCCAAAGGTGCCCCTCTCCTCCCTTATAAAAGGGCACCTCCTCCCTCTATTCCTCACACCACATTGAGCCTTCATGCTCGGCCAACCCCTGACAATTTCTTCTCTCCACTTCCCTAGAGACATCCTAGTGGTCCTGGTCTTCTTCAAAGACCAATTTTATTTCCCTAAAAGGAGGTCTCAAAGAAGCGCTTCAAAGAAGAGGTAATGCCCGTTACCGATTCTTTCATCTTTATTTATTCATCCACTTCTTCTTCTTTAGTTATTTCATGATGAAGTAATAACATCAGTATCACTAATATAATTATATGTAATTATAAGTATGAAAAAAACCTATTTCACCATATATCCATCCTACGGAAAATGAAATCACCGCGCGTGCGTCCATACGGAATACCGTCTCCACGCCGTGGTGTAATCTATTTTCCACCACCACCTTACTTGGATGGGTATAATGGTGTATAGAATGAATATATATGATAATTTTAAATTTATATTGATTCTGAAATAGTATACATACACTCCAATACAATTTCACGATCATGGGAACAATATCATCGCTCGTGCGTACGTACGGAATACCGTCTCCACGATGTGATATGACTCATTCTACATGATCTTCATTGGATAATGATTATATAAATTAATTGAATGAATGAATATGATATATATTACACTAATACCATTCTGGAAATTAGGTATCTATAACCTAAAAAGAAGAAGAATAATTTATTCGACAAAACACGCATAAGAACAAAAAGTAATAAACACCCGAATAACAAGCAGCAATGAAATATTACTAATAATAAGCTAAGAATATGACCATATATGATATCATAAAAATGAGTATGATTCTGGAATAAGTCAATGACATTATTTAAATCATTATACAGGAGGTTCGGACACTTACGAAGCAAATCGGACCTAAGGTAAGGGAAATATCACAATCTCATTTTATCCGAGATTGTTTATACTTTGGAATTTACTGGGGTGTATTTTATCATCCACATCCATGTTTCCTCAATATGTAATATTTATATCCTTCTACAATATTTTATATCCAATTCTACCCTTCGGTGAGTTTTTAGTAAAAGATATGAAAGGAACCTTTTGTCGTTTTTCGTACGAGGTACTTTTTGACTTTTCCGGCAAAAGTACGAGAATAATGTTTTTTTTAACTTATACGGCATGAATGGATTTTTAAAACATTATTTCCAAGAATCTTCCTTTACAAGTTTTAAAGTTTATTTTTAATCAAATTCTTTTAGATTAAAATTTTATGACATGTTAAGAAAGGAAAAAAAATTTGAAGTAGAAAGGATATTTTCTTCAAGAATGCAGTTCAAGTGTTTTATCAAAATTATTTTCCATCTAAGATAATATAGGTTTCTGTTTATATCCCTATTATTACATTGATATGATTATGTTGTGATGGAAATATTTTTATGAATTCCTTTATCTTATATTAATTGTTTTATGATGTCATGATGTTTAAGATTACCATTTTTATTACATGGGTTATGTTATGATGTATGGTTTATGTTTTTGTGGCACACATAAGAATGGTATAATAATGAGATGGGTGGGACCTATATATCCCTCCAATGCATTGGGTAAAGATTTTTTATCTCATGAGATAGACATGGATGGAATGGCAGGTTAAACCGGTTCAGTGAAACAGGGCTGGAACGAGGAGTGAACTCGGTTCAGAAATGGACTTTGTCCTCTAAGATAGTCTTGGCAATGAGTCTTGACTACTAAGAAATGATTCTCTATGATTATGTGTGTATGACACAAAGATTCAGGGTTTATGTTCTGATTATTGGGATTACATTTCACTACTATGATTTATCCCATGTTATGAAATTATGATCTCTTTTGCTGGTTAAGATTTCCAAAAGTTATGTTCTTATGAATATGATGTGATTGATATTTCTTTTATTTTCCCTTACTGAGAATTTGATCTCACCCTTTTGTATGTTTTCTTTCCCCAGGCCAGGAAGAAGGTTATCAAGTAAGATATTCCAAAAGGGACTATAGATATGATGAAATAAATGGGAGATAGTGTAGACGCTTTATGAACCAGTTGTTTATGTTTCCGAGTTTCTAGAGACACTATACCTATACGGTCCTTTCCTAGTTTTGTTATATGTTGTAATAAGTGTGCTTACATTTTGAAGTAATAACAATGTATGTAAAGTATGGGTCGTTATAGTTGGTATCAGAGGAAAGGTATAGTCAACCTTTGGAAACTAGGATGTGAAAACCTTAGTAAGAACCCTAAGGATAATTCTAAGCATAGAACATAATCTTAGTGTTTTAGAAATGACGATGAATAACCTAGGATAAGACCTTAAGTGTGAAATTTTATTCTTGATTATGTGGTTTTCCTATTATAATTAGTGTTTCTCACACTATTCTTCTTGGTTTTAGTCAATGGATGGAACTCGAAGGAAACGTGTTAATACGGAATGCGACGGGCAATGCAATGATTGTCCCCCTAAGCAACCAAACATTATGGGAGCTAGAATGCAAAATCTTGTAGTCATGCTCAGACAACATTCTCAAGCTATGAATCATGCAGGACTTCCAAACGAGCAAAGGAAGGAGCAACATTCTATTGAATACTTCATGAGGCAGCATCCACCTTCATTCAGCGGGTCTACTGATCCATTAATTACTGAACAATGGATGAGTACTACTGAAAAGATATTTTCAGTTCTTCAATGTTCTGAACATGATAAAGTCATCTTAGCAGTGTATCTTTTGGAAGGAGATGCTGATCAATGGTGGAATCTTATTCAGAATACGAGGCAAAGAGATGAAATTGAGTCCATGGAATGGGACGAGTTCAAGAAATTATATTTCAATAAGTACTTCCCTCGTATTCTCCGAACAAAGATGGAGAAAGATTTTCTTGAACTGAAGCAAAAGGATGATGAATCCGTTGGTACCTATGAATCAAATTTTAAAAGACTTTCAAGGTACGCTTCTGGTATTATTATCCAACCTGAGAGTAAGATCGATCGATTCTTTAGTGGCTTAAAACCAAGTCTTCGAAGGGCGTTATCCATAAGGGACTTCAATAGCTACGAGGAAATCATTCGATATGCTCTCAGTGTCGAGATGGAGATTGGAGTAACCCATCAGTCATATGGGGTTGATAAGAAGAGTAAAATGTAATTCAAAGGAAAATATAAAGAGCACACCGAAAAGAATATGAGCTTTCCCTTATGCTCAAAGTGTGGAAAGAAACATGGAGGGAGTTGTCTTAAAGGGACAAGTAAATGTTTCAAATGTGGAAAGGAAGGTCATCGGGAATTTGAATGCCGCAATGATGGGAAGAAGATGTCTAATGATGCAAACAAAGGAAGGGATATACAGAATGAACCTACTACACATCAATGTTTCAAGTTCAAGGAGATGGGGCATTATGCCAATAAATTCCCTAATCCAAGGGTTGTTGATGATGATCGAAATCAAAAAAAATCTTAAGGCTAAAGACAAAGGAAAGTCACAGGCAATTTCTATCAGTGATGTGGAGTACGATAATGATGTGGTGAAAGGTACACTTACCATCCACTCTAAAGTAGCCAATGTTTTATTTGATTCTGGATCCACCCACTCTTTTATTTCTGAAGATTTTTCTACGAGTATCACGGAATTACCTCAACAATTAGATGTTGAGTTAGCTGTGACAACCCCTAATGTCACAACAGTCACATCAAGAGTTTATAATTCTCCTCTGATTGAAGTTGGTGGGAAAGTGATTCCTGCAAATCTGGTGATCCTTCCTATAGTGGAATTTGATGTGATTCTTGGCATGGATTGGATTTCTTTATATGGTGCTCATATCAATTTCCAAAGAAGGGAAGTCACATTTCATATTCCAGATCAATCTATGATCGTCTATCGATGCAAGGATGAACATAACCTTCCAGTGGAAATTTCTTCCATCTTATGGGTCTTAATTCCACTAAATGAAGGTTATTTATCTCAAATGGTTGGTGAGAAACTCACGATTAAGAATATGCCCATTGTACGGGAGTTTTTTGATGTCTTTTCGGAGGAATTTTCGTGTCTTCCACCAAATCGTGAAGTTGAGTTTTCAATAGAACTCGTATCGGGTGCTTTGCCTATTTCAAATACACCTTATAGAATGGCCCCAATTGAGTTGCAGGAATTGAAGAAGCAACTCCAAGAGAATCTTGATAAGGGATTCATACGCCCTAGTGCGTCACCTTGGGGTGCACCTATTCTGTTTGTTAAAAAGAAAGATGGTTCAATGAGACTCTGCATTGATTATCGAGAATGTAAAAAGATCACTATCAAGAAAAAATATCCTCTCCCACGCATTGATGACTTATTTGACCAACTACGCGGAGCTCAATACTTTTCCAATATTGATCTTCGTTCAGGGTATCATCAATTAAGGGTCAAAAGGGATTATATACCAAAGACGGCTTTCCATACAAGGTATGAACACTATGAATTTATAGTGATGCCATTTGGTCTTACTAATTCCCCTGATATGTTCATGGATATGATGAATAGAGTCATTAGAGACTATCTTGATCAGTTTTTGGTAGTCTTTAGTGACGATATTACTGTCTATTAAAAGAGAAAGGAAGAACATGAAGATCACTTGAGAATTATATTAAAGACCCTAAGAAAGGAGAAGTTCTATGCAAAATTTACCAAGTGTGAATTTTGGCTTCAAAAAGTTGCATTTTTGGGTCACATAATCTCAAAAGATGGGATATCTGTGGATCCAGCAAAAACAGAGGTTATCAAAATATGGTCGAGACCAACAACAGTAACTGAGATCCGAAGTTTTCTTGGTTTGGCTGGATATTATCAACGTTTTGTGAAATATTTTTCACAATTATCTAATCCACTCACCATGTTTACTCAAAAAGGAGTTAAGTTTGTTTGGACGGAAGAATGTGAAGAGAATTTCAAGGAGTTGAAAAGAAGGTTATCCAGTGCA
Source organism: Viscum album (assembly GCA_963277665.1). Classification (NCBI taxonomy): domain Eukaryota; kingdom Viridiplantae; phylum Streptophyta; class Magnoliopsida; order Santalales; family Viscaceae; genus Viscum; species Viscum album. The sequence goes on from OY728167.1 coordinate 284,614,509, forward strand.
CCTGTGCTCACACTGCCTTGTAGTGGAGAAAGGTTTGTGATCCATAGTGATGCATCCAAGAAGGGATTGGTGTGTGTTCTTATGCAGAATTATATGGTGATAGCTTATGCATCATGACAGTTTAAATCCATGAGAAAAATTACCCAACTCATGATTTGGAGTTAGCTGTGGTAATATTTTCATTAATGATTTGGAGGCATTATCATTATGGGGAAAGGTGTGACATTTATACTGATCATAAAAGTTTAAAGTATATTTTCACACAAAAGGAGCTGAATATGCGTCAAAGAAGATGGTTGGAGCTGATTAAGGATTATGACTGCTCAATTCATTACCACCCTGGGAAAGAAAACAAGGTGGCAGATGAATTGAGCAGTCATCTGATCGGGAAACCACTTTCTATTATATCTGATCGGGATCCGAGATTTACCTCGAAGTTCTGGCGAAGTCTTCAGCATACTCTGGATACAGATTTGAGTTTCAACACTGCTTATCATCCTCAGACAGACGGTCAGTTTGAGAGAACAATTCAAACTAGATTGGCTTGCTTTACACGCAATCGTGGCCTTCCTCGATAGCTTGCATTGTACGCAATACTGAGTTTCACTAAACAATGATATGCTATTAAAATATTATTAAAACTAGCTGTTATGAATAGTAATAACCACTTTTTGAAATTTTATAAATTATATTTTTCAAAATGGACTTCATTTTTGGATTCGGAATATCAAAATTAGCCTAGGGTGAAATTTTGGTATTTTTATGAAAACTTTCAATTTTTGATGAATAGTGAAACTACTAAGTGGTAGTTAAAAAATTGAATTTTTCATAAAACATAATTTTACCGCTTCTGTGAGTGGAATTTTTAAAATCCGAGAGACACAGTTGATGTCAGTAAGTAAAATTTGGTTCAATGAGATGAAAATAATTTTTTTGTGAATAGTAACTTTTTACTTTTATTTACCACGGTTAAAAGTAAATAGGGTAATTAAGGGTACAAATGATATTATTATTACCCTAACACATTTCATAATTCTATTGGATAAGTTTAATTCGACAAAAAACAACCTTAGGAATAAAATATGACCATTTAGGCCCACATGGATTAGATTAGGACATTTATTATCAATTTACTTAAAGAAGGGTTAAAATAGTTAAAATCAAAGATTAATAAGTAAATAATTTTTAATATGGGGATATAAAAAAGATAAATTCAACTATAAATATTCATTATAAATCTAAAAATATTTCCAACATAACAGTATTTTATTTATAATTTTTAGACATTAAATAATTTAATTTATTTATGACACAACGATGATGCAGTAATTATCTTATTAATGAAATATTGACATAATTGATGTTATAAATACCCAAATAAATGTAATTTGAGACTTTTTATGAATTCCACTAATTTTATAGGTTAATATGACATGTTAGTATTTATTTAATTAACGTTTTGAGAACTAATCATTCTGTTATGAGTTTCAAAAAAATCAATTACTAAATAGTGTCAAAATTGACATAAAATAGTTTTTAAAACAAATATTATATTATTAATTGTTATTTTATTCCTAAAAATCTATGGTTCGGAAAAAGGACTTAGATAAGGTTATATATATTAATAATAAACAACTTGAGGTTCGTTTGTCTTGATATAGTAAGTTTATTAACCTTATAGTGTAAGAAAACAAGAAGACACGGTAAAAGTTAAATTATCTAACTTAAAGTTAAATCTAAATGATAAGGTTAAAATTGATACCTAAACTTTTCTAAATTATATTGGATGAGAGGATTTAGACCCATCCCCACCTTAGCTTCAAAATAAATCAATTTGGAGCTATTTAAAACCGAAATTGTCTTTATAATAAAATAATATTTTTAGTTATTCCAAAGGTGCCCCACTCCTCCCTTATAAAAGGGAACCTCCGCCCTCTCTTTCTCACACCACTTTGAGCCTTAAAGATCGGAAAACCCCTACCATTTTATTCTCTCCACTTCCCTAGAGAAATCCTAGAGATCTTGGTATTCTTGAAAGACCAATTTTAGTGCCCTAAAAGGAGGTCTCAAAGAAGCGCTTCAAAGAAGAGGTAATGCCCGTTACCGATTCTTTCATCTTTATTTCCTCTTCCAATTCTTCTTCTTTAGTTGTTTCATTATGAAGAAATAACATCAGTATCACTCATATACTGATATGTTATTATATGTATGAAACAACCCTATTTCACCATCTATCCATCCTACGGAAAATGAAATCACCGCGCGCGCGTACGTACGGAATACCGTCTCCACGCCGTGGTGTAATCTATTTTCCACCACCACCTTACATGGATGGGTATAATGGTGTAAATAATGAATATATATGATTATTGAAAATTGATATTGATTCTGAAATAGTATACATACACTCCAATACAATTTCACGATCATGGGAACGATATCATCGCTCGTGCGTACGTACGGAATACCGTCTCCATGATGCAATGCGACTCATTCTACATGATCTTCAATTCATAATGATTATATAAATGAATTGAATGAATGAATATGATATATATTACACTAATACCCTTCTGGAAATGAGGTATCTATAACCTAAAAATAAGAATAAGAATTTATTCGACAAAACACGCATAAGAACAAAAAGTAATAAACACCCGAATAACAAGCAGCAATGAAATATTACTAATAATAAGCTAATAATATGACCATATATGATATCATAACAATGCGTATGATTCTGGAATAAGTCAATGACATTATTTAAATCATTATACAGGAGGTTCAGACACTTACGAAGCAAATCGGATCTAAGGTAAGGGAAATATCACAATCTCATTTTTATCCGAGATTGTTTATACTTTGGAATTTACTGGGGTGTATTTTATCATCCACATCCATGTTTCCTAAATATGTAATATTTATATCCTTCTACAATAGTTTATATCCAATTTGACCCTTCGGTTAGTTTTTATTAAAAGATATGAAAGGAACCTTCTGTCGTTTTTCGTACGAGGTACTTTTTGACTTTTTCGACAAAAGTACGAGAAGAATGTTTTTTTAACTTATACGGCATGAATGGATTTTTAAAATATTATTTCCTAGAAGCTTCCTTTACAAGTTTTCAAGTTTATTTTTAATCAACTTCTTTTAGATTAAAATTGTAAGACATGTTAAGAAAGGAAAAATGTTTTTGAAGTAGAAAGGATATTTTCCTCAAGAATGGAGTTCAAGTGTTTTATCAAAATTATTTTCCATATAAGATAATATAGGGTTCTGTTTATATCCCTATTATTACATTGATATGATTATGTTGTGATGGAAATATTTTTATGAATTCCATTATCTTATATGAATTTTTTTATGATGTCATGATGTTTAAGATTCCCATTTTTATTACATGGGTTATGCTATGATGTATGGTTTATGATTTTGTGGCACACATAAGAATGGTATCATTATGAGATGGGTGGGACCTATATCTCCCTCAAATTCATTGGGTAAAGATTTTATATCTCATGAGATAGACATGGCTGGAACGGCAGGTTAAACCGGTTTAGTGAAACAGGACTGGAACGAGAAGTGAACTCGGTTCAGAAATGGACTTTGTCCGCTAAGATAGTCTTGGAAATGAGTCTTGACTACTAAGAAATGATTCTCTATGATTATGTGTGTCTGACACAAAGTTTAATGTTTTAAGTTATGATTATTGGGATTACATTTTGCTACTATGATTTATCCCATGTTATGAGATTATGATCTCTTTTGCAGGTTAAGATTTCCAAATGTTATGTTCTTATGAATATGATGTGATTGATATTTCTTTTGATTATGCTTACTGAGCATTTGAGCTCACCCTTTTGTATGTTTTATTTCTCCAGGTCAGGAAGAAGGTTATTAATTAAGATATGCCAAAAGGGACTATAGATATGATGAAATAAATGGGAGATAGTGTAGACGCTTTATGAACCAGTTGTTTATGTTTCCCAGTTTCTAGAGACACTATACCTATACGGTCCTTTCCTGGTTTTGTTATATGTTGTAATAAGTGTGCTTCAATTTTGAAGTAATAAAAATGTTTGTAAAGTATGGGTCGTTATATTTAGTACAGATATGATTAGAGAGTTCTTTCTTTTTACATTATTTAAAAAAAAATTAGTATTTCAAAAAAGATAACTTCTACGTGTTCATGTTTTTCTAGGATTCTCAAAAAAATACACCCCAAGGATCTAAGAAAATCTTTTAAAGGACATCAAAAATCCCTTAATCAGAACCCCACCCACCCCACCCCCCAAATAATTCCAATAAAACATGAACTCAAGTTCATTGAAAACTTATTAGGGAAAGAAAATAAGATAAAATGAATAACGTATGGATAGAAAGATACAATGATGATATTAGCTTAAATAATCAGGCTCGTATCTTGAAGATATTCATTGGTATTCTAAGGATACGTATAGGATTGAGAGGGAATCATAGAAGGATTTGATTGGGTCTAATTTGGGGAGAAAAGACCCCAAAAATAATTTAACTTGGTAGGGGTAAATAATAAATATTATAAAAATTGTAATATGAGAACTCATACTCCATGATGAGTTTTTATGATACACCACATATGTGACTATATCATAATTACATTACATAAAGAAAATATTTCATTATAATAAATTCTCATGGTATTTTAGGATGAATGTTTCAGAGAATTAAAAAAATTAGCTAAAAAACCCATTTCTATTCAATCTAATTAGAATTCTTACATTATATATAATAATACTAAATCCATAACAATAATTCAACATCTCGAAAAATTTATCTGCACAATATATTCATCAAGACACATCATATGTATAAATTTCCATCATAACCTTGGGATATAGAAATATAATAAAGGAGTGATCTTAAATGATCAGTATGTGTAAAAATAAGTGATAAAAATCATTGATCATAAGTGAGCATAAGATATGCATATGGGTACAATTTAGATACAAAATAATGTTATAAAAAACAAATAAAAGATCATAAATCATGTCATATGACATGGCATAACATTAAATTGTGGAATATCTTGAAAAATATGGATAAACCTGGAATGTTACATATGCTAAAATGGAAATTATTTTAGAAATGTGGAAGAATCAGAATAATAGGAAACATTTTAAGAAAGATAATTTTTCTCACACTTTTGAGAAAAAACTCATTATTTACATTCATTAAAATGTTAGAAAATTCATTATTCCAAAGCCTTTATAAATAAATTCATTATATCCTTGAATTATTATATCATTAGATATCAGACCTAACCAATAAATTAGAGGGAGATATAGGACCCCACTCATCATCATCCATACATATTGCTTCCACTTCAAATAAATATTTTATTATATCATATAGAACCCATCGAATGAAAATTGGGTTTTTACCCTTTTCAAATGGAATCATGTAAGGAAAAAATTAATAAATCCATCAATAATAATAACATGATATACCCATTGAAAAAAGGTTATCCAAATATATTTAGTATCTTTCTAGGTAAATACCCTTCAATATAGACAATAGAGAATATGGTATTTACGCAATATAGATAAAGTTTATATGGCTAAGTCAATAATTTCCATAATTAATTTATGTATGGAATATATGTGAACACATTTAAATTAATGGAATGAAATATAAACTGTTAATTGAAAAAATACATTGAATTAAAAATCATAAACATTCAATGATTAGGTCCACCAAATGTAGTATTGAATTTACATGTTTTTAACCCTCAAAAATTGTATACTACAATTTAGAGGGTAATTCTTGAAGATAAATTTCCAAGAAAATAAATCTTTTTGAGATGAATATGAAGATGGAAGTGAAACCATAAAAGTGTTTTTAGAAAATATTTTTAACATTATAATCAAAGAAGAAGTTATGGGTCACATTCAAAAGATATTTACCCCAAAATTTAGGAGACAAGAAAACCTGCTCCTATGGAAATATATTAAAATAATGAAGTTCACATGATAATAAAATCAAGGGGCAACTCTACAAAGGAGGGTATAGACCTCACCGCAAAGATCATCCTGGAAAATATCATTATAGTAGTCAGGTAAAATAAAGGACCAACTAGAACTGACCTCCAAAATTTCTCTCTTAGAAAGAGAATCAATGACCCAGTTGGCCTCATGATAAACATGTGTAACTTCAAGTGAAATCACCTCTGCAATCCAAATCATTCAATCCAATAAGGAATGATCTTCCATGGCACATTCCGTGAGCGATATCTAATGATTTGAATAGAAATAGAAGAATCTCAATCCAACCATAATTGATTCAAACTATAATGAATATAATATTTAATTGATTTAATAATGGCCCAAATATATACTTTAATTGCATGACTGTTTCCAATACAATTGAAGAAGAAACCTTTCACAAACCCTCGATGAGTTCGAAATACACCACTGCATACAACAGGGCCTGGTGCACCCTAGGATGCTCCTTCGACATTGAATTTAATCCATCATGGGATAGGTGGCATCCATCGAACATACATCATCATTAATAGCTTCTTGATACTTCCATTCACACCAAGTGATCTCAAAAGAACTAGGCTAGAAACATCATTATCCATAGATCCTCTTTGAATAAGGGAGGCTGCCTGAATTGCACGATGCATGAATAGAACACCATTGTGAAAAAATGGATTTTCTTATGAAATATAAATCATTTATTTTCCTCTATATGAAAGATAATACACTCACAGAGGCAGCCAACCAAAGGTAATGAATCTTCTCACTTCGCTCCTTGCTGTATATGGATTGCAAGAGATCCTCCATAGAATGAAAATTAAGACAGCATGAGAAAAGATCCTGCAAATATGTCCAGAGCCTAAAAGTGAATATGTAGGAAATAAAAAGATGTTGATAAGATTCATCCGAATCGAAACTGAGGAGATAGACCGGAGCCAACTGGACACTAGTGCGCTGCAACAAATACTGCTTTTGGAGGCATTGTTTCTAAATTTTTCAAACAAGGATTGTTACATCCCAAGTAAATAAAGAATATAATATTTTTCTATTAATTAATATTTGTGAATTAAATATTAATTTTACTTTAAATGGGATTCTATTTTCAATGGTGTACCCAAAACGTAGTAATGGGTTTCCCCAAAATCTTATGTTGCACACAATGTTGAGTCATATTGAAAAAAATAATAATATAATATAATTATTTTAAATGATAGTTAACGCTAAGCCATTTTATTAGAGGGAATGAACATAACTAAACATATTATTATTACAAATGTTTATTAAATGTTTTTCATTTTATTCAACATGTTTTAGTGGTTTAAAATAAGAATGAATCCAATTTCATGCATGAAAAACTCTATTATTTTTTAAAAGTCATTTTATAGCCTTTTTATGGAAAGACCATTTTAAATATAGAATTTATAAATTTTATATTCTCAATTTGAAAAAATAAACTTCTTCTTTATAATTGGGACATCAAAATTTACTTTGGGTAATATTTTGGTATTTTTTTGATAAAGTTCATTTTTAATGAATAGTGAAAAATGCTGCATTTTAAGTCAAAATTGTATTTTCATATGATTTATTTATATGGTTATATTATACTTTTAAATGGGTTTAAAGTTTAATTGGATTATATTTTTACAATTTATTCCCTTGATGGTCATTGGAAGTAATTTCAATTTTAAATTGGACATAAACAAAGGTCAATCTTTTCATAGTTTTTACTTCTTAAAAACATGCTTTCTAGTTTTGATAATGAGAATTAATTTTAACTTAATTAATGAAACTTCTATTTTTTTAATTTGGTAAAATGTAAATAATTTTTTAATTCATAATAAAAAAATTATCTTAGAGTGAATTTTTGGTATTTTTTCTGGAAACTTTCAATTTTTGATGAATAGTGAAAAACACTACATAGTAGTTAAAAAAACCGAATTTTTCATTTAAATGATATTTTACCGCTTTTATGAATTGAATTTCAAAAATAAAACATACATGGTTTTCATCAGTGAATAAAATTTGGTTCAATGGGATGAAAATATTTTTTTTGGTGAATAGTAACTTTTTATTTTTATTTACCGTGGTAAAAGGTAAATAAGGTAATTAAAAGTAAAAAAAATATATTATAATAATATAAAATTATCTTAAAAAATGTCCTAACTTTATTATATGAGTCATTTCCTACCAATAAAATCATTTTTTAGATATTTTCTCCTTTCAAAGCCTCTTGGGTAAGATAATTACATTAACAACGTTTTATTGAAAGTAAAAATAAAAATATCATAAGCATGTATTGTTTTTCTAAGACAATTTTAATTTGGGGTTATATAATATGTATATTTGACTATAAATAGTCATTAAAAATATAAATATATTCTCTACATCATGGTATTTTATTTATAATTTTTATACATCAAATAAATAAATTTATTTATGACACAATGACGATTTAATGATTAACTCATTAATGAATGTTTTAAATAAATGAGATTATAATTATTAAAATAAATTTATTTTGAAACTTTTTAAGCCATAAAATAATTTTATGGATTATTATGACTTTTTATATTTTAAATAATTAAGTTTTTTTGAATTTATCAATTTGTTATGTATTTTTAAAAAGTCATGATATGAATAGTATAAAAATTGACAAAAATGAGTTTTTATAAAAATTAATATTATATTAAATGATACAATTGTCCTAAAATATAATATTAGGCTAAATGATATATATGATGTTAGAAATTTTATTAATTATCCATTTTGAGTCGTTTGGCATTTTATAGTAAACATATTAACCATGTATTATGAATATACAAGAAGACATGGTAAAAGTAAAATAAGTAAACAAAGGGTTAAATAAAAAAGAAAAGGATTAAAAAATATCCAATACCAGTACAATTATTATTAGATGATTTATTTTGACTTCTATTCATATTATCTTATAATTTAACTTGTTGTGGACCTTTTGAAACCAAAAATCATTTTATAATAAAATAATACTTTCAAACATTCCTAAAGAGCCCCTCCTCCCTCTTATAAAAGGGCACCACCTCTAACCCATTACTAACACCTCTCAAGCCCCTTGGCTCATCAAAAATCTGAAAAAAAAAATAAGCTCCCAACATCCCTCTCTTCCTCCTAGAATCCTTCCCCTTTGATGAAGGCAATTCCAGAGAGCCCTTTGGCTCAAATCAAAAGAAGTTACTTGATTTGAGGTAACATCTTCTCTCAAGTTTCTTACCATTATTTTTCCTTCTCCAATCCCTATGCTCACCTTATTATTTTTTTATATAATAGAACAAGTATACTCAATATACTAGGTTTTTTTAATGATAATTATTTGAACTAAAATTACACACACCTCCATCTAATGGATACGAACATACTATTCTTGTGTACCGTGATCTACTGCCTCACGAAACGATGATTGTTCAATTATCACCTACCGCCTCTCATGGTGGCCATTATGATGGAAATAAAATTATATATGATATTAATGATATTTATTTTATCTCTATTATTCTGTAATTATCATTTAGAACATACCTTTATTATTTTCATGTTGAATAAATATGATAATTTCATTTTAGGAAGTGTGGACTATTGTGCCCTCAAAGTGAAATGATTCATTCATAACATAAATGGAACTTATAAAGGATGGAGTTAATGAAAATATCTAATGTATATAAAATATTATATTATACTGGAATAATAATATACATGTGTATCATTTGGTTTTCGTTCCTTTAAAAATGAAAACAATGAAATGAAAGTAGTGCTCATGCGTACGTACGACTTACTGTCTCCATGAACGGTGCATTTCATTTTCATACATCCAAATGATATGGAATATTAAAAATACGTATATACTGGATATATATTCTATATATGATAACTAAATCATGGATATCATTCTGAAGATAATGTAATTTTGACCACATGGAAATTTTTTAATTATAACAAGTTTATTATTGACTCAAGTTCTGAACATCGACAAAATGTCTGATGTGAACTCAAATAATTAACTAATTGTTATAGAAAAGTATTAAGTGATATAAAAGGAATAATAAAATTTAAAAAGATTCTTAATAAAGTATAAATTAACTTAAGTTTATTATTCAGGAAGCACAAGGAACATACAAGACAAGTCGGACTTGAGGTAAGGGAACCTCTCACCATCCTCCATTAGTCTAAGACTTATTTTCTGTAATGTCTTTTAATTTCCATTTTATTATGTTGTGATATGTTATTATATATCATTATTATTGTAAATTTTATTTAAATATGATGATATACCCTTTTCACTCTCATAAACTCATTTTCTGAATTTTTATGTGACGTCGTTAGGCTACCGAATTTTCATAATGGAATTTCTGAACTCAATTTCAACTCATTGGGGTTTACACATACTTCGTTGATTATATTATTCCATGATTATGTATGGAATAACTATTTATTGGTTTATTTTTTAATTTCCACTTCTTTTTGTGTGGATATATTATTGTTACACCTAATCACCCCATTGATAAACTCTTACATCACTGATACAATCTTTTTAAGGGACTACGTCTCAATATCTTTACATTGAGGAATATCTTGATATTGTGCACCTTTATTATCCTATAATGTGTATTAACAACCCTTTTAAATATTATATCTTGAATATCCTATTTCTCATGATATTATAGGTTTTATTTAATGGTATTCTTTAGTTATTTTTATTCATGTATTTTTTCAACCGGTAAGGGACTCTTCGAAAAAAACATTGTTTTAAATGTTTTAATGATTTAATCTTATAAAACATTCTCATTAATTTCCATGTTTTCAAAATGGTTTTAAGTATTTATTTATATGTACATTTATGTTTTAAAATGATAATTACTTTAAAAGTTTCAATGTGGTATGGGACACTTTGATTTAAAAATCTATTTATTACATATTTTAAATGGTTTTGAAAATGGTTTTGATAAAGTATTTATTATGTTAATATATTGAAATAATATATTTTGATTTCACAGTGGAAATTTTATCTTTCATTTATCCTTGTTTTATGTGTTATGAATATTTTATGGTTCTTCGGCATTGTTTACGTATACGGGTATTTTTTTATAAACCTGGGGCGGGTGAGCCCGAGAGAGCTCTCCAATGCATTGGGTAACGTGATAGAGGTAAACATTAATGTTTCTCCTAAGTGATTTAGAGAATATATTGTGATGGGTATTCCAAACATAACACCCTATTTAGCTGTGATTTCTACAATTTAAGTATGATATGGATGCCATATGTTACCTTTATGGTTTATGATTTCTATGTGTTATTCATAAATCTTTTGATCTTATAAGGTAAGTTAAAGAGCTTATGATTTGTATATATTGATGGACTAATGTTTTATTTGTTTATATTATAACCCTTAATGAGATTTTTATGCTCATCCCATGTTTTTGAAATGTTTTTTATAGGAATTAAAGATAAATAAAGTCGAGGATGGGATCAAGGAAAAGTCATGTTGTTTAAATCATAGAACTAAAACATGTCTATTTTTAAAGATTTTTTGTTTTTTGTAAAAAAATGGATATTGAGTATATGTGTATTATTTTAATATTAAAGTTTTTATGTATAAATTATGACAAAATTATATAAAGCTCTAAACTTGAAAAGATCCTCAATGTGAATTATTAACTTGATTCAAGATTATGGAATGTTTAAGGCTGGGGCCTTATAGTTGGTATCAGAGGTCGGTTTAGATAACTTTAGAGGTTATGGTGTTATTTAATAATAAGTGAAATAACCGTAATGGTTATCATATTTGAAAGAGTCATAGTTATTTTAGATAAATTGAATTAGTAATATTTTTGCATATAAGGGATTCAAGAGTTATGGTAGATTTTAGGATGATGAAATGTTTAAAAGTATTAATGCTCTTTTGATAATGGGATTACGTTGGAAGACTTTTTCTAGTATGTGTAACCCTTAATTTTTATATTTGAAAATGTTATTCAAGGAATAATTGTCTTTTCTTTTGAATATATAGTTTTAACAAACCATTTGGGTTTATATGATCCTTTAATTTGAGGCAATTACAAGTTATTACTATTTGGGATGAAAATGCATCATATGAGATAAAATTTGTGGTTAAAATATGTTATGGCTATTTTTGAGGAATTTATCTCATTTTTGGGAATGTTATAAAATTATATATTTTTTTAAAAAAGACAACACGCAAACCATGTGACAACCCATCATGTTGAAGAAATCTACGGGATTCGTACCCACAACCAAAGTGTGATTCAGATTTATCGCCTACCACTGGACTACATGATGTCCCTGGTTCATATGACTAATTATTTTTTTAGATAAATGATTTAATGGATCAATAATATGTTTATATTTTTAACTTATGTTTTATTAATTACACATCCTTAGCATAGGAATATTATTTGGTGATTAAGTGATAAAGGTAATATTTGAAGACGTTCTCTCTTTTGGGGAACACTATATGCCTAAGGGAAATAGAATACTATGGGATTTTATTTGAGAAGTAATGGTAGAATTTTATTTTGGAAGAATATAGGTTTTTATTTTTGACATATGGAAATTTGGTTTATTTAGGGAAATGATTAACCTATCATAGAGAATATGTGATTAAGTGAATTACTTTTCAATATGAGACTTTAAGAGTAGTAGATGTTATTGGAGATAAATGTTAAGATTTATAGTGGAAGACTAGGTGATCAAATCCTTCTGAATTTTCTGGTTTTTAATCTTAGTTTGGATTATATTGAAGGATTTTAAGTAAAATAGTTTATTGAATGGTCTTTGTTGAAATTTGGGTATTGTTTGTTCAACTTTGGAGATTAAGAGTGATTTTTATTTTTATAAAAGATTAACATTTTTGAGGATTATCTGAACTTGTACTAACCATTTTTTGTTTTTTATAATAAAAAGTTCAAATTTTCTGGATTATGTGGCTCTTTAGAAGTTGATTCTAGCACTTTTTATATGAACAAGTCATCTTGAATACTCTTCGTTTGGAGAAAATATGAGTTTGTGGTAGAAATTTAATTAAAGGATGAAAAACTACTTTTCAAGTAATTATATTTCATTATGATATTATTCTAGGTAGTAATAAAATTATTCAACACTATTAAAATGATATTGAAGAAAAAAAATCATATGCTTTCTTTTATCATCAGACTTTTACCCAACCAAAAATTTATGGAATTGTGGTGGTTAACTTTTCGTAATCATGTTCTCTATCTCTCTCTGTTAATCTATGAGAGTTACTTTCCCTTCTATATCCATGTTTTCCTACATGGAATCCAAGTATGGGTTATCTTGGGTGACCTTTATACATCTCTTTCTTTATTTTAAAGTGACAGTTTTATTGACTTTTCTTCCGATATGGGACTTTTAATGATGTTTCCAAGCCCAATTTTAAAATTGTGAAGAAGCAATTTCCAAAAGGGGGAAGGATGTAACATCCCAGGTAAATAAAGAATATGTCATTTTCATATTTATTAATATTTGTGAATTAAATATATTTTTAACTTTAAATGGGATTCTATGTTCTATGGCGTACCTCACACGCAGTAATGGGTTTCTCTGAAATCTTATGTTGCACACAATGATGAGTCATACTGAAAAAAAATTAATATAATATTATTACATTAAATGGTAGTTAATGCCTAGAAGTTTTATTGGAGGAAATGAACATAAATAACCATATTATTATTACACATATTTGTTAAATATTTTTACATTTATCCGATATGTTTTAGAGACTTAAAATAAGAATAAATCCAATTTTAAGCATGAAAAACTCTATTATTTTTTTAAAAAGTCATTTTACCACATTTTGATGGAGAAACCTTTATAAATATAGTTTTTTTCACTATTATATACTCAATTTTACAAAATAAAACTTCTTATTTAGATTCAGGACATCAAAATTTACTTTGGGTAAAATTTTGGAATTTTTCTGATAAAGTTCATTTTTTAATGAATAGTGAAAAATATGCATTTTAAGTCCAAACTATCTTTTCATATGATTTATTTAGATGGTTATATTATATTTTTAAATGGTTTTAAATTGTAATTGGGTTATATTTTTACCATTTAATCCAATTATAGTCATTGGAAGTAATTTCACTTTTAAATTGGACATAAACAAAGGTCAATCTTTTGTAGTTTGTACTTCTTAAAAACACGCTTTCTAGTTTTGACAAAGAGAATTAATTTTATATTAATGAATGAAACTTATATTTTTTGAATTTTGTAAAATGAAAATAATTTTTTAATTCATAATATCAAAATTTTCTTAGGGTGAATTTATGTATTTTTCTGAAAACATTCAATTTTTGATGAATAGTGAAAACACTACATAGTAGTTAAAAAACTGAATTTTTATTTTAAATGAAATTTTACCACTTCTATGAATTTAATTTAAAAAATAAAATATGAATGTTTATCATCAGTAATTTAAATGTGGTTCAATGGGTTGAAAATAAATTTTGGTGAATAGTAACTTTTGATTTTTATTTATCGTGGTAAAAGGTAAATTGGGTAATTCAAGGAAAAAATAACATCATAATAATAAAAAATGTCATTAAAACAAGTACTAACCTTATTTAATGATTCATGTAAGACCAATACAATCCTTGGGTAGAACGTTTGTCCTTTGAAAGCCACATGGGTAATATAATTACATTAATAACTTTTTTTTAAAATTAAAAAAAATATCATAAACATGTATTGTTTTGCTAAAACAATTTTAATGCGGGGTTATATAATTGATATATTTGAATATAAATATTAATTATAAATATAAAAATATTTCCTAAATCATGGTATTTTATTTATAATTTTTAGACATCAAATAAATAAATTTATTTATGACACAATGATGATGTAATGATTACCTCATTAATGAATGTTTTAAATAAATGAGATTATAAATATTAAAATAAATAAATTTTAAACTTTTTATTCCATCCAAGAAATTTATGTATTATTATGAATTTTTATATTTTAATTAATTATTTTTTTTCTAAATTTTAATGTTTTTATGGATTTTTAAAAAGTCATGATATGAATAGTATAAAAATTGACATAAATGATTTTTTAAATAAATTAATATTTTATTAAATGATAAAATGGTCCTAAAAATATAAGATTCGTCCAAATGAATTATATGATGTTAAAAATGTTTTTAATGATCCATTTTGGTTCACTTGGCATTTTATAGAAAATATATTTACCATATAGTATGAATATACAACAAGACATGGTAAAAGTTAAATAAGTTAACAAAAGGTTAAATAAAAAAGATAAGGATTAAAAAATATCCAAAACCTATCCAATTAATATTGAATGATTTTATTTCAACTTATATTTATATTATATTCTAATTTAATTAGTTATTGACCTTTTGAAACAGAAAAATCATTTTATAATAAAATAATACTTTCAAACATTCCTAAAGAGCACATCCTCCCTCTTATAAAAAGACACCACGTCTAACCCATTACTCACACCTCTCAAGCCCATTGGCTCGGCCAAACTCTTACAAAATAATCTCCCAACATTCTTATCTTACTCTTAGAATCCTTACCCTATGCATATGGCAATTCAATAGAGCCCTTTGTCTCAAATCAAAAGAAGTTACCCGATTTGAGGTAACGTCTTCTCTCAAGTTTCTTTTCATTATTTTTCCTTCTCCACTCCCTATGTATTCCTATTATTTGTTTATATAACAACACTAGTATACTCAATATACTAGGTTTTTTTATGATAAGCATTCTAACTACACTTACATACTCCTCCATCTAATGGATACGAACATACTGTTTCTATGTACGGAAAACTACTAACTCACGAAATGATGATTGTTCAATTATCTCCTACCACCTATCATGGTGGCCATTATTATGAAAATGAAATTATATATGATATATATGATATTTATTTTATCTATATTCTTATTTAATTATCATTTAGAATATACCTTTATGATTTTCATGTTGTAGAAATATGATAATCTCATTTGAGGAAGTGCGGAGTACCGCCCGCTCAAAGTGATATGATTCATACATACCATACATGGAACATATAAAGGATGGTGTTAATGAAATTATGTAATATATATAAAATATGATATTATACTAGAATAACAATATACCTATGTATCATTTGATTTCAATTCATTTAAAAATGAAAAAATTGAAATGAACGTAGCGTTAATGCGTACGTATGGCTTACCGTCTCCATGAATGGTGCATTTCATTTTCATAAATCCAAATGATATGGAATATTGTAAATAAATATATATTGGATATAGATTATATATATTATATCTAAATAATGAATATAATTCTTGATATAATGAACTTTTGACCACATGGACAATTTGTAATTATAACAAGTTCATTTTTTGACTCATCTTCCAAACATCAAAAAAATGTTCAATATGAAGTCAAATAATTAACTAATTGTTATAGAAAGGTAATAAGTGATATAAAAGAAATAATAAACTTGAAAAATTTTCTTCATAAAATATAAATTAACTTAATTATATTATTCAAGAAGAACAAGGAACATACAAGATAAGTCAAACTTGAGGTAAGGGAACCTTTAACCATCCTCTTTTAGTCAAAGACTTCATTTATGTTATGTTTTTTTATTTCCATTTTCTTATGTTGGGAAATGTTATTCTATATCCTTATTTTTTTACATTTATGCCCAAATTATGAGAGACCATTTTCTCTCTCGTCAACTCATTTTCTGAATTATTAAGTGATGTTGTTAGGCTGTTGAATTTTCTTAAGGGAATTTCTGAACTCAATTTCAACTCATTGGGGTTTACACATACTTAGTTCATTATATTATTCCAAGATTTTGTGTGGAATAACTATTTATTTGTTTATGTTATAATTTCCACTTACATTTTTGTGTATATAATATTTCAACACATAATCACCACATTGATAACTCTTACGTCATTGATACAATCATTGTAAGGTACTATGTCTCAATCTCTTTTCATTAAGACATATCTTAATATCATTCACATTTAATATCCTATATGGAGTATGTACTACCATTTGACATATTATATCATGAATCTACTATTTCTCAGGATATTATAGGTTTCATTTAATGTTGTTATTTAATTATTTTTATTTAAGTATTTTCTCAAGTGGTAAGGGACTCTTTGACCAAAACATTGTTTTAAATGTTTTAATGATTTAATATTATAAATATTTATCATTAATGTCCATGTTTCCAAAATGGTTTTCAGGATTTATTTATATATAAATTTATGTTTTAAAATGTTAATTCCTTTAACTGTTTCATTGTGGTATAGGGCACTTTGTTTCAAAAATATATTTATTAAATATTTTAAATGGTTTTGATAACACATTGATTATGTTAGTTTCTTGAAATCATATATTTTGATTGCAGTGTGGAAATTTTATCTTTCCATTATTCATGTTTTATGCGTTATGAATATGTTATGGTTATTGGTCATTTTTTACATATACGGGTGGTTCTGTGATAAAACTAGGGAGGGTGAGCCCGAGATAGCTCTCCAATTCATTGGGTAACGTGGTGGAGGTAAAAGTTAATGTTTCTCCTAAGAGATTTTGGGAATATAATTTGATGGGTATTCCTAATTTAACTACCTATTTATTTGTGGTAGCTACAATGTAAGTATGATATGGATGCCACAAGTTACCTTTATGATTTATGATTTCTATGTGTTATTCGTAAATCTTATGATTTCATTAGGTATGTTAAAGAACATATGTTTTTTATATATTGATGGACTAATGTTTTTTTATTTATTTTATAACCTTTAATGAAATTTTTATGCTCATCTAAGGTTTTTGAAATGTTTTTCACAGGACTTAATGATGAATAGGGTTGAGTTTGGGATCATGGAAAAGTCATGTTGTTTAAATCATGGAACTAAAACATGTCTCTTTTTAAAGATTTTTTTATGTTAAAAATGGATCATGAGTAGAAGTGTATTCTTTTAATATTCATGTTTTTACTTACAAGTTATGACCTAATTATCTAAATCTCTAAACCTGAAAAGATACTCATTGTGAATTATTAACTTAATTCAAGATTATGTAATATTTAAGGCTGAGGCCTTATATAGATAAATGATGTAGGAGGAATGAAGTGATTATGCACACCCATGATCCATGAGGGTGGGTTCAATGATGGACCAAAAAGAATTCTGTATAAATCTTGGGTGGAAAATATCCCATTCAAATTGGGCATCCAAACCAAAGTGTTAGAATCCAAAAACATGTATCGTGAAATCTGCATTCAAATATGTTTAAGTAACAGCACATTCACAGCCATAGTACTAAAAAGATCAGAAATAGTAAGGTTCTTCAAAGATAGTGTGAAAATAAATTAAAAACTTTACCTAAAAAAATCCTCAATAATGTATCCTTGAAAATACATAAAGTTTATTTCAAGAAAATGAGGAGTGGAAAATAAAAAAATGATCATGCAAGGAAAACCATTTAAAATATATTTATTGAAACCCACATAGTAAAAAGGGGAAATAAATATTCATTTTAAAAAGATAAAAATATAAATGTGAATTTAATAGTAAATAACACATAACTGCGTTTCAAAGTATAAATGAGAACATCGTAATGAATGGAAATAAAGACAAGGAGGGTAAACCCTTATTAAATAGGATTTATATTATTTTAAATAATGATATATTAATTGAAAAATAAATTTTATCAAGGTAAATGATTTGAATTAAATTTTTATTTTCCACTATAGTGGAATTGAAAGTAAGATGAAATAATATCTTATGGTGGAATAATCAAATAAGCTGAAGAAGAATCATTATAACTCAATGAAGGGAGTTGATTAATCAAAAACCATTACAAATTTGATAACTTAAAATAGAAAAAAAAATTTAATAGAGAACATGATATGGATCTTCAAACCCCATAAATTAAATGAATATGATAAAATTCATTAATTGGGTATTAAGAACCTAATATTAAAGATATCATGGTTCACAATAGGAAATATGTCACACAAAATAAAATTTGAGACAAATAACCCCTTACATTGATTCCTAACTTTCACTAAAGTGGTTTAATACCCTGTATAAAAATAATAACTATAATGACAATCTATTTCAAAACCATATTTATATCTATAAACTTTTATAAACATCATTTATAGTTATTCTATACATGTATATTAGTTATTTATTACCTATTTTCAATATTGCGTGTCAGTAATGTTGAATTTTTTGAACCAGTTTCATAATAGTGGTGTAGTTATTCGTTCTAATCTCAATGTGAATAATTATAATATTATATAAGTCACTATAATTTATGATTTATAATTATATAAACTGTTATAATTCCATTATATGAGAGTTTTTTTATGGTCCTTAAAGATGAAATTAGTGATGTTCTTATTTCAAGGATTTTTAAGAAACGGGTGTTAATGTCTTAATTAATGAGTTAAATAATATTATTATTCTTAAAAAAAATAAAATCATTATTTAACTTTTTATATCATATATTATCAGTAATTAATTTCTCAAAGTTATCAATGATATAATTTTATAGCATTGTTCAAGTAGGTGGTTTGACCTACCAAAACATGAACATACCAAATTAATGGATGAGTGTGGTTATAAAAGTGATTAATTTTTTGATAATATCATTATTATATATTCATAATTATATTATTCAGATATTTTAAGGTATTTAATTATATTTTTAATACATTTTAATAAATTATAAATAAATTATATGAAAAATTAGATATGTTACTTCATGAAGGAGGTGGTATGCACAAATGGTTTTTTCATTATCCTTAATGGATGAGAGGGAATGAAAATATATTTTTATTTTTCTGTTAATCATCATAATTTTATTATATATGACACATTTATACTTTTATTCCATCCTTATAACCGTCTAAAAAAGGGAGTGGTGAAAAATGGAAGACGTTGCATTGTGGAGGTGGTAGTTCGCACAAACACGTGAATTAAATTTTCTTTTTCATAATCAAAAAGGGGTAAGGTGGATAAAAAATATTAACATAGAATAATAAAATTAATTATAAAAAAATATTATGTAATTATAAAATTAGATTTGTAAAGGAATGATAGAAAGGAAAAGTAATTCGTGAAAGATTAGTACTCATGTTGAGTTCTTGAGATATCCATTGGAGGACTCCATTGAAATTATGAAATAAGCCATACTATTTTGTCAAAAGATTAAGGAAGTGAAATATGATTCTAAGGGAAGGTAAAAGGGAAATATTCAAAGTGGAACTAAAATTTATAGTGGACTTTAATGGGTGATGAGAGTCCCCTTTTATAAGTGTTGAGAATTACATTTTTATAAATATTTTATCTTAATATAAAGAGAGAATAGGTTTTATATATCAAAGAAGAATCTAAAATAGAAAATAATTTATGTATATATTATTTATTAGATCAAAATCTCAACCTATCAATTATAAACATTTTTTAACATGTTAGTCATTTTACCACTTTGGTTAGCCTTGTTTACCCTTTTGGATTTTACCGCAGTGACTAGTTGTTACCTAAGTAATTCATTTTTTAGGAATAACAATTGAATTTAAATTATTACACAATTTGGAAATAATTATTCAAAATTTTCAACCTATTTTATCAGATAAAATTTCTTTGTGTAATATAAATTAATTGAACCATTATGGAATATAACATGTAAAACAACATTTTTAAAAAATGTATATCTTAAAGCTTAAAATTTATGTGTATGATAATATTATCAATGAATTAGGTTTTAATGATGAATATTGGTTTATTTTAAAAACAATATGTGTAATTAAAATCAATCCAAAACCTAATTTTACCAAAATAATATTTAATTAAAATAAATTACTAAAAAAATTTCTTTTATTGGAAAATTTTACTCAAGGTCATTAAATGTTAAAAATAGGTTTTTCGAAATTCAGATGATTTTTAAAAATGTATATTTTTAATCCATATACACATAGTTTATCATTAAAAAATATTTTGTATTTTTTTTAAGTTATACCAACATCTCTATAGATTCATAAACTCTACGGTCGGTAAAAACTATATGTTTTTATTATTCACAAAAAATAAATTATTTCAGAAAAAATGAATAAATTATTACTAAGTTTATTTTTTATTCTAAATTAATATATTTTATTATTTTTATATAATTCAAATTCTAAAATTTATAAATTTATTTTTCAAATGAAAATTCAAAATATAACGAAAACTACTTTTATTAAAAAATGTCTTTTTGTAACATTATGTGTACTTGATATTGTTCCATATTTATAGTCTAATGAATTCTAATATATTAGTACATATATTTTAATATCATATATTATCATAATAATCATTCAAAAGTGGGGTATTTAATTTAAAAACACTTTAAACAGTTATTCGAGAATGAACAATCCACTTTTATATTCAATCATACGAATTACTTTCCCTTAAAAAATGAGAAATTTTAATTTATAATAATAATTTAATTTAAGATAGGTTTTGTTAATCTAATAATTTCATAATAATGTTAATATAATATTTGATGACTCGTTTTAGTTCAGTTTTGTGTGTAGAACAATCTGTTAACATAATATTTATTTAAGGAAAATACATAGTGAATTTTTGGGTTAGTACATTCTCCCCCTTAATTAAATTGCATCCTCAAAATTTATATTATCCACAAATAATAAAATAGTTAAGGGATTCCAAAATATAAAAAAGACTCAAGATTTTATTTCTAATGATGTTTTATCCTCACTATTATTTTTATGAAAAGCTAACCCATCTTTTTCGTTGTAATAGGAATATAAATATTGTTGAGTTTTTCTTTTGACCATTAGTGATAAATATTCCAATATATTGGGAGTAAAAGGATTTTATATTCAACCTTAATAAGTTTTTATGGGTTTATTTTTGGATTTTAATTTCCTATCTACGAAACTATCTTATCCTCTATGTCAAGATAGATAATACATGCCTAATATCTCATCAAATTTGACTAAAGGAATGATAATAGGATTTTATAGGAATTAAATTCCATTAAACATCTATTTGAGAGGATATATATACATGGGGTATAATATACATACCACTATATGTTTTTAATAATAATTTAGAATCTATTCATTTGGGTGATGATTTTATGTTTTTAGTAACCATTGTAGGTACATCAGAGTGGGTTGAAATAGATATGAATACAACCCTCACAATTCTTAAGTGGGTTACTTGTGTTCATCATTACATGTCATTTTTGGAACCCACTTACATAGTTGTGGTTTCATATGCATTCCCTTATCATGGAATTTGTGGGTTCCTGTCATCATTATTATCTATTGGATTACAGAATTAACATGGAAAATGTCCAAGTTACTCATAATTAAGACATTAAAATATTAGTGATACCTACAGAAAAACTATATATGTTTCCACTGATCTCTTCACTTTTACTCAACAATTAGTTTCTCTTTGACCTTATTTTCCATACATAAAACATTTTCTAGTTCCTTTTTGACATTCTCCTCGGTGAATATTACCATATTTTTTATATAATTTAAATTTAATATTCTTTCCTTCATCATATTAATAACATGAAATTCCATGAGACTTCATCCTCATCTTATTTGTTTTTTTTTTGAAACTTAACTAAGCTCACATTGTTAATATTAATTTTTGATAGATGATTAGGCATAAACAAATGATTTCTTTTTCCATCTCTTATCCCATTAGGTTTCTCATCAGTATAATCTCTACATAGTCAATAAAATCCATTTTTAACTTAATTACTTTATGATTCATCCAGTACTAAAACAAAAAGGAGTTAACATGATTGATAAAGACCATAAGATAATTATTTTATGATAACTACATGAAAATTTTAACCTCAAAATGTCATACTATTTGAAATTATTAATTTATCTTTCAGTTCAACATAAATCACTCTCATCTAAATAAAGGTTTATTTATATTGGGTTCTCTCATATTCCATAACCAAATTCCTTAAAAAACTAAAACATTTATAATGGATTATAAAGAGTGCATGATTAACCAAATCATATCCCCATAGAGTGTCCTTCCATGTGTGTGGCATTAGGACCACTCGTCGATAATTAGAGTGAAGACTGAGTTGACCTTTTTATGTTTGATTAACCCTAGGTGCATCATTTCCACATCCACAACCACCTTCCATTATCTATAATGGGTTGTAATTTCTAGGATAAACACATGATATCTAATTTAACAAAACATAAAGATGTTATCCTATACAAATTATTATCCCTTCTAATTACCCATAGTGTTTTCACTAAAGTTATCTTATCCCAATCCCTAAATAAATATTATTACCTCAAATAATTAATTGGAACACTTCCGGATATACTCAACACTGAGATGGGGTGAATCAGTGTTGGTAACATTTTCACTAATGAAAATTTTTCTCCTTTTTACCCATTAGAGTTGTTTGAATCCTGATTATTTTATTCTCATTTCATTATCGCATAAAATAATATGATTGAATTAAAAGATAACATACAATGTTTCTAAAAGGTTCACTACCTAATAAGAGTATTTAGTCCTTATCATGTATGCTGATGACCATTACATAGATTCTCCACTATAATGATTTATCAAGTTATAGTGGTGTGGCTAGAAAATAATCCTTATCCAGTGTTGGTCCCTACACTTTAGGATGGAGAAGGAAACAATTATTCTTCCCTCGATTAGTGATGGCATGGTCTAACTTATAGCTCCTTGGTGGTTCTTAATAATTCTTATCCAGATAGACTTAATCTTTATTTTAATTTAATTTGTAACATAATAAATATCTTTCACCAAATGAGACTTCTATTGGGTGTCATTGTGCTACTTTGTTCATCCCATAACTTCTTCACTTGTTAATTGTAGTGTAGTAGGAGAGTAACTCTTCTGATTATTTACAGCAGAAAATAGAAATCTATAATTATTCTCTTTCTTCTGACTTCAGTCAAAATAATTTGAATACGTTGTGGACAGATAAATTAATAATTCTTATTGGACCCAAATGATAATTACACATCTATTAATTATCTAGTAGAACCTTTATTCTTATCTATAGTACACAAAATATCTAGAGTAGTTAGAATCAAAAACCTCCTTTATGATTATTGAATAAATGAAAGATCAACTCAACATCATCATAATTACTTCTTCTACTATTGGACTTTGACAATCAACATGAGATATTAAATTGTAGTGTTAGATTATAAATTTCTTTGATACACAGTATCAATAATGATAATTGTATCATATATCTATACTTCTTAGTGAAGAAAATAATTGAGTAATTGAGTTTCAATATTATTTCAATATTACATTATGACATTGCACTATTTAATTCACATTTACATGAAGTTTTTATATCATGTGAGTGAAAAACTTTAATATTTAAAGATAATATCAATTTTTTATCCTTATTATTTTATGTTCCCACTCAATTTATTTAATTTGTATAATATTTATTTCAGTGTGTTTTACACATTTTCATTTTTGTATTATCATTAATCCTTTCTTCATATCATTATTGAAATCATGCATGACCAGCTTTGTCCATATGAGTCTATTCACATAAAACAAGAATATGCACAGCATGTATTATTGGCAATATTTTCCTTATCAGACCCCTTTGTGAAGCTAGATGACTCATGTATCCTCACTGATTCTATCTTCCTCTATATCTAAACAAAAACAAGTATATGGAACTTATTCTTCTCCACAAAACAAAAAAAATTATGATAAACTAATATTCTTTCAACAGATGAACTAAAGGGAATGTCAGTTCTTATCCTCCATGTAGATAGCAGTTCATTACAAAATTCCCTATGCATATCTCATGGCCTTCATTCAAACTAGAATGGTTTCATGTAGGGGTGTAATTTCGGCCCGACTCGGACAAGGCCTGGCTAGGTCGGGCCTGTCATGCAAAGATTTGGGCCGCCAGACACTATTCGGGATGGGTCGGGCCAGCCCAAAAAACCACATCAGGCGGCCCGAGCCCGACCTCGAGCCGACCCAAACCATCAGGTCGGGCCGGGCTTTTTCGAGTCGGTCCATGGTGAGCTTTTATTATTTTCAAAATAATTGTCTCTTTTAAAAAAAAATTATTTAAATTTTTTTTAACATTTATTAAAAATGTTTATTTACATTTATTTTTAAATTCATGTTTTTTGTAAAAACGTTTATTTTATATTTTATTAACATTTTACAGTGTGTGGATGCGTTTTTTTGTCTAATTAGATTTATATATTGTGAATATATATATATATATATATATATATATATATATATTATTTTCAAATTGAAAAAAATGAGGGGTGTGCAGCTGCCGTGGGTGAGTTTAAATCCTTATTATTTAAAATCTTTTCTAACATTTATTTAAAACATTTTTACATTTATTTTTTTTAACATATTTATAATTTTTTAAGCATTTGTT
Source organism: Viscum album (assembly GCA_963277665.1). NCBI lineage: Eukaryota > Viridiplantae > Streptophyta > Magnoliopsida > Santalales > Viscaceae > Viscum > Viscum album. Next base: position 284,640,064 of record OY728167.1, read on the forward strand.
AATATTTTTTACTTAAACATTTTTATTTAAACCGTTTTTTAACATCTGTTTAAAATGTTTTTTATATTTATTTTTAAATGATTAATTTAAAACATTTTTGAATTTTCTTAAATGCATTCTTTTTAAATGTATTTTTTTAAAACATTTAACTTTTTTTCATATTTTAATGTAAAAAGTATTTTTTAAGTGTTTGTTTTAAAAAAATTAATTTAAATATTTGTTTTAAAAACTTTTTTAAACATTTTTATTTAAACCTTTTTTTAAACTATATTATAACACTTTTTTCAAAATGGATTTTTTACATTTATTTTTAGACATTTAATTTAAAACGTTTTTTTGAACGCATATTTTTTATATGTAATTTTTAAAACATTTAACATGTTTTATGTAAAAATATTTTACATTGGGTAGATATGTTATTTTTTTCTAAAAATATTTTTACATGTTTGTGAATTTATATATATTATGTTCAAATACAAAAAAATTAATGAGTTATTGGGTGGTGCGCAGCAGTGGGTGGTGGGTTTAAAGTGTTGTTATTTAAATGTTTTTTTATCATTTATTTAAAACGTTTTTAAAATTTATTTTTTTAACTTATTTATGAAAAGTATTTTTAAGTGTTTGTTTAATTTAAAAAAATTATTTAAAAGTTTTATAATTTTTTTGCAGGGCAGGCCCAACCCGGCCCTGTCTGAACTGAAATTACACCCATAGCGGGTGAGCAATAGTGGGTGTGTTAATTTTTTTCTAAATAGATTTATATATGTATATATAGTATATATAATATATGGAAGTTTTATCATATTTCAAAAATAATATTGAGGTTGGGGGTGTGCAAATTTCATTTTGTGAGTAGTTATTTTTTTTGTTAATATATAAAAATTTATTATATATATATATATATATAACATGAGAAAATTGTAAAAAAAATAATTGTGGGTTGGGGGTGCGCTGTAGTGGGAGTGTTAATTTTTTTTCTAAATAAATTTATATATAATATATGCAAGTTGCAAAATATTTTAAAAAATTAATGAGGGTGGAGTATGTGCACGAACATCATTAGATGAGTGTGTTATTTTTTGTTAATATAAAATAAGATATTATATAATATTAAATCATTGACACACACACACACATATATTAATAATGGGTTTTTAAAAGCCACACTTAATAGATATATATTATTAATAACTTTATATATAATATTAATGGCTTTGTTTATATATATATTATCATATCATTGATATATATATATATATATATATATATATATTATTAATAGATTTGTTTTTATATATACATATATATAATGTGCATGTTTCATCATATTTAAAAAAAATTAGTGAGGTTGGGGGTGTGTGCAAACATCATTGGGTGAGTGTAATTTTTTTTATTAATATATAATAAGTTATTTTATATATATAATGTTAAATGATTGATATATATATATAATATGAGAAAAATATAAAAAAAATAATTAGGGGTTGGGGGGTGCATCGGAGTGGGTGAGTTATATTTGTTTTCTAAATAGATTTATATATGTATAGTATATATAATATATGCATGTTGCAACATACATAAAAAAATTAATGAATTTGAGGGACTTGCATGAATATGGTGAGTGTGTTATTTTTTTTTACTAATATACAACAAGTTATTATATATATATAACATTAAATCATTGATATATATATGTATATATATTAATAGCTTTGTTTATATATATATATTATATTAAATCATATACATATACATATGCATATTCATATACATATACATATACATATACATATATATATATATATTATTAATGGATTTTTAAAAACCACACTTAATTGATATATATTATTAATGGATTTTTTTATATATATACACTATTATATATATAATTATATATCATTGTATATATATTTTTATACACACATTATAATTATATATAATAATAATTTTATGTATATATATAATATTATTTTTTGTTAAAATATAATGATATATGAACATATATATAGAAATATATATATACACACACACCCACACACACACACAAACATATATATAGATACGTATATAGATAAATATACATGTATATATATATAGGTATATATATATGTATGTATATTTGTAAATATACATATATATATACAAACATATATATATATACAGATATATATATATATACACAGAGATATATATAGATATATAAATATAGTTATATCTATATATATATAGCATGGTGATTATTTTACAGGCACAACGCCTCGACCAGTTGGTCCAGGCGTAGCCTTGGGAGATCATGGTAGGGGGATCGAATCCTCCTAACCGCAGATTCCCCGTTAAATGTTTTACAGCGCGCGGCCTTCACACAGGCTGGGTTTCGCGCGGGCCATCGTGTCGGGATTTTTCGGGATAGCCCAGCCTAGCTCACGGGCCTTCTTGGAAAGGCCTAGGCCTGACCCGCTGAACCTACGGCCCGAGCCCGGCCTGGCCCGATGCGGGCTTTGTCGGGCCGGGTCGCTCGGGCTTTCGGGATGGGCCGCTTGGGCTTTTGGGCTGGGCCGCTCGGGCTTTCGGGTTGGGGCTTTCGGGTTTGGCCTGTCGGGCTTTCAGGCCACCGGGCCAAAATTACACCCTTAGTTTCATGGAACCAGTTCTTTAATGAATCTAGTTTTATTGTATTTTTCCTTTGAATATTTCTATGTATATATTTGTATATGTCCTCAGAGTCAGTATGGAATTTGGGTGTCTCAGGATCATAGAAATAAAATATTAAAAAAATTAATATATTTTATTTAATGAACATGGATATTTTAATTGTTTCTTTTTTCCCCATTGTTTAGGACCTTGAATAGAAAATATGATGTTGTGGTTGGTATCAAAACATAGAGTTTACCCCAGACACGACCTATGGTTGGTCAGTGCTAAACATCCGGTTGAGGCATTCGTTTGGGGTGAATTTAATTAAAATAAATAATTAAATTTATTTATTTTATTTTAAATTACGAGACATTATTCCATATATAAATATGTCATTTTTTATTTTTTTGGGGTTATATTCATAATGCTAAGAGGATTTTATAATAGTATTATGTGTTCTTGATTGGAGAATCACATAAAGGGATGAAAGGGGATCAGATTATGTTGGATTGGGAGGTAGGGATCATAGAGGGTCTACTTTATCTCCAGAGAACATTTTCTTCACCAATTATTTATCCTTTTCTAGGTATAGTTCATCTTGTGTGGTTTCCACCCCTTTGATTAAAATATTGAGCACAGATTTATAATTATCTTTTTTAGATCTATGATATTTGTTATTTTCATGATCCTCGTAATTGTATTAGTTTTATTAAACCAACTATTTTCCTTTTTTTCACATGATATCACCCTAGATACCCAACCTTTGTGATCTTTGTCCAAGAATTCTTGTACAATGATATATTCACCATGTTTATGAATTTTCCCTCTCTGTCCCTCGTGTTCTTCATCATTATCCCAAAGGGTTTTAGTTTACCATTCCATGAGAGGTTCAAGAATGATCAAACTTATAGATTTATTGTGGTTTTGTGAATAATGAATGGATTAAAAAATTTCATATTATTCATGAGGATTTGTGTGCCGTGGTTGAGGCCTCTGTGGATTCGAGATCTAGAGAAACAACGAGAATGAAATTAAAGAATTGCGATGATATATGCGAGGGTTTGAGTGGCTGGAATCTAGTCACCTATGGTGGATCAAGCATGGAAGTATCTATATCCACGCTCCCCCAACAATTTTTCATGTGTAACCAGTGGTGGTGAATGCGTAGAAATAACGAATGAAGACTTCCCTGTGTGTTTGTGAAAAAACCAAACTATACGATGTGTAACACACTGAGTTTTTATGAACCATTTTTTAATTAAAGTAATATTATGTCATGAATTACACACTAAATTAATTTAATTTTTTTTAGAAACTCCACAAATATAATATTTCACTACAAGAACCACCTTCTTGGCTTATGTTACATGCAACACTAAGCTTCCAGGAAACAACATTTTATTATTATAATTATTTAAATGATTAGTTATAACATAGCTGTTAAACATTGTAATATGAATAGTAAGAACTAATTTTTAAATATTATTTATAATGGTTTTATATAAATAATAATTATTTATAATAAAACGTATAATTTTTTTTAAAGTCTTTATATATTTGAAAATCCCATTTTCCCAAATGAACTGCTTTTGATGTCCTTTAGTGCACAATAAAAAATTAATTTAGAAACTTTTAGATATTTTATTTGTAAAAATAATTTACATTTGTTAATTCATATTTTCAAAATTATATTAGGGTTAATTGTTTAGATTTTTCTGAAAATATTCATTTTTTGATGGATTTTGAAAAGTACTGAATTTTAATATTAAACAGTTTTTTATATAATTTTTTTATAAATTTAAATTTAAATTTAAATTTTTTCCGGTTTAATTATGTCAATTTTAAATCAATTAATAAAATTGAGGCCACTTTAAACAATTTCATATTGAAATTGAACATAAAATCATTTCAAACTTTTAAACATTTTCTTATTTTCGCCACACGTCTACGAGATAAATTTTAAATTAATTTCATCTAGTTATCTGATTGTATTTTGAAAAAATAGATTTCATATTTCAAATCAGAATAATTTCTAATTTCTAATAAGGTCAACTTTGTTTTTTATGAAAACTATTAGTGAAATTAATTACAAGTAATTACAACGATTAATGTAAAAAAAGGTTACTAAATAGTTAAGCTATAATCCTAAAGAGAAAAATGACCTAGACACATATCCAAAATCCATTTTATGAACATATTTAGACCAAGTAATCTCTAGGATATAATTTGTACAATTATTGGATTCCCATGATGTGAATGATATCTCTCAATAGTGTTTACCTTTTTATATTTAAAAGAACGTCACTCCTCCCCCACTATAAAAGAGAACTCACCCCTCAACTATTTACACCTTTCAAACCCTTTGTCTCTATCAAAACATACCCAAATTCCCTCCCAAATTCTATACCATTTTCCTAGAATCATCCCTTTTGGAATAATTCAAACCCAGTAATCCCTTCGGTGCAAACCAAACGGAGTTACCCAATGAAGTGGTAACATCCATCCATGAGCTCTTTTCTTTTATATTTTTTCTCCACCACCTAAATTATTCTTATTAGATGATTAAAAAATAATAATTACCCTAAATATATTTAGATTTTTTATATTATTATTGATACCTACACTTACACACAATTCCATCAAATCGGTAATGAATCTACAGTTCTTGTGTATGGCGGACTACCGCCTCGCGAAATGATGTTGTTCATTTTTTCATTACCACCTCTTATAGTTGCGAATTATGATGGACATGATATTTTTTTATTATATATATAATATTTATGTTTTATTCATAATTATTGAAATTATATATAAAACATGCCTTCATTATTTCCATAACGTGGATATGTGAAAACATTGTTAGTGGACGTCTGGACTATGTCCTCCTCGAAGAAATGTGATTCCATCACTCATTAAAAGTATTGTATTAAGGATGGTTTTTGTAAAAATATATGATATACATGAAATAATAATTATAATATAACGATATTATATATATGTATATATATTTATATAAACATACATTTCATTTACTTTCTTTCAATACAATAGGAAAATGGAAACAATGTTCACGTGAACTTATGGCCAACTATCTCCATTAAAGGTGAATTTCATTTAATATTTATATACATTTTAGGTTATTATTAATAAATATATAATAAATATATTTTATATTTATATCATGGTTTAACCTATTTAAATAATAAAATCATGATCTAAGTAAGAGGACCAAGATTAATAATTAAAAACATGTAAAAAAAACAAGGTGGTTATCACCTGAAACGTAACTATTAACATGGATTTATTAATGAATGGTTAATATAATGTCATAAGTAAATAATACCTGGTATACTAAATATTAATATGTTTTTTGGATATATTTATAATAAACTTATACTTATTATATAGGAGTTTTGAATGAGTACGATGAGCATCAATACATAAGGTAAGAGGATTTCATCTCGCTTTTTTGTGAGATACATGTATATTCACCAATATAATCATTGATGCGCTGTATATAATTCACTATGAATATTTATATATTTAATTTACTTTATTTAATTATATTAAATGTTTTAATTGATTTTATTACTTATAGCATCCCACCTTTTTATAACATAAACTTTCATTACATTACACAAAACTGAGGATCTTTAAGGTCTAGTGTCTTGGAAACCAGGAACATAATACATGAAAACAACATAAAACATTCTTCTTAAACACTTGAAAGGCTTATCCTTAAGTTCATCCTAGGTTCATTACTGCATCTCATAACCTGGGGACATACATCAAAAGAAAGGGTGAGCAGAAGGCCCAGTAAGGGAAACAAGAGGAACATTTTACATGTGAACTTGACATACTTCAATAAAGACATGAAAAGAACTTTAAGGCATGAGAAAGAAATCATGAGGCATTTCATAATAAAAATAACATTCTCCATAACTTGAAGATGTGGCTACATCATTTAACATAGACAATCATGAACATATCACCAAGGTCCATCCCCAAGGTGTCATTTGAAAATTACAAAGGTTATTCACCAAGGTATCGTGAAAATTGTAATCTCTAGTGGTTACATCATTACCCAATGCATTTGAGCGCTACCAGGGCTCACCCTTAAATTTGCCTTTATTATCATGCGAGCCACATATATCATCATCAAACATTTCATAAATAACCCATATAGCATAAAATAAATGGGTTTCATTTCATAATCATAACGTTTTTAAAAACTGTTTTAAAGACATGATCTTTACGTCACTTTAAACCCACGGAAGGGAAAGTGGGTCTCATGTATGTAAATACCAGAATTTAAAATACAACATTTTGATATATATTTGAATACCCTTGTAGAAATAAGAGCTTTGAGTATTCACTTTATAAAATAAAACAATTTTGAGAAAAGAGAGAGAGATATTTTGAGACGAAAATTCTGCAGCATAACGGCTATGTTTTGGGTTTTTAGAAAACATTGAAAAGAGTGGGGACATGGGTCACCCACTCATAAATAATCCATAAATCAGTAAGGGGACTGAATAAGAAGGATATATGGACATGGTAATGAAATTTGAAGGACATACCATTTGAAATGAAAAACATGGAAGGAAGACAAAAATTAGATTTCTCTTATGAAAATTTGGCAGCCTAACGGCGTCACTTGAACTTCAATAAAAAAGAATTGACAAGATCAAATAGGGTCTCTCATCATATGATCATAAGATATCAGTATGATAGATATAGAGATCATACCCCAACATAATAAAAAGGAACTTGAGAGACTTGACATGAAAATCGCACTTGAAAAATGAGAAGGGTGAAAGAATCCCTTAAAAATTCGGCAGCCTAACGACGTCACTTAAACATTCATAAAACGAAATGATGAGAGTAAGAGGGGATGTCTCATCATATAAACATGAAAATGGAAGTAAGAGGAATATAAAAGAACATCCTCTCACATAGAACATGGAGCATAAAAGGAATGACATAAAAAGGATTACATGAAAAGAAAGAGAGATGTCGGATCCCTTACCTTAAAACGTGACTCTTGAAACTCAAAGGATTGGACCTTGAGGGCTTGGGGGCACCTTGGGAGGACTCCTTGAGAGGTAAGGACACCATAACTTCGTTGGGGAAGAGTTGGGAGTGAAAAATAAAGGAGGAAATGGTGGGTATTTAAAGGGAAAGTGAGGGGATAAGGCAATAATGGCCAAGGGACACCTCACTAGTGGTTTTGGAAAAACCATGGGCTTGCCCATGGTATTTTCCCATGGTATTGGCCACTTGGGACACCTCATACCTTATATTACTATTCATAATTCGACCATATTTAATATATACTTAATACATCATTTAATGATGTCATTAAACACCCATAACTTAAAAACTATATTTTCACTATTCATCAAAAATCGAACTTTCTCAGAATAATCCCAAAATTTCACCTTAACAAAATATCAATGCTCTGATTTCAAAAATGAAATCCATTTTATAAAAATAATTTTCTAAATATTTTTAATTTAATTTTTAAATAAAAACACTATTCATCGAAAATTCATTTTTTCCAGAAAAATCCCCAAAAATTACCTTAACATAATATCGATGCTCTGAGTTCAAAAATAAAGTCCTTTTTTATAAAAATAATTTTCTAATTATTTTTAATTAAATTTTTAATTAAAAAACACTATTCATCCGAAAAAACTAATACTTGACTAATAATTTATGAAACCGTTATTTACCGATTTTATTGAATCACATTACTTAATCTAGGTGTCCAAATAATATTAAAACTTTCTTTGAGTGAAATTACTAATCCATTTGGTCACATTACTAATCCTAAGCGTAAAATCACTATTCATAATTTACTATTCATCAAAAATTAAGTTGATCTTATTGGACTCCAAATTCCTTACTGAACACTTTTGTAGAAGACAATTTTTTGAAAATCATTACATATCATTAGTTATTTAGGGTTTTCATAAATATTTTAAAATATCCTTTTTTCCAAAAAAATCATCAATAAAATACATTCTAAAATTATCTGGACATTTGAAATTTCACAAACATCACTAAAGGAAGAATCTCAATTTATTCACCTGAAAGTATTACACAAGGAAGCTAGGGTCTCGTCACATTGCCCCTTATAACACCAGCATAAGACCAAAGTGTAAGGTGTGCTATGGTGAGAGAATCTGAGGGAGGCTCAGATAACATTGCCCTAGTAGTAATCTATACTAACATAAACTTCTCCCGTAGGCGTTTCCGTTCAAGCTTGACATGCTGGATTTCGGCTTGGGCATGGTCCAAAGCGAAGCCCACAGATGTTACCTCTTTCCCAAGCTCTGATAAGTGGGCTTCATAAGGTTCAAGTCTACTGGATGAATCCATCACCTCCTCTTTCTGCATTAACCATTAACATCTTATTAAATCATTAAGAGTAAGTTAATATACTACTCAAAAAGATTGGGTCGTTACATTCTTCCCCCCTTAAGAAATTTCATCCCCGAAATTTATACTTGAGGCCTAGTCGAAAAGGTGAGGGTACTTTTGCTTCACCGTTTCCTCAGGCTCCCAAGTTGCTTCTTCATACTTGTGATTCCTCCACAACACTTTTACAAGGTGGGTAGTCTTGTTTCGTAGAACCTTGTCTCTACAGTCCAAGATCTCCACTGGGTGCTCCTCATAAGAGAGGTCATGTTCCAGTTGTACCACCTCTGGGTTCAGTACATGCGAAGGGTCGGGTATGTACTTCATCAAGAGAGATACATGGAAGACATTGTGAACTTGAGCTAGGTTTGGTGGAAGTTCTAGACGATAGGCCACTGCTCCTATGCGATCAAGGATTTCATAGGGGCCAATGTACCTAGGGCTGAGCTTCCCTTTCTTCCCAAACCGCATGACTCTCTTCCATGGAGAGATTCGAAGGAAGACTTTGTCACCAACACCAAACTCCAAGTCCCTTCGACGATTGTCAGCATAGCTCTTCTGCCGACTCTGAGCAGCCTTTATGTGTTGTTGGATGGCATGAACCTGTTCTGTCATTTCTTGCACAAGATCAGGCCCAAGAAGCTTTCTCTCACTAGTTTCATCCCAACAAGTAGGAGTTCTACATCGCTTTCCATACAGAGCTTCATAGGGTGCCATCTGAATACTCGAATGGAATCTGTTGTTGTAGGAGAACTCAACTAATGGGAGGTGTTGATCCCATCCACCTTTAAATTCCATTGAGCATAATCTCATCATGTCTTCGAGTGTCTGAATAGTCCTTTCAGATTGGCCATCAGTTTGAGGATGATAGGCCATACTAAAATTCAATTCAGTATTCAGAGCATGTTGAAGACTTCTCCAGAATTTGGATGTGAATCTAGGGTCACGATCAGATACGATGGATAGTGGTACCCCATGCAACCTTACCACTTCCTTCACGTATATCTTGGCCAGCTGATCTAGAGAGAAATCTTCCCAAATAGAGATAAAATGGGCTGTCTTGGTGAGACGGTCCACAATAACCCATATCGCATTATTTCCTTTGGATGTTTTTGGGAGACCAGTTACAAAGTCCATAGTGATATTATCCCACTTCCATACTGGTATGGGTAGCGGTTGTAATACCCCCTTAGGAAGTTGTCGTTCTGCCTTTACTTTCTAACACACCAGGCACCTTGTAGTGTAATCAGCAATCTCCCTCTTCATGTTATCCCACCAATAATGATCACGAAGGTCTCTATACATCTTAGTGCTTCCCGGATGTATAGAGAAAGTAGAGCTATGAGCTTCATCCATCAGTTCTTTCTTTATCTCCGGAATAGATGGAACACATAGTCTTGTACGAAATTTCAATACACCTTCTTGATCAATATTGAAATCAGAGAACTTCCCATCCTTTACAGCCTCAAACTTCTCCTGCAGCAAAGGATCTTCTTTTTGAGCCTTCTTGATCTTCTCTAGTAATGATGGTTGAGAAATCATTTGGGATAGGGCTGATGATGTCCCTTTCCTTATAATTCCCATGTCCGGTTTTACTAGATCTTTAATCAAGGGATCTCCTAAGATCCTCATTGTTGGCAGAACAACATGATCTTTCCTGCTTAACGCAACCGCGACTTTGTTTGCTCTTCCAGGGTGATAATTTATTGAACAATCATAGTCTTTAATAAGCTCCAACCATCTCCTTTGTCTCATGTTCAATTCTTTCTATGTGAAAATATACTTTAGGCTTTGGTGGTCAGTGTATATATCACATTTCTCCCCATAAAGATAGTGCCTCCATATCTTTAGAGCAAAAACAACTGCCGCCAGCTCTAGATCATGTGTAGGATAATTTTGCTCATGAATCTTCAACTGTCGAGATGCATAAGTAATTACCTTGTCATTTTTCATGAGGACGCACCCAAGCCCTTTCAGAGATGCATCGCTAAAAAAAATGAATCCTTCTCCGATAGAGGGTAGTGTTAACACAGGTGCAGTAACCAATCTCTTCTATAGCTCTTGGAAACTTTCCTCACATTCCTTTGTCTAGATGAACTTAACCCCTTTTCGAGTCAACTTGGTTAGTGGATTAGAAAGCCATGAAAAGTTTTTCACAAACCTCCTATAATATCTCGCTAAACCAAGGAAACTACGAATCTCAGTTACTATTGTGGGTTGAGGCCACTCCTCCACAACCATTGTCTTTGCAGGGTCAACCGAGATTCCTTCATTGGTTACAATGTGCCTCAAGAAAGCCACTTGTTGTAACAAGAACTCACACTTGCTGAACTTCCCAAAGAGCCTCTCCTTCCATAGAGTTTTCCAAATAACCCTCAGATGATCTTCATGCTCCTCACGACTTTTTGAATATATCAGAATATCATCAATAAAAACTACCACAAAGTTATCAAGGTAGTCCTTAAAGACTCTATTCAGCAAATCCATGAAAATAGCAGGAGCATTAGTCAAGCCGAAAGGAATAACAGTAAACTCATAATGCCCATATCTTGATTGGAAGGCATTCTTTGGAATATCTTCCTTCTTCACCCTCAGTTGATGATAACCAGACCGAAGGTCAATCTTAGAGAAGAATTGAGCCCCGCGAAGTTGGTCAAATAAACCATTAATTCTTGGAAGAGGGTATCTGTTCTTCACTGTGATCCCGTTCAGTTCTCTATAATCAATGCATAGCCGCATTGATCCATCCTTCTTCTTCACAAAGAGAACTGGTGCTCCCCAAGGAGACACACTCGGTCGGATAAACCCCTTCTCCAACAAGTCTTGGAGTTGTTTCTTTAACTCTTCTAGCTCCACATTTTCCATTCTATACGGAGTCTTTGATATGGGTTGAGACCCAGGTACGAGTTCAATGGAGAACTCTACCTCTCTTTCTGGGGGAGGTCCAGGTAACTCCTCAGGAAATACATCCATGTATTCCTAAACAATCGGAACATCTTCAATTTGTATGCTCCCTTTCCCTTCTTCCTCATCACCGATTAACTCCATAAATAAAGCTATAGGAGGTGCTTCTAGATAGGGATCAGTTTGGGATATGTCTCCTTGGAAGATAACTGTAGGTCCTTCATTCAAGACTACTGAGATTTCCTTACTTCTGCATTTGATCTTAGCATTATTCTTTGAGAGCCAGTCCATCCCTAGTATAATGTTGAATTCCATCATGGGAATGACTACTAGATTTGCGATAATATTGTGCTCACCAATGTAAACACTAGAGTCTCTAAATACTTTTGATGCAAGGATAATCCCACTTGGAGTCTTGACTGACAACTCTACCTCTAGCAGTTCGGGGATTGATTCTATATTCCTTGCAAACTTGGAGGAAATAAAGGAATGCGTAGAACCAGAATCAAATAAAGTACTTGCTAGTTTTGAGAGGACGACAAGAGTACCTACTACCACATCGTTCGGAACTTCAACTTCAGTTGTTGTGATAGCGAAAGCATGAACTTGCTCCCTTGGCCTCTGCTGAGGTTGATGGTGATTCCCCTCCACCGCCCTCGGATTTGGACATTGATTAGCAAAGTGCCCAAGCTGTCCACACTTGAAGCATGTGACTTCGGGTAGGGCCAGAACCATCTTTCCTCTGTCGTTAGTGTTGGGAAGTTGAGGCTTCACATCACTACGACAATTCCGAGAAATATGGCCTTCTTTTCCACACCTATATCACTTACCACTTCCGATCAAGCAGTTCCCCGAATGCTTCTTTCCACATTTATTGCATGAGGCATGATGCATATGCTTTCCACCTCTTTCCTGATCAAAACTTCTTCCCAGGCTCGGTTCTAGAGTTCTCTTCTTCTTATTAGATTTGTGAGACCACTGTGTCTCCCCAAACTCTAGTTCAACTTTCATAGCACTTCAAACTATTTCTTCATAGCTATCATAGTCCCTGTTGGCTAGATTCTTCCACAGATGAGGTCGTAGTCCACCAAAGAATCTATCAACCTTCCCATTAGGGTCCATGACAAAGCTTGAGGTATAACGGGAAAGCCTTGTGAAGTTCATCTCATAGGTTCCAACTGATTCATTCTCCTTTTGCTTCAGCTCGAGAAATTCTTTCTCCATTCTCGTTCTCATCGAACAAGGGAAATACTTATTAAAGAATATTCCCCAGAACTCTTCCCACTCCATAGCTTCCATCTCTCCTCGTGGATTCGTGTTTTTGATCAGTGACCACCACTGATTAGCTTCTCCCTCTAGGCGGTAAACAGCAAGGGTGACTTTTTCTTGTTCCGAACAATGAAGTACAGAAAAATATCTTTTCAATGGAGCTTATCCATTGTTCCGCAACCAATGGGTCAGTAGATCCACTGAATGTTGTTGGTCGTTGACGCATGAAGGACTCAACATAAAGTTGTTCCCTACTTGGTGAGGTCGGCCTCTCAGCCTGATTCAAGTTATTACTCATAACTTGAGTCAGTTGGTTCATCATTCGCATGAATGTTTCCATTCTTGCTTCCATCGGAGGGCCATCAGCACATGGTGCATTGCAGTCACCATCGGCATGGTTCCTCCTATTTCCCTCCATTTTCTAAAAGAATAAAACCTTAGTGAGAAACTTATTTCATTTATGGATCTTTTAACTAAGACTTCATGCATAGACAATTACACTTTTCTATAATTCCTTCATAATGATTCATAAAAAGCTTGTGATTAACCAAACATATCCCCCGGGAGTGTCGTAACCAAGAGTGCAGCAAGGCCCATTATCGTGCACCAGTTCCCATTCGAGTCTAGATCAAAGAGGTGTTTTCGGGTTTTACCCCTATGTATATCTGTGCCAGAGCTGCCACTACCTGCTCGTATCCAGACAGGGATGTATTTGTTTGATAAACCACTTACTCAATACTTACCAAAATACCAGGAAGTTTTCCTATATTTAAACTTTTATATAGGGTTCTTCCTAAAGTTTTTATATCCTAATTTCCAAAAATAACTAATCCATCCTTTGATACCAACTATAGCATCCCGCCTTTTTATAACATAAACTTTCATTACATTACACAAAACTGAGGATCTTTAAGGTCTAGTGTCTTGGAAACCAGGAACATAATACATGAAAACAACATAAAACATTCTTCTTAAACACTTGAAAGGCTTCTCCTTAAGTTCATCCTAGGTTCATTACTGCATCTCATAACCTGGGGACATACATCAAAAGAAAGGGTGAGCAGAAGGCCCAATAAGGGAAACAAGAGGAACATTTTACATGTGAACTTGAGATACTTCAATAAGGACATGAAAAGAACTTTAAGGCATGAGAAAGAAATCATGAGGCATTTCATAATAAAAATAACATTTTCCATAACTTGAAGATGTGGATACATCATTTAACATAGAAAATCATGAACATATCACCAAGGTCCATCCCCAAGGTGTCATTTGAAAATTACCAAGGTTATTCACCAAGGTATCGTGAAAATTGTAATCTCTAGTGGTTACATCATTACCCAATGCATTGGAGCGCTATCAGGGCGCACCCTTAAATTTGCCTTTATTATCATGCGAGCCACATATATCATCATCAAACATTTCATAAATAACCCATATAGCATAAAATAAATGGGTTTCATTTCATAATCATAACGTTTTTAAAAACTGTTTTAAAGACATGATCTTTACGTCACTTTAAACCCACGGAAGGGAAAGTGGGTCTCATGTATGTAAATCCCAGAATTTAAAATAGAACATTTTGATATATATGTGAATACCCTTGTAGAAATAAGAGCTTTGAGTATTCACTTTATAACATAAAATAATTTTGAGAAAAGAGAGAGAGACATTTTGAGACGAAAATTCTGTAGCATAACGGCTATGTTTCGGGTTTTTAGAAAACATTGAAAAGAGAGGGGACATGGGTCACCCACTCATAAATGATCCATAAAAAAGTAAGGGGACAGAATAAGAAGGATATATGTACATGGTAATGAAATTTGAAGGACATACCATTTGAAATGAAAAACATGGAAGGAAGACAAAAATTAGATTTCTCTTATGAAAATTCGGCAGCCTAACGGCGTCACTTAAACTTCAATAAAAAAGAATTGACATAATCAAATAGGGTCTCTCATAATATGATCATAAGATATCAGTATGATAGATATAGAGATCATACTCCAACATAATAAAAAGGAACTTGAGAGACTTGACATGAAAATCGAACATGAAAAATGAGAAGGGTGAAAGAATCCCTTAAAAATTCGGCAGCCTAACGGCGTCACTTAAACATTCATAAAACGAAATGATGAGAGTAAGAGGGGATGTCTCATCATATAAACATAAAAAGGGAAGTAAGAGGAATACAAAAGAACATCCTCTCACATAAGAACATGGAGCATAAAAGGAATGACATAAAAAGGATTACATGAAAAGAAAGAGAGAGGTTGGATCCCTTACCTTAAAACGTGACTCTTGAAACTCAAAGGTTTGGACCTTGAGGGCTTGGGGGCACCTTGGAAGGACTCCTTGGGAGGTAAGGAGACCATAATTTCGTTGGGGAAGAGTTGGGAGTGAAAACTAAAGGAGGAAAGGGTGGGTATTTATAGGGAAAGTGAGGGGACAAGGCAATAATGGCCAAGGGACACCTCACTAGTGGTTTTGGAAAAACCATGGGCTTTCCCATGGTATTGGAAAATTGGGACACCTCATACCTTATCTTACTATTCATAATTCGACCATATTTAATATATACTTAATACATCATTTAATGATGTCATTAAACACCCATAACTTAAAAACTATATTTTCACTATTCATCAAAAATCCAACTTTCTCAGAATAATCCCAAAATTTCACCTTAACCAAATATCAATGCTCTGATTTCAAAAATGAAATCCATTTTATAAAAATAATTTTCTAAATATTTTTAATTTAATTTTTAAATAAAAACACTATTCATCAAAAATTCATTTTTTCCAGAAAAATCCCCAAAAATTACCTTAACATAATATCGATGCTCTGAGTTCAAAAATAAAGTCCTTTTTATAAAAATAATTTTCTAATTATTTTTAATTAAATTTTTAATTAAAAAACACTATTCATCTGAAAAAACTAATACTTGGCTAATAATTTATGAAACCGTTATTTACCCATTTTATTGAATCACATTACTTAATCTAGGTGTCCAAATAATATTAAAACTTTCTTTGAGTGAAATTACTAATCCATTTGTTCACATTAGTAATCCTAAGCGTAAAACCACTATTCATAATTTACTATTCATCAAAAATTATGTTGATCTTATTAGACTCCAAATTCCTTACTGAACACTTTTGTAGAAGACCATTTTTTGAAAATCATTACACATCATTAGTTATTTAGGGTTTTCATAAATATTTTAAAATATCCTTTTTTCCAAAAAAATCATCAATAAAATACATTCTTAAATTATCTGGACATTTGAAATTTCACAAACATCACTAAAGGAAGAATCTCAATTTATTCACCCGAAAGGATTACACAAGGAAGCTAGGGTCTCGTCACATAGCCCCTTATAACACCGGCATAAGACCTAAGTGTAAGGTGTGCTATGGTGAGAGAATCTGAGGGAGGCTCAGATAACATTGCCCCAGTAGTAATCTCTACTAACTTGAACTTCTCCCGTAGGCGTTTCCGTTCAAGCTTGACACGCTGGAGTTTGGCTTGCGCTTGGTCCAAAGCGAAGCCCACAGATGCTACCTCCTTCCCAAGCTCTGATAAGTGGGCTTTATAAGGTTCAAGTCTACTGGATGAAGCCATCGCCTCCTCTTTCTGCATTAACCATTAACATCTTATTAAATCATTAAGAGTAAGTTAATATACTACTCAAAAAGATTGGTACATTACATTACTTCACGGGGATCATGATTCAAAATTTACTGATGTAGTGAGGGTTTTCTCATCTCGTTTTTATATCTATGAGACTTATGCCTTATTCACCACTCAATTATTTTGTGTGGTGTATTTTCTACCCTTGAATTTATTATAATATTCTTATAAATAAATTTATGGTAATTTAAATATACATTTTAGGATATTTCATTAATGGTTTTTATGGTTCAAAATTTTACAAATCGATAATGTAATTTTGTCTCAATTCTCTTTCTTTGAGACACATGTTTTTATGAACCTATGTTATTTTAAAAAGTGTATATAATAACATTTCACATTTTATATCATGAATTTATATCTTTTAATGACATTTTAACCATTTTGTAATTTCATTTTCTTACATGGGGATTATGATTCAAAGTTTCCAAGTGGTAATATTTTTTGCCAACAATCTCATCGTTTTTCTAGATTGTTTATGATTATTCTTCCATATTTGAAATATCATGATCCATATCGCAAAAACACTCATGAATTTTCTCTTCCTCTATTTATTAATGATATATTCATGTATTAATACCATTTTCCAATCATTGGTACTTGATATATTTAATAAAAGGTTTTTAAGAAAATCTAAACTTATTTCTCTCTTTGGTGGGATATATTTTTCATTTCAAAAAACCATGTTTTAAAAAATGTTATAAAATGATGATTTAATATCATTTTCAAGGGAAAAGGATTTTAAAAATGTTTTATGGATTTCATATCTTCCATTATAGTTTTCAAATCTATTTCCAAAAAAAATGTTTTCAAACGTGTTTTTTGTTTTAAAAATAAATTTTCAAAGTAGAAAGGATATTTTCCTTAAGAAATATTTTCAAAAGATATTTAAAAAATATTCCCCATATATGATTAAATCCTTTTATGTCACTAATTAATTTATGGGGATATGATCTAAGGGTATCATTCATATTCTTTCTCTGATTTTTTTATGTTTTGATGGGATGATGTTTATGAAACCTTTTTCCCTTTCATGGATTATATGCTTATAAAACCAATTTATTTTTATGGTTTATCTTTGATGAAATTATTATGAATCCAGTATATTTTCCATAGGTTACAATATAATTACATGTTTATCATACCCATTTCATTTCATGGATTACGATATGATTTTTTATGATCATATTGTACATGTTTGTTTGATTTCATTACGAGATGGGTGGGGCCTATATCTCTCTCCAATAAATTGGGTAAAGATTTATATCTCATGAGATATACATGGCTAGAACAGGGAGTGAACTTAGTTTAGTAAAGTACTTTTTCTACTAAGTTGGTCTCGTGAGTGAACATTGTCTACTAAGATGGTCATGGGGGTGAATCAATACTACCACGATGGTATGGGGAGTGAACCCACACTACTAAGATGTCCTTGTTAGAGATTCATTGAATACTATGGAAATAATTTTATATGATTATGTGTCTGTCGCAAATTTCATGTCTTATTCTTATGTTATTATTTCAGGGATATTTCTCTTGATTCCCTTATGATTCATGTCTTATAAACAACAAATCATTATACCATGATTCTTGTTTACGATCATTGATATGTAGGGTATTATCTTATAATGATCGTGATCATGTTCTCATACCCTTATTTTCATGATTATGCTTACGTATATCCCTTATTTACCCTTACTAAGTATCTAATATCAACCCTCATTATGTTTATCTTCCCCAAGTCATGAAGATATGTATTATGTATGATGTTTATAAGAAGGTTTCTATTCATGAAGAACCTAGTGCGAGATAATGTAGCTCACTTATGTACCATTTTTTTGTTTCCATGCTTCCAAGGAACTAATCTAATATGGTCTTTTGGAGTCTTTTTGTGTAATGTGTTATGTATTCTGGAAAAATGATGTAATATTAATGTATGTTAATTGAGGTTCTCTATAGTTGGTATCAGAGTCAATTTTTATCTAACCCATGGGAAATAGGATGATAAATCCTTAGTGAGGACCCTAAGGACATGTCTAAGGATAAGTATAAGGATAAGGAAACGATTTTTAAAATGTATTTGAATTTTGGTAAAGGATATATTGAGTAGATTACAAGAAATACATCTCTATGTTGATACTACAAGTGGATGTGGATCTGGAACAGATGTACCTAGTGGTAACAACTCTGAAAAGGTGTGTCAGAATTGACCCCAATGTAACCTAGTACATGACAACAAACCTTGTTTAACACTTGGTTTGACACCCCTGGGGGATATGCTATGGGAATTCATTAGTTCTTCATGAACCATAATGAAGTATTTAAATATATGTTGGCTATGAATAATTTAGTATGATGCTAATGTATCATATATTAAATAAGGATTCATAAATTAGACATCTTATAAGTTTTTTTCAGGATTATGTGGTTCCTCTCTATTATAATTGTCTCCTAATATATATTTTTTGGTTTTAGTCAATGGATGGAACTCAAAGGAATCGTGATAATGATGATTAAGACGGAAAATGAAATGATTTCCCCCCATAAGAAACTAAATTCTATGGGAGATGGAATGAAAAATAATATTGCTATACTCACAGATATTTCTCAAGCTATGAATCATGATGTAATTCCAAATGAGAAAATAATAGAATAACATTTTGTTGAGTCATCCATGAGGTAAGGTCCACCTTATTTTAATGGTTATCATGATCCACTTATTGATGATCAATGGATCGATAATACTGAAAATATATTCTCTATTATCAAGTGTTAAGAACATGAAAAAGTCATTCTGGTAGTTTATCATTTAGATGGTGAAGTGGACTAGTGGTGGACTCTAATCAAGAATACAAGACAGAAATATGAAATTGAATCCAGGGATTGGTAGAAGTTAAAAAACTTATTTTTCAATAAGTACATTATTTTTATTATTCATAAAAATATGTATAAATAGTTACTTACGAAGAAAAAGCTATGATGAATCTATTGGTACCTATAAGGATAATTTTAGAATAATTACAAGGTACACTTCTGGTATCACCATCCAACATGAAAGTAAATTTAATTAGTTCTTCAGTGGCTTAAAGACAAGTATTAGAAGGTTGTTGGCCAAAATATACATTATTAATTAAAAATAGATTGTGCATTTTGAAATCAATGTTTAAATGGAGGTTGGAGGTATGTATAAATCTCATGGTTTAAACAAGAAAAGGAAGATGGAGTTCAATGGTAAATCTGAAAATCCATGGAGAGAAGAAGATTAGCCTTCCTTTATGGTCCAATTATGGAAAAAAACCTAGAATAAATTAACTTAATGGGATAACAAATGATTTAAGTGCACAAGGAAGTTCATATGGAATTTAACTTCCAAAGTGATGGTAATAAGTTATATAAACATGCGAATGGAGAGAACACTATACAAAATGCACCACCCTAGTTTCAGAGTTACAAGTGTAAGGAGAATGGTCATTATGATATCACATTCTCAACCCAAATTCTTGGCGATGATGATCATATTAAGAAACCTATAAACCTGACAAATAAGGGAAAATCACATGTGATCATTGTTTCTAATAAGGGATGTGATAATGATGTGGTGAAAGGTACACTTATCATCCACTCTAGAAATGCTAACATCTAATTTTATTTTGGATCTACCCACTCCTTAATATCTAAGGATTTCTCAAAGGGTATTAAGATTCCAATAAAATAATTAGATGTGGAATTAGAATTACAAACCCCTAATGGCATGATGATTTCATGTCATTTCTATTATTCCTCTTCAGTTTATGTTTGTGGGATTGTGATTCCTAAAAATATTTTCATTATTCCTCTAGTTTATTTTTTTGTTATATTAGGAATGGATTGGATTTATCTACATAAATCCTACATAAATTTTTGATGAAGGTAAGTTACATGTCATGTTTCAATCCTACTGATGAAAATTTATCAATGTAACGATAAGTAAAAACTTTCTATGGATATTACATCTAGTGTATGGGTCTTAATTCCCATTCAGAAGGGATATTTATCTCAAATGGTTGGGGAGAAAATTTAAATCTATGATTTTCCTATTATTCAGTAATTTTTTGTATGTATTTTTAGAAGAGTTCCTATCCTTCCACAAAAACATGAATTTTATTTCTTAATAGAACTCAGACCTTATTCCATACCAAATTCAAATACTCCATATAGAAGGGACTTGATTGATTTGTTAGAATAAAAGAATAAAATACAAGAAAAACATAATAAGGGATTCATTCAACCAATGTGTTTCACCTTGGGTTTCACCTATTATTTTTATGAATACGAAATTTGGATAAATATGACTCTTCACTGATTATCAGGATTTCAAAAAGATTGTGATCATGGACATGTATCCCCTTACCCATATTGATGCCATGTTTGAACAACATCATGGTGCCGAATAATTTTCCAAGATTGAAATTCATTCTGTATATCATCAATTGAGGTTCAAGAAGGATTATATACCAAAGATGGAATTTTGTACATGGTATAAGCACTATGAATATATATTGATTACTTTTGGTCTAACTAATTCCCCTGCTATCTTCATGTATTTGATGAATAAAATCATTAGATATTACCTCAATCAGTTTACAGTAGTCTTTATAGATAATATTATTATCTATTAAATGAGAAAGGAAGATCATAAATACCACTTGAGAATTGTAGTAAAGACACTAAGGAAGGAGAAAGTGTAGGAAAAATTTATAAATTGTAAATTTGTTTCTATAAAAGTTTTCATTTTTTGGGTATATATTCTCAAGAGAGGGTATATAAGTTGATCCATCAAAGACAAAGTCTATTGAATGTTGGCCTAGAACAACCACATTGATGGAGATCCATATAATTCTTGGTTTATATGGATATTTTCAATGGTTTTTGGAGAATTTATCATGACTATCTAGTCCTTTGACCAAGTTAACTCAAAAGGGTTCCAAGTTCCTATGGATGAATGAATGTGAGGAAAACTTCATAGAACTAAAGAGAATGTTAGCCAGAACGCATGTGCTTACATTACCATATAGTAGAGAATGGTTTGTAATATATATAGTGATTCATCCATGAAAGGATTCGGTTGTGATATTATATAGAATAACTTGGTTACAGTCTAGGCCTCATCCCAGTTGAAGATTCTTGAGAAAAATTACCTAACTCTTGATTTTGAGTAAGCTACTACAATTATTTCATTAATGATATAGAGGAATAATATTTATAGAGAAAAGTGTGATATATATACTGATTATAAAAGTATAAAATATATATTCACATAGAAGGAGTTGAACATGCACCAAATAAAATGGTTAGAGTTGATGAAATATTATAACTGCTCAATACATTACCACCCTGTGAAAGAAAACCGGTGGCCGATTCATTGTGTCAAAAGGATCATTCTAACATATCCATGATGAGTATCACAAAATATCCAATATTTCTATATTTGAAAAGGATGGACCTAGAAACCCTTATTGAAGGGGGAAAATATTTTATTTTCCAATTGAATGTTCAACCCTATATCCATGTGAAGATTAAAGATATGAAAAAGTAAAATGTTGAGATGAAAAATAAGGTTAGAAATTATCCTGAGTTTAACCTTGATTATGAGAGAATTATAAGGTCGAGGAACTATGTATGTGTTTCATCAATACCATATTTATAGAAGGATATATTAGATAAATCTAAAAGTTATTTATTCTCTATTAATCATAGAAGTATGAAGACATGTAGATACATGAAAGAATACTTCTAGTGGTATCATAAGAAGAGGGATATCTTAGATTCTGTCTAACGGTTATTGTTATTCCATCATGTTAAGACTGAATGAAAAATGACTAAAGGATTGTTTCATCCATTACCCATACCATAATGTAAATGGGAGAACATCTCTATAGATTTTTTCATTAGACTCCCCAAAACATCTAAATGGAATAATGATATATGGGTGCTAGTCAATCTCCTTAAAAAGTCATATCACTTAATTTATATCAGATAAGACTTCTCTCTGGATCATCTTTCCATGATATAAATTAAGGAAGTGGTAAGGTTTCATGGAGTACCACATTCCATTATATCTGGTCGGGATATGAGAATTACCTCAAAGCTATGGCAAAGTCTTCAGCAATCACTTGATGTGGAATTGAGTTTCATCACTGCTTATCATCCTTAGAGATATGGCTAGTCTGAAAGAAAAATTCAAATCCTATAAGATATGTTGAGTTCTTGTTCTTTGGATTTCATAGAAGGTTGGGATAAACACCTTCCTCTAATTATGTTTCCTTAAAACAATAGCTTACACTTGAGCATTCATGTGCATGCTTATGAATCCCTCTTTGGGATGGAATGTAGATCTCTAATGTTTTGGGATGAAGTTGGATAAACAATGATATTGGGACCTGAGATAGATGAATAAATGGTTGAAAAGGTTAAAACCATTCAGCATCATACAAAGGAGTCTCAATGTTGGAAAAAAAGATATTATAATAACCATCAACAGAATCTAGAATTTGAAGTTTGTGAGACGGTGTTTCTACGAATCTCTCCCTAGAATAAAGTTATGAGATTTAGGAAGAAATGGAAACTAATCCCAAGGTATATTGGTTTGTTTGAGATTATTCATCATATCCATATGGTATACTATCACATGGAACTTTCTCTAAATCTCTCTCATGTCCCTGATGTGTATCATGTATCTCTCTTGGGGAAGTACATTCTTGAACCTTCACATGTACTGAACTCGGGTTTCATATTGTTTGGGTAGGATCTTTCATATGAGGAACCACCAATTCAAATTCTAGATCATACAGAGAAAGTTCTACAAAACAATACCACTCACTTGGGAATTTTTTTCTATGAAATCACTTGTTAGTGGAAGCTATGTGGGAACTTGAGGATATTATAAGGCATATTTATCCTTATTTTTTTATCATAATGATGAATTTCGAGGGAGAAATTCATTTTAATGGGTGTAGAATGTAACACCATGAGTTTTAATGAACATTTATTTTTTAATAATTTAATTTTATTTCTTCAGTTACAGAATACACAAATTCAAAAAAAATTGATACTACACCAAGATACGCTGCGATGCACCCAATATCGACTTGGCTTGCCTTACCCACAACACTATGATTTTACGAAATAATATTTTTTTTATTTTAAATTATTTAAATGAGATAGTTATAACATAGACATTAAACATAGTAATATGAATAGTAATAACTAATTTTCTAATATTATCTATAATTTTTCAATATAAATATAACTTTTTGATAATAAAAAAAATATTTTTTGGTAAATTCTTTATTTGTTTGAAAATACTAGTTTCCCAAATGAATGTATTTTGATATATTTATGTGAACAATAATAAAATTAATTTTAGATACTTTTTGATGTTGAATTTGATAAAATAGAATTCCTTTTTTAATTCAGAATGTTAAAATTATCTTATAGTGAATTTTTGAGTTTTTTAAAAAAATCTTCATTTTGGAATAAATAGTTAAAATACTACATTTTAATTTAAAACTGATTTTCATCAAATTTATTTATATAGTTAAATTATATTTTAATTTGGTTATAAAGTATAATTAGATAAATATTACATCAATTAATCAAATTTAGGTCATTTTAATAAATTTCACCATTAAATTTGATATAAAATCATTTCAAACTTTTAAAAATGTTGGCTAAAAAAATCATTGTCGCAACACGTTTGTGAGATTAATTTTATATTAATTTTTTCCACTTCACTGATTAAAATTTTTAAAACTAGATTCCATATTTGGAATAATCGTAATTAATAATTTCCTATAAGTTCAGAATAATTTTTTACAAAAAAATATTTGTCAAGGTTATAAAAATTAATTATAGTGATTAAGGTGAAAATTAGTTTACATAATTGTTAAATTTTAATCTTAAGGGGTCGAATGACCCAGAAACATGTCCAAGATCAATTGGATGGAAATATTTTGACCAATTACCGTCTTCTATATAATTGGTGAAATTATTGGATTCCCAAGATTTAAGTGATACATATCAATAGTGTTTACCTTTTTATAATTAAAAGAATGTCACTCCTCCTCCACTTTAAAAGGGAACTCACGCCCACAATAATTTTCACCTCTCAAGCCCTTTGGTTCATCCAATCCTTGAAAAAATATTCTCCCAAATTCCCTCAATTTTTTCTATAATCCACCATTTTATAGTGATCCAAACAAAGAATCCATTTAGTGCAAACCAAAAGAAGTTACCTAAAGAAGAGGTAACATCCTTCCATAAGATCATTTCTTTCATTTTATTTCTCCACCACCTAAATTATTATTATCAAATTCTTAAATAATAACCTTAGTATCCTAAATATACTGAAATTTTTTTATATTATGGGTTCTACCTACACTAAAACTCACTTTCATCAAATGGGTAATGAATCTATCATTTGTGTGTACATAGGAACACCGCCACATGAAATGATGTTGTTTTTTCCTTTACCACCTCTCATGGTTGGGAATTATGATGAGAAATATGTTTTTATATTATATATATAATATTTATGTTGTATTAATACTTCTTTATTTTTTATATAATGTAAACATTCATGATTTCCATATTGTGGATATGTGATAACTTCGTTTGTGCACTTGTGGACTACCACCTCCCCAATGCGATGTGATTCATTCAAACATTACATGGAATTCATTAAGGATTTTTAGTGAAAATATATGATATAAATGACATAATAATTCTACTATAATGATATTATATTTATATATATATCACTTTATTTCTTTCTTTCAATACGACAAGAAAACATAAAAAATGCTCAAGCATACGTATGACCTACCATCTCCATAAACGGTGCATTTTATTTAATATTTATATCTTTCATAGATTATTATAAATAAATATATAAAAAATATATATGATATTCATATCATGGTTTACATTATTTAAATAATATAATCATGATCTAAGTAAGATTACTAAGAATTATAATTCAAAACATGTACGAAATACATGGCGATAATCACCCATAACGTAACTATTATCATGGATTCATTAATGAATGGAAATTTAAAGTCATAATTATATAGTATATGAAATTATATATATGAATATGGTTCTTTGACTGATTTATAATAAACTTTTAATACTTATATAAGAAGTTTGAACAAGTATGATGAGAGTCAATGTAACAGCCCGACCTATCTATTATTATTATTTTATTATATTATTTGGTTTTAATATTTTTTGTCAAGGTTTAGGTTGAAACACGAACAATATTTTCGCGTTTTGTCAAAAAAATGTGCATTTTTCAGTTGACGGCACTGGGTGCATGGGAGGAGCGCATTTTTGAACCCTCGTGCAGCTTTTCCCAAACAACAACACAATCCGCCTACCTTCAAAAAATGAAAATGAGTAATGTTAGTGATTTATTTTGTTTTTTAAAATTTTCATTATTCTTGATAATTTTATAATTATTATTAAATAAGAAATGATAAATATTATTATGATTATTATGATTATTAGTCTAGGCCAGTGTGCGGGAACCACATGGCTAGCTGAAGCCATGCGATCAGCCTGAATACCATGTGATTAATGTATTTGAATCAGCCAAATGAATATGAATTGAATGAGTTAAAAAATTAAATAAATAACATACTCTAATAATAGTATTATTTTGTCATGAATAATAATATTACATTATTATTAATGAATTTTTGAATTATGAATTTTTATTTTTATAATTTTAATGTTATTATTAAAGATAATGATTATTATTATTATTATTATTATCCTTATTAGTATTATTATTATTATTATTCGAATTATTTATTTATTTAGTTATTTTTTTATATGTTTTTATCTCTTTTTATTAGGGTGTGTGGTAACCCTTTCCCCCCCTCCTTCCTCTTACCAGTGTGCCGCCAGCCCCCCATACGACCAGGTTCGCCGCACCAGCTCCCACCGACACTCTTTCCTTACACGTGGCTCCATCTACATGCACCTCTACCCTCCCTACAGGTCATACTACACCTCCTCCCTCCCTATGGAGCACCGCCTCCCAGCTCAACCACACCCCTCTCTTCATCCCCATCGCGAAGGTCGCCCCTCCTCCTGCGCACTCCTCGCGCGACGCCCCTGCCCTCCTCCCACGCAACAACCCGCCTCCCTCATTCTCCCTCACATCGTGAGAAGAACCTCCAGTTGGCATCCGCCTCCCGGTCCAGCGCCCTCATTCTGTCCAGGCCTCTCACCAGCCTCTTTCCTCTATCTCGCACCCCCCTGCAGCGGTCTCGCACCTCCCGCACCCTGTCTCCACTTCGTCCGGCCAGCGGCAGCGAACCCCCCTCAAATCCTCCCCTTCTTGCACCAAATGCCCCAGTCGACCACATGCGTATCACCACAGACCCGAGCCACTCCTCTACCTCCTTCCCTGCGATGATGCCTCATGATCCAATGCCCTCCTCCTCTCTCGCCGTTGCCCGGTGCCCCAGGACCCCTCCAGCGCACAAATTTGTTTGGCTGAGACGCTTTCCGGTGTTGTCCGGCCAGCTCACGCCCTTATCTGGTGAACCATCTAACTCTTGTCTGGTTTCTCCTCATCTATGACCTTCCCCATTGGTAAATTTATTTATTTTTAATTTTTCTTCCTCCTCCTTGTGGTGTATAGTTCTTCCATGGTTAATGTTTAATTTTTGTGCTCAAATCCTTAAATTTTGTTTCCAATTTCGTTGTGTTGGGTGAAATTCATCTTACCAAGAGTGTATTTGAGGTGCACATGGAGATTTCCACGGGTTCTGAGTGTGCGTTTTCATTCTGCATTGGAGTTGAGGTATGAACCCTTTGCGCGTCACCTTTCAAATTATGTTTTCACTAAATTCTGGGATTCTTGTATTTTTCCAGTGCTTAAATTTTAATTAATTAGTTTATTATATGATCTAATTAATAAGTTGGTGTAAATTTAGTTTTTTAAATAATTTAGTTCCGTTTTATATTTTTCACCATGTTTGTGTGAATTGATGTTGTGTGCACAATTATTTTGTTTAAACTTGTGGTTTGAATTTGATGGGTTTTTTCATGTAAAGACCTAATTAGTCCTACTAGACCTTTCTCATAGTTTATAGTTTTTATAATTTATAAAATGATTCCTTAGTTTGTTTTATGTGTTTAAATCCATGGTATAATTTTTTAAAAAAATTATAAATTTTTAAATGATTTATTAAATAATATGTGTGTTTTGAGCCTAGTTTTGAAAATGTGTTTAGGCGTGCGTGTTTTTGTATGTTGATCTCATCATGTCCTGTGATTTTGTTAGTTTGTGCACTCTATGTGTTTTCTTAAAATTGTATGATGTCTCTTTGAAATGATTAGTGATTTATTTAGGCGTTGTATTGTTTTGTAAACATTTTGTGGTTTTAAAGGGGTTTAGAAAATAGTATTGATGGTGCGAGTTGTGTTTTGAAAACATGTCGATGTGGTTATTTTGCGCTGGTTGTTCGTTTGGATTGTTTTAATTCCATGTTTATGTACCTTTTTTATTGTACGTTTGTTGAAGTGTGTTAGCGGGGTAATCCCTCGTTACCATGATCATCAGCTTGCACATTCTTCTGCGCATGTGCGAGGCCGGTCGCATTGTCTTGTTCGAGCTGTGAGTTGAGGTAGGTCCCCCACTACCCTTGCCTTTAACTATAGAATTTATTAATTGCTTGATATTTTATTAATTTTAATAAATAAGAAATAGTATTAGATAATCAATTTTGGAATGATCACTAGATGTAAAAAAGTTGTTTATTTTATACACGTCACTGGAAATATTTTCTTGGTGAATTGATGCCCAATAGTGAAAGAATGCTGGTTTTTTTCCTTTGAACATAATTCACAGAATTTCAAGTGTAGTTCTGGTTTGATGATAAATGACTTCTTCTGATGCATGAATAGGTTTTTTGGTTCTCTTGAGGAATAGAGTTTTTCATTAAAGTTGTTTAAGGCCTATTTGGCACTTTGATAAAATAAATTATTTAGGAAACATTTATTTGAGGTGAATCAGGGGTTATTCTTTTGTGTATGTTGGTTGCGTGAGTTGTGTATGATGTTTGTGTAGTGTGACTATTTACTTTATTGACTTTATTGATTCACCCAATTTTTATTACACGTGTTGACATGGGAACCTGGCATAGTAAGTGAATCTTCTGAGAACGATTGCTGCACTAGTTTTGATTATGCACTGGCTAGTGGCCCTTAGTACAAATTATACTCTTCTAGGGAATTTGGTCCATCAGTTAGGCTAGGTAAGGCGATACTGAGCGTTTGGGTGTAATGATATCATCGATAGTAGGAATGCCTTCAGGATGAGTCACATGTATAGTACGTTTGGGATTGTTCATGAGCTCCTAGGTTCGACCCATGTTTTCTTTAGTGTCTATTTGTATGTGGCGGACGATTGAGAGATCTAGTTCGGTATATGGCCCCTGTGTGCCACCTTTTCATTACCCTTAGTGTGTGTGATGTGTGTTTTTCCTTTGACTAACAACTAAAATTTGGATTTCTAAATTGATCGCAAATTTTTTTTTAAAATGAAATGTACGTGTTTCTTTTAAACATTAAACTTGTTTTTTAAAATTAAAAAGGGAAGTGGATTGATACTTGTTTTTGAAATAAAATTGTGCATGTGGAAACCCATATTTCCTATAATTTAGTTCAAACATGAAATTAGTAAATTCTTTATTTAAAGGTGGTGCATTGGGAATAGTTTGTTGGGAACACCTACTGATTTTTAATACTCACACCTATAGTGTTTTCCTATTTTTAGTTTTGTTGCAGGTTTGACTCAAGCTTGTTTGTCGTGGGAGAGACTTGGTTGTGGTTTGGAGAGTGACTCTTGAGATCACGAGGAGTTTTGGTCGTGATCAGGTTAGTTTTTTGCTGGTGGTCATTCTTTCTTTTACGTGTTGTTTATTTACCTCACATTGGTCTATTTTCTTTCTACTACTTTATTTATTTTCACTTCGCGAAATCATTCCAAATTTTCCTCTATTGATGCACTGGCACTTGTCGTCAGCCAAGGAAGATCGGGAATGCCTCTCGGGCCACGTTGCAGACCAGCTCAAGTGATCGGTTCATGGTCGAACCGGGTTGGTTTGTGACAAAATGGTATCATATGGGGTCAAATCTTGAGCAGACCTTGTTTTTCAGAGTTCCCATTGCAATTTGGGGTCGTCATGGTAGAAGGAGTGGAATTTATAGGACTCGGGGCATACGGACGAGATGGAAGTCATGAACCCTTGCTCGCTCCAAGCCTCGGGTTACTATGGGATGTCCGGGCATGTTGGTGTCCTTTGATTTTTGTGAATTGTTTTATGTTGGGAAATGAATAGGGATTATTGATAGTATCCCTGTGAGCTCATAGGGTCGGGAAATCCGTGTGGGGAAGGAGACTTTACCATAGAATTCTCTTAGTATCGGTGGCGTGACTGGCGTATGGTCTCCAACCATATGTCAAAGTCACCCATCAACATTAGTTTCCCCTGGTGAATTGTTCAGATCTTCTTTAATTCTAAAAAAAGATTGTAATGTTTTATTTTGGAATTTGTGGAAAGTCGAAATTGAAATAGAAATGACCATGTTTTGATCCTGCTCCTTGTTTTCTTTTTTCTTAGTGTTCGCCGCCACGAAGGTTCGATGGATGACTAATGTGCAGCTTCGGGTGGTGCATCCTTATAAAATCCTCCAATTGATCAAACTATAGACTATGTCTTGGAATTCCAGAAGTTGAACCCTCTCCTATTTTATGGTCAAGAAGATCCACTTGAGGCAAAGGAGTGGTTGTGGAAGATTGAGAGGAACATTAGTTTCATTGGGTTTCCTTAGTCGTTAATGATTAAGTTGGATACCTTTATACTTGAAGGTCCAACCTGGAAATGGTGGAAGTCCGTGTCTCGGAATAAGCCTTGGGAAGATTTAACCAGGGAGTTCTTCAAGTCGTCATTCATCTAACAATATTTCTTTGAGTTGAGTAAAATGAGGAAGAAGATGAAGTTGTGTTGTCTTCAGTAGGGCATTGAATTAGTACTATAATTATATCGACGATTTATAGACCTAGTTCCATATGATCAGTGGTTTGTTGAGAATGATCCCTATAAGGCTTGGAAATTTGAGTCTGGACTACGACCTGAACTGCGATTGAAAGTGAAAGATCTCAACCTAAACACCTTCTTGGATGTTGTGGGGGAAGCTTTTCTTACTGATGATGGGCTAGCTGGAGGACTTGAGGTGGTGAATCCTCCATCCACAGGAAGCAGTGCAGGGGATGGAAATAAGAAGAATGGGAAATGACCTGATGCTGGTGGTACTGGTAGGGGAGTCAAGAGGCCTTCAGATCTTCAGTCATCTTCTTCATAGTGCAATGTCGTTATCTGTCACCAGTGTGGTAGGCAGGTTCACAAGAGGCCGATGTGTCTGAATGATCTGAGACCCTGCCATTGTTGTGGACGTTGGGGTCACTTGCAGCGATTCTATCGTGGTGTTTCCAAGAAGCGTGTTGAAGCTAGACATGGCTCGTCGAAGGTCCCCTTAGCCCTTCAGCGGGATTAGGGAAATGTTTGGGGACCAGTTTGAGATTTTCCCTTTGTAGTGTTTCATGGTTGTAGTAATCGTCTCTTGTAGAGTTTTTCGGTGCTTCTTTCTTTCAGTTGTAGGAATGTTTTTTGAGGAACCTCTTTGAATCTTTTATTTTATTGGAAGTTTGTTTGGTGAAATTATATTTTTTGGGTTATGTTGGTGAATTTTTGATGCCTAACTATGAGGCAGGAGATGCTTCAATCATTGGTGCTCCAACCATAGGTCCCGCAGTGAATCTGCTGAGTAGTCAGGAGAACCCTAACGGTGAAAAAGGGACTTGGTTTAACCTTTGTCCTTAATGTGGCATGGTTTTTGGTCTTCTGAGGGTGTGACGTTGTCGATGGGGTGACGATGATAGGTTTTATGCTCTATCAGTCGAGCCCTTCCATTCTCCCCCCTCATGGTGGGGGTTTTTGGTCTGTGCGGAAAGCTTTCATGTTCGGTTAATCTCATCAGTTCTTATGGTGGGGAGACCCACAATGGGTCTCACATAGTTACACCCAAATTAGTTTAGTGTTAGCCAGATCATTATGGTGGGGAGTCAGTCCAGTCCTCCCTGTGTCAGTATCAGAGTTTCTTTTCAAGTATCGTTTGGTGGTATGTGGTCTCGTGTAGAACCACCTAATCTTAGGTTCTTCCTCTTCAGTAAATGTTTGGATTGGAGTTCAACCAACGGTTCCAGTGGACTAAGATTATAGGGATACGTTTCGGAGTTAGTTTATGCTCGTTTTTTCTTTGGTGGAAATGGTTGGTTTGGTTTTTTTTGTGGTGTTTAAAGTGTTCGTGTTTTGAGGGTAAGTTGCATGTCATGGGATTTCAGTGTTCATTTGGATCGATCAATTGGAGGCGATGAAACATTTGGGGGTGAGTTACACTTAATGAGTTTGATCATTGGGTCTTTATCTTGTTGTGGATTTTTTGGGGATGGAAAGCATTATGGTGGGGAGAATTTTCACACCTCGACCTATCTATTATTATTATTTTATTATTTTCTTTGGTTTTAAAATTCACTGTTGAGGTTCAGGTTGAAACTCAAACAAGAATTTCGAGTTTTGTCAAAAAAATCTGTGTTTTTCAGTTGACGTCATTGAGCGCATGGTTAGATCACATTTTGGAAACCCCACATAGCTTTTCCCAGGAAACAACACGATCCGCCTACATTCGGAAAATGAAAATGAGTAGATTTTGTGATTTATTTTGTTATTTAAAATTTTTATTGTTGATAATTTTATAATTATTATTAAAGACGAAATGATAAATATTATTATTAATATTATTATTATTATTCTAGGTCAGCACACTGACAACGCATGGCTAGCTGAAGCTGTGTGGTCAGCCCGGATACCACGCAATTATGGTATTTGAATTGGCAAAATGAATATGAATTGAATGAGTTAAAAAAATTAAATAAATAACATACTATAATAATAGTAATATTTTGTCATGAATAATAATATTATATTATTATTAAAAAATTTATGTTATTATAATTGTTATTTTTATAATTTTTATGTTATTATTAATGTTTATTATTATTATTATTATTATTATTGTCCTTATTATTATTATTTTCATTATTTATTTATTTTATTTTTATATTTTTTATCCCTTTTTTGCAGGGTTTGCATCAACCCTCCACCCTCCTTCCTCTTCCCAGCAGGCTGCCAGACCCCCATGCAACCCGGTCCGCTGCACCAACTCCCACCGGCGCTCCTGCCTTGCACGCGGCTCCCTCTGCTTGCACCTATGCCCTCCCTACAGGCCGCACTGCACCTCCTCACTCCCTACGGACCATCGCCTCCCAGATCATTCGCGCCCCTCTCTTCATCCTCGTCATGAAGGCCACCCCCTCCTCCTTCACACTCCCCAAGCGACACCCATGCCCTCCTCCAATGAAGCAACCCCCCTCCCTCCTTCTCACTTTCAGTGTGAGAAGAACCTCCATACGGCTTTTTCCTCACGGTCTGGCACCCTCCTACTATCCAGGCCCCTCACTGGCCTCTTTCCTCCATCGTGAACCCCCTTGATGTGGTCTTTCACCTCCCGTACCCCGTCTCCACTTCTTCCGGCGAAGGCAGCAACCCCCCTCCCCCCTAGAGCCTCCCCTGCTTGCACCGCACGCATTGGCCGACCAATTGCGTAACACCCCGGACTCGAGCCTCTCCTCTACCTCCTGCCCTAAGATGACACCGCACAATCCAGTGCCTCCTGCTTTTCTGCCACTGGCCGGTGCCCCGCGACACCTCCGGCGCACACCTTTGTCTGGTCGAGCCCCTTGCTAGTGTTGTCCAGCTGCCGCGCGCCCTTTGCCAGCGAACCACCTTACTCTTGTCTGGTTTCTCCTCATCTGATACCTTCCCAATTGGTAAATTTATATTATATTTTTTTTTATCCTCCTTGTGGTGTATAGTTCATCCATGGTTATGGTTTAATTGTTTATCTCAAATTCTTAAATGTTGTCAGTAATTTCATTATGTTGGGTCAAATTCAGCTTCCCACAAGTGCGTTTGAGGTGCACATGGTGCTTTTTACTGGTTCATAGAATGCATTTTCATTTAGCATTGGAGTTGAGGAATTAACCCTTTGCGTGTCGCCTTTGAATTTATGTTTTCACTAAATTCTGGTTTTCTTGTGTTTTTCAAGTGATTGAATTTTAATTAATTTGTTTAGTATATAATCTAATTAATTAGTTGGTGTAAATAGAGTTTTTAAAATAATTTAGTTGTGTTTGATATTTTCACCCTATTTGTGTGAATTGATGTTGTGTGCACAATTATTTTGTTTAATCTTGCGGTTTGAATTTGACGAGGTTTTCATGCAAAGACCTAATTAGTCTCGCTGGCCCATGCTCATAGTTTAAATTTTTTAGAAATTATGAAATGATGCCTGAGTTGGATTCATGTTTTCAAAGTCTGGGTATACTTTTTAAAATTGTTTTATAAATTTTAAAATGATTTATTAAATAAAATGGGTGCTGTGAGCCTGGTTTTGAAAATGTGTTTAGGCGCACATGTTTTTAAATGTCGATCTCATCGAGTCATGCACTTTTTCAGGTTATTCAATCTAATTGTTTTCTTAAAATGTTATTTTGATTCTTTGAAATGATTAGTGAGTTATTTTGGCGTTTTGTGGTTTTTTAAAACACATTTTGGATTTTAAAGGGGTTTATTAAATAGTGTTTATGGTGTGAGTTGTGTTTTGAAAACATATCAAGGTGGTTCTTTTGCACTGGTTTTTTGTTTGGATTGTTTTATGTTCGTTTTTATGTACCTTTGTTGTTGTATGTTTTTTGCAGTGCGTTGGCGAGGTAATCCCACGTTACCATGATCATCGCCTTGCATGTGATTGTGTTCATGTGTGAGGCATGCCACGTTGTCATGTTCGAGCTGCGAGTTGAGGTAGGTCCCTCACTGCACTCGCCTTTAAATTTAGAATTTATTAATTGCTTGATATTTGGTTAATTTTAACAAATAAGAAATAGTATTAGATAATCACTTTTGGAATGATCAGTCGATGTAAAAAAACATGTTTATTTTATACACGTCACTTGAAATATTTTTTTGGTGAATTGACGCACAATAGTGAAAGAATACCTGTTTGGACTTTGACATTAATTCATGGAATTTCAAGTGTAGTTCTATATTGATGATAAATGACTTTTTCTGATGCGTGAACAAGTTTTTTGGTTCCCTTAAGAAATGAGGTTTTTCTTTAATGTTGGTTAAGGCTCATTTGGCACTTTGATAAAATAAATTATTTTGGAAAACATTCTTTGAGGTGACATAGGGATGATTCTTTTGTGTACGTTGGTTGTGTGAGTTGTGTGTGTTGTTCGTGCAGTGTGACTGGTTACTTTATTGACTTTGATGATTCACATCCTTTTTAGTACACGTGTTAACATGGGAACCTGGCATAGTAACTGAATATTCTGAGAACAAGTTTTCCACTAGTTTAGATTACGCACTGGCTAGTGGTCCTTAGTACGGATTATACTATGCAAGGGGATTGGGCCCCATGGTTAGGTCAGGTTGGGCGATACCGAGCATTTGGGAATTATGACATCATTGAGAGTAGGCATGCCTTCAGGATGAGTCACATATATAGTACGTTGTGGATTGTTCACGAGATCCTAGGTTCGACCCATGTTTTCTTAAGTGTCTATTTTTATGTGGTGGATGATTGAGAGGTCTAGTTCGGTTGTTGGCCCCTGTGTGACACTTTTTCCATTGCCCTTAGTGAGTGTGGTGTGTGGTTTTCCTTTGACTAACAACTAAAATTTGGATTTCTAAATTGTTCAAAAAAATGTTTTAAAATGAAATGCACCTTTTCTGTTCAAATATTAAACTTGTTTTCTTAAATTAGAAAGGGCAATAGATTGTTACATGTTTTAGAAATGAATGTTTTCATGTGGAAACCCATATTTTCTATAATTTAATTCAAACATGAAATTAGTAAATTCTTTGTTTAAAGGTGGTGCATTGGGAATTGTTTTCTAGGAACGCCTACTAAGTTTTAATACGCATGCCTATAGTGATTTAATGTTTTTAGTTTTGGTGTAGGTTTGACTCAAGCTTGTTCATCGTGGGTGAGACTTGGTTGTGGTTTGGAGAGTGACTCTCGAGATCATGAGGAGATTTGGTCGTGATCTGGTTAGTTTGTTGTTTCTAGTCGTTCTTTCTTTTACGTGTTGTTTATTTACCTCGCGTTGGTCTATTTTCTTTCCACTTCTTTATTTATTTTCACTGGGAAAAATTGTTCCCAATTGTCCTCTATTGATGCCATGGTGCTTGTCGCCAGCCCGGGAGGACCGGGAACGCCTCTCGGGCCATGTCACAGACCGGCTCAGGTGATCGGTTCAGGGTTGACCCGGGTTGGTTCATGATAGTCAAGACATAAGGTACATGCATTTCATCTCACTTTTTGTTTCCATGAGATACATGGCATAATCACCACTCTCTACTTTGGTGTGGTGTATATACTTCCCTATGAAATTTTATATCTTTAATTTCCTTTATTTAATGATATATAATGTTTTAATTGATGTTATTCCTTCATGGGGATCATGATTCAAAATTTATACATGTAGTAAGGGTTTTCTCATCTCACTTTTATGTCTGGGATACTTATACCATATTATAACAACCCAAGATTTTCAGTCATAGATATTACATATTTTAAGATGAATATTCATTTCATTATAAAAATAAATGCCTAAGGATCATAATGGTCTATTGCCTCTGTAAACATGGAAAAATAAAAAACTAGTTTATAAAATAACTACATCACCACCCACTAATTTATTCATAATTAAATCCCTTATAGAATATCACACATAACACATTTCTTCATATCCTATGTAAATGAAACATAATAAAATGGTGAGATCAGATTCTTAGTAAAGGTAAATATCGAAGATTCCAATTTATTATCTTATAAAAGCATAAGTTAGGAAAATATGGTTATGTGTTCATGATCATATCATTAAAAGTTCATACCCAACCAGTCATGGATCTTAAACATGAGTTATGACATAAAACATTAACATGAACCATAAGAATGAAGCTTCATCATAAATCATTCTTAAATCCTATTTTTAGGTCATAATTGTGTTTTTAATCATCATAATTATAGAAACGAATTCCATATTTCAAGGTTAACTACCATGACTCTGAGATCGGGTCTTATCACTTGTTCCCTTTAATGGATCAAGCACATCAACTTGTTTCCCATCATGGATCAAGCACATCGACTTATTTTCCATCACAAATAAAGAACATATACTTGTTTCCCTTACCTATATCATGAGATATAAATCATTTACCAATGAATTGGTAGGATATATATGGTTCCGAATGCAAGACTCTCTAGGAAGTGTCCTAAAAACATTTTTCAATTTTCACGTGTTGAGTACCTGGATCTCTATAAGAAAAAAAGTGAATGAGTTGTGTGGATAATTAAATGATTTGGATGAGGGTAAATGGTCATGGTATAACTCAAATAGATCTTTTCTCCAAGAACTCTAGCAACACTATTGAAAAAATTATGACCAATAATTTGATAAGTCAAGAAATAATCAAGAACACAAATTTTTCAAGAAAAACTCGCAATAATAACATTACATTCATTCATGATGTTTCAAGAGTACAGGGGGTGGCTATTTATAGCCAAATAGAGCATCAAATTTGAATCACACCATGGGGTGGCTCTATATAATAGTCTAATATCTGGTTTTCCATAGTCAAAAAGCCTAAAGGATGATTTTTAAAACTTTGGAACTTTCCTATAACTTTAGGATACTAGTAGCACACCCTTTTTGAAAAGTAAAGACATGTAGCCCACCAACTTTTGAATTTGAAGATTCCATGAGTGATGGGAATGAGAATTCATAGAACCACTTTGGATAGACTTTTAAAATAATTTTTGGGCCATAATTAATGTAATTATAGGCCTGGATTTTACCCAAAATCAAGGGTTTTGGTCCTCCTCTTGGATTTCCATGATTAACCCATTTACAGCCTCCTTCATTCACTCGGCCCGCTCCCTTGTCATTGGGCATCCTATTCCATGTAATGGTTCTTGTACACTTAGGTGTGTTCTACCCTCCCCATCAAGTTTACCACCAACACCTCTATGCTCATGTGTTCTATGATACTCATCATCTCCTCCATCCTCAGAAAGATTCATCCTCAAATCTGAAAATTCAATGTGAGATATATCAGCAACATTAAAGGTGGAACTAACATTCCCATACTTGTTAAGAAACTCAATATTGTATGTATTATCATTGATATTCTCTAATAAATGGAAATGATCATCTCCTTGTGGATAAAATTTTGATTTTTGTTGCTCTGGGAACCTCTCATTCCTCTAGTGTACCCACACCCATTCTCCTGGTTGAAACCGCATTTTCCACTGACCTTTATTGGTGTGTTTCACAACTTGTTCATTATTCCACTCAATGTTAGACGATATCTTTTAATGAAACTCCTACACAATATTTTCCATTTTTTCACCTTCAATATTATATAATTTATTAGTATGAAAATAGAAAATGTCAAGCTGAGTCAATGGGTTAAGAGCGCATGAAACTTTAAATGGCGAAGAGTTCTTAGTGGAGTGATCCGCTCCATTATAAGAAGAATAAATGTGATTCAATAACCTTTCCCAATGTTTCAAATTTTTCCTAAGGATGGAATGAAACAATGTGGAAATTGTTCTATTGACCACCTTAGTTTGACCATCTGTTTGTTGGTGTGCATTAGTATAGAACAAAATTTTGGTTCCAAGATTGTTCCATAATATCCTCCAGAATTGGAAAGGATTTTTGACATCCCAATAACTCACAATTCTCTTGGGTAAGCCATGAAACCTACAAAATCCTTGAAAAATAAATCAGTGATATGAGTTACATAATTGGTTTTAAAATAATCAGTAAAATGAACCATTTTACTAAACCTTTCCACCACAACAAAGATTTTATCCTTCCTTGATTGTGATCTTGGAAAGCCGAGCACAAAATCCATTAAAATGTCAACACAAGGATGAAAAGAAATGGTAAAGGGGGTGTATAAGACATGTGGATGAATTTTTTAATTTTCATTTTTACAAACATAAAAATGTTCACAAACTCTAACCACATCCCTACGCATGTGAGGATAATAAAAATGTTCACTCAACAAGGCCAAAGTTTTCTCAACTATAAAATGTACCATTAATCCAAATCCATGGGTTTCTCTAATATGTAATTCATGCATGGAACAAGATCGAACCCAAAATTTATTTTTTAGAAAAATAAACCCATCATGTTTATAAAAATAATTTTTCCCATGTTTTTTTCACAACATCCAATTTTAAAAAAAAAAATAGCATCATTCTCATACATGCTTTTTAACATTTCAAAACCACATATTTTAGCATCAATAGAAGTGATAAGAGAGTATCTCCAATAAAAATAATTGGTGAAAACATTTTATTTTTATTTTATATGATTAATGATGTACAGAAATGTTTCAATGAATTCAATCCATCTTGTATGCCATATATTCAACTTTCTTTGTGACTTAATAAATTTTAGGCTTTCATGCTCTGAATGAATCAAAAATTATCTTAGCCACAAGTAATGTTTACAATTTTGTACAGTTCTTTTGAGGTCATACAATTCCTTTACATAGGTAGAGTAGTTTAATGCTGCCCCATTAATATTATAACTACTGTAAGTGATAGGCTTAGATTTTTTCATTAAAACATCCCCAATTCCTATTCCAGAGGAGTCACACTCCAACTCAAATACATTAGAATAGTCATGTAGTATTAAGAGGGGTGAATTAGACATATTACCTTTGAGAGTGGATAACGCCTCTTAATGAGCTTTTCCCCATATTTAGATCACTCCTTTCTTGACCAACTCATTCAATGGTGGCACAATGGTTGAAAAGTACCTCATGAAAATATGGTAAAAACTCACAAGTACATGGAATATCCTCACCTTGTGGACATTCTTTGGTGTTGGCCAGTCCCAAATCACCTTCATCTTCTATTTATAATCCCACATACCACCATCTCCTACCAGAAAACCAAGTAAAACAACTAAATTTAAATAAAATGTACATTTTTCTATGTTTCAATCAACTTATATTTCCTAAGAGTCTCAAAACCATGTTTCAAATGTTCATGATGGTCATCAAGTCTCTTAGAATAAACAAGGATTTCATAAAAATAAACAACAACAAACATCCCAATGAATGGGAAAACTATATGACTCATTAAGTTCATGAATTTATTTGGGGAATTAGTTATCTCAAAAGGAATAACTATACATTCATACAACCCAAACATAGTTTTAAATATAGTTTTCCATTTATCTCCCCCTTTTATTATAATTTCATGGTATCCACTCGATAAGTCAATTTTAGTAGGCAAACATGCACCATGGAGTTCATAAAGAATATCATCCAAATGAGGTATGGGATATTGATACTTTACCGTGATTTGGATGATTTCTCTACAATAAACAAACATTCTCCACTTACAAACTTTTTTGGCGACAAGGATTACCAATACTGCACATAGACTCAAGCTCACTGAACAAATCCATTCCACATAAATTCTTCCACTTACAGTTGGATTTCTCAATTCTCCTCTAGATTAGCCCGATATGTCGGTCGATTGGGATGTGTTTCTCCTAGGATGAAGTTGATGTGGTGCTCAATACTCCACACGGGAGGTAAGACCTTGGTAATTTCCCCTAGAAACACATCCCCAAATTCTTGCAAAAGAGACACAACACTGTAAGGAATTGGTGGGTCAATAGAGTTAGGGGTAAAACCTTCTCCCTTATTTTTCTTTCCCTCATTTTTTTGATGTCACTCATCAATCATTTTTTACTCTTTATTTTTTTTCACTCTTCTCATTCTCTCTATTTTTTCACTCTTTTCTTTTTCACTCTTCTCAAAATCTCTCTCAATCCTCACTTGGTCTTCATAAGCTTGAAAATTCCTCAATGGTGTAAGAATAACTGTCCTCTCATTGTACTCAAAAGAATAGCGGTTGGTGTATCCATCATGTGTGAACCTCCTATCAAATTTCCAAGGTCTTCCCAACAAGATATGACTAGAATTCATTGGAACAACATAAGACATCACCTTGTCTTTATACTTCCCATTATAAAATGATACTTTTTCTTACATAGTAACTTTGACATCCCAACTATTATTTTACCACTATAATCTATAAGGCCTAGGATGTCTAGTCATAGCTAACCCTAATTTATCAACCATCAAACCAATTTCTATGTTTTTACAGCTACCCCCATCAATAATTAGACTACATACCTTATATTTTATGAGGCATCTAGTACGAAAAATGTGCTCTCTTTTCTCTTGATCATGTTCTCCTTCGGGTTAAGCACTCAAAGAACACATTGGAAAAATCATTTCTACATATATAGGGATTTCTAATTCCACGTCCAAATAAACCTCAAGTGGTGGAATTTATCTTCATTTGATCCAACGGCCCGAAGGCCTTCAAATTTTTTATTATATGATAAATCCCCATTTTAAGGGAATCGGGGGGAAAACCAACAAGACTTCATGGATATAGGACAAATCGCACCCGAATGAAAAAAGGAGTAAACCCAGAATGATAACACGATGCTGCCCCTCCCCAACATTTGATCACGATGAAGCTCTCCACCATTGCAAGACTGTTTGGCAAGAAAGTTTCATATGTCAAAGCACATGCCCGATCCGATGGCTAATGCCATACCGTCTTAGATGACTAAATCTAAAAAACTCTAAAAAGATGAACCACTATCTCTAGATCCTCCTCTAGAGCTCCTTCCATGTAGTAAATTCCGGTTGAATAGCTTTCCCACCTTTAGAAACAAACCAACCACACAAACAATTCCACCATATCACAATTTGATAAATTCACCATTCTCTAGTTATCACCGCCGACCATCCTTCCTACTTCAATGCACAAAATGATTGACCTTCACAGACTAGTCACCAACAAGACTTCATGATCAAATGTGCCTCCATCGAAGATAGCATCAAACCCTGCCATGCCCCACTACCAAAGTAGTCGCAGAAGAAACCAGAAGATGATCCAAGAAGTACAAAGCTGGGTCATCATCACCTAGGACTGGATGACCCAACAACACAATGAAGGAGCATTCCCAATGAAGGGATCTGGGCCGCTATGAACCAAAAAAACCTCTCATGGCATGGATCTGCTCATATATAAACCGTGAATAAACCGTCACTCAAATCCAGAGCAAGAAAACCACATACAGTAGGGAGAGACTAGCCTAGAGGGATACTAGCATGTGATGTCACAAATCAAACCCACAAAATAAAATATTAAAAAGCCAACAAAAAACATGTAGACCTGGAAAAAGAATTGATCTAGCACTAAGTACATATACATCATCCAATATAATCATTTTCCTCTTGTTTGGGAATTTTGAGGACAAATTTACAAATACATTACATTTAAAACATTTAATATCATGTGATTTGGAAAAAACAGTACCCTCTGTTTTAACTTTGGATTCCAGAAATAATGGTTTTGCTTTGCGAACCTCCTTTGAATGAGTTTTGTGTTCCCTTGCATGATATTGTGGTTTGGAATCCTTAAAATTGAAATAATATCTATAATACTTACCATAAGATGTAGGGTGCATCCTTTTTTACATTACTTTATTCTCCACTTTGGTAGTCATGTGGAGTAGATCCTCTATGTCCAACTAGTGGTGCATGTCCACTATGTCTTGAATTTCATGGTTTAGGCCATTAATATACCATGCTATGGTGGCCCTTCACTCATCATCAATATTGGCATGAATCATGATGATCTCCATCTCTTTTTGATACTCCTCCACACTCATGGCCCCTGGTTTCAAACCCTACAACATGGGGAAGAAATCAAGATAATAGTGGCTAGAAATGACCGTCCTACACTTTACCACTTTCATCTCCACCCAAGTACGTATGAGACTTTCTCCAATTCATCGTCGACTCACTTATATTTGGTCCCACAAAATAATACCATAGTCAGTGAATTCCCCATCTTCTAAGTTCACATTGTTTTCCTCTGAACAGTTTTGACAACCAAAAACATGTTCGACCATTTGTTCTCATTCCAATTAAGTTTTAGGATCATTCTTACCTTGGAATGAAGGGATCATCAATTTTACTTCTCCAAGATCATTGGCTCACCTCCATGGTGGTTGGTTTCTCTAAATTGGAGACTCTTGAAAATGGGATAACTCCTCATCTTCTTCCATGACCTGCCTCCTTGGTGGTGATCTATAATTGGAATGATATTTCAATTCATCCATCCTCGCATTCAACCTTTGAAATTGTTCTTCATAAACAACTTAATGTTAGCTTCATTGGTGTTACTCAAATCTGTCACTTATGAATCCTGTCAAAAAATTAAAAGATAAAGGAAAATAGACCTCACACACTCCCTTGTGTGTTTACAGTCAAAATAATATGTTCTCTCATGTTTTCACTCAATTTTTTTTTAACAAAATGTAACACTCTTTCCTTTTACCACACAATATGCTTCCTAGATAATTGTTACAAAATTTTAACAAATCCAAAGTATCATTGAAATGTGGGAATCCTGAACTCAAATTCAAAGATAAAATTAAAACTATATTCAAGAAAAAAAAACCTGGGAAGGGGAAGAAAATGGATGAAGAAAAATTATAATGGAACGTAGAATTCCAAATGTTGTAATTTTTTAGCCTTTATTTTTTGTTATATTATTTATTTTATTTTTTCTCATTTTTTAAATAAATCCAGTAGAAACAAGATGAATTTTTAATAAGTAAATCTAGGATAAGTAATAATTTGTAAAGTCAAATGGAATCAAAGTTATATTTTCTTGGTTTTAAGATTACAGACTTTGTCGCAAAAATTGAACCTACTGTATCTCATGATTTATATGTTTGATTTCGATGATTCTAGATATGGAAGAAAGATGAGATTCTCAAGCACAATAATGGAATTCTATACATCCAAAATGATAAAGAAATTACATCAGTAGGTGAAGAAGAAGATGGACCAGAATTGTTGTTGGCCCAATTTGAAGAGAGATGAAGATGGAAGAAGGGATAAGAAGGAAAGAACATGATTTCTTGAAAGTGTCCTCTAATAAAAAATGATACAAGATGAAGGACCCCCTAGTAATTTTACTACAAACCTTGGTTAATGTTCTCACATTGAAAACTAGTATCACTATAAAAAAACAAGTGAATGTGGTGTGAAGATAGTGAAAATGAGAAGGATGAGGGGAAATGGTCAAGGTAGAATCCAAAGAGAACTTTTCTCCAATAACTATACCCACAAGATGCCACAAAAAATGACCCATCCTTTGATAAGTCAATAATTAATCAAGAACACAAATGTATCAAAAAAACTCACTACAATAACATTACCTTCATTCATGATGTTTCAAGAGTACAAGGGTGTGGATATTTATATCCAAAGAGAGCGTGAAATTAGAATCACACCATGGGGTGGCTCTTTACAATATTCTAATGCCTATTTTTCGATAGTAAAAAACCTAAAGGATGATTTTGACAACTTTTGAACTTTTCCATGACTTTAGGAGACAAGTAGAGCACCCTTTTTGAAAAGTAAAGACATGTATCCCACCACCTTTT
Source organism: Viscum album (assembly GCA_963277665.1). NCBI lineage: Eukaryota > Viridiplantae > Streptophyta > Magnoliopsida > Santalales > Viscaceae > Viscum > Viscum album. The sequence continues at coordinate 284,684,804 of OY728167.1, forward strand.
GACTTTAAATATTCCATGAGATATGGGTTTTTAAATTCATAGAACCAATTGGAATGGACTTTTAAAGGGATTTTTGGGCCATAATTAATGTAATTATAGACCTAAATGATTCCCCTAAGCAAGGGAGTTGGCCAACTATTGGAATTACATGACTAACCCATTTAAGACCTCTTTCATTCTCTTGGTTCGCTTCGTTGTCATTGGGCCTCTAATTCCACACAATGGGTCTTGCCACTTGTGTTTGGCACTCCCTACTCATCAAGTCTGCCTCAAAACCCTCAATGCCCATGTGTTACATGATCCTCATAAATATAGGTCCCACCCTTAAAATAATGAAATCCATACATATCTGTGCCACAAGAATATAAATCATTCACCATCTCAGAACCCATGTAAAGATATGAGATTCAAAAAAACATCATCATAACATATCTCATGGAAAATAAACACAAACCATTCACAGAAAAAAAGGTATGCTAATCTCATATCCCCAATAATAATAAGTAATAATCAAATAATTTTTTTTAGAAGTAAAATGGTTTTAAAGTATTACATTAAATAATTCTTGAGGAAAATATCATTTCCTTTATAAAATCATTTTTTAAGAGTCGTGCAATTATAAAGGAAAAAATTTTCATTGAAAATAACCCTATATGATTGTCAAGGATGCTTCAAATAATTATGTATTCATGATGGTGGAAGATTACATTAATACCTTATAAGTTAAAAAACATTACTTCAGAATATATTTTTCATTATAGTCACAAAGATCCTTGTTTAGAAAACAAAAAATATATTCTTTTCAAACAGTCTCGTAAAAAATAAAACATGATTAAATTAACATTAAATATTCATTGTAGAATAGTAAAAATCTTTCTGGAAATATTTTGAGAAAACATGGATGTGGAAGATAAATATTACCCGATGGGTATTTTAAATTAAATAATCCTTAATATTGATGATATTGTGAAATAATCTATTACTACTTTATAATTAGTTGAATTGTATTCCACATAAAAGAAATAAAATTATATGGATATAAAAATACCATAATCTTCAGATTAATACACATAAAATACATTAATGGGTAGTATGTACACTACATAGAAGAAATAGGTAGAGTATAAGGCATGTTTCCCATAGAAATAAAAGTGATACAGAAATTTTTTACCTTGAGTCTTGCATTTCCTTATTCGTGTTCAAACCTCATCTTCTTGAAAATTTATCATTTAGATCTCTTGTAAATGATTTTAGAGTTTTTCTTTTGGGAATCCCATCACATCTTGAATTTTTATATCGATGTGTAGAATAGTATTTTATAGAGTTTGGTTGATATAGAAGATTCAATGTGGTCAAATCGGATGGGGGAGGAAGCGTCCTTTTATAATGAAGGTGAGCGTCACTTTTGGAATTTCTCAAAAGATTAAAGTATAATAAATTAAATATGAATCTAAATGCCTACAAATGGGAATTTATTCAAAGATAATGTTGTATAGGGTGGTGATCCCATCATCAAATATATTTTATAAAAATTTTGGTTTAATTTTAAAACTTATCATTTTGATTAACTCTTAAATAACCTATTTTAATTTTAACTATGGTAACCACATTTTCAATGTTAAAAGGTAATTTTTTTAATTATAAGATGTAAATAAAAGAATAAATCGTAAAATTATTATTATTTTCGACCATAATTTATCAATTTTTCCATTATTTAGTATTTTAATGATTTTTAACTAATTTAATAAAATATTATATTCACAAAATATCATTTCTTCCAATTTTGATACTATTCATTATATTTACTTTATGAAAATCAATAGAGCAAGATAAATTTGAAAAAAAACATTTAATAAACCCCTAATATGTCATATTCACCAATAAAAGTCATGGATAACCTAAATTAATTCAAATTATATTTCTTTTAATATTGTTAATATCTCGTAATTGATTTTTTTCATTAATTGTATAATTACTACATCATTACATAATAATTATTTATGATAATTATTTATTCATTAAAAATTACAAATAAATTTCCAAGATGTAGATAAACTTTTTATATTTAATAATAATATATATGATTGGGAATATTTTCTATTTATCCCCATATTAAAAATATTTTACTTATTAAAAGTAAAATCATGACATTTTTTCACTCTCTTTGATTTTAATAATATCCAAGTCATTATCACGGAAATTTGTTCATTAAGATATTCAATTTTGAACCTTATGTGATAATTGTATATTAACTTCTTCTAATAAAATTTTGGAAAGTTTTAAGGTAATTTAGTAATATTTATAATATTATTTTTACGTATAATTAACTGATTTACCCTTAACTGTGGTAATAAACATTAATATTGTTACTATTAATTTTTTCCAAAAATAAAAGGGAAATATTTAGTAAATTTTGACCATAATATTCAAAATATAGAACCCATTTTTTAAAATTCAAAATACATAATTGTCAAAAAATTAATTTAAAATTAATCCCAGTTTAATAAATGAGAAAACTGGTTTTTAAAGTGAAAACGTTCAAAAGATTGAAATTTTCTTATTTCCAAATTCAAAGTGAAAATATAAAAATGACCTTAATTGGAATAATATTTGTATTATTAGTCTAAATTTACATTAAACCCAATTTAAAATATAATTTAATATTGTGAATTATTATGATGAAAAGTCAGTTATCAATTAAAAATGCAGTATTTTTTATTATTCATCAAAAAGGAGTGTTGTTAGAAAAATACCAAAAAAACATCAAAAGTAAATTTCGATATTAATATTCCAATTAATAATTTTATTTTATAAAATATATTTTATAAAGTGTCAAAACATAGATTTAAAATAAGTGATCCATCAAAAGGCAGCAAAACACTCTTTGTAGAAAAATACATCTTTTATTAGTAAAGTTGGATTTTTTATTATATCATATATAATAAATACATAGGATGAATGTTAAAAGTTATATTTAATATTATATATATATATTATTAATATAATAAAAAATAGTGATTTTCTTAGTTATTTGTATAAAACAAACTTATGCACAATTAAATAGTTCTTCAGAAAATATCCATATTATATTCAAAATGGTTTTTATTTTCATTTATAAATAATTGGTCACAAAATAATTTAGTATATATTCATGTTTAAACCATATTTTCATAATTTTTTTAATCTTGTTCACACTCGTCATTCTAACGACTAGGTTATAATTTTCTTGTTTAAATAATTGCAATAATAAAATTATGTTTCGTAGAAAATCAATGTTGTGTATAATGTAAGAAAAACTAGTGTTTTTTGTAGTTCAAGATTAGTATGGTGTAACCTATAACACTAGACATCCCTGAAATTTAATTTATTTGAAAAAGTTTCATAAAATCTCAAAGTGTTACATTCTACCCCCTAAAAATGAATTCCACCCTCAAAATTAGTCACTTGGATACAAATAGATGATGATACATCTACCTTATCACATCCTCATTTTCCAATGTAGCTTCCAGAAATTGGTGGTTTCGCTAAAAACCATTAACCAGATGAGTGGTCTTATTTTTTTATAACCTTATCTATACGATCCAAAATCTCTACCGGTTGTTCCACATAAGAAATATCATGTTCTAACAGTACTACCTATGAATTTAGTACATGTGAAGATTTAGGTATGCACTTTCTCATGAGATATAAATAGAACACATCATGAACTTGAGAGAGATTCATTGGAAGATCCAATTGATAAGATTTCATCTCAATATGATCCTGAATTTCAAAAGGATCGATATTCCTTAAGCTTATCTTTCCCTTCTCTCAAAAACTCATTACTCTCTTCTAGTGATATATTCACTGAAATACCTTGCCACCAACTTCAATCTGCATATCTTTATGACCGTTGTTATCATAGATTCATTGTCCGCTCTGATTTGCACTTATGTGTTGTTGAATAGTTCTAACCTTTTATTTCATTTCCTTAGCTAGATCAGGTCCCAATAGCTTTCTTTTACCAACATCATTCTATCATGTTGGAATTCTACACTTCTTACCATATAGGGATTCACAAGGATCTATCTAAATACTAGTAGTAGAAAACTATTATTAAAGGAAAATTATGCCAAAGTAAGGTGTTGATCCCAACCACATTTCAAATCCATAGAGCAGGCCTCAACATATTTTCTAGATTTTGAATTTTCCTATCAAATTGACCATATATCTGAGGATAATAAGAAGTGATGAATATAACTCTTTATCCAGAGCTTACTCAAGAATTCACCATAACACTGAGGTAAACATTGAATCCTAATTAGATATAATGGAAAGTGTTACTCAATGTAATCTTACCACATCCTTAATATATATATCTAGAAATATGATCAAGCGAGAAATATTCTCTAATAGTAATGAAGTGTGTGGAATTTGTATGGAAATTGACTATAACCCACATAGAAATATGGACTTTAGATATTATGGTAAGTCGAACGACAAAATACAGGGTAATTTTTTCCCTTTTTTATTTGGGTATTGTTAATAGTTATAAAATCCCCTTATATTTATGTCTCTCATCCCTATCTTACTGAAAAACCAATCACTAATAAATACACTCTGCAATATGTTTCCTTATTCCATCCCACCATAAATATTATTTCTGGTTTTTATAGATTTCTTGTACTTCCAGGATGAATAAAGATCAATGAACTATAGGCCTCATCAAATAGTTCCTTCTTTAAATATGGTATAGGGGGAACACATACATGGTTCCTAAACCTTATTATTCTATCATAATAAAGGATGAACTCATGGCCATTTTGAAACTTCTTTTGAAACTCCACATATTCCTTTTGTGCCTCTTTAAAATTAACTTGTATAGATGGTTCAACATTAATTTGGGCCGGATAATATTTCTCTCATTCCTTTATGATTACTAGATAAATCCTTTGTATATCTAGTAATATTGAGTCTTTTATGGTCCTCAACATAGATAAAATAGCATAGTGCTTTCGAATTGAAGCATTTGAAACATTGTCCACTTTCACAAAGTGGTAATATATTTCACAATCATAATATTTAATCAGTTCCAACCATCTTATATGCAGCATATTCAATTCCATTTGTGTGAATATATATTTTAAGATTTTATGATGAGTATATATACTACCTTTTTCTCCAAAAATATAATTCCTCCATATATTTAATGCAAATATTACTGAAGCTAACTCCAAATCAAGAGTTGGGTTATTTTTCTCATGAATCTTCAATTGTTGTGAGGAATATGCTATAACCATGTCATTTTCTATAATAACACATCCCCATCCCTTATTGGACACATCACTCTAAATTACATGTGCTTATCCACTACAAGGTAATGTATGTAAAGGGTAACTGACTAATCATTTATTTAGTTCCTTAATATTTTCTTCAAATTCATTCGTCTAAAGGAACTTCACACACTTTCGAGTAAACTTGGTGAGTTGATTGGATAGTAGAGAGAAATTATCCCCAAAACATAGATAATATCCATCGAAACCAAGAAAACTATGGATTTCAGTTACTGTGGTTATTCTAGTCCATTTTTCAGTAACTTTTATCTTTGAAGGATCTATAGATATACCTTTATATGTGATTATATGTCCCCGAAATGAATCTTTTTTAATCCAAAATTCACACATGGTGAATTTTTCCAAAAAATTATCATTTCTCCGGGTCTTCTGTAGAATCATCAAGTGATCTTCATGTTCTTCCCTGTTTTGTGAATATACAACAATATTGACCATAAAGACTACCACAAAATTATCAATATAGTCTCTAAAGACTCCATTCATAGTGTCTATGAATATAACAGGATAATTAGTAAGACCAAAAGAAATCAATATAAATCCATAGTGTCTATACCTTGTTTGGAATTCCATATTGGGTATATCCTCCTTCTTTAACCTCAATTGATAATATAATAATGAAGTTCAATTTCATAAAATTATTGATCTCTAAGTAGTTGATCAAATAAATCATCAATATGGTGAAGGGGATACTTTTATTTAATTGAAACTTTGCTCAGATACTGTTAATCAAAAAAAAAACGCATTGAACCATATTTCTTCTAAAAAATTAGAATAGGTGCACCCCAAGGTGATTCGCTATGGCGTATTAATCCCTTATCAATATTTTCCTGCAGTTGTTTCTTTAATTCCTTTAACTCAATTAGGTTCATTCTATAAGTAATCTTCTAAATAGGCATATCATTAGGTATGAGTTCTATCGAAAACATAACATTGTGATTCTATGGAAGGCCTAGAAATTCTTCAAGAAAAACATCAACAAACTCCCATATAACAGGTGTAATCATAATGTAGTATTTATAACCAACCAAATAAGATATATAATCTTTTTGTATAGAAATTAAAACCCAAACTATGGAATCAATTTTCATTGGAAGTTCATATTCATCCTTTCATCGATAAAAGATTAAATGTTCATTCAGAATATAGAATGTGACTTCCCTTCCTCAGAAATTAATATGAGATCCATATAGAGAAATTCAATCCATGCCAAGTATCAAATTTAATTCAACTATTGGGAGAATCACAATATTCATAGGAAGTACTTTTCTATAATCTTCAATGAAATAAGAACTATAACCTTGAGAAGCAATTGTTGAGCCAATAAGAGTCTTTATAGAGATCTCAAAATATAATTGTTGAGGTGATATTCTGATACCCTAAGAAAATCCTTTATAAATAAAAATATTTTGTGGATTCAAAATCAAATAAAACATTAGTTATTTTAGAGTAGATGATATGTGTACCTTTCACCACATCATTCTCATAACCCACATTAGTAGTGATGATGGAAAGAGATTACCCTTTATCTTTGGGATTTAGAGGTTTTTTTCATTAATCCTCAAAAAATGTCAAATTAATTCACTAATTGGCATAATTTCCAAACTCTATGATTTTATATAATTGGAGAATCAGTGGTTCATCAGTTGGCATCTTCTTTTACACCATTATATTAACTTTATATTTTATTAACTTTTGACAATCATGGTCTGTATAACCTGACTTTTGACATTTAAAAAACCTCCCAGTTCCATTTAAACACATTCCTTGACTTTTCTTCCCACATTCCAAGCATGTAGATGGTTGGAATTTCTTTCCATAATGTGACTTATTCAAGTATTCATGAAATGTGATATTTATTTTCTAATCAAAACCATGGGAATGGTGGCTATCACCCATTTCTATTTCCACTTTAAGAGAAAATCGAAAAATTTCTTCATATCTATTGAAGTCCCTTATTGATGAAGCCCTTCAGAGACATGGTTTTAATACACTGAATAATCGATCAATTTTAATTTCATGTTGGATAATAATACTATAATTGTACCTCACATGTATTGTAAAATTTTCCTTGTAGGTACCATCAGATTCATCATCTATTTGATTTAGCTCAAGGAACTCCTTCTTCATCTTCTTATGTGGAATACGAGGAAAGTACTTACTGAAATCAATGTTATTTAACTCACCCCATTTCATGGATTCAATTTCTTCCTATTTCCACATATTGGTGAAATGATTCCACCAATGATATGCTTTCCCTTCTAGACAATAATCAGTTAGGAAAAATTTTTCATGTACCAATCATTAAAGAATAGAAAATACTTTCTCAATGGTTTTGATCCATCTCTCATCCACTAGCGGTTCAAAAGATCTACTAAAAGAAGTTGGATGTTTCCTCATGAAAGATTTAATAGTATGTTGTTTCCTTCATTGATCATTTGGAAAATATATGTGATTAAAATCCGGAGAAAGTTAAAATAGCATGGTAGAAAGTATCTTAATTCCAAATCCCATAACATTTGTTTTCCCATGTGGGCAATCATTTCATTTTCCATCATATTTAGCATTAATATGATTCCTTACAGTTCCATCCATTGACTAAAATAAAAAAACATATAGTGAGAAATAAAAATTATAGTGAGGAATCGTGACAAATCATTTAGAAAATGTCTAAATCCAAGACACCATTTTTAAAAATGTAGGTTTAACCTAGGTCATTCATAATCATTACAAACACTATAGGATTTTATCATATTCATAGCTTATAATTAGGTTTCTTACTATGGTTTTATCATCCTAGTTTCCAAAAGTTAACTAAAACCATGCCTTTAATACCAACTATAATGTCCCAATATTTTCATAGATATATGTTACATATTTTTAGATGAATATTAATTTCATTATAAAAATACACATTTGAGGATCATAAATTTATAACGCCTTTGTAAAATAAGAAACACAAAAAATTACTTCATAAAATTTATAAATCGTCTACCACTTATTTCTTCATAGTTAGATCCCTTAAATAATATCACACCTAACAAAATTCTTCATATCATGTCAAAAGGAAAAAAATAAAATGTTGAGCTCGGATGATCAGTATGCATAAACCTGGAAGATATAAATTTTTTATCTTATGAAATCATATGATAAGAAAATAAGGATATGTGTTCATGAGAATAACATACAAAGTTCATACCCCGCCTATCATGGATAATAAACACGGGTTATGGAATAAAAAATTAAGATGAACCATAAGAATCAAACTTCATCATAAGTCATTCCTGAATCATATGTTCAAGTCATAAATGTGTGTGGAATAATCATAAGTATAGAAAAAAATTCATATGTCAATGTTAACTACCTATAATATCATATTGGGACTTATCACTGGTTTCCCTTAACGGATTGACCACATCGACTTGTTTCCCATCACAAATCAAGAACATCAACTTGTTTCCCTTAACTATATCATGAGATATAATTCATTACCCAATTAATTCAAGGGAGGTATAGGTCCTACCAATCAAATAATGAAAACCATGTATATGTGTTCCAAAATAATATAAATCATTCACTATCTTAGAACACATGTAATGAAATGAGTTTTATAAAAACGTCATCATAACATAACTCGTGGAAAAGAAACATAAAACATTCATAGAAATAATGTAATCCTAGGGTTATATCCCCAGTAAATCATAAATAATCATCAAAAAATGTTTTATTATAAGTAAAATTTATTTTAAGTATTACTTGAAATAATTTTTCATGAAAGTATCCTCTCCTTTATAAAATCATTTTTTACGAGCCTCGAAATTATAAAAGAAAGCATTTTCATTGAAAAAAACCCTGTAAGACTATAATGGAAGCTTCAAATCATTATGGTGTCAAGAAAATGAAAGATTCCATTCATATCTTATAAGTTAAAAAAAATCCTTCCCTATATTTTTTCGGTATAGTCACAAATCTTCTTATTTATAAAATGATAAATATATTCTTTTCAAATCCTTTCGTAAAAAGTTAAATATGGTTCAAAATAAATTTAAATATTCATTATATTATAGTAAAAAAAATTGAAAATATTTTGATAAAAATGAATTTGGAAGATAAATATTACTCAATGGGTACTTAAAATGAACCAATTTATAATATTGATGATATTTTGAAATAATCCATTACCACTTTATAATCAGTTTAATCGTATCCCCCATTAATGAAAGAAAATTATAAGGATAATAAAATAAGATAATATTCAGAATAATACTCATAAAATACATTAATGGGTATTATATAAACCATTTATAAGAAACAAATATTTTATAAGGCATGTGTCCCATAAAAATAAATGTGAGACACAAATCACTTACCTCAAAATCTGGCATTTCCTAATTCACATTCAAACCTCCACCAATTCAAAATGGTTCCTTTAGATCTAATCTAAATAACACTAGAGTTGGTCTTTTTGGAAGACCAACAAATCTAGAATGTGTATAGGGAAGTGGAGAAGATAATTTTTCAAAATTTGGTTGAACTATAAGACTAATAGTGGTCAAATGTGATGAGGGATGAGGTGTCCTTTTATAATGAAGGTGAGGGGCACTTTTGGATTTTATCTCAAAAGATTAAATTATCATAAATTAAATATATATTAAAAAACCTTAAATGGAAATTTATTCTATATAAAGTGTGATAGGGTATTAATCCCATCAACCATTAGATTTTAGACAACTTTTGGTATAATTTTAAACCTTATCTTTTTAATTAACCCTTAATTGTCCTATTTTAATTTTAACTATGGTAACAACATTTTCAATATTAAAAGGTATATATTTTTACTTATAATATGTAAATTTAAGAATAAATCATAAATTTATGATATTTTGGACCACAATTTATCCCATTTGTTCATATTTATTACTTTTATTCTTTTTTAATAATTTAATAAAATATTATTCTCATAAAATATCATTAGTTTTAATTTTCACACTATTCATTATATTGACTTTAAAAAAATAAATACTAAATGATAACAGCAAACCAATTCATTTTATACATCCATAATATTTTATATTAACCTATAAAATTCTTTTATCATTTATGTAATTAGAATTATATTTCTTTTAATATTTTTCATATCACTTTGTTGAGTTTTTCATTAATTGTATAATTACTGCATCATCATCATGTAATTATTTATGATCATAATTTCTTCACTAAAATTTACAAATAAATTTCCATGATGTATATAACTATTTTATATTTCATAAGAATATATATATTCATGCATATCTCATATTTATCCCTATATTAAAAATAATTTACTTATCAAAACTAAGTGTGATATTTTTTCACTCCCTTTGATTTTAATAATATTCAAGTCATTATCAGGGAAATGTGCCCATTAAGTTATTAAATTTAGAAAAATATATTCTAATGGTCAAATAAAATTCATCCAATAAATTTATGGTAAGTTTTAGGGTAATTTTATAATAATTATTATATTATTTTTACTTAAAATCACTCGATTTACCCTTAACTGTTGTAATAAAACTTAATGAAGTTACTATTCATATTTTATAGAAATCAAATGGAATTATCAATTAAATTTGGAACTTCTAAGTCCAGATATGGAATCCATTTTTTAAAATTCAAAACATAGAATTCCCTAAAATTAATTTAAAATTAGTCTCGTTAATGGAAAGAGACAACAGGTATTTTAAGTTAAAACATTCAAAAGATTGAAGTGTTTTTATTTCAAAAATTATAGTGAAAAATATTCAAATACCCTTCATTGGATTAATAGATCTAATATTTTTATGATTTTACTATCAAACCAATTTATAATATAATTTAACATTATTAATTATTTAGATGAGAAGTCTGTTTTTAATTAAAAATACAATATTTTTTTACTATTCATCAAAAAGGATACTTATCAAAAAAATACCAAAAATTCAACCACAGTAAATTTTGATATTAATATTTAAAATATGAATTTTTTTAAATAAAATTTATAAAAGTGTCAAAACCTATACTTAAAACAAGTGTGCCATCAAAAGGTAGCAAAATAGTCTTTTTAGAAAAAATAAACCTTGTTGAGTAAAATTGGATTTATTCTAATATCTTTTCTATAAAATACATAAGATGAATGTTAAAAATTATATTTAATATATTATATTTATATAAATATATATTTCATTAACATAATTAAAAATAGTGATTTTTTATTTATTAGTATAAAATAAACTTGTGTACACTTAAATATCTCTTCAGAAAAGATTTCATTTTATATTCAAAAGGGTTTTTATTTTCAATATATAATTTATTAGTCACTAAATAATTAATTATATATAATATTTTAAACCTTATTTTCTTAATTCAGTTAATCTTGTTCATACCCTCCATTGTAATAGCCAGGTTATAATTGTCTTGTTTAAATAATTATAATAATAAAATGATGTTTTGTAGAAAATCAGTGTTGAGTGTGATGAAAGATAAAATGGTGTTTCATATAGATCAAGATTATCTTGTTGTAGATTATAAACCAAGTCATCAAAATAATAATAATTTATTCGAAAAAGGATCATAAAAACTCTGGTTGTTACACTTATTCTCCACTCATTTCTTTTGTGTGGTGCATATACTACCCATGAATGTATTATAAGATTCTTATACTTAAATTTATGGGTATTTAAATATCCATTTTATGATTTTTATTTCATGGGGTTTATGGTTCAAAAGTTACCTAATAGGTAAAGTAATTTTACCTCAAATTACCTTCTTCAAGTCACATGTTTTTGTATACACCTATGTTATCTTATGAGGTGTATATACTACTATTTGATATGTTATATCATGGATTTACTTATTTTAATTATATTATAAGAATATTGTAATTTTATTTTCTTACATGGGTAGTATTTTTCAATGATACCAAGTGTTAAGATTTTATTGCAATAATCTCATCATTTATCAGGATTGTTTATGATTATGCTTCCGTTGATGAAATATCATGACCGATCTCTCAAGAAAACTCATGAATTTTCTTATCCTATGGTTATTAATTATATATTCACGTATTAGTACCATTTTTTCAATCATTGATACTTAAGATATTTAAGGAAATTTTTTTAATAAAATATGACATTATTTCTCTCTTCAGTAAAAAATCTGTTATATTTCAAAAACCATGTTTTCAAAAACGTTTTTGAAAATGTTTTTAAAATGATATTTTAAGATAATTTTCAAGGAAAAATAATTTTTTAATTTTTTAGGGTTTTCCAAGCTTCCTTTATAGTTTTTCTAAGCTATTTACAATGAAAAATGTTTTCAAAAATGTTTTGTGTTTTAAAAATCCTTTTTATAAGAAGAAAGGATCTTTTCCTCAAGAAATGTTTTCAAAATATATTTTAAAATTATTCCTCGTCTAAGATAACACCCTTTGGTGTTACTCGTCACTTTATGGGGAAATGATCTAAGGGTATAATTCAAATTATTTCTCTGAATGGTTTATGTTTTCATGGAATTGTGTTAATGAGACCTCCTTCCCTTTGACATGTTATATGATCATAAAACCTATATAATTTCGTGGGTTATGTTTTGATGAAATGGTTATGAAACCTGTATCTTTTACATAGGTTATGATATGATTACATTTTTATGATACCCATTTCATTTCATGGGTTATGATACGATTTTTTGTGAACTTGTGGGACACGTATGTATGATTTCATTATGAAATTGGGGGGACCTATATATCCGTCCAATGCATTGGGTAAAGATTTATGTCTCGTGAAATAGGCATTGCTAGATTGGGGAGTGATCTTAGTTCAGTAAAGGACTTTGTCTACTAAGATGGTATTTGGAGTCAACCTTGACTACTAAGATGGTCATTGTGAATTGAAAATATTTATTCTATGATTCATGTTTTGGATTTTTGATATGCCAGGTATGATCTTCTAATGATCATGATCACATTATCATACCCTTATTCTCATGATTATTTATACATATCTACCTTGTTTAACCTTACTGAGAATTTGAGATCACCAATTTTTATGTTTCCTTTCCCCTGGATATGAAGATATGTATTTTGTATGATGTTCTTAAGAATGGTTCTACTTATGAAGAACAAATTGGGAGATAATGTAGCTCACTTATGTACTAGTGTTTATGTTTTCATGTTTCCAAAGGAACTAAACTAATATGGTCTTTATGTGTCAGTTTGTGTAACGTATTTAGTATTATGAGAATATTATTTAATGTTAATTTATGTTAAGTGAGGCTTTCTATACAACATGTAGTCCATGAACACACTCTGTGTAGTCCCTCAACTGTGGAATCTAGGGTTTTGGGGAATATAAGGATCATGTATCATGTGGAAGGGACCACATGTTGTGTGACCCACCCAAGGTGATCAAGTAATTTTCTAGTAGAACACGTCTGTAGCCCCATGTGGCATGGAATGTTTTTTACTCCGGGAGTACATGATCATGACCAGATACATGGGCATGACCCGAATTACACGGGCATGACCAAGAGCATACATCCAGGTCTTGAGTGTCCAAGACTCATCATGTAGTACCCCTACATGTCATGTAGTACTACATGGATTTCCAAGACATGTGAAATAAAGGGAATTTCCAAGATTCCAGGTGAAGTCACACACCATATGACCCATGGTGCACATGATGTACTTTTCTTGGGAACCTATTCCTCCTGTATCACTTTATTTGGGACTCAAATTTTGGACTATGAGTATCTTATCATGTGTTTCTTTCATATATAATGTGATTCTGGCCTTCATTATAGAATGTGAGATAAGATGTGAGGTGTTCCATGCATGAAGCATCTTTTAGAGACACTTGATGATGGAAGTGATCAGTGAAGGATCATTTGAGATAAGCTGGGGTTGGAAACCCCCTGTTGCACCAGGGGGCATGTCTCGCGTATGACTCTTTATATACTAAGTGGAACCCCTTGATGTATTAGGGTAATGTTACTCTATTTACAGAGTGGTCCACCCATGATGAGCTAGGGTATGGGTCCTCTACCTACTAAGTGGAACCCCTTTATCAAACTAGGATATGGTTCCCCTATTCACTAAGTGGTACCCCCTGAAAGATTAGTTTTATATTCATCTATGAATTTATTTATCTTTATATTTATTTATTTATATATATACTAATTTATACCCCCTTTCATGTTAGGGTGTGGTCCCTCCATTCTTCGAGTGGTACCCCTATGTCACACTAGGGTGTGGGTCCTTGATATATTGACTAAAACACCCTTATCATACTCATTCATGGTATCTCTATTCGATATTGTGCTCCATAGGGATATGTAGTAGTGGAAAGGTATGGGTCCTCCACATGGATTTCTTGGATAGAAACACAAGATGTTCGGAATCAATGATAGACCATTGGAGTGGTAGGAAGACTCATCATCCGGGGCTAGGATGTGGAGATGGAGATCCCCTTTCTATCTTGTATGGGTTTCTTTTTGAGAATATATGTGTGATGTGTTTTGTTTCCCTATTGTTATGGTTTTATCGGACCATTAACATTTCATGTCTTTTTTAGAAGAAGTCTAATTCGGTGGTGACATTGGTGGATCATAGTGATACATGTTGCATTGAATGCATATGGTTGTTAGACATGGATATCAAGAGCCAAAATATCTCAACATTCCTTTACTCTTATTATAGTCAGTTTGGGACTTAATTTCTAGTTAGTCATGTGTTTTTCTTCTTTATTATTCAACTAACTTTATCGTACTCTGATTTATTCCCTATAGTTTATCGCAAGCATGGTTTTACTCTTGATTTTACAATCCTTATATTTTTTCTCTTAACTTTTTAGAGAGACTATTAGGTGTGTGTCTGGATAGATAAATTAGGAAAAATCCTCCCATTTCTTTTATCCCTCAATGGCACTTTTTTCTAGACCATAGTTTATTGAAGGAATCCTTGGGGCTGCGATGACTCAGCTTTCCACCAACCAAACAGGTCCTAGTGGGTTGGGTCATTATAGAGTTGTATCAGAATAGTTCATTCCTTAAGATGGTTTTCAGTGTTTTCCCCTTTGAGGAATTTGTTGGGAATTAGGGAAATGGTGTCGAGGTGTCTTAAGTGTGGATTTTAGGCCTTGGAACCCGGTTTTGTTGTGGCGGCTAATGTGTCCATTCAACATGACTATGAATAACTATTTTTAGAGTCTATAATAAAGAGACATTCATTTTAGGGAACAATGGTACATGAATCATATAGTATTATGTCCTTATACATTCCTTCTTGAGTTAGTTCCCAATATATATTCTTATATAATCGTGGTATTCTTTGATCATGTTCAAGATGCCTATGTAAAGACATCCAAAAGGTTACCAATTCAGGATCCAGTCAATGATCTAATGAGTGCTGAGGCCTCGCTTATAGGTTCACGTCACTAGGTTTTTTCTCTAGGTGGGTAGGGAGAAGTTCTCCATCCTCTGATATAGATGATAGTTCCAGTAGTTTAAGAGGATTTTGCACATAGGATTTTTTCACACCATGAGTTCCAGCGTCAAAGACCACTAAGGTTTTTTAGTGAGACAAATCACTAGCAAGTAGAGTATTGGATTGATTAGGTGATCTAAGTATTCAGTCTGATGTAGACCCCAAATGATCACATGGTTATGCTAGCACTTAGTTTTTTCATGGAGAAATAGGGTGTTAGAATACTCTAGTCATATAGACTCATGATGAGATAACGTTCTCATGGTCCGACTTCAAGCAGCTATTTCATAATGAGTATTTCCCCTAAACTTTTCACTCAATTCAGATTCAAGAGCTTATTAAGCTATATAGATTTATTGTGATTGTGGATAAGTATGTCGTAAGGTTCAACAAACCTAGGTTATACTCCATCAACATGGTGTAATATGTTTTCTTCCAGGAGATAAATTTTGAGGAGGGTATCTGCAGGGTCATATGTGTTAGTGTGGTCCCCTTATGAATTCCCACCTATACTGGAGTGTTAAACCATGATTTGGTGATGGAGAGCTTCCCATCAGAGGGATTCCAAGCTATTGGATCTATAAGTGGGATTCATTTAGTTGGATCATTTGCAGTTGCTGGAAATAACCAATTGGTAGGGTCTCTATATACGAGACCTCCTCACGGCTAAACTTAGTCACATGATCATGCGGTGTAGGGTTATCATATAGGTTCTAGTCAACCCGTAGAGGGGAGATACTATTATTTTTATGGGTTGGGTCACATGGATCATGATTTACAAACCTTTAAAGGTGATTAGGTTAGGTTAGTAGGAGATATACCACCAAAAAAGAGACAGCATTGTGATCTGGGATCTCCCAGACGTGGCCAGGGGGTCCCCAGGGAGGTAGTGCTATCAGAGGAGTAATTATATCTCTAGAGGGATGAGATTTATGTTGTGGATGACACTACGATATTCTCCCACCACCCCCACCAGGTGTTCCACGCTAGGCTCAGGGAGCTGGAGGTCGAGGCTGCAAGAAGTTGCAAGATATGGAGGTCTATGACCCTACTATACATATGATGATCCAAGGTATGATCTGTGTTTATTATACTCTTTATCCAATATTGAAACACATAAGTGTGAAGTATTCCTTCATATCCGGACACTAAGTCTGGGATCTAGATAATTCAATTGAGTATTTATCCCAGTAGATTCAGATAGAGGTTCTTATTGGGAACAATTCTTTAATATCGCTTATCTGCTGGCATTAGGAGATATTTCTTGATGGATAGAGTTTCTCATGGGACCTATTGGTATTGATGATGAAACATTATGATTTCATCTTGGGTATAGACTAGGTTTTCACATTTTGGGCTCACATTGACTATTATTTTAGGTGAGTTAGATACCTTCTGTCATATGGGATGGGATTCTCCTTTGTGTGTGTGAGATATCATGGATGAGTGAGTGGGTATTGGGAGGAGGAACTTTCAAACCATCACCCATATTTTGATCATTTTATGCATTGGTATTGTGGGAACGTAAAGCATATGGATTCATTCGGAAGTGGATAACTTTTCAGATATCTTCCCTATGGATGTTCTGGGACTGCCTCTAAAGTAGGATATGGACTTCTACATCGATTTATAACCATGTATTTAAATGATAACTTCTATTTAATATCATATAAAACATACTAAGCTCTAGGAGCTAAGGGTGTAGTTGGTGGACCTTCTAGAGAAGGGATTCATCAGACCTAGTATACCCCATAGGTTGCCCTAGTTTTGTTCATGAAAAAAGGAAATTAGGAGCTTGAGGATATTTGTAGGTTATCAATATATGAACCAAGTAATAATAAATAACAAGTACCCATTTTCATTTATTGATAACATTTTTGACCAGTTGTGAGGCATAAATATGTTCTTGTAGATCGATCTCATGTTAGGATACCACTAGTTGAAAATTTTTCAAGGTTGGTATTCTGGAGCTGTAATTCCTATGTTACTATGGAAACTATGATTTCCTAGTGATTATTTTTATGTTAGGAATCCCCCCATAATTTTTATAGATCTAAGTAATTCAAACATACTTCGGTTGATTTTTTGTTTTCTTCATTGAAGTCATACTTGTTTACCATATGTCATAGGAGGAGAACACAGATCATTTGATATTGGTTCTAGATATACTCCATGAGTACCAACTTTATGGTAAGATCTTGAGGTGAAATCCTGAATCATCAAGGTTCACATTTTGGGGCATGAAATTTTTTATCATGGTTTAGCTATGGAACCGATGAATATTGATTCAGTGGTTTCTTGGGAGTTACCTAAGATAGTGTCGTATGTGTGGAATTTTCCTAGATTGGCAGGGCACTATATATTTTTCATAGTAGACATCTCTATGATTCCATCCCCTTTGACTACCCTAACATGGAAATGGAATACATTTAATTGGAACGATCAATGTTATAGATAATTTTAGGAGTAGAGTTTGAGGTTGACCGGTGCTCTTATGTTGAGAATATTATATAAGGGTGTAGAGTATGTAGTGTTTTTATGCCTCTAGAGTAGGGATCAGGTGAATTTTGATGTAGATGTGGGAAGTAATATTATATGGGTTGAGGAAATTGTGACCCCAGTAGTATAACTATTCTACTCAAAACCTAGAGTTAAAAGTGGTAGTCTTCACTCTGATGATATGGAGGCACTATCTTCTTGTATTGCACTTTTTTGTGTACTTAGACCATTAGAGTCTCAAGAATATCTTCACTCAAAGAGATCTTAACATGATACAGTGGCATTGGTTGGAGTTATTGTAGGAATTTGACTTTTAGAGAGACTATACTCCAAGGATAAGAAACGTGGTGGTAGATTCCATTAGAAGGAAGTCCCATTCTCTTTTTGTGGAGGAGGTGTATGAGTAATTGGATTCTTTGCATCTGGACTTTGTGGAGGATATGGGTGAAAATTTTCTTTAGTTTATTATAGTAACTCCTCTACTTCTTCATAGTTTGAGAGATTCTTAGTTGGGGGTAATCCACTGTGGGGTTCTTTGTGACTAGATATCCTAAAGAGATTCACTAGATGTGATTTCTAAATGAGTGGATCATGGAATCCATTTCAATGGATATATGGCAGTTATAGTCACATTGTGTGAGGAGGTGATGAGCGACTTTCCCAATTCCTCATTTGTTGTTCATACCAATGTTAAAAATATGTACAAGGACTTTCAGTGGGAGTTTTAGTTGTCTGGCATGAGGTGGAGTGTGGCCGATTTCATCTCTCAATATCTCACATGTCAGTAAGGGATGTTAGAGAATGTGGTTCTAGTAGGTTTGGAAAAGCCTCTTAAGATCCCGTAGAGTAAATGGGATGGAATAACCATGGACTTTGTGATGAGGATTTTTTAGAAAAAAAGAGACAAAAATGTTGTCTATGTAATAGTTTATTGACTTACCAAGTCAGTTCACTTGGTTTCCATCAGTGAT
This sequence comes from Viscum album, assembly GCA_963277665.1. Taxonomy (NCBI): domain Eukaryota; kingdom Viridiplantae; phylum Streptophyta; class Magnoliopsida; order Santalales; family Viscaceae; genus Viscum; species Viscum album. The sequence continues at coordinate 284,704,099 of OY728167.1, forward strand.
AAAAGTGTGGTTGAGATCCTAGGGTAGTTGTAGATGTGGTAAATCACCTAGATTCATGGATTACCGTCTATGATTGTCTTTGAACGTGGTGCTTTATTTTCATCATGATTATGGATAGGCCTGTAGGAGGGATTCAAGACCCATTTGAGGATGAGTACAGTGTTTCACCTCTAAATGGAAGGGTAGAGTGAGAGAAATATCTATGTGCTAGAGGATATTCTAATGGCAAGTGTTTTGGAATTCGGTTGGAGTTTTTAGGATTAATGTCCATTAATATAGTTTTCTTATAACCAAATATATCACTCTATTATCAGCATGAGAAATATCAAGGACCAGTATGAGAGACCTTGTAGGTCACCCTTGAGAGAGATTGAGATTTGTGACACATCCCTTATTGGGACGGAGATTGTGTAAGAAATTATGGGGGAGGTTTAGGTGATCTATGAGTAGATGAGGATATCCCATGGAATACAAAGAAAATACATTGATCGACATTGTACTCCCTTTGAGTTTGAGCAAGGATACCATGTTTTCTTGAAAGTATCCCTACAAAAAAATAGTCGAGGTTTGGATGAGGATGAAATATATCCCTAATATTTATTAGAACATTTGAGATCCTATTGAGGGTTAGTAATCTTGATTTCCACTTATCCATGTCCTTGTAGTTAGACTAGGTGTGTGATGACTCCCATGTGTCATACCTGAGGATATACATGCACGATTGTACAATAATTATTGAATGGGGTCAGAGATACATTGGGGATGGATCCAGATTCATAGAGTACCTAGTGGTGATAGAGGATCAATATAAGAGGATGTTACTTGGATAGAATATTCCCTTAGTTATTGTTTTTTGGAAACATGGGATTGTGTGGGAGATATTAGGGGACTAATAGAGATAGATGCAGACTTATTACCATCACTTTTTTGTATAGATTGTTCTTTTTGGGGTGAAAAGACGTGAAGGAGGGTAGAATTTCACGACTCTAGTTTTATTGTATTTTATCCTTTGATTATTTGTGTGTATACATCTAGATTTAACATCAGAGTCAGCATGATGTTTGGGTGTCTCAAGACCCCAGAATTAACTTATTGAAAATATTAATACATTTTAATACACTCTCATGCATCATCTCTATTTTTCTTATTTTTTCATGATTTGGGAATTTGGATGGAAAATTCGATATATCAGTTCATTTTGGATCATGGGTTTTACCCTAGGTGAGACATATGGTTGGTTGGTGCTAGACATCTGGTTGAGGCCGTCATTTATGTTGTGTATAATTATATAATATAATATAATATAATTTTTTAATTTTTATTTACCTAACCTAATGGCCTTTATAAAAATTTCATTGTGAAATTTCTCAAGGGTTAGCCACAAAAATTTGGGAGAATTTTATAGAAGTATTAGGCATTCTTCATTGGTGGGTCACATCATAGGATGACTGGAGATTAGATAATGGTTGATAGAGAGACAACGATCACAGAGGCTCTTCTTCTTCATTAGTGAATGTGTTCTTCACCAAGGATCAATAATTTTCAAGGTAGATATTGTAATTTTTGGTTTCTTCCCCTTTTATTAAAATATTTATCATGGATTTATAATTACCTACTTTTGATCAGTGATATTTTTCCATTTCAGGAGCTCTGTAATAATTGGTCATATTAAAAAAATTATTTTTCTTTTCTACCCATTTTATCACCCTAGATATAGTACATTTTCAATCATTGGAAAAGAATAATTGACCAAATATGGATTCACCATTTTTATGTGTTTTCACCCTCCATTCTTCACATTCTTCATTATTGGACTATGGGGTTGTGGTTCGACTTTTTTGGGGAGGGTTTAATAACAATTGAACACTAAGATTTATTTTGGTTTCATGAATGATGAATAGATTGGTGATTTTTGGATGGATTGGAGTGAGTTGGGGGTTGAGGGTGATGCCTCTATGGATTCAGCATCCAGAACAACAACTAGAATGACACGAAAGAATTTTGAGGAGACATTCAAGGGTTTGGGTGGCCAAAATCTGGCCTCCGGTGGAGAATCAGGCATGAAAGGCCTATGATCTACACTCCATGGTGAATTTTTAGAAAGAAATGGTGGTGGAGGTGGTGAATTAACGATGTGTGAAGGCTTCCCTAGGTTTCTATGAAAAAACTGACTACACTGCATGTATTCCAAGAACACAAGTCAGGTAGTCTCCCAGTTATGGTGGTTGGGGTTCCAAGAAAGATAAAGATCGCACATCTGGTTGCTGGTCCCACATGTTTGGTGACCCACACTATGTGTCCAATACATTTTATAGCTTCACACTCTTTGGGTGCCTTTTGGAATGACACGCGGTGTACTCCGAAAGTACACGACCATGGCATAGTACATGGCCAAATACAGTAGCATGGCCCGGAGTAAATAGACATGGCCAAGCGAACACATCCATACCCCAGGTGGTCAAGACATGTCATGTAATACACTTACACATCATGTAGTACTTCATGGATATCCAAGACATGTGTAGGAAATGACATGGAAAAGAGGCCAGATGAGGTCACAATCCATGAGACCCTTGGTGCACATCGTGTACATTTATCAGGAACCTCTTCCTCTTATTTTCATTATTTGGGGATCATATTTTGGAATGAGAGTAGCCTATCATAATTTTTTTCCACTCAAAACATTATAGTGTCCTTCATTGTGGCATATGAGATATTATGTGAGGTCTTATGAGCATGATGCTTCTTTGGGAAATGCTCGACGATGGTAGTGATCAAGGTAGGATCAACTGAGAAATGTTATTTTTTAAACCCCCCTATCACAATAGGTCAAGGGTCCCCCATATTCCTCTCTATCTTCTGAGTCGAACTCCCCTGAAGAACTCGGGTTCAGGTCATTTGTTTATTTATTGGTTTCCCATGATAGACCAGGGTGTTGTTCCTCTACCTACCAAGTGTCACCCCCTTATCATACAAGGGTGTGGGTTCTCTATTCACTGAGTAAAACCCCCCTAATGGACCAGGGTGTGGTTCCTCTATCTATCTATCTATCTATATACTTAGTGGTAAGCCTTATTGTGCTAGGGAATATGTCCTATATTCATTGATTGGTCCCCCCTGTCGCACCAGGGCATTGGTCCTTGATCTATTGAGTGGCACAACATTATCATACTAAGGAGTGGGTCTTTAATAAGGGATTAAAACTAATCATGATGTGGAATTGTGAAAAGTTGAGGGTCCTCCATATGGAATTCTCAAATATACATGTGAGATTATGGGCATTGGTGATAGACCTTTGGAGATGTAGGCAGACTCGTTGTTCAAGGCTTGGCTATGGAGAAAGATATTCCATTTCTCTCTCATTTTGGAATCTATTTAAGAATATATATATATATGAAGGGTTTTGTTTCCATCTTATTATAGGTTAAGATTTAATTTTGTATACCATTCTATTTCTCTCATTATGGTTTCTAATTTTTCTTATTTGGTATGTATATACTCACCCCTTCGTCGTATTTTCTAGAAGGTGTCATATTTTATGATGATGATGGAAATTTCGATAGTAAAATTAGTGTATCATTGTGATAACTAGTGAATTGAATGTGTATAGTGGTCAAGCTTATAGATTAGGAGTCAGGAACTATCAACCTTCCTTTATTCCAGTTGTTGTTAGTTTGGAACTTCATTTCTAGTTGGATATTTTTTACTTTGTCTTACCTTTTCATACTCTAATGTATTACCAAGAATTTATTTCATGAATGGTTTTGCACTATACTTTATAGTATTTATATCATTCCCCAACACTTTTTCATGGGCATGATTGAGTGCATGCATAAAGATACATTAGTAAAAGTCCTCCCATTTCATTTCTACCATCATGGTGCTTGTCACCAGCCCATAGAATATTGGAGGTGGGATGGGGTTTTGATGGATTGGCTTTCTTCTAGTCAGATGAGCCTTAGTGGGTCAAGTCATTACATGTTCGTTATGAATCACTTCAAGTGTGATAAAAAAAGTTGAAGTCTTGTGGTTCTTGTTCACTATTTCTTCACCTAACTTGGTGAGTGTATTGCTTATGCCCTCACTTATGGAACCAACTTCTTTGCACTAAATATGAACAAGGTTCTCCCATTATTCATTTATCTAACTAACTCATGAAACATGGGATTCATCTGCTAAAAATATATTTTTAGATGCTATATTTTCTTAAAAAAATCTCATAAAATAATAATGTGTATGGAAGAAACTATCTCTGGTTGGGTGCTTTAGTATTTATAAATTATTTCTCCATTACCTTGAATCACCTAAATTCCTAATTTTATGTTAGGTGAATCAATTATTTGATTTCTATAATATCATGGTACTTATAATTTTCAAACACGGTTTATGTGACACTGATAATTGTGGTGTCCCTTCTTTTGTGAAGACAAGACATGTTCATTTAAATCTCTTCTTTTTTATATGATCGAACTCATTCTTGTATCCCAGCTCTATATATAGCCTCTTGGAACTACATTTTCATTTGTCTGAATTTCATTTAATTTTATCCTTAATTTGATTTTCATGCGTAAAAGTGTAACTGGGTTCATTTATCATTTCAATCATACCAGCATGCTAGTTTGACCATCATCATTGAAGTAATACTCAGTCCAATTTATCCATCATTAAGGCATGAAAACCCTGGTGATCTAGTTTCCTCTGAAGAGTCTAAAAGTAGAATATGATCCCTGGTATAATTAGATAAATCATATTATTCACATATGACATCCGTTGTTATATCCATTTATCCTAAGATGAAATAACATTATATGTATGTTCTCTATCTAACATTAAACTTCAAACTAGTTGAGTTCTCCATTATAATTTAATTTGTGTATAAATATTTCTCAAGATATGGCACCGAGTTTTCCACCTAAACACACCTATGAACACATTCCCAACATAGTACACATCTCACCTGCACTATCCCACCCAAGAAACTCCATGTATGTTATGCACTCTCCCATGTCCACCCACATATGTGCTCTATACAGTTCCCATATGCACGCTCCATGAACTTTCCACCATAGTTTCCCATGTGTGGCAAGAATCCAACCTGGGTTGAGCCTAGCTCCCCATATATGGTTGATATAGCCTCCATCGGTGGTTGTGGTTGGACCAAATTTTTTCCAACACTTTGAATAAATCTAATTGAAATATACCGAGACAAGATCTCAACAATACATCATGCACCATATGATATATCATAAATTTAAAATTCATAGTCACCTTCTTCATCCCTCTTGAAAAATAAAAAAAATTATGGCCTTCAAATATACTTCTCATGCAATAACAATTTTATTTCATGTTATTCTTCTTTAAAGTATCTTCATTCAAATTAATTTTTCTATGATCTTCTTTAATTTTAGTTCTTCTTATCTTCATGGAATATTAAATCCAATGGTCTCTTAATCACCAAATCATCATAAATTTGTCATCATCTTCATTACTGTTAACAATGTGTCACTATTGACACAATTCATTGACCTTAAAGGAATTCCACAATCATGGGAGTTATAAACTCAAAGTCTTCAATAGAACTTAATTGAGATTATAATACTTGATCATCTTCTCTATCCATTAATCCTAGTGACATTAACTTTTTATCAAGCTTGGATGTCAGGGATAATTTATTAACTTCTTTCTTTATAACATCATCAATATATTAACATCAAGGTAATATTTCTATTTCATTGACCATATTTGACAACCAATAAATATCATTGAAAAAAATATAACTCATACAGAAAGTGGGTTCTAAAATCTCTGCCATTGTATTTATTTTAAATACCTTCGATGTCCATTCTAAATGAATGTTTCAATATGAGAATCTCTATCCTTTACTTTTCCAAAATTCATTTCAATTTATCTCCAACTTATTAATAAGACATACACGGTTTGTATAAAAAATTAAATCAGTCCTTACTTAAGTAATGTGTTATCAATCATTTTTTGTCTAAGTCTATGTAATTCATGCTCTGTGTAGAAAATAAGTGGATTCAATTTGGACAATAAATTTTTCCATTACCAACTGATCTCAATGCCTCATGAAATGAGAACTCACATACTTGTCTTAAATGTACATAAACATTTATTCAAGGCAGAAAATACTTAAATGAAATACCAAACTTTTATAAAAAATGATCAACCTAAAACTCATGCACTCACTTCCACAAATATATTAAAAACATTCAAGTGCAACAAGCAGGATAAGTGGTTTTGGAGCACTTCCATACATACACATTTCTTATATCATTGACTAATTAAATTACTCTGCCCTAGTATTGAGTATATTATTTTTTAAAACCATGGTTGAGTGATTAAGAAAAACATGCCTTTTCTAATGACATGATCTACAGGAACATTTTAGAATGATTTGATTTGATACCAATTCAAATAATAATTCTGGAAGAAACTTCATCATTATTCATTTGTTTCCCCCCTCAAGGAAAACACTCATCATCATCTTCAAAATAGTTAATCTCTTCATGAATGGATTTTAAGATGTTCCAATTTGTAGAATACACTAAAATGAATCTTCAAAATGTGATTGTCTAGATTTGAAAACATCCACAACTTCACCAAGGATGATATTCTTCAATAATTTTTCTTTAGAATACCAAATATAAGATCAAAAAAGATGGAATTTTATTTATCCTTGTTGTACGGGATATGAAAACACAATATGTAAATTTATCAATGATGATCCTCTATCATATTTTTATTTGAATATGAATTGAGTAGCCATACAAGGATAATGAAATCTTCGTCTTTTCTATCAAGGATTGATAGCACTCAATAATAATCAGGTTCACCCCCTTATAAAATTATCCACCATAAATTCCCTAAATTATAATCACAAATACAATACACAATGATTAATGGAATAAGATGGATCTTAATTACGTTATCAATTTGAATAGAAAGTTTGAGATGGTTTTCTCATCCAAGTTTCTCTGTTTTCTTTACTCTTCATAATTGCACATCAAATATACAATTTTGATTGAGGTTGTGTGGATATTATCAATTATTCATTTTATTTATGTTTGAAACATATTCCTTCAATTAATTATAAATAACTTGTACCCCATGGAGAAACTTTCATCTTATTAATGAATTATTCTTGGAAAGGAATAATTTCATAACAATTTATCATTGTATAATCATCCATGTTTCACCTCACACATAAATATTCTTTATATTCATGTGGAATATTTTATTTTAATCTTTAACTAGACTAATCTTGTGCGTATTCCATTTTCTACATTCTTTTCGAATCTTCTAGATAGATAACTAACATTTCATTAAGAACCTTAGTAGTATTTCAGATCTTCCACATGGCTTATTTTGAGAATCATTCTTCTTATCAGATCTGTTAGTTGATTCACTCTTCTTTACCTTCTTGTATTTATAATCAAAGGTATTCCCACATTTCTTACTTGAAATATCCTTGAGATAATTTATTTTTATAAAATTTTTCTAATTTCTTCCTAAGGACACTTCTTCTTTCTTATATAACTTTTATGGTCTTCTTTTATCAATAGTTTTGGATATATGTCAAGATGATCATGCATCATTCCTGTGACCACTTCCTTTTCATACATCATAGATATTTTCACGATTTCCAAATATATTTTAATTATAGATATTTTTATTACTCATTGGATGTTTTAACTTCTTCTCTAGCTTTGTTCCCCTTAACACGGTAATTCTTTATGGTTTATAATTTAGAGTATTATACCAAAAATTGTGTGCACAATGCTCAAAACTATTATAGCACCAAAATCATCCCAAAAACCTTGATCATCTTATTTCTTCTTTAATACTTTTTTGGGTCTTCTTCATGTATTCTTTCTCTCTTTATGGGGAACCAACTTCCACTGTAACGACCCAAACTATTATAAGTAAAATTTCTACCTTGATTAAATTAAATTCCTCATTTTTTAAAATGGATATATAAAACACATGCAATCTGTTTTTTATTAAATCTAGTTGGATTTAAATGTTCGTTAGGTATCATTACTGTTGATAATATAGTCGTTGAACAACGATCGCATGACTAGTATAAATATTGGGTTTTAACAAATCCATTCGACAAAGATAAAGGAGGTGATGGCCTCAAACAGTAGTATTGTTCCCTATGAAGCCCATTTATCATAGCTTCTGAGGGAGATAACATTTTTGGTTTTTCCCTAGACTAATCCCAATCTACGATACAACAACTTAAACATGAGTAAACTGTTTATGGGAGATGTTCAGGACCATCGAGATCACGTCCCAAACCATGTACACAAAATGACCCCATGAAAGCCCCACCATTGCACACCTTAATCATAGGATGTATGCTGGTGTAATAAAGGGATATGTATCATGAACCTATCATTTTGATTATGTATATTATTTTTTGTATAGAATAATGAATATACATTTATTTTATTATTGTTTTAAAAGAAAAAATTGTATTTTTGGTTAATATTAAAATTAAATTAATAAGTATAGTTTGATTAATTTATTAAATAATATTTTAATAAAATATTATTATTAAATTAATTTTGTTAAATATATATGATCATACAGTTTTTATGATGCCAAATGTAATTTTTATTAAGGTTTAAAAATTGTTTTTTTCGAAACCCTTCAATTTTCAACAAATGTCGGTGTTTATTTTAAAAGTGAAATTTGACATATTTATAAAATTATTTGGATAAAATGAATATTATTTTTGGAATCAAAACATCAAAATTATCCAATTGTTAATTTTTCATAATATTTTGGGGTAGTCAAATGTTTGGGTAAAAATTAAATACCATATAAATATATAGTGTGTTTTATGACAACATAATGGCCTAATAAGGATGTAATAAACAATATAAAAGGGACAGTAGTCTAAATATAACATTTACCTTTAAAATAATTTGATTTTATATTTTTTGACTAACTTTATAAAACCTTAGCGAATCCTAAAAAATGTGTAATATATTTTATGATTTTAAGTTCATTTCTTTAACAATGTGACTCACCTCCACATAAGAAAGGATAATATTTTAATATATTCATACCATATCCTTATAAAATGATTTTTTACACTCCTCTTTCACAAAAACCATTGGAACAAAACCCTGGTGAGGTTTGTGTTTTTGAAAATTTAGTTTTATAAATTCCAAAACCTAACTTTGTGAAATATTAAAGAATTCCCCTCTCATTTCCTATATAAAACCACCCAATATCCCTCTTACATTAACTAAAAATACTTTTATCACGTACTTACTCTATCCTACCCTCCATATAGTCCTCATAAGGTACCCCAATCTCTCAAGAATCCCTTCTTCAAGCTTTTAAAGTCACACACTCAAGTAAGGGCTCCTCCTATTCTCACTTTTATCCAAGTTTCCTTATATTGTTACACCACTTATTTTTCATTTAAAAATGATGGGACATGTTTTCACACCTCCCCCATACTTAAATTATTATGTTTTAATGATGATATACCCCTTTATCTCTCATTAATTTCTCCCACGTACAACCATTACCATAACAAAATTTCATAAGAGTTATTCCATTTATCCTCTTTCTTCAAGTTTCTTTATTATGTTATGCCTTATATTTCCAAATTACATATGTTTGGACATGTATTTATATGAACCTATTAGTATCCATTTAATTTATCTCTAATGAGATACCTTTTTCACTCTCATAAACCATTTTTATGAATTTTTATGTCACATCATTAGGCTGCCGAAATTGCACCGTGAATCTCCATTCCGAAACAATTGTGTAGTGAATACCTTACTGATTCCCTATCAAGGGAGTTCAATTTTATACACATATACATTTTTTATTTTGGACTAAGATTTATATATTCCACACTCATTTATCTTGTAATAAATTATCATGTTATATCATGACTTTATGTTCATGTTTCTTCTATACTCCATTGATATGACTATTGTCTAACATGTGTTGTCTTCCTCATATTATTCCATATTTATCCCATTATTGTGATTTATTTTTCACCCAATTCTTATTTATGTACTCATGTTATCCCATTAAATGTTATTTATGAATAAATTTTGTTGTTATGTAAAGGAAGTTTTAAATAATGATGTTGTATTTCATGTTTTAAGTTGTTGTGTAATGTTCCTAATTTCCAAGACACTACAATTCTTGATATTTAAGGTTGTATTAAGTGTAATTTTATTTAATTAAATCATGTATGTATGCAATAAAAATAATAGGGTTGTTATATTTGGTATCAGAGTAAAGTTTAGTTATTTTTGGGATTATAATTAGAAAACTCTAGTGAAAGCCTTAGGGAAAAGACTATGTATAAGAAAAACATCCCTAAATCTTGGTGAGTATAGAGTATATGGTTTATCAATAAAATTCATCTATGTCTGGATACGAACAAGTTTATGTGTCTATGGAATAGGTGTATCTATGGGTAAAGCCCAAAAACAATGCTTTGAGATAGACTCGAATGCAATCTGGTGTACAACAATGGGCCTTGATGCACTCGTAGTTTAACAATCCTAGGAGATATTCATTGATAAATTCATAAGCTTAGTATGAACCATTATTAAGGGAACAAAAAAATCCCATAAGAATATACATTAGGAAATATATCATGGATAACTTATATTGAATCCTATAAATTCATAAGTTAAGGAAATAAATGTAATTTATAAGTTATCCCTTTAATGTCATTGGATTAACCTTTAGGTTTTTAATAGTTTGACATAATTACCCCTAATTTTCCTTTTACTCTAGTAAATGGCCAATAATAGGAGGAATCAGGCTAACAACCAATGTGAAGATCGATGTAAAGACTACCCTAATGAGATGCCAAATCTGATGGGAGTGGGAATCACAAACTTTGTCATGATACTCTCTAAGTTAACTCATGTCTTGAATAGAAACTTGGATCATGATGAATGTACACCCCCCACCCACACACCCAATAAAGAACAAGTTGCAATCGAGAGATTCATTAGACAAAGGCCTCCTACATTCAATAGATCATCTGATCCCTCAATGTCCAAACAATGGATCAACTCCATTGAGAAGATATTCTCTATCCTTCAATGATCCAAACAAGGGAAGGTTCATCTAGATTCTTATCGTATGGAGGGTGAAGCTGATAAATAATGGACATTGATAAAAAATATGAATCCTGATGAAGAGATCGAAGTGATGGGATGGAAGTATTTCTGGAAAATGTTTTTTGATAAATATTTTCCTCACACCCTCCAACTAAATATGGAAAGGGACCTCCTTTCCCTCAAGAAAAACAGACGACAAATCCATCAGAGCATAAAAGGAAAAGATTACAAGGATTGCATGATAGGCCTCTGGATTTGTCGTTATCCCTGAATTCAATATTGACTGCTTCTTTGGTGAACTAAAACCTAGCCTATAGAAATCCCTAGTGATCCATGACTTTTATTTCTATGAGGAAATTGACCGATGTTCCCTCAATGTCGAAAGGGAGATCATAAAATCTCAGGGGTATCATGGGAATAAGAAGAAAAAGGTGGAATTGAATTCTGGTGGTCCTATAGGGAGATCTAACGGTGCCAAGGAATTTCAACACCCCACTTTCCAAATATGCAGAAAGAAGCACCCTATAAATTTCCTGAAGAGGACGAGGAAATTATTTAGGTGAGGGAAGGTAGGGCACCTAGCCAACGATTGTTGGATGGAAAAACCCACTACTATGATTGAGGAAAGGAATTCTCTGGTAAACCCTTAGTTCATTTTTTATTTCTAAAAATGCAAGGAACCAGGGAATTTCTCAAACCAATGAACTAATCCAAGGGTTTTCGGAGGAAATCAACAACCTCCAAGGTAGAAAAGGAGATATTTTTCCACCACTACTACAAAAGTGAATCCCGAAAACGAAGAGGTGATAGGTATGCTAGTTATTCATTAAAGAATAGTGAATGTGCTTTTTTATTCTAGTTCTATGAATTCTTTTATATCCCAAAAGTTTATTAGAACAATCCAAACAACACAAAAAATCATGGATGTAGAGATTTCAATGAAAATGAAAAATGGGGAAATTATAGAATCCCATGTATATACCTCCTCCCATATCACAATTTTTGGATTGAAATTCATGGTGAACCTTATCATACTTCCCTTAGTGTAATTTGATGCAATTCTTAGCATGGATTGGATTTCCCTATATAGAGCTCACATAAATTTCCCTTAGAGTGAAATCACTCTCTATATGGAAAATCAACCCCCAATTCTATACACGTGCAATGAGGATGATGAATATTCTTTAGTACCACCATCCCAAGAATGGATATTACTGCCATATGAGCATACATATCATTCTCAGATGATCATGTTTAAGGAAGGAACCATCCTTTAAGACGTTCCTATTATGAAGTAATTCACTGATGTGTTTTGTGAGGAATTTTTGGGTTTTTCTCCTAGAAGAGATGTGGAATTATCGATTGATATTATACCTGGGATATTTCCAATATCCCAGACTCCCTATAGAATGGTTGTTGTAGAACTTAAGGAGATAAATAAACAACAATATGAGAATCCGGATAAATGGTTTATACTCCCAAGTGCTTTACCATGGGGTTCACCAATCCTCTTCGTCAAGAATAAAGATATGTCAAAGTGACTTTTCATTGATTATCAAGAGCTCAATAAAATCAAAATAAAGAAAAGGTATCATTTTCCATGAATTTATGACTTAATTGATTAGATATTTGAAGCTCAATACTTCTCCAAGGTGGATCTTCTGTTAGTATATTACCAAGTAAGGGTGAAGAAGGGGGATATCCCCAAGACTTCATTTTGTACAAGGTATGAGCATTATTAGTTCATAGTGATTCCATTAGGACTCAATAATTCTCCAACAATCTACATTGAATTGATTAATAGAGTCTTTATAGATTACATCGAAAAATTTATGGTAGTCTTTATTAATGGTATTCTAATATTCTGAAAAAGTAAGAAGCAGAACAACGGGAATTTAAGTAATGTGATAAAGACCTTGTGAAAGGAAAGTATTTATTCCAAGTAAAAAAGAGTGAGTTATGGTTGAAGGAAGTCTCTTTCATGGGAAATATCATCACATGTAATGGGATATTATTGGACCCTTTAATGAAAGAGGCAATTTATGGATGGTTGAGGCCAACATTTGTGACATATATCTGTAGTTTCCTTGGATTATTTGGGTATTATCGTCGATTTGTGAGAAATTTCTCACAAATTTAAAACCCTATAACCAAAATAACTTGGAAGGGAGTCATGTTTTTTTGTAATGGTGAATGTGAAGAGGGATTCAAGGAGTTCAAAATGAGGCTTATCACTGCATTCATGCTCACACTACCCACAAGTAGAGAACATTTCATGGTATTCAGTGATGATTCAAAGATGGGAATGGGATGTCTATTGATGAAAAATGAACAATTATTTGCATATGCTTCAAGGAAATTGAAATGTCATGAGAAGAAATATCCAACACATGATCTGTATTTAGATGCACTGATATTCGCTTTGAAAATTTGGTGACATTACCTCTTTGGGGAGAGGTTTGAAATATATACGGATCATGAAATCCTCAAGTATATATTCACATAGAAATATTTGAATATGTGCCAATAAAGATGGTTAGAGCTGATCAAATACTATGACTACTCAATTCACTACCATCGAGGGAAATAGAATAAAGTGGAAGATGCTCTAAGTAGAAAGGATCCAAAAAATCTTTCATTGATGAGAATAGAGAAGGATCCGATCTTCTTAAACATGAAGATGTTGGACATGTGAATCTTAAAGGAAGAAACATCGTCAATCCTTTCGCAAATGATTGCTCAACCGTCTCTTCTAGATAGGTTAAAATATGGTCAAAGAGATGATGTGGGAATTCAGATGAAAGTGGAAACTATTAGAAAAGGGAAATCCTTAGAGTTCCATGTTAATGAATAAGGTTTTGTAAGATTTGGGTCACGAATATGTGTACCATCAAATATTGAGTTAAAGAAGGATTTGTAGGGTGATGAACATAGCTCAACCTTCTCTATCCACCCTACAAGCACAAATATTTATCGATATCTTTTGGAACATTATTTGTGGGACAATATGAAGAATTAGATCATAGAATATACATTAATATGTCTCATATGTCACCAAGTGAAGGCAGAAAGGAACAAATTTAAGGGGATTATGTAACCATTACCTATACCTATATGAAAATGGGAAAACATCACCTTGGAATTTGTCACCAGGATTACTAAGATATCTAGAGGAAATAATGATATCAGGGTTGTGGTGGATTGTTTTAAAAATATGGTGCACTTCATTGAGATTTTAGAGGATTTCTCATTGGATCAACTTGCATAGATATAAATCATAGAAGTGTTGAGGCTTCATGGGGTACCACTATTGATTGTATTCGATCAAGATCTAAGATTCACCTCTATGTTTTGTAAGACTCTACAACATTCTATAAATACTGAGTTAAAATTCATCATGTCCTATCACCCAAAAATTGATGGAAAATTTGAACAGACTATCTAGACACTTGAGGAAATTTTTATAGCATCCTCAATGGACATCAAAGTAGTATGGGATCAACATCTTTCTCTGGTTGAGTTCTCTTACAAAAACAGTTTCCACTCATGCCTAAAAATGTCTCCCTATGAATCCCTTTATGGGAAGAAGCGCAGAACACCTGCATTCTAGGATGAAGTTGGGGAAAAAAATATTAGGTTTTGAAATGGTCACGGAAATGGTGTAGAAGGTTTAGACCATTCATAAGTATATCAAGGCTGCTGAGAGTAGAAAAAAAGCTATGCTGACAATCATCGACAAGACCTAATGTTTGATGTTGGAGACATCGTATTCCTTTGCATATATCCATGGAAGAGAGTAATAAGATTTAGGAATATGGGAAATCTTAATACAAGGTACATAGGCCCTTTTGATATCATTGATCGCATCAGAGTGGTGGCCTACAGACTAGTACTCCCACCTAACCTATCTCATGTCTATGATGTGTTCTATGAATCCCTCTTGAGAAAGTTAATACCAAACCCCTCTCAGGTACTCAATCTAGAGGTGGTACCATTGGAGAATTACCTCTCTTATGAGGAAAATCCAGTGATGATCTTAGATTGCAGAGACGAAGATATAGGGAATAAGACAATGCACCTAGTCAAAGTGTTGTGGAGAAACCACAAATTTGAAGAAGCAACGTGGGAACTAGAGGAAGCGATGAAACAAAGTTACCCTCATCTATTTTAATGTGGGAAATTAACATTTTGAGGGAGAAATTTCTTATTGGGGGAAGATTGTAAGGAATCAAACTATCAAAATTGAAATTTCACTTCTAATTTAATTAAATGTCTTATTTTGTAAAATGGATATAGAAAACACATATACCCCATTTATTTTATTATATCCAATTGGATTTAAATGGATATTAGATATTAGTATTGTTGATAACATATATCCATTGAACAGTGATCACATGACTAGTATAAATATAGGGTTTTAACAAATCCTTTTGATAATGACAAAGGAGGTGATGGTCTATACCAGTAGGAGTGTTCCCTATGAAGTCCATTTATCAGAGATTATGAGGGGGATAGAATTTCTGGTCTTTTCCCTAGACTAATCCGAAGTCTAAATCCAATAACTTAACCATAGGAGAACTTTATGATCATCGAGATCACGACCCAAACCATGTTCACTGAAGGACCCCATGAAATCCTCATCATCACACACCATACTCTTAGGGAGTATGATGGTGTAATAAAGGTATATATATCAAGACCCTAGAATTATAATTTTGTACATTAATTTTTTATAGAATAATGAATATACTTTTATTTTATTATTTTTTTTAAAGAAAAAATTGTATTTTCGTTAATATTCAAATTGAAGTAAGAAATATATTTTGATGAATTTTATAAACAATATTTGAATAAAATATTATTATTAAATTACTTTTATTAAACATAAATTTTCATATAATTTTTACGAGGCCAAATGTATTTTTATTATAGTTTAAAAACTATTTTTGTCCAAACCTATCAATTTCCAATAAATATCATTTTTTATTTTAAACGTGAAAATTTACATATATAGAAATTATTGAGATAAAATGAATATTATTTTTGTAATTAGGTCTTCAAAATCATCAAATGGTTATTTTTTCATAATTTTCTGAGACCGTCGAATTTTAGGGTAAAAATTAAATATAATATAAATATATAGTTTGTTTCATGACATTATAATAGCCCAATTGTGATGTAATAAACAATATAAAAGGGATATTCATGCAAATATATTTTTAAATTTAAAATAATGTGATTTTAGTTTTGTTTGACGTATTTTATAAATCTTTAGTGAATCCTCCAAAATGTATAATATATTTTAGGATTTTAAGTTCATTTCTATAATAATGTGACTCACCTCCACATACGGAAGGCTAATATTTTAATTTCTTCAGCCCATGGACATATAAAATAATTTTTTCCACTACTATGGAAAAAACAATGGTAAAAAACATGGGATGGTTTGTGGTTTTGAATATTTAATTATATAGATTCCAAAACCTATGTTTGTGAAATATTAAAGAATTTCTCTCTTATTTCCTATATAAACCCATCAAAGATCCTAATTATCATCACTAAAAATACATGGATCACCTCATTACTCAATATT
Source organism: Viscum album (assembly GCA_963277665.1). Lineage (NCBI taxonomy): Eukaryota > Viridiplantae > Streptophyta > Magnoliopsida > Santalales > Viscaceae > Viscum > Viscum album. The sequence continues at coordinate 284,720,833 of OY728167.1, forward strand.
ACTCTCTCTATAACCCTCCCAAGGTGCCCTAAGCTCTCACTAATCCCCTCTTCAAGCTTTTGAAGTCAGACACTCAAGTAAGGGTTCCTCATATTCTCACTTTTATCCAAGTTTCCTTATATTGTAAATCCCTTTTATTTTCATTTGAAAATGATGAGGTATGGTTTTTCAACTCCCCCATACTTCACTTATTATGTTTTAATGATGGTAGACCCCTTTATATCTCATTAATCCCTCCCATGTACACCTGTTACCATGGAAAAATTTCATTAGAGTTATTCCATTTCTCCTCTTTCTTCAAGTTTCTTTATTTTGTTATACCTTCTCTTTCCAAATTCCTTATGTTGGGACATGTATTTGTTTGAACCTATTAATTTAAATTTCATGTATATATTATTAGAGACATATTTCTATCTCATCAACCCTTTTTAATAATTTTTATGTCACGTTGTTAGGCTTCCGAAATTGCACTGTGAATCTTCCTTCCAAAACAATTGTGTAGTGAATATCGTACCCATTCCCTATCAAGTGTCTTCGATTTTATAAAAACATACCTTTTTTATTTATTACTTACATGGATTTATTCCACACCCTTTTATCATGGAATAAATTATTATGATGAATGAATCTATGCTTTATGATCTATGCGGCACACTTGAGCATGAGAATGAAATGAAAGTGACGGGTGCACCTAGAATTATATAGCAGTCCAATGCATTGGTTATTATTTAGTATCTTGATAATACATGTTTGGATAGGGTATTAACTAATTCCTTTATGTTAATGTTTCCACTATGATGTCTTTTCAATTTATCCTTGACCTACGATGTAATGTTTTATGTTGTTTCTACATTTCTATGTTATGATTATCATGCTATATCATGCGTTTATGTTCATTTTTCTTTTATGGTCCATTGATATGCCAATTTTCTAACATGTGTTGTCTTCTTCATGTTATTACATGTTTATTCCCTTACTATGCTTTATATCTCACCCCTCTCTTATTTATTTCCTTAGGTTATCCCAAGAAATGTTAAGTACGAAGGAATATTGTGGTCATGTAAAGGAAGTTTTCAGTAATGATGTTGTATTTCATGTTTTAAGTTGATATGTAATGTTACTGATTTCCCAAGAAACTAGACTTATAGATATTCCTAGTTTTATTAAGTTTAATCTTATGTCAATAAATCGTGTATGTTTGTAATAAAAAGAACAGGGTTGTTATATCCACACTTTTTTTCCTATCCACCATGGTCATGGTGGTAGGCTTCTCATCACCTCTCTTCTTCCATACATGTACATATTTTGTTTTCTGAGCTATATTATTCAAGAAAATGTATTTATAAATATTATTACTTGATGGTGTCTATGGTACCTATTTCTTCATAAATGCTTGAGATAGATCATCGAACAGGGTCATGATCCTCTTATAACATGTTGGAGGTTTCACTGCATTGGAATCCTCTAGTGAGCATTGAGTAGCAGTGAAAACTATCACCTTATTTTCTAAAGTATCAATATGTTTCTTCTAATTATTTTCCAATTGAGCCTTAAATTATAGATTTTTTATATTGAGGTTTTTCTTAATATCCAATCATATTCACCTTTTCTTCACAAACCATCCTCATTTTTCTCAAAATCATAATCATGTTGATTGACTTTGTTTTGTAAAAAAGAGCCATGTTCCTTGATCTTATTAGATTTTACTTCCAATTTAAAATCATTAACAACAATTATATTTTCAAATTTTATTAAATTTCAAGGATATTTTCTTCTAGATATTTTTTGAGTCCCTCATTATCACCAACTTCATTGATCCATTTTGAGGAACTTATTTAAATATCCCTCTATGTTAATTCAAAATATACAACCTATCAAGATAGAATTAAAAATTATACAATTTTTCATTGTAAAGACTCCTCCAAATAATAAACTTCCTCCTCCATCTAGTTAATGTATTCCTATATATAGTGAGAGACTCCAAAAACAAGAGCGATTTTTTCTATTATAATTCAATGAAAAATAAATCATAAACTAAAAAATAATATATCTTGAATTTTAGATTGATCATTATCTCCACTTGTGATATAATATTTATCTTTAGGATAGTGTGAACAATAATTTTCACAAATCATATGATCACTTACCAATATTGATTCACTTGAGGTAGGAATGTTTTCCTTCTCCCTGGTGGAAAATCGATCCACCTTGTCTTTACTTTCCAAGCCTAATATTTATTCACTTTTTTCAAGGCATGGAGAAATTCATACATACTCTTCTATATATAATAGGAACTTAGTATTTAGATTTATTTTCTATTTATTTCAAATGTTCATCATATTATTTCTAGATATAGATTTTTCCTCAAAGATAATGGAATATTCACCAAAATTTAACTTCATTCTAACCACAGGAAAGAAACTATAATCTTGAGAGGATAATAACTACAACATAGAGAATCTAGTAGAGGTGAACCTTGGATCAGATACCAATTGAGAGGACCACTTCAAGATATACACAATACTAAGAGGGGAATTGAATCATTGTTGAGAAAATTTTCACCTATTATAAATTTTATCCCTTTTACCTCTTATACCTATTAGGATATTGATTATCTTATTATCTTTTCTTTATCACATGAAAGTATATAAAATTAGTAAAAGATATAAAATGATGTTTTTACATGGTTCAATACTCAATAAGAGTGTCTATTCCTTACCATTTATGGTGGAAACCAGTATACAGATTCTCCACTATAATGATTTGTCATGTTATAGTTGTGTGTATAGAAAAAAAATTTAACCTATGTGGGTCCCTAAACTTTAGGTAGTGGAAGGAAAAAAATATTATTCCCTACACTAATGATTACATAGTCAAAATTTTATATCATTTTAATCTATTTATACTACCTATAAAGATAGTCTTCACCTTATTTGTTATGTTACATTGTAAACAAATACATTATACCACTGGATTATACATATATTAGATTTCACAATGCTACGTTGTTCATCCCCTAACTTCTTCACTTGTTACTTACACAAAAGTATCCAATAAAATCTTTTATTCTTTTTCTTTATAGAAGTAAATAGACAGCTTCACTTATTGTTTTTTCGACTTCAATAATATTAATATAAATATGTTGTGGAATGATAATCTCATAATAATTATTTCACCAAACTGATAATCAAATCTCATTTTAGTATCATTTCGAACCTCTCTTATTCCTTCCAATGCACTAAATTTCGGGACTTGATAGAATCACGCACTTCCATTGTGATTATTGAATCAATAAAATATCATCTCAACATCATCATAATTACTTCTTCTACTTTTTTTCTTTTAAAAATAATATGAGTTATTAACATGAAATATTTAATTCCCAATCTCTATGATACACAATATCAATAATGATAATTGTATTGATTATCTATACTTCTTGGTGAAGAAAATATTTGTGTTACTAAGACATGTTATTCTTTAACTATTATTTTATGACCATTCACTACTAAATGTAGCTTTACATAAATTTTTTCTATCATGTTCATGAAAACCATGAATATTTCAAGATCATATTAATTGATTGTCCTTATTATTTTATGTTCCCAAAAAATGTATTTATTATGTGAAATATTTATTTCAATGTGTTTCACATGCTTCCATGTGTATGAGATGATGAATTTATTCTTATTCTTGTTTGTGCAATCATGCACAACCAACTATATCCATCTGATTCACTTTTCATGAAATAGGTTTATGAACATGCAGTATTTTAGGATATATTGTACTAATACAACCCCTTTATGAATCTAGATGACTCATGGATCCTCACTAATCATATATTCATCTTCACATACACCATAACAAGTACATGGAACTTCTTATTCACACAATAAAAAATAATTATAAAAACCTCTTCTTAATAAAAGTGATGAACGTATGTGTGTTTTAGTTATTCTCCTTCACGTATATATAGGCATTGATCGAAGAATATTATACACATATCCATGTATATTCACAAAAACCAATGTGTTTTGATGGAACCATTTAATCATGAAGCACTTCATGTTTGATAAACACAAGTTAAAGTCTTTCAGTTCTCATTCACTATTTATTTACATAACTCATTGAGAGTGTATCACTTATGCACTGGCTCATTGGACCAAAATAATCACTCTATATATGACTATGTTCTCCCCTTCTTCTAGTATCCTAGAGAATCATAGAATATGGGCTTCCTCATGTAAGAAAAAATATTTGGAGATGATCTATTTTGTGAAAATAGAAGCTCAAAAAATAATAATGCATGGGGAATAACCTCTCTCCAAGTGGGTACTTTGGTATTTATAGATGAGGTCTTCACTACATTACACCACTACAAATTCCACTTTTTATGTCATGTAAATCAATGCTTTGAAATTATGAATATCCCAAGGTTTATAATCTTCAAACATGGGTTATGTAACTATTTACTCCCACCAAATAAGCATTGGAAAATCCACCATGTAATAAATATTTGAATATGGGTATTACTTTTACTTTAAATGAAAAGGAAGAAGAAGGTGGATGAGACTCACAGATCATGTGAGACTCAAATGGATCCTCAATCATTTGACCATAATGAGGAAACATGAAATCATTATGTGCAACACATAGCCTATAGTGAATCCCATGGATCCACTTTTGACAAGTCATCCTGCTCCTTAGAAGCCACCCCAGATAATAAGTGGTCATAATGAATCTACCAGGATAGCACCCCCAGGACATGCGGTATTTCAATCATCGAGTTCCCAACAATCCATCCAAAAATGCATGTAAAAAAGAAAGAAAATATCCAAAATGCGGGAGACTCTTACAGTCATAAAACTCTCAATATACCTCTCTAATTAGGAGGATATTTTTCCTTCAAAACATTTAAGAAATATCATGAGATCCACAGAATATATAGTATAAAACAAGGGAAATACAAATAAGGTAGGTTTGACCTCTCGTAGTCATAAAAGTCATGTGATGCACTTCTCGAAACTCGCAAGTCACTGTGAGACCCCGATTGATTGTCTGAATCATTTTTTGAAAGCCCTCTGTCCTATTATCCCCATCACATGAAGGGAATCGGGTATGTCGAAGACAATTAGTGCTCCCCTTTGTCTCCATGAGGATAAATAGATTGGATTATCCATACAATACTTGTGTTTCATTATAGGACCTCTTATTGGTCTCACACTGCATCACCAAAAGGTAGAATTATTTTCTTCAATGACATTCAATCAACCGCAAAAAATCCCTATCCTTGGTAGAATATCCCAAGGAAATAAAAAAGGAAGGATGCAGAAGATCTCATAGTTTTAACTCTCTCACGCCTAGGTTGTTTGCATCATGGTCTCAAAAGACCCTTTGACAAGGTGATTTGGTATCGCTAAGGAACCTTGGAAGGATATCCTTATCTTAGTAAATATCTTCAAAAAGGCATCAATGATCATGTTAAGTACTTTTTACAGGCATCCTGGTCTCACAAAGGCACTCAGACATGTCAACCAGGAAATGTGAAGGTCCCTCGGCATGTCTGTATGATCCAACAATACTCCATTAATTTTAAATAATTCAATAAAGGTGGTGTTGATGGTGTACTCTTATAGTTTCTGAAAATCAAGCGATGCACCCTGTGAGATTTGTGGTAGGACTTTGTGAAGATGTGAAACCCTGAATCCCTTCATCGAATCCAACTTGGGGTGGTGCGATCTGTTCCGCACAAAGTACTGAAAAATAGGGGTGTTGAGGCCTATATATTCCCCACCCCTACATGAAATAAGGGACATACTTTTTCAGAATTCAAACTTCGACTCAAGGTAGATGGATGAATTCTTGAAGTTCTGCACTGGTGCTAGAGTCGATTTATTGGAACCAATGATCTCACGATTGGAAAATATTCCTCTCAGGTATTATATGGGGATCAATCGGCATGATCACACAGAATGCATAAACACTTTGCATGATCACCATAGATCACACGATGAAATTCTTTAGGACATTTTATGAACACCACACATACCTAATAAATCATGTGACACTTAAAATAAAGAAACATTGTATAATTCTAAGGAATTCAAAAAAAATCTGGAATAATGACTAAATGAATGGAATACTCAAGTGAAAGTAATATATTTTGATCCCCATGTGATTTGATTGAATCATTAATGGATTTTGACATCCCCAATACATGTCGTATATATCTTGTGACACTCATTTAGTATACAATTTGGATCATGAAAAGTCTTTTAGGCATATCAAAGAAAGTGATGTGGTGCCCCCTATGCATGCCACTCTATTCTAGGAAAGCTCGTTGTGCTCGCCTTCTATACTTTGTAGTTTCTTTCAGACATGTTTCCTGACTCATGCGGTAACACCAGTGTATGTCAGTTGAGTCTCACGGAAGCTCCCACATCTGTCAACTCGCTCTTGTGATGCCCTCCGATCATGCCATCCAAGACTCGCAATTTCTTCCATACATGTTAGTCAAGATCACGTGCAACCCCCAGACATGTCGCATTGACTCTTATGACACCCTCCAGGCATGTCAATCTACATTTGATATGACACCAAGGAAATTCATCTAGATCATGATACACCCTTGGAGCATGATAGTTGGGATCATGCAATGGATTTCAAGATCATCCAACCAGGTCTCGTGATTTTCTCTAGACAATTCATCCTTGATTATGTGATGACCCTAAAACATGCCATCTAGGACATGCAAAGTCCCTTTAAAAATCCAACTAGATCAGGTGATTTTCCATGGACATGTCAAGAAGAAATTATTCTATATGTAAGTTAGACAACCAAGTCATGTCAAGAAGGATGTGAAGTAATCCAATCAGACAAGATGGATAGATCAAAGGGAAAAGTTAGTTTGTAAGCCCTGAGTAAAGGGAAACATCAATGTGTAAGCCCCATCCAAAGAGAAACATTTGTGTGTAAGCCCCGAACAAAGGGAAATGTGAGTGTGTAAGCCCCAACAAAAGGGAAATGTCAGTTTGTAAGCCCCAGACAAAAGGAAACATCTATGTGTAAGCCCCAACCAAAGGGCAACGTCAGTGTGTAAGCCCCGATCAAAGGGCAATGTTAGTGTGTAATCCCCAATTCACCGATATATGATTACTCTAATTCCTACCATATCCTAGATATGTAGGACCCCTCCCTAAGGTTTGAGAATATAATTAAAACATACAAATCAAAGGGTATCTCAAGAGTCGACAACATTTAATGTCCTCTATGTGTAAGCCCCAAACAAAGGGAAACATCAGTGTGTAGACCCAAAATCAAGGGAACTACAATGACTCTGATTCCTATCATAATCAGGATATATAGGACTCCTCTATGAGACCCAGTCTATATATTAACAAGACCAAGGGTAGTCCTAGTAGATAATTCCCACAAAAACAAGCAATGATACTAACTATCTACCATACCTTGCTTCATACATTGAGAATAGATCACGTAGGCTTAGGTAATTGCAATAATAATATCATTCGTATAAGGAAATTTCAATGTGTAATCCCCAACCAAAGATAAATTTCAGTGTCTAATCACCAATTAATGGAACTATGATGACTATGATTCCAATTATAACTAGGATATGTATAACACCTCCCTAATTTTCAATCTTTGTATTAAACATCCATAGGGTAGTCTCGGTACATAAGTCCCACGTCTACATACAATGAGACTAATTATCTTCCATCCTTTGTTTCCTATCTCACATAGGCTTAAGGGATTGTAATAATCATATAATTCAGGGAAACATCACTGTGTAATCCCCAAACAACAAAATTATGACGACTCTGATACTTGCAATAACCAAGATATGTATGATGCCTTCCTGAGGCATCAGTTCAAATGGGAATCCACTTCAGTGCAAGTCACATAATGTCATCAACACTTCAACCATACAGACCCAATTATTCCCATGGGAAAATGATCCATTCTCATCCCTCAGTGGACTGAAAAAATAATCTAACTAGGATAACTTTGATTCCTATAATAATACAGATATGTGGGATGCCTCTCTGAGGTTTGAGCTCCATATTAAAACATCCTAAGGGTGTTCCCAAAACAGAATCCCCACATCCATGTGAATTATTTCTCATAAGTTTCTTTCTCTTATTTACCACACCGAGCATAGCTCACATGGTCTTAGGGAGGTGCAATAGTCACATCATATGCATCATGAGTATCCACTATCCAGGTAAATCTCAGTATGTAAGGCCCAATGACGGGCACAATATAATCCCCCCCAGCATGAGGATATAAATCTTGGGTCTACTCCCAGGGGTTCGGTCAAACTATGATAACTTTGACTCCTACTATAAGATCAAATATCTATTTCCTAAGTTCCCACACATATGTCCTCTCCTTATGCCATAAAACATCATGGGTTTAACGAGCTGCATGGGTTTTGATTCCTATGATAAATGGGATATGTAGGGCGCCTAATAATATATCAATACCCTACTCAGAACATTAACCACCTCCCAGCATGGTAGTGAATTCCAAAGTTTTTTTACATGAGGATTTAGCATATATAAGAATTTATTCATCATTGGGAACACAATCAATAACCTAGGATATATACAGTTAGATTCACTAACAAGATCCCCTTCTTCATCACATAAGAGATATTAACATATGACCATTTTTAGGGTAACCGGTCATGTATCAGGATTAGGAAGATATTATCGAACATAGATTAAATCTTTAATATATTCTATAATTATTCAACAATTCACTCTTATGGGGAATGATGAGCCCAAACCCCCATCCTCTTGACCAATTCAAGTACCTATGTGTCATTGGGTTGGAAACCCCAATTGACCACCTAACTTTGAAAAGTAGGTCAGTACCCAATTGTTAATGGGTAACCATTAGTATTTACAATTAATAAAAACAATGGTGACCTAATGTTAATGTTTTTTCTAGATATGGACCCCCAAAATCAACCATTAGGCCAAATCAAACTCACCAAGTGATCATTTCTTCTCATTTGAAACAAAAATGGGGAACCTGACATGAATCTATAGAATAGCAAATGAAAAGGTTATGAACTATTGGGCCATTTTTTCGCACTATACAAAAATAAAAATGGTGAACCCAAAGTGAATCTCTCGAATAAAGAAATGGGTATGTTATCAACCATCAGACCATCATTTTTTCACACTATACGAAAACAAAAATGAGTAACCCAACATAATACCATCAAATAGAAAAGAGTGGTTGGTTATTCATATATCAGACCACTTTTTTTATATAAAACATAATAAAATATGACAATCATAACATAAATATTTTATTTGATCCTCTATAACATGGGTTACCATGAAAATAGTCTATGCTCACGTTGAGAAGTCCACATGAGTAGAATGGATGGATTATGAATAAAAGGAAAAAAAATAACCATGTATATCTGATTGAGCATGAAATTAATATGATACTGTGCTAATTGGTTTCATTTTTCTTCTATGCTTGAAGGATTGTAGATAATTCTCTAATTGACAGCACCCCGATCCAACAGAATTTCATCATCCAGTGACTATTCTAGAAAAACAATTGTGTTGCAAACCTCGCAGGGCGCAAAGTGATCCCACCTACCCCACAGATTCAACATCAGGTGGTAGAAACAATGGTCTGGGAGTTCCATCGACATGGAACAATCTCAAACCTTATATCCAACTTTAAGGAATGTATTTTCTGAATCCGATGAGTAGACATCATCCAGGAAAAGCTGCACCCAAGCCAGTGTCCCTTGTTCCCATGTCCAACTTCTTCAGGATCTTATCCCCAAAGCATAAAACCACCTCCTTAAATATCTAATGAATGTGGACCAAGAATACAAACATGGATCCCTTCCGGTCCAGGTTCCTCTAAGGATGGTACTTGTCAACCTTAGATGCCAACACCTTCCCACTGGTACCCACTCGTCGCCTGCTGAGGGTACCAAATTACACATTGTCACCTCTAACACTCATTCATGGGTATAAAGGAATTATCATGAGTCATGGAAGGTAATTGATATCTAGGAGTGGTCTCATACCCCCACTCCCACTGAAAATACCTTCTAGAATATTCTGTCAGCAACCTGCAAGTAATCTCACATCCCTACTCTCTTGGAACAATTCTACAGGCATATTCTCGTATAATTCATGGGGGAGGTTCATATCCCTACCCCCATGTCTAAAGTACATCAATATATTCTTGTGGGATAAGGAGGATATAAGTGGGCTCATATCCCTACTTCAATCGAAGACATCTTCCAAGACATAATGGGGATAGAAAATGTGTTTGCTTATATCCCTACACACACTTTTCAAAATTGACAATATATTTTAGCAGCAGTTGAAGAACTCTGCTGGCATATTCTGGAACTATTACATATAAAGGGACCGATGCATATTCCTATCCCAGCTATCAAGAAATCTTGACACTCTGATAAATGAGAACAAGTGTTAGTATCAGGGGAAGAACACATTTTTGCTCCCATATAGGTGGATTGATATCATATTCTAGTAAAGGATGAGGCGTAGGACCACGCTAATATTCTCATTCCAATCGAGGCTCACCAAGTGAGAGTGGCATATTCCTTGGGATGGGGGTACATGCCTATTAAAAATGTCCAGAAGCATATTACAAATTCCCATAAGTGGGCTCATATCCCCGTTCTAGCTAGGGATCACCAAGTGAGAGGGGAACATGCCTTAGTATATTTCCATATTCCTATTGAATAAGTCTAGAATCATACTCCAAAGGATCAGGATTGGGAGAATATATCTATTCTAGATAGGGATAACCATGTGGGAATGGAACAATCCTTGGGATAGACTCATATTCATATCAGTGAATCTACCTAGCATATTCTAGCAGACAACAGATGTCAAGATTATATTCCCACTTCCGCTGACGAATGACTACACCAACATCATTTTGAGGAAATACAAGAGAAGTATCATATCGATTCTCCCATTCCAGAGGTTCTCTATAATATTCCTATGGGGAATGAATAATAGTACTAGGATCATATTCTTGTTCCTACTAGGGCTCACTGGGTGAGAGTGGCACATGCCTCAGGGCATACTCATATCACAGCCAAGAAATTCCAACGGAATGTTCCAAAGTCTCGGGATCAGGCTCATACTCCCATTATGACTGAGGTTTACCAAGTGAGAATGAAATATTCATTAGGATAGGCACATATTTCATTCAATAATGAGACAGCTCATTGGAATATTCTCGTAGATTCTCAACAAAGGTCTCATACTCCCAGAACACTATATGGTTATAAACAAGTTCTGAAAACCACCACACTACAGGATCATTTCACTTCACAATTCTAAAAGGAAGGTTGGAATATTTAGCCACATACAAGGATGTGACCCATATTCTTAATTTTCTTAATTCTATTATCCTTTTTTCATTCAAGACACATTCTCAACACCCCAACAGTCTGTCAACTCTACAACATAAGAATAAGATGATCATTACCATGATATTCCTCCCTGTGGTATTATGGAGATTGATCGTAGGAACTCTACTCCTCACATCCACCATGGACAACCTCCTCATGGAGATACCTCCCACATAAAAAGAAATAATTCCCTGGCCAAGACACCTTCAAATAGATAGGTTTTCAAAACTCATGCGCCTTTTTATAGAGAGGTTCTCTAATTAATGGGGTAAATTGTATATAGTTCCCCCATTAACTTCCAATAGCACTGCACTCAGGTCTGCATGAGACCCCAAGAATAAGCTTCTGTTATCTAACCAGATGAAGGTGTGTAAGTATGATGAAGAAGAGGCTTACATTGATATATGGAGAGAGATAAATATAAACAACATCCCCATTATGTCATGTCCCCTCGACACATCTGACTATGATGTCCCATATAAGATAGAAAAGGATTTCATGCCTTATATATGACCAAATACGTTGGCTACTCATCAACAGTTAAAGAATAGACACATCCTATATCCTAGATATGAGGGTTATATTTAGACCATCATGATACTCTGTAGTTATCTTGCTCTAGCTAATATCCCAATGGAGTTGGATCCAAAACTAGAAAAGCACAACATAAATATATAAAATTATTTCCACCATTACATCACAACCCTTCAAAAGTTCATCTATGAAGCCATTTCATGAATCTATATTCAAGGATAGGGAATGTATGAAGCTTTAAGCTTTTTTTCACCACTAGAAAAAAATAACCCCTTAGATATGGAATCCTGTCATGTCATATCCTCTGGTGAAATCAGAGGACTTGGTAATGCTTGGTATAGTTTGTCACTATAAAATAATTCTCTCGCTTCAATGATTCCTAAAAATCATAAACAAGGGAGGGGATAGCCAAAATAACATCAAATTGGTCCCCTCAAAGTAATAGGAACAAATTTCAGATATAGAGGTTGAAGTTACAATCAACTGGAAAACATCCCATAAAGAATGATTCACATCATGGCCAACCATCACACTGATATCCCACGTGCGTATAGTTGTTCCACATCAAATAGGTCATAGTAGCACTTGCAATATCGGTCGTCCAGTATTGAACCCAACCCACCAGGTTGGGGGAATATCTACCACCACCTCCACCTCTCGAATCATAAATCCATGAGAGGATTCAGGATACATTATTATTAGGTTCAAAAAAACCCATCCCAATGATATGGGGGAATTTATATCTCAATAACAATCACTAGGTTCATCATCCCATGAGAGGGTCCTGGGGACATCAATGGTGATTCCAGATAGACCTCTCCCCACTGGGATGAGGGTATTTAAATCATCATGCATGTCTCGATATTCATAAAATACCCAACATGAATCATTGGATCCCCACCAATAGGACAAATCAGTACCAATTATGGCCTTGAATATCCCCCACCCCTTAAGGAAGGGGGAATTTCAATCATCATCATCACCATAGAGGGAATCAGTCTTCTCTATGATGGGAGGTCAAAATTAATTGTCGACATCCCATATGTTACTCCTACTATAAGAAAAACCTCTAATGTTCGTGGTCCATTCATCAACCATCTCTAGAAACTCCTTCAGGGTAACTATTCATAGACCAAGACATGGGGAATGTATGACAAAGGCCTTAAGACCTCGCTAGGGTCGCAAGCCAAAAAGGTCCAATGTGTCAAAGGTTTTGAATAATGGCCCTGATGAATGTAGTGTAGAATCATCTATATGTGTCGAAAGTAATGGAACACCACCATTTCCCGATATTACTCTATTAATGTCATAACTATCAATTTGATAGACATTTTGGATCCAGACGCAAATGTAGGGGGTCGCAACCTAGAAATTTTACCCCAAGAGGACGGTGATTTGGATGCACCAACCATGGATCAAAGCACTCAGAACCTCAGAAGACTTCATATATGGAACCTCTAACTAATTAGTTTCCACCTCTATGGTGGAACAAATCTAAATTATATTGGAAATGAATGGATAAATCCCAATAAACACCCAGAATAGTTGAATTTCATTCCATGGAGGAATAATTTTCACAATATGTGAGTGAAATACAAAATCTCTGACAAATCAATGAGGAGATGATCAGGGGCAATATCCCCACTAGGTTTTGTCTTCAAGTTGAGGTGAATAATCCTCTTATAAGAGATGATACACCAGTAAGAACATAATCTGAGCATCAGACTAGCTCCGGATCCAGGCATTCAATGTACATAAATGAGGAAGTCGAAAATGATCGTCAATTCCCTCTATTACGAAAACAGCCTCTCCATCATTGGGGAAATCATTCAGCCTTAGGGTGAATTGAGGATCAGTGGGAGATGAAGGTAGAGACACATCATCAAGGCCCATATACACCCTATAGAGAGGATTTGGATTAGACAACAGTGACCCCATAGTTATTTAATGTCATCAAGTCTCTGGCTACTCAAATGGGAGCCATGTAAGGGCGACACACACCTGTGTAGCTTGAGATGAATCCATATTCCAAATGGGAGGATGATACTTTGCCTCCACCTAATTTCATCAATACTATATTCTCTACTTTTGATAGTGTAGGTGACCCTGAAAAACATCTCACACACTTTGAATCCCGATGTGGGCTGATGATGGGCCTTAGAAATCCATAGGATGGAACCAAGATGAGTTTCACTACTCAGACATCGATAAGGCCATCCTTTTTATGGTAAAATAATCTTCTAGTAGGATCCGTTTTAGGATGGGAAGAACTTTATTTTCAATTCATGTATTAGTTCATCTCTACATAGAGTAAAATGACAATCATCGATCTGAAAAACATCAAACAACAAGAAAATGAGAGGTTTCTAACTCCATATCCAGATGGAAAGGTCTAACCTATTCACTCTGCGTCCCTCTCTCACAGGATAAACTATTGGAACTTTGTGTTGAAAATATATAGGATGAGTTTCAAACACATATGATACTAATGATGAGTCCAAGTGGATTTTGTGAGTTTCTATAAATACCCCAATGGGTGAAAGATTCCATTCGGCGAACCCAATCCAAGTCTTGACTCATATCCTCAGCATAGGGGAAAAGGACAGGCAAAGAAAAAGGTGCATTTATCACTCTAAAGCCTGAAAAAGTGTCTTTCCAAACACTAAGGTAGGTACTAAACCATCTAGAACCTCTTATTGAGTAGCAACGACCACAAAATAACCCTCAGAAATAAGCACCAATAAATCAGGGTTTCCGAGGATTTGAGGAATAAATGAATAGAAAAATCTTTCCAAAATGAACATGTACTTAGTTTTTTCTTGGCATCCATTGATAATAACCTTCTCAAGATTCCATATCCCAGGAATCCTAGTGAGTTAAACCTCATAGATCATTCCAACTATTGTCCTTTCCATAGAATGTTGGTTCATAATATCTAGGACTACTTCATCTTCAATGATTTCCTTAAAGGCATGATATATTCAAGAAAGGCAATGTTCGATAAATATTTAGAGCGTGTGACCTATATAACAGTTACCCATCTAGAAGAAGATGGTGATTGGCGGAAAGTTACATCCAGGCATGGGTGGATGTTCGACAACTGGATGACTTGAAAGATAGTTGACAGATCCCATGCCACCCTAATAGCATAGGTGCACAAACCCATAATAGATCCACCACCCAAGATGGATATATTAAATATTCTTCCTAAAAGGGGGTGTGACCACCTGAATCATGAAGAAATAGAAGAGGATGAGCCATAATCATCTCCAACACAAGCTCTAACTCTTATAGATTTCTTCCCTTAAACATATGAAGTATGTGAACCACCCCACAAAACAGAACCCTCATCGGGTGAAGAGATAATCATTGGTTATTTCAACATGATACACTTGAAAAACCCATTCTATGATGGTGTATATTCCTTCGAATATGAGTTTCCAACACATAACTGTGGAATGTGAGGCTGCATGTTCAAGAAATGAGGATATAGGTGACAACACAAGCATGGTCAAAACCAATATTATGGTCACATCCCCACATAGGACATATACGCAGCTAAGGCCCATGAAAAAGGGCTCCAGCATGCCCAAAAGAGGTACGGAGATGTATATGTACAAGTTCCAATAACTTATACATCAAACACCTTGGATCCTGAGCCGCATGTTAGGATGTAGCCCTATATTGGGAATCATTGACCTCTGCCACAAAAATATGTCATTCTAAAATAAGTGGTTGTTTCCCCAGGCAATATATTTATCCGTATTTACTCCATATTTCAAAAGAACTTATGGAGTCATTCATTGAAGCCCTCCATAGACCATGGGAGTTTACGATAGAAGTCGTTGTAATTGAGGCTTATTAAGTGGAGACCATGCCATCAGAATTCCATGTCTCCATCTCATTCAATGACAAAGATTAGGAATAAGTCATCTAGGGGTACAGTAGGACCCTATATTTTTTAGGTAGACTCAATAATTTAAATTTCCAAAGGTCCCTGATTGATAATTTTTCTGAGATCAACCTCATCCCAGTTCAAACCCTATGTCTTTTGGGATATAGTGAAGGAGAACTATCTCCCAGAAAGATATCCATTCAAGGGTATGATAAATATGGGGAGAGACCTCTAGGAAAGATCAAACTCCAAGCTCATTTTGAGGATCTCACATCTGACTCTATGTTTATGGTTATCCAACAAGACAACACATATAATGTTCTGTATGGAAGGCAGTGGCTCCATACCCACATAGAGGTACCTTCAACATTCTATCAATTTTTGAAATACCCCATCAAGGTAAATGACAGAATACTAAATGGTGATAGTTCCCCCACCAAGACTTGTGTATCCACATCTGCTAAAGTAGTATTCTATGAATGGGTTGGAAAATGACTAGTCATGGATGATGACATAAAGGTTGTAGCCCCCAATGGCTTGGGGATAACCCCAGAAAATTCCGTGAGTATGCTCGAGAGTAACTATGTGCTCCACATAAATATATTTGAGGTGATTTACCTGACCCCGGATGTCCAAGCGACTTTTTACCTAGTGAGGGTGTAAAAGACAAGTATCTCTGTATTCTCTCTACAATGACTAAGAAAAACAAGCGATGATAATGTCTCTTCTCATGGACTGTCTCACCTCGATAGTGATAAAGAAGTCCCTAGATCATCAACTTCATATAAAAAGTCTTCAAAATATCTAAGGTAGAAGAAGATGAGGATGACCTTAGTAATTCCCCTACCACATTTGAGGAAGGATTCTCCACCCCCATTTGATTAGCTTATACAGATGAATCTTGGAACAGAAGAAGCCTCACGACCAACATTTATTAGTTCCACAACTACCCTTGAAGAGCAAGAGATGTATATTTCATTTATGAAGCAACACTGATATGTGTTTTATTGGAACTATAAATAAATTCTTGGACTAAATTCAGATGTGGCTACGCAGCATCTTAGATTACCTGATGATCATAGACGCTTCAAGAAGGCATCCAGGAGGATGCACCCCTCTCATTCCAATAATATAAAGGCCAAAGTTTACAAATTTATTAAATCCAACATTGTTTGAGAATTTTAATACCCACGTTGGCTCAAAAATATTGTCCTTATCTAGAAAACGAATTGGAATATTAGGGTTTTCTTCAATTTTATAGACCTTAATCACATTTCCTGGAGGATGATTTCCCATTTCCAATCACATAACACTTGATCGATGAATCTACTAGCTTCCAGGACATTTCCTTCATGTATGGGTATTTTGGGTACAATCATATAAATATTCAGCCAAAAATGAAGAATAAACATGCTTTACAGTTACACATGGGAACTTTTTCTATCAGTTCATGCCTTTTCTCTTAAATAATTCTAGATACATGTATCAATGCATCATGAATCATATATTTAAGCCATTCTTAGAGTGAATATCTGATTGTTTTGTTGAAAACCTAGTGGTCAAATCTAGACAGTGATGTGATCACTTAATAGATATTAAAATAGTTTTCAACAGGCTATAACAGTAGAGTTCAAAGATAAATCCACTAAAATTCACCTTCAGGGTAACATCAGGGAAGTTCCTTATCTTTTTGGTTTTCCACTACGGCATCTAGGTTGACCCAGAAAAGACTGGTGCTATATTAGCAATATTACCCCTATAAATCTAAAATAACGGAGGGGGATTCAATTCACATTTCCAATATTCAATGTTTCATAGAAATCATTACTGGAAAATCTATCCCTTTCAACAGGATAATAATGAATGGAATCTCCTATCAATGGGATGATGATTACCAAGAATCCCTTGAAATCCTCAAGAATTACTTACTGCACCCATCGATTCTATTTTCTCTGGTGGAATGAAGGAAACTCATCATATATGTGGCCACCATGGAATGCTCAATGGGAATCCTCCTCATACAGAATAATGAGGTAGAGAGTGAGAACATTCTATACTACCTTAACTAATCAATTCTAGGTACTAAGACCCAATACTCTAATGCTGAGCAGAACTACCTTACACTCATTTTCGTGGTGAAAAATTTGAGGCATTCCTTGCATTACCATGATGTTCATATGGTCTCTTATATAAATATATTCATGTACATCCTTGGTCATCCCATGATGACTGGGTTCTTGACCCGATGGGTGGTCATTCTGTAGTGATACGATACTCAGTTCGTATCACATAAATTGGTGAAAGGGAAAGACCTGGATTATTTCCACATAACAAATCCTACCACGAAGAATACACTAGTGGACATTGAGATTCTATATGAGAATGTATTGTATGACCATGAAACTCCCCATACATGGGAGATGTATTTTGATGGTGCCTCCAGAACTCTTGTCGGAAAAAGGATAGAAAAAACTTAAGTTCACTCAGGTCGGATTACGATTATTGTTCTTCTCTCCAGACCAAGCAATTTTTTTTACTCTATCTCACTATCTAATGGTTACAAAAAAATGAGGGAGAATACCAAGCCCCCATCGATGGGATGGAACTGGTCCTACATCTGGAAATAGAATACCTGAATATCAAAGGGGATTCAGAGAGAGTGATAAAGTAGATCAATAGAGAATATGTCATCAAAAAGGAAGAACTCTCCCCCCTCGCTAGATATGTTAGGGGAGTGATGGTAGATTTACTTTCTGATCCCACATTTCATCATGTTTCCCAATCATATAATGCTTGCACCGATGTGTTGGATAACATAGCCACGGTCTTGGCCAACCCTAGTCAGAAGCAATAAATCTTCTTTATCACACCCCGAAGAATGGTCTCATCAATCATCGCATGTGATATGGAAGAAATAAATCAGGTCAACACCACCCTGGAGCATGATGAACCAATGTCCACCCCTAGATGGATGGATCCCATGATCGGTTATCTCTAGCATGGGACCCTACTAATGAATTGATCTAGGAGCGAATAGATTCAGAACTGTGTGATGAGATTTACCCTATAGAGTGGTCCAAATGAGAATAAAAACCTCTATAAGTGAAGCATTGATAGATTCCTCCTCACATGAATAACATAAGGATATATTATCACCATTATGGAAGAAGTTCACACATGATCTGGTGGTGCTCATCAATCTCGGACCAGTCTCTCCAACCAAATTAGGATGATTTTATATTACTAGAAAACCATGATACAAGACTATGTGGAATTCACTAAGAAATTTCATGCATTCTAATTCCATGAAAACTTCATCCATCAGCCCATAAAATTTCTATATATAGCTAAATATTCCTATCCATTTTCCATTTGGGGGGTGGATGTTGTGGGACTATATCCCCCAACCATATCCAAGTAGTTCAAGTATATCCTAACTACTACCAACTTCTTTTCTAAATAGGTTGATGAAATACACCTCAATGATATCATCAAAAATAACATCATTAACTTTGTAAAGTCCCTTATCATCACTAGATTCGGAGTCCCTCACACAATATTGATGTAAAATGGAACCAATATCAATTATATAGATTTGAAGAACCTATACCATATATATTATCAAGTCCTATCACTCGTATTTTATCATGCAGTGGAAAATGAACAGATAGAGTCCTTCAATAAGCCTCTGTCAAATATACTCCAAAAGATCATGAACAAGGATAATAAGTCTTGTCTAGATAAGCTACTTTGTGCTTTATGGGCCTACGATACCACCACACATAATTCTACACAAGATATTCCATACTCATTATTGTACAGGGTTGATGTAGTGTTACCCATAGAAGTCCATCTAACTTCACTACAAATAGATATTTATAGACAACTCTCATATGATGATCAACTGTAAAAGCAGTTGTATGAATTTGAGAGACTTGATTAGATCCGGTTGTGTGAATTACACAACCTTTATGTCCATCAGAATCAGATCACACGAGACATTAATAATAAGGATTGCCTCCATCCATTCCTTCTAGGGGAACTCATGTTGTCTCTCAGGACCCCAGTGATACCAATCAATAATTCTTTGAAACTAGAACCCAAATTAGAAGGTCCATATGTCATACATACGTTCTATCACAATAGAGATTACTCACTATATTCAATGGATGGGAAGAGTGTCACACCCCCCCACCAATGCAATGTTTATCAAGTAATACTTTACATAGATGTCATCAAGCAAAAAGTCCTGGCGGAAAGACAATAAACTACATTGAATCCATCGTTCTAGTTTTATTATCTTAAACTACACATGTTCATAATTACCACATGATGATAACATGCATGAAATATGTCTTTACCATATGACATAAAACTACACAGTCCCACATTGTTACACCCTTTTCATGATGGTTTACCCATGTCCTTGCCACATTATGTCAAACTGCATGGTTCCTGAAGAACTACGTGTGGCTAGATTTCTACCACCAAATGATACATATTGAAACCCATACCTCTGTCTTGGGTTTAGCTATAATATTCCTCCCATTTCATGTTGATTAACCCACATTGTTACTACATGAAACTAAAATGCAGGAATGATGTCCTAACTGTATGAAAGTAAACTATACGGGTTTCTGGAACTATGTATGGCTTGACTCTCATTCTAATGAGATAAATAGGGATGAATCAATCTTATATCTTGGTCCAGAAACCAAAAACTACAAATACACATGTCCCATCATTGATTTAATATATATGGTGAGAGGAACCATTTCCATTACTTTTTTATTTCACCTATAGTATCTCATGTGAGATTAGGAGTTTCAGTAAGGGATTCCCCACACAAACAAGGCCTAATGGCTCTAACATGTTCATCACGGTCCAAATACAAGACCTTAAAAGGAATACCATGAGTCCTCACCACATGAAATTAAAATAAATTGTTAATATCCCTTACTCAACATAAAACTACACATTCCTATGGACCACATTCATGGGTGATTAGTCTCCTACCACACCTCCATTCAAGAACTATATGTGGATTGATTCATGTCATCACATAATATGTAGTGATTCCTGAATCTTAAATCCTAGGTTCAGTCACAACAAAAATAAAAATTTCCCCTATCTGCATATAGACCAGACTTGTATAGCGATATATCATAATAAATATGTGTGTCTTTATTCCTATCACCATTGGTTATGTAGTGACACCTCGAATTTCATTCATGGGCCAAGTTTTGATGTACCCTTTTTCACAACATGGAACCTACATCCTCATTGATTGATGTTAAACTAATTACATGGCCTCTCAAGAAATATGTATGGCTTGATTCCTACTACCATGGAATATGTAGTGAAACCCATGTTTTATCCTTGGGTCTAGCCACCATACCCCATTTCAAATCAGGAAACCAACATCCTTTTTGCATGATATTAAACTGTGTGGTCCCTTAAAGAACTATGTGTGTATTGATTCCTATCATTACAGGATACGTAGTGATGTCCTTATCTCCAATTGTGGGCACAATTATAGTAATAAACAAAAACATATTCCCACCATTGCATATGGTCAAGACCTACATATAGTGTTTCATGTTCCCTAAATATGTGGGTCTTGATTCTTGTCATCACAAGATATAATTGTCCTTATACATGATAGGCAGGCATTCTATGACATGTCAAGAAGACAACCAAGGCCTGTCAATCCCCGACCAATGGTAAACATCAATGTGTAATCACTGACCAATGGGAAATGTCAGTGTGTAAGCCCCGAGAAAAGTGAAACATTAGTGAGTAAGTCCGAAAAAAGGGAAACATCAGTGTGTAAGCCCCACCCAAAGGGAAACATTCATGTATAAGCCCCAACCATAGGTAAATGTCAGTGTGTAAGCCCTAATTCAAGGAACTATGATGACTATGATTCCTACCATAACTAAGATACGTAGGAAACCTCCCTGAGGTTCGATCTTCGTATTAAAACATTCATATCAAAGGGAATCACAGGACTTGATAACGGTGCCCATCCTCGTTTTGTAGGCCCCGACCAAAGGGCAATGTCTGTGTGTAAGCCCCAATCATGGTAACTATAATGAAACTGATTACTATCAGAATTGGGATATGTTGGATGCCTCTTTGAGTCCCGACCTCTATATTAACCAAAACTAGGATAGTCCCAATTCACAAGTGCCTTAAAAACAAGCAATGAGACTGATTATATATCATCCATTATTTCCTACATCGAGCATAGCTCACATAGGCTTAGGGACTTTCAACAATCATATCATTCATATAGGGAAACATCAGTTTGGAAGCCCCACCCAAAGGGAAACTTCACTGTTTCATCCCCAATTCAAGGAACTACGATGACTCTAATTCCTACCATATGTAGGATACGTATGACACCTACCCATTTTTCAATCATTATATTAAATATCCAGATGGAATTCTTAGCACATAAGTCCCACATCTATAAACAATGAGACTGATTATCTTCCATCCCTTCTTTCCTAGGTCATGTAGGTTTCAGGAATTATAATAATCATATCATTAATATAGGTAAATTCCTGTGTGTAAGACCCAAACAACTAATCCACGAAGACTCGGTCTCCTTTAATTACCAGGATATGTAGGATGCCTTCCTAAGGCTTGAGTTTAAATGGGAATCCACTTTGGTGTAAGTCCCCCCATGTCTTCAACATTTCAACCATCAGGACCCTATTATTCCCAAGGGATGATCATCCTATCTTGTTCCTTAGTGTACTGAGAACTTAATTGAACTATGAAAACTATGATTATTGAAATAATCCAGATACATTGGGCACATCCTTGAGGCATGATCTCCATATTAAAACATACCATGGGTAGTCCCAGCACATAAGCCCCACATCCATGTGCAATGATACTGAAAACATGGTATCCCTTGTGTCCCACACCGATCATAGATCTTATGTGCTTAGGGAGGTGCAATAGTCATATCATACACATCATGAATCTACACCAGCTGGGGAAATCTCATTATGTAAGCGCCGATGAGTGACATGATATAAGCCTCCCCCATATGAGGATATCTACATTTGGGACAGTCCCAAGGGCATGATCGAACTATGACATATCTGATTCCTGGTATAATCAGGATATGTAGGATTTCTTCTTGAGATTTTATCTAAAATTTCTAGGGCCTAAGTACCCATACATATGACCTCTCTATATGAAATTAAACTACATTGGTTTAATAAAATACATGGGTTTTGACTCCTATGATAAATATGATGCATAGGTTGCATCATAACGGTACAATCCCCTCCTTGGAATATTAACTACCTCCTTATGTGGTAGTTAATTCCAAAGTGTTTGGTCATGCAACTTTAGTATATATAATCATGTATTCATCACTAGGAACTAGATGAATAACCTCATATACAAAAAATATGGAATCACTAATAAGATACCATTAATCACACAAGAGATAATAACCTATGACCATTTTCTTGGGTAACTGGTCATGTGTCAGGATTATGAATATATTATCAAACAGAACTTAAATCTATAAGAGAGTCCTAGAGTAGGAAAAAATTCCCCCCAATGGGGTGTGATGGGCTCAACCTCACATACTCTCAACCAATGTAAGCTCCTAAGTTTCATTAGGTCGTAAACCCTAATTGAACACCTACCTTTGGAAAGTAGGTATGTACCCAGTTGTAGATGGGGGTAACTTTGGGAGTTCCCATTAAGAATGTCAATATTGACCTGATGTTAATGGTTTTTCTAGATATGAACCCCCCACAATCAACCATCAGGCCGAACCAAACATGTAGAGCGGTCATCTCTTATCCATCAAAATAGTGACACAGATAATCATGGATTACCTTATTATTCAATGATTTCACAAGTGCATTGAATGCTTCTATTTTTTTGAAGCTAAAACTCATGCCATTATGTCAGAAATTCAAATAGCCTTCTAAAACTGCATTTTCATTCATCCAAAGCACAATTAATCTTATCCTTCATATGATTTTCATGCATGCAAGTGTTACTACATGAATTTATCATTTGGATCATACTAGGGTGTTAATAAGAGATTCATCATTGGATAAAGACTTGGTATGATTTATCCATCATTGAACAATGAAAAAACTAGAATGCATGTATCCTCTAATGAGTTTGGAGGTAGAATATGATTTACCATATGGTCATATTGATCAAATTAATCCCATTCAAAGGCTTGCGTTATTTCCATAAAATTTAAGATAGAGAAAAATTACATGCACGATCTCTATTCCAGATCAAAAATAAAAACCAATTGAGTGATATATTATATGTTATTTTTTATATGGTGCAAGCTCAATCTATTGAAATGAGGTCGGTACTTGGACACACCTATACAGACATGCCCTACATGGGATGTTCCTCACTTGTGTTATCCCACCCAGTAAGCTCTATGTGCACTATTCACACCACCATGTGCACCCACATGTGTGCTTCATATAGATCTCATCTATGTGGTCCATGTTCCTTATATTATGGTTTCCAATGAATGGGTTGTCTCCCACATGGGTTGATCCTAGATCCCCATATGTAGTTGATCTGGAATCCTTTGGTGGCTATGGATGGACCCAATTTTTTCAAAACATATAATAAATCTAAGGGAAATATGTTAAGAGAAGATATGATCAAAACATTGTGCATCATATGATGTCTCATAAATTCATAATGAAATGTCACATTCTTCTTACCTCATGCAAAATAAAAATTTCATGTCCTCCAAATAAAATCATCAGGTAGTAATAATTATATTTCATGGGATTCTAATTCAATGTATCTTCATGTAAATAATCTTTTTCATGGTCTTATTAAATTCATATTCTTCTTCTATTATTGTAATATTAATTCCAAATTGATCTTCATCATAAAATAATCATAAATTTATTATCTTCTTCATTGGTGTAAATAAGGTGTCACCATTAAAATGAGTATTTGACATGAATATTGGTTCAATAGTCATTAGAGTTATAAACATAAAGTCTTAGAAATAACTTCTTTAAGATAATAAGACTTGAGTATCTTCCTCATTCATTCATCCAAGAAACATTCACATTGTTTATAAATCTTGGATATCTTAGATAATTCTTAAAATACTTTATTTCCAACATCTTCAACATATTGACATAAATAAAGCCTTTTATATTTCATTGACCACCTTTTTTTGAGAATGGGGGAAGATCCCCAAAAATTTTAAAAAAATAAAAACCTATTTTCAAGAATGGACTAAGAGAAACCCTATTACAGAAATAATGACAACAAATCTAGAAGAAACAACCCAAAGGGATGAATGAAAACCAAAGTGATAAATGAGGAGAAAAAGTCAAAGGGAAAGAAGAGAATTTCATTTCCCCCATGAGAGAGATTGCAAAAGTGAGATTTTCAAAGTTAAAGTGTTTCCCCCCTACCAAGCAGTTGCACTGTGCTGGAAACACAACGAGGTAGAGCATTCCTCCCACACACATATATATATGTAGAGGAAGTACTGGACGATAGATTCCATCACATCTATCTCTCAAACGAGCCACCCACCCGAAAATGATTGTGAAAAAATCACTGAAAGTCAACCTGATGCAACACAACACAAGACCAAAATCACTAAGCAAAATCAAGTCAAGGAACCCATAGGTCCGAGAAGATAGACAGCTGGATGATGGGTGTCAACAGACTCATCCATCAAACGAGTCCACCAACCCAGAAATACAAGTAACTGTGTTGTGCCAAATGCGATAAAAACAATTTTCAATCCCCAAAAGACTTCAACAACCAATCATCCACCAAAGAAAACATAAAAAATTTATTGAAATAGAAAAGCAAAAACACAGACCAAACATCACCCAAATCATCAACAAACAACATCGTCGTCTGTAAACCAGAACCAAATCACTAGTGAAGACGAAGCAGGCCATCCAAGGTTAGTCAATCTCCATCTGTAGAAGAGACAAATGACCACCACTGTGTTTGACAACCACACAATGATATTGAGCCACTGCCACATAGGAGTACCATCTGCTGCCAGAAAACCTATCTTCTCCATTCAGAGAAATCATCCAATGAAACTTATAGTGAATGGCCTCCGCCTGAAGCCAGCTCTTCCTCATGTATAGACCATAATCCACACAAAAACATCGATTTGACCAAGGGATATAGATCAAGAGAACCAGGGAAGAAGAGTTCCAATGAAGCATCATCTGCAGCCCACACCATCGACTCGCCTGCAAAATCACAGGAAAAACCCACGACCTTCGAATCATGCTGGAGGAGTCAGATCTGGGTAGATCTGAAACAAGTGGAGTCCAAAGGACCACCAGACCATCAAACCATAGTTGAGACAAGGAGAAGACCAACATGAAACGACGCCAAGAGGCAAGGTGGAAGGGAGAGGCTTGGAAGAACCCGATGCAGAAAGTGGACGAGATGAGTGAAGGGAAAAATAACTAGTGATAGAAGGAAGCTCCGATGCGAAGGAGAATCGCGCTCGGGGAAGGAAAAAACATAAGCAAGGACTTACCTCGCTCAAGAGAGAGAACTAGGTGAGAACGGTGCCATCCCCCATTGACCACCTTTGACAACCAATAAAAATAAATTAAATAAAAACAACTCACACACAAATTGTGCTCTATACTTACCTAATTTATATATATACCTTTTAAATTATGATCAACCATAACTTATCAACCATTAAATTATACTCAACAAACATACTAACCTCTAAAGTAATCTAACCCCTACTATAATACCAAATATGATATCCCAAAAATTTGACCATATCATAATTACATAACATGAAGAAAATATTTCATTACAATACATTCCTATGATCTTCTAGGTTTATAGTTTTAGATTATTTAGAAAAAAATAACTAAAAAAACTCATTCCTTTCAAACAAATAGGCCTTTTTAAACTATATAAGCAACTTCTTAATCTATAAAATTTCATCGACATATCCCATAATTTATCCACACAAGATACTCTTCTAGGGAATTCATATGTATTACTTTTATTTATAACCTGGAGATATGGAAACATAAGAAATATGTGAGATCAGATTCTCAGTAAGGGTACATATAAGCAATTCAAATCATTGATCATAAGCAATCATAATATAAGAATATGGGTATAGTCATGATAAATAAGAAATTTATATCCAAAAAAGAATAGATCATAAATAATGTCACAATACATCACATAACAAGTGCGGAATATATTATAAAAGAGGCATAAACATATAATTTTAAATAACCTAAAAATAAATAATATTAGAAAGGTGGAATGATCATAAGAATATGAAACCTTGAGAGAAAAATCAGTCTGACCACACTTTTTTAAACAAACTCAAATGTACACACATTAAAATGTTAGATTTCTAATTATTCCCATGAGTTTGTGAACATAATCATTTGGTATACACCTTATTATCTTAGGATATATCTAACTTAACGAATGAATTATAGGGAAATATAATACCTAACCCGTCATAATCCATATATATATCCCACACATATAATAAATCACTCATCATATCACAAAGAACTCATGGAAAGAAAATGGGTTTCATATCCTTTTCAAATATAATCATGCAAGGAAAACATTAAAAATTCCATCAATAATTGTTACAAGATATACCTTTGAAAAATAAATATGTATCCAAATATGTTCAGTAAATTTCTAGGTAAATACATACCAATCAATATAATAGAGCATATGTCATTTACATTGTATAAACAAAGGGTGTATGGTTAACTCAATAATTTCCCCAATATATCGATGTATGAAATCAGGGTGAACACCCTTAAATTAATAGAAGTAAATACTGAGTTTTAACAAAGGAAATACATAGGATAAAAAACCATAAAAATTCAATTGATTTTTAAGAAAAAGGCAGTAATGAATTTATGTGTGTTTAATCCTCAAAAATAGTGTAGGAGGATTTAGTTGGTAATTCATAAAAGGAAATTTCAAAGTAAATAAATATTTTTGGGATGAAGAGGAAAATGTAAGTGAAACCATAAAATAGTTTTTAGAAAACATTTTTAACATTACCATAAAATATGATGTTCGGGGTCACTTTTATAAGATTTTTTTTAAATGTGATGTGAAAAAGTTTGAAATAATTTACCATTAAAATAATCCTCAATATTATGTCCCTTAAATGTCATTAATGGAATTTCAAGAACATTTAGATTTTAAAATAAAACAAAATATCATGGAATTAAAACCATTTA
Organism: Viscum album; assembly: GCA_963277665.1. Taxonomy (NCBI): domain Eukaryota; kingdom Viridiplantae; phylum Streptophyta; class Magnoliopsida; order Santalales; family Viscaceae; genus Viscum; species Viscum album. The sequence goes on from OY728167.1 coordinate 284,748,983, forward strand.
AAATATCTTTATTTAAACCCACATCATAAAAATTGTATAATAAAGATATATTTTGAAAATAGGAAAAGAAAAATGTGAATGACACTTGAAATAAAACATAACTATATTTTCAAAAATAAATGAGAACATTGGTAAAAAGAATAATATATACAAGGATGGTAAACTGTTATTAAAGTGGATTGGAATTATTCTCAGAACGATATACTTTTTTAGAAATAAATTTTAATATATTAACAGATTTAAATTAATTTTTTTACACCAGAGTGGAAGAGAATGTACCATGGAATAAAATATTAGTGTGGAAAGAACCGAGCATGGAATAAGTTAGTTCAAGAAGAAAAATTAAAACACAACAACAATAGGCGAGTTAACAAAAATCCTTACAACTTTAATATATTTTGAATTAAAAGCCACTTATAGAGGGAAAATGATATGGATCCTAAAAATGAATTAATTAAATGAATATGGTAAAATAAATTCATTAGGTATCAATCACACTAATTTAAAAATAGAATTTTTCATAATTAGAAATATGTCACAAGAAATTATATTTGAGTAAAAAAACCACTAACCTTAATTCAGGACTTCATCTAACATGCATGAAATATACTATATAATAAAAATAAATTTCCTAATAACCTATTTAAGAACCATTTTCATATATATAACCTTTTATATATATAATTTATAATTATTATACACATATATATTAGTTAGTTATTATCTATTTTTAATATCAGGTCTGAGTAATCTTGATCATCCTGAACTAGTTTCATAAATGTGGTGTTGTTATTCATTATTATCCAAAATTTAATCAATAAAAATAATAAAAGGTACCATAATTTATTATCTATAACTATTTATAATTTTATAATTTCATTATATGGGAGTATTGGTAAAATCCTTAAAGATGAAATTGACGATGAGCATCTTTTAAGAATTGTTAATGAATGGTCATTGATATCTTAATCGATGAGTTAAATATTAGTGTTAAAATTATAGAACCAAAATAAAATAATTATTTACTAATTTATATAATAGATTATAATTAATTAATTTCTCATCATAATCCATGAAATTGTTTATATTATTTTTCAATTAGGTGGTTAGACCAACCCAAACACGATCATACCATAATTAATGGATGAGTATTATTGTGAAATAGGTTTATTTTTTAATAATATGAATATTATGGAAAAATATTGATATTATGTACATATTTTTTTTAATCATAATTTAAGATATTTTAATTAATCATAAATAAACTATATGAAAAATGAGATATATTACTTTGCGAAGGTTGTAGTCTATACCTACGCGCGAATGACATTTTCATTTTTCAGAATGGAAGAGAGGGAATGAAAGTATATTATAATTTAACTCTTAATAATCATAATTATATTATATATCTCACATTTATTAACTAATTACATCCATATAACTAGCTAACAGTGGCCATAGTGAAAAATGGAAGACGTCGCTTCATGGAGGCGGTAGTCATCACAAATGTGTGAATGTTATTTTCATTTTTCTTAATGGAAAAATGGAAAGGTTGTTAATGGTTTTTACCATAGTATGATAATATTAAGTATAAAAACAATAATAATTTTATTATATAGGAATGATAAAATTATATTTGTAAATTTAATATAGAAATGAAAATAATTTAATGAAATATTAGTACTCATGGTGAGTTCATGAGCGTTCATTTAGAGGAATCCATTGAAATGGGGGACTAATGCCAAACAAATGTTTCAAAAAGCTTAATGAACTAAAATAGAATTATAGGGTAACTAAAAAGGATATAGTTTCAATATAAAACTAAAATTTAGAGTATTCTTAAATGGGTGGAGAGGGGAACCTTTTATAAGTGGTTAAAATTTCATTTTTGAAAATATTTGAATGTTGTATAAAGAGAGCATATGGTTCACATGTCAAGGAGAATCCATAATATAAAATAATGGGGTGAATACAATTTTTGGTCAATATAAACCCCAAAAACTCAATTAGAAACATATTTTTAACATTTTATCCATGTTCCCCTTTGGTTAACCCTTTTTACCCTCTTCGATTTTACCGCAGTAACTAGTTTTTACCTAAGAAATTCATTTTTATGCCTAAAAATAAAGTGTAAATTATAAAATTAATAGTTCCTTTTGAATCTAAATATGAAAAAAAATTATAATATAAAATTTAAATGTGTAATAAAAATTAATTTTCATATTGGGGTATGTAACGCATAAAAACTCATTTTTTAGAAAAAGTGTATTTTTAAGATTAAATTTTTTGTGCGCGATAAAATTATAGATTTCCTTGATTTTCATGATATAAATTATTTTATTATAAAATAAAATAAAATTTATATGTCATTAACATCAATCCAAAAACTAATTTTTCAAAAAAAAATTATAAAAAGATCAATACGGTTACTTTTATTGGAAAATATTAATTAAGTTCACAAAATGATAAACATAGGTTTTCTAAATTTAGAATGGAATTTAAAAATATGTATTTTTACTCTATAGATACATCTTTGACCATGAATTTATTTTATAAGTTTTTAATTTATACCTAATTCTTGATGGACTCATAAAATCTATGGTTTTGTAAAAAATATATTTTTCACTATTAACTAAAAAATCTATTATTTCAAAAAAAATTAAAAATTCATACTAAGATAATTTTGATATTATAAATTAAAAATTTATATTCATTTTATATAATTAAAATTCCAAAATTTGTAAATTTTATTTTTAAATGAAAATACAAAATATAATGAAAAATGATTTTATTGAAAAGGATCATTTTTTAACATTAAGTATTCCTAATATAATTTCACACCAATTTCTAATTTAAATAATTTTAATATATTATTTCATATTTCTTAATACCATATATTATTATAGTAATCATTTAAAACTGGTTGATTTAATTAATGAACATATTCAATTGTAATTTGAGATAGAACAATGCTTCTTTAAATTCAATCATATTAATTATTGATCCTCTAAATGTAAGAAATATTAAATTATTTCTATTTTTTTATTTTCAATAGGTTATATTCATCTTATAATTTTTTAATAATGTTCATATGATATACTGTGGATCATTATAATTTGGTTTTTCTTATAAAACAACCAATAAAAATAACATTTATTAAAGGAAAATACATTGTTAAATTTTGGGTTGTTACATTCCATATATTCCATAGTGTTGACCTATGTTCCATGGAATGGTACACCCCCAACTGGTACAACCAAAATACCCAATCCCTAGGCTTCCATGATACACCCTTGAGCTCTACGACATAGTGACCCTCTCTAGGTGCCCCTACAGTATAGCATCTTGTCCTACAGTGAAGAGGACCTCCTCAGTGAATAATTGAGTGCCCAGATCACCAAGCCACCATAGTTCAACACCTTTCAACATGATGGTTCCACTCCTACTTCAACCTCACCATGGAACAATCCACACATTTTTTTGGGGTCCACCAAGGTATAGTAATACCCTCCATAGTGTGGCCTGCTACAACAAAACCTACAACTTCCCAAAAAATAGAAAAGACACCCAAAAGACCAATGAAATATCAAAATAACTAAAATTAAATAGAAAATTAATATAAGAAAAAAATGTTGTGTTGTGATAATTTTCCCACCATAATACATTCTACCCCCAAAAAGTCTTATAATAAATTTTTGATCACAAAATTGAGATTTATTTATATATATATATATATTTAGTTTTATTGATAAGAACACAATTCAAGAGGCTGAAAAAAATAAAATTCCCAGGATAAATGAATTTACAATCACAATTTTAGATCATATAATCAATGAAATTAAAAATAGTAAGACAACTATGTATAATAGAGGGATAATTAACTTATTATAATGTGGTCCTAGCGAAAACCTCGACTCATTAAATAATAAGAATAAGAAATCTAACTTGAGGTTGATAATAATCCTCAAAGTCACCCAAGGAACAATTAATAGTCTAAATATGTGCCTCATTGAGTGGGTATGGGTTGTGAAAAGAAAAAAGAAAAAGGTCAACATTCTCACATCTCAATCACCTTAAAAGGGTGGATAAGAACACATAAGGTCATGTAATCCTCAATTCCATTCTTGATATACCTATAAATTAATTTTTCTGGTTTCACCACTATATTAATAATAATCACAAAATCCAAATATGTTAATTAAAATAGAATCATCTAGATAGAAAAAATAATGTAAATTCCCTAACATGATCAAAATGGTCTGTAGATAACCACAATTTAGAGTCATTATCATAAATTTTAATATATAAAGGTCCATTATCACCCAAAATAACACAAAACTAGGAATAATAATACCAGAGAACACATAATACATCAAGGAATACCTGAAATAATTGATACATAAATATTTAGTTCATCATATTGATCCTAGGGTTCTTTTGAAGGGTTAGATCTGGCTCCACCTATCATACATGAAACCCCCTTTTAAAACATTTACAAGTGACCTAGATGACCAAAATTATGATAATTCTTGGGGGTTTCTTTATATTATGGGTTCTTATGACCCGAAATTCCTCACGGATCACATACTAGGGTATTACTTTTGGAAATGGATAATGTAAATAAGCTAGATGTCTTTTAATACTACCCATAATAATTAGTATTTCTTTTCTTTCATATCTCTTTATTTGAGACCCCTTCACTGCCTATAGGGATAGGGTAAACATCGATTATCATTTCCATTCCAAGAATATTAGATATTGAAACACAATACACCATGAGAGGGGGGGTGAATTAGGGTGTTAGGGAAATTCTAACTTTTTATTATTCCCATTTAAATTTATTTAGGATCTTTTTAACACATTTAAAGGATCTATGTTCAAACTATAACTCTTTATGGAATAAATACCAAAATAGATATGAATATTCATGAAAGTAAAGAATGCATAGAAAATAATGACTTTACATGGTTCACCCACACTAGGATATTTCAAAGGAGCACGCACCAATGATGTGTAAATGTTATAAAATTAATTAAACATCAATATTTTTTTGAATAAACTGTTTCGACCATGGTCACACAATTCTAGACTCACTTCCTTTATATATTTATTGGTTTGGTCACTCCTCATTCAATGTGTATTGCCTCTTCTTCTCACCCTCATACTATTTTTTAGAAGGCATGATCTATTTAAAAACATGAGTTTATCTTCAATATATAAGGCACAAGAAGTTTTATCTCCATTTATAAAGAGATTATTCTTACATCATTGCTTCTAATTTAATGCTTTGTTATAGTACCCTTTATTTCAATTTCATTTTTATATTCCATATGAGATCAAATCCTTTATGTGAGAGTCAAATATATTTCTTTTGTTATATGATAATAGATACTACCCAATAAAGATAAAGATAATACTAAAAAATAATTATCTATGTTATGATCCAACTCATGTACCTCAAGCGGACATATATATCAATGAAACTCCTCCTTCATGTTTTCAAAGTAACCATATTTTTTATTAACTTATACTATCTATCTATTATGTTGAAACTTCCAAAAATATTACTTTTCTGAAACTTCTATTAATATTTTTATAAACTTCAACTCATGTAATTATGGACTTGTAAGTTCCTGGATATAAACCTATTCAAGGTAGATATTTTTGTTTAAGAGTTTCCTTCTTGAAAATAAAAGGTTTGCACAAAAAATAATTTCAAAGAACTCCATAATTGACAAATTTATCTTGTAAAACTCATTGGTTCATATAATTCCTTTATGTAACTTGACATTGTTGAATTCATAGTATTACACTCTCTCTCAATAATATTCACCATACAATTATCTCATGAAATATTACTTGGGGCATGGGAATTTATAATAAAATATTGGCCCTTTTGTCTTTAAATAATTCATGTTCATGATACTCCGCTTCTTAAAACTCAACCCACCTTTATTTATTCATGTAATTTTGTTTATGAAACTACATCACACAAATAAAATTCATCACCTTTATTCTTTGTGTTCACATGAAAATAAACTTGCACAACGTGTTCACACAACTCCCTATCTTCACACAACTCAAAATTTATGTGAAACTATCTAACTTATGTGAATCTCACTAAGATATTTTTCCTGATTTTATATGAATTAATTCTCCACTCATGAAACTAAAAACTGTCATGAGTCTTTACCTTAAATTTTTATAATCTATCCATTTTCTTCAAAATTAACATTGAATTTCATCTGATATTTCATACCTCAATGATTCGGAAAATACTGGAAAATATAATATCTTTTTAAACTGAACCCTCATTCACGATAGATCCCACTTTTATGTTCCATGGTATTTCTTTTTATTAAAACATTAAAGAATGTAAAAATCATTTAATTTTGAATGAATTATTTTTCAATATTAGATTCAAAAATTAAAACTCATATATTATGCCACATTGTAATTCTCCACTTCTCTCTCTCTTATTTGAATACAAAGCACATATCAACTTCCTAACCATCCACCAATTACTCCAATACACTTGATATAACAATGAAAATTGAATAATACTCATGGTTTATAATTCCTAATCTATAATATCTCAACTTCCTAAATAACTGCTAGATATTCAATCATGTCACCAACTATACACGTATCAAATCCTCCAATTCAAACTATAAGAATTTGAATAATATAAAAAAATTTATAAACCTCATTCCACAAACCAGGTCCTTGATATGTATAAATATCATGGTTTTTTCACCCACTTCCTTGAAAACATCATATACAACCTCTACATAAAGATATTTCATCACCTCACTGATTATCCCCCAAAAATGTAGTCATCTATCAAATACACTACATCTGATGCTCTAGTAATAATACATATGAATATCAAGGTGCATCTTTTTATTTCACCACAAGTGCTTCCATGCGAATCGATTTCAAAATCATCCATGCATAATAAGACCAAAAGATTTTATCAATAAATATTCTCAACAAATGTAATAGACAACCATCTTATTGCAACATTGGACTCAATTATAACTATGTGTTTCATCACCTCCTCACAAAACTCAATGATGAGAAAAGACACTTCTAGTAAAATATATAAATTAAAACATATTAAGAAATATTAATATTTCATATAATCATCCAAGGCTAGATTAGGATGATACCGAACCAGCTTAATGAAACAATGGTCATACTCCAACATCGATGTATCACCTTCTTGTAGATAATACAATTCCATAACCTTTAGTGTAATCATAACATTAGGGAATAATTATAAATAAGAAATTTATTAAACACTTTACATTAATGGACCTTCTATTTATTAGTCTATATAATGGAATTCCACCACCCCAACAAGGACACTCATGCATAAAAGTTGCAAGAAATAGCCTAAAATACATGGGGAGCATATGTTGGTTGAAAATCTTATCAGTATCCCAAAAATATTCTTCGGCATCCTGTTAATATATCTAACTAAGGAAATGAGGTGGGTTATTATTATACAACTTCTAAAAAATTTCCATATTATGAGATAAAAGAGGAAGATCACTATGCTCCATATATATAGAAAATGGAGAACTGGATTCAGATGGGCCTTGATCAACTAAAAGACATACCGGTACAGAATAACCCCCAAATCCCTTGAAAGAATCTATAAAACATTTTGGGTTCATATTATAAAAATTAATAAATATAAAACATAATTAAAAGATATTAAAAATACAAAAAATCATGAAACGAATTATAATTTGAAAAATCAATCTCAAATCACAAAAAAAAATTTACCTCCTAACCCAAAAGGTTTTATAAAAATCCAATTTGAAATAATTTTTATTATCCCAATCAAAATTTTGAGACACTATATTATATACCTGGGAAAATCACTTTTAACATTTAAAATTTTTAAAATATCTTTAGAAATATTAATATATTAAATCCCTTTTAAAAGATCCCAATAAAACATTTTCATTTTTTCATAAAAACTTTGAAAACATTTAACAAAATCTCCCCTCTAATCCTTGAGAAATATTTTCTAAAAAAAATTTTCATTAAAAAAATTGAAGATGTTTCCAAAAATATCAAATTTTTACTGTATCAATCCGAATTTTCTTGGTTGGAACTTAGCTCAATTTTTGAGTCTTCTGAGTCCCAAGACCTTCCGAGGATTTAAATAATTATTTTATCCTCATAGAAAACCCCCCAAAAATAAAGGGGTTCATTTTGTTCAAAGATATGGGGTATACCCCCCGAAGAACTGTTGTGGAAAGGTAATTATCACAAATTATTGATAATAAATTAGAAAAAATATTTTATTATTATAATCCCCCACAAGTTCATTTTTTATGAAATATTAAAATCTCATAAATGATGTCTAATATAAGAAAACCAAGACAATTTTTGGATCTGTAATGGGGTGTTTACCCTAGGGACTATGTTAGTTTCATTTATATTGCACCTCTCCAGTGTTTGGTTTCATGTATGGGGTAATTAAATAATTCAGTTAATTATTATTTTTTGGTTTAATGATAGTGAAACCCTAGAAAATCCTCCATTTGAACCATGTTATAAGTTTATTTTAGGGTTATCAATTTTAAATGACATAAATCCTAGATATAGGGATATGATAAAGATTCAGAGCTTCGTGGTGATGATAAATCAGAGGATTGAGTTTAGATCTTTAGTAGCAATGAAGAACATATTATACGACCACAAAAAAGGAATCGAATTGACGGTAATTATTCCATGAGGTAAGGATTATTAATTATGTTTATGACTCATTTATCATTCTTGGTTACTATATAATATCCCTATATGTTATTTCCTATATCCTGTTGATTATTAAAAATTTATATTTTTGTTTTTTCATAATTTTATTTCAAAATTTATGAGAATAACTATTTTCTATCAGTTTCCCTTATTGATCCTTTGTGATGGTGATATTTGACTCTCATTAAGACCAACCTTCCGAATAATTCCTTATGTACCTCACATCTTATATTTTTATTTGAGTCTTTTATCTGGTGGTCGGTAACTGCATCAACCACCGCTCTTTGGTTAACCTCTCTAGTGGGATGACCAATTATCTTTGGCTGTTGATTAATCACTAAATTAGGATAATATTCATTGTTAATATATAAAATATTCATGTTCGTTATTATTCATAAACACCATTTTAGTGCATTTTACACTTTGAACATCATTTCACATTATGATTGTAATTCCTTCTTAAAATACACTATTATGTGGTACATTTTGGAACATCATTTAAAGTACCCAATGATTCATCTGATTTTAAAAAATATAATTATCCATATTTCAATTTGATATTTTGGTAACTTTATCTACACTTAAATATGAACATTTTTCATTCAGGGATCAATGGATAATTCATGGAAGAAGATGGGGATTTTTTGTGATGAAAGGAAGAAATTCTCTAAGGCTGATTGGACACCAGCCCACTGATGAGAATTTGGGACCCATATTACAAACCCAATGAAGACAAAATTTCATGGGATTATAGAATACATATATATTAATAAGTAATTATTCAGGATCTAGTTCTAATTCGGCCTCCATTGTGGACATTTTGGAGTCCTAAGTTAGAGATAAAATTCTGGGCTAGATTCTGCGGCCCAGAAAAACAGCCCCCTAATATAATCATATCTCCGAATATACAACTCCAAATGGGCCCCAATTTTATAGTCGGTTAGAACACATCTGGGTATCCATTATCCTTATGTATCTACCACTCTGATTCGGCCATCTAGAAGGTCTTTTATGGGCGTCTGTTCGATGGATGAAAGTTGGATGCCACCTCAGGTCAAGTGTGGAAAAGTCCAAGTTCCACAAGCTTTCCACCACCCTAGGCCTACCATAATCAAGTGGGATGATTTTTACTATTAGAGAATCAAACCAAGTCTTCAAAAATTCCTATTTAAGGTAGTGGTGGTGGAGGATTTTTCATCTTTGGTGCTTTGTCCAATTGTAATGTTATGATGAGATTTTGTTGTCTCAAGTTTGTCTTTCACATGTAAGTTGTTCAATTCACTTTAGTTTCTTAATATAAGATCTTATTTCCCTCTTTTTATGTTGTTCTACATCTCACTTTGATACCGTTTCCTCAAGGTGGGAATTTATTCACACCAAACCTTGTGAAATTATCACACAACAGTGGAGCGATTTGTTATTTTACTGTGTGTTTTTTTGCTTCTCCATTTCCTCCATCATGAGTCTACTTCCCGCATCCATTGAAACCATAGAATCAATGGAGGGATAACCCACTTATGGGTTTATCCAAGGGAGTATAAAGGGGCTATATTGGATGTTATTTATCACCCCATTAATGTATAATCACTTTTTTAATTGAGATTTTTATTTGATGATTTTTAAACTCCATCGTCCTTGTTGAATTTAGGGCCACACACTTCAAGTGCTAATACGGACCTTTACCTTGGAGTTCTAAAAACTTTGATCCTTCAGGGGTATAAGAGATTAGTATTAAAGGGTGTAGGAATTAAACAAATAAGTGATGATTTTTTTATCTCCATAAATGAACCCATCTCAAATATAAGAAATTGAAATCATTGAAAAAGAAATACGTCCAATCCACCTCGAGCGATAACCTAGGATCAACTCATTATTTTAAATTGAAGTCACCTAAATCTATTAGATATCCTTTAAACCAATATAAATTCAATCCATGTTGGCCACTTCATAGCCGAAAAGAGTCCATAGAATGTATGTGTCTGTCGGTTACTTCTTAGGTCTCTGAGGATTCGACAACCCAAGCTAGACTACAAGGACCATCCTACCTTCTTCTTTTGGGTAAATTTGAGCATGAATCAAATTTTGGCATTATTGCCAGGGACCTAAGTAAGTTATATTAGACACTATCATCCTTTTCTCACCCCACTTTTCTATTCTGATCCCCTATTTCACTCCAATGGAAATCCTTTTTGAACAAACCCAAACATGGGGAACCTCTCCCTACATTGATCACCCCATACCAAGTTTGATGTATAATGATCATCCTAGTTTCTACTGGTGGGATAACCAACAACTGAATGGGACACAATGTTTTAACTCCTATTCTCCACAAAACATTCCAACCTATTATGAGTTCCAATCCCAACAAGGCCAATCTGAACATCCTTCTATGGAATTCCAACAACATAGTTATCCTCTGGGAATAGACCATATGTCTCAACCCACTATCCATCCTGATCCACATTTATTACTTGAGAAACTTTGTCAAAAAATGGAGATAATTAATTTTGAGGTTTCATCATTGAGATTAGAACTAAAAATCATTAATACTTGTGAGGAACCAATCCCTACACAAACTGTCCCTTCCATAACCTTATGTGATGTGTCTAGTTTCCCAAAAACCTCTCATTAATTTACTGAATAGAAAACATTTGGGTTTGAGGAAGATGAATAGGATCAAGGAATTATTGATGGGTTTTTAAATCAGGAGGAAATTGACTTTTTGGATTCAAAAGAGGATAATTTGACATCATGGATTGAGTCTCCGATGAATAAATCCATTGATGAATTTTAAAAAACACCAACCATTGAACCATTGAGAGAAATAACAAACATTGAGTCCATATCCATTCCTAAAACTGATATGTCTAATTTTTTTGATGAATATTATTTTCCAAAGGAACCAATTCTGTTGAGAAATTTTGATAATGAAATTGAGTTTGATTCAAAGTGAAACCGATGTCTGAATTTCCTATCCAAACCGAGCTCAAAATTAGTATTCTTCCTTCCTCGCTCATGTTTCCCTTCATAGTGTATAACCATGACCTTTATGATGGAATTAATTCTTCTCTCAAAACTAATAATGTTAGAATGATCATTTATGTCTTAGGAAATACTAGAGAAGCAACTAGATCCACCATTTTAGAAATTCATTAGATTTACCCACTCATTTTAGAACATAGGATTGTGAGTGAAACAAATTATAAACATAGAATCAATCTCAACCTAGTATAATTGGTGAAACATGTGTTCCCTATAATATTGAAAGTTGATATTGGGTAAGTTGGGGGGGTTAAAGTCTAGCTAATGACATTAAACAAAGCACTGCATGGGAGGCAGCCCGTGGTTTTTATCTTTGCAAATCTTTTTTTAATAGGATTAATGAAAAATTTTGATAAATAAAAAAAGAGACTATTGACATGTTCTTCTATTAGATGTATGGATGGGTATGAAAGGGGAGCACCATATTTATCAGTGTCACATGGTGTGATCCTTGAGTAATACTTTACCCAGAAATTTAAAAAGAAGACAATGTATCAACACTTATTTTATTTTTATGTGTTTGTAGGTTAAAATAAAAATACAAATAAATAAATAATAATATAATAATAATAAAAAGGCCATATCATAGGTTGCGGGGCAAACACCGTCACAACTGGTGAAGCCACGAGGATTCAAACCCGAGACCGAAGGGAGACAGGGGGGCGCGCTTACCACTGACCTACGACTTTATGTGCTTCCTTATTCTATAATTTTTATATATATACTTATATTTTACTTTATTTATTATATAAATAAATATATATATATATATATATTGTTTTTTCCTTTTTCTACTAGGGAACTCGGCATGTGACATGGATATCAAAGGATTAAAAGGGAGCAGCAAGAATTTCAACTTCAACCACATGGTGACTTCATTCCATGACCCTCATTTTCAATTTCCTTTTTTGAACTTTCATTCTATACCTCTACCCCCTTCTAAATTTTCTTTTCTTTAAACACTGGGGAGAGTGTTATTTTAAGTTTGGGGGGGGAGATAAAGTAAAAAATGCTTTTGTGTAAAAAAAATGAATGATTTGAAAAAAAAATGTGTAATTTGAAAGAAAAATTCTTATAACTTTGAACATGGTAATACACATTGCACACTTTGAAACTGAATATCAAATAATATAGAATAACATGATTCTGATTTTAATCCTTGTATAATTTCATGAGCATAGATTTTGGAAAGTGTGGCTGTTCAATGTGATATTTCATCATTTATATTTTCATCCAAATAAAAAAAAGATCACAATGCACGTCCTTTGGATAGTGGGGTATTAGTTTGAGTTCATGGGGTCCCCCAAATAAATAGCATAGGTTTGGTGATCATTTCACTTTTAATATGAGTATTCAATAAATTATAATAAATTTGCGCGTAGAGAAATTAAATGACATAATGCCTGGCTTTCGGCACTTGGGGATCGTGACTCCATAGTTGTCTAGCCCAGAGTTAGTAATTTTATCTCTATTTTTGGTAATTTGAATTTTTTTTGACTGAGTTAACTCGAGATGATGCCCGAGTATGTGGTCTTCACTTGGTTCCCTAAGGTCTTTGAGCCTGGGAGTCATCAGAAAAGTCTCGCTACAGGGGTTGACTCTTTTGAGTGCAATTTCAATTGCCATGGAAAAATTGAAAAACAAATACAATAAAAAAATTGAATACTCATCTTAATATTGAAATTTTATTCCACCTAGAACATCCTTCATTTCCCCCTTGAATAAAGATGATCCTAAATGTCTATTGTGATGCACAACACATCCTCATACTTAATTGTTATTGGATGAAATATGGAAATGAATTTGAAAAAAAGGAATGGGCTTAGGATTGAGATCTTCTTATAAAACTATCATGTATTAAAATATTTTTATGGGTTTTATTATTGTTTGGTATAAGGTTTTTTGGTGATCATTGCGTATTAAAATGTTTTTTGAAAAGGGAATTCAAATTTCATATTGTTGAGATATATTTTGCTCGGGACTAGAAAAACTCAAGTTGGGGGTGTGATTAGCCACTAAATGAGGCTAATATTCATTGTTAATAAATATAATATTCATGTTATTTATTATACATAAACACCATTTTAGTTCATTTTACACTTTGACCATCATTTCACATTATGATTGTAATACCTTCTTAAAATGAACTATTATGTGGTACATTTTTGACCATCATTTGAAGTACCCAATGATTCATCTGATTTTAATGAATGTAATAATACATATTTAAATTCGGTATTTTGGGAACTGTATCTAAACTTAAATATGAACATTTATCATTTAGGGATCAATGGATAATTCATGGAAGAAGATGGGGATATTTTGTGATGAAAGGAAGCAATTCTAGAGATGGTAGATTTGACACCAGCCCACTGATGAGAATGTGGGACCCACATTACAAACCCAATGAAGCCCAAATTTCGTTTTATTCTATAATAAATATAGAGGAATAAATCATTCTTCATGAGACAGTTCTAATTTGGCCTCCATTGTGGACATTTAGGAGGCCCAATGAAGAGATAAAATTCTGGGCCGGATTCTGCGACCCAGAAAAACAGCCCACTAATCTAATCATATATCCAAATATACAACTCCAAATGGGCCCAAATTTTATAGGATATTATCTGACATCCAGGGCTCCATTATCCTCTTCTTTGGCCCACTCTAATACAACAAAATATAAGGCCTTCCAAGCGAGTCTGTTCAGTGGATGAAAGTTGGCTGCTACCTCGGGTCAAGTTTGGAAAAGTACAAGTTCCACAAGCTTTCGACCAACCTAGGCCTACCATAATCAAGTGGGATGCTTTGTAATGTTAGAGGCTCGACCCAAGGATTCCAAAATTCCTATTTAAGGCAGTGGTGGTGGAGGATTTTTTTCATCTTTGGTTCTTTGTTCAATTGTAATGTTATGATGCGATTTTGTTGTCTCAAGTTTGTCTTTCACATGTAAGTTGTTAAATTCACATTAGTTTCTTAATAAAAGATCTTATTTTCCTCCTATTATGTTGTTCTCCATCTCACTTTGATACCGTTGCCTCACGGTGAGAATTTATTCACACCAAACCTTGTGAAATTATCACACAACAGTGGAGTGATTTTTTATTTTATTGTGTGTTTTTTTACTTCTCCATTTCCTCCCTCATGAGTCTACTTCCCGCTTCCATTGAAACCATAGCATCAATGGAGCCCTAACCAACTTATGGGTTGCTCCAAGGGAGTAGAAAGGGTCTGTATTTGATGTTATTTATCATCCCATTACTGTATAATCACTTCTTTAATTGAGATTTTTATTTGATTATTTTTAAACTCCATCGTCCTTGTTGAATTTAAGGCCACACACTTCAAGTGCTAATACAAACCTTTACCTTGAAGTGCTCAAAACATTGATCCTTAAAGTGTATAGGTGATTAGTATTAAAGGTTTTAGGCATTAAACCAATAGGTTATGATGTTGTTTTATCTATTTAAATGAACCCATCTCAAATATAATAAATTGGAATCATTGAAAAAGAAATACGTCCAATCCACCCCGAGTGATAACCTTGGATCAACTCATTATTTTAAATTGAATTCACCTAAATCTGTTAGATATACTTTAAACCCATATAAAATCAATCCAATTTGGCCACTTCATAGACTAAAAGAGTCTATAGAATGTACGTGTCTGTAGGGTACTTCTTAGGTCTCTGAGGATTCGACAACCCAAGCTAGACTACAAGGACCATCCTACCTTATTCTTTTGGGTAAATTTGAGCGTGAATCAAATTTTGGCGGCATTGATGGGGACCTAAGTAAGTTATCTTAGACACTATCATCCTTTTATCACACCAATTTTCTATTCTCATCCCCTATTTCACTCCAATGGAAATCCATTTTGAACAAACCCAAACATGGGGAACCTCTCCCTACATTGATCACCCCATACCAAGTGTGGTGTACAATGATCATCCTAGTTTCTACTGGTGGGATAACCAAAAAATAATTGGGACATAATGTCTTAACTCCTATTATCCAAAAAACATTCCAACCTATTATGAGTTCTAATCCCAACAAGGCCAATCTGAACATCCTTCTATGGAATTTTAACAACTTAGTTATCCTCCTGGAATAGACCATCTATATCAACCCACTATCCATCCTGATCCACATCCATTACTTGAAAAACTATGTCAACAAATGGAGATAATTTATTTTGAGGTTTCATCATTGAGATTAGTACTACAAAGCATTAATACTTGTGAGGTACCAATCCCTACACAAACTGTCCCTTCCATAACCTTATGTGAAGTGTATAGTTTCCCACAAACCTCTCATGAATTTACTGAAGAGAAAACCTTTGGATATGGGGAAGATTAAGAGGATAAAGGAATTATTTATGGGTTTTTAAATCAAGAGAAAATTGACTTTTTGGATTCAAAAGATGACAATTTGACATCATGGATTGAGTCTCCTATGAATAACTCCATTGTGAATTTTCAAAAACACCAACCATTAAACCATTGAGAGAAATCACAAACATTATATCCAAATCCATTCCTAAAACTGATACGCCCAATTTTTTGGATGAATATTCTTTTCCAAAGGAACCAATTCTGTTCAGAATTTTTTAAAATGAAATTGAGTTTGATTCAAAGTGCAAACCGATGTCTGAATTTCCTATCCAAACCGAGCTCAAAATTAATATTCTTAAATCCTCGCTCAAGTATCCCTTCATAGTGTATTACCATGACCTTTATGATGGAATTAATTCTTCTCTTGGAACTAATAATGTAAGAATTATCATTTATGTCTTAGGAAAGACTAGAGAAGCAACTAGATCCACCATTTCATAAATTCATTGGATTTACCCACTCATTTTAGAACATAGGATTGTGACTGAAACATATTATAGACATAGAATCAATCCCAACCTAGTAGAATTGGTGAAACATGTGTTCCTTAAAATATTTAAAGTTGTATTGGGTAAGTTGGGGGGGGTTCAAGTCGAGCTAACGACATTAAACAAAGCACTGCATGGGAGACAACCCGTGGTTTTCATCTTTGTGAATCATTTTTTTAAATAGGATCAATGAATAATTTTGATAAATAAAAAAAATATTGTTGACCTATTCTTCTATTAGGAGTATGGATGGGTATGAAAGGGGAGCACTATATTTATCAGTGTCACGTGGTGTGATCCTTGAGTAATACCTTACCCATAAATTTAAAAAGAAGACAATGTATCATCCCTTCTTTTATATTTATGTGTTTTTAGGTTAAAATAAAAATAAAAATAAATAAATAAAAATATAATAATAATAAAAAGGCCACATCATAGGTCATGGGGAAAACCCCGTCACAAACGGCGAAGCTGCAGGGATTCAGACTCGGGACCGAAGGGAGATAAGGGAACGCGCTTACCACTGACCTATGGATTTTCGTGCTTCCTTATTCTATAATTTTTTTATATATACTTATATTTTACTTTATTTATTATATATATATATATATATATATTGTTTTGTTTTGTTTTGTTTGTTTTGTTTTTCCTATTTCTACTAGGGATATCTGTATGTGACATGGATATCAAAGGATTAAAAGGGAGCAGCAAAAATTTCAACTTCCACCACCAGGTGAATTCATTCAATGACCCTCATTTTCAATTTCCTTTTTAAACTTTCATTCTCTACCTCTAACCCCTTCTAAATTTTCTTTTCTTAAAACACTAGGGATAGTGTTATTTTATGTTGGGGGGAGAGATAAAGTCAAAAATGGTTTTTTTTACAAAAATTATTGATTTGAAAAAACAATTGTGTAAATGGAAGGAAAAATTCCTTTAACTTTGAACATGGTAATACACATTGCACACTTTGAAACTAAATATCAAATAATTTATCATTCCCTAATTCTTATTTTAATCCTTGTATAATTTCATGGGCATATATTTTGGAATGTGTGGCTATCCAATGTGATATTTCATCGTTTATATTTTCATCCAAATAAAAAAAAAGATCACAATGCACATCCTTTGGATAGTGGGGTATTAGTTTGAGTTCATGGGGTCCCCCAAAGAAATATCCTAGGTTTGGTCATTATTTTAGTTTTAATATGAGTATTCAATAAATAAATAAATAAATTTGAGCGTAGAGCAATGAAATGACCTAATTCGTGGCTTTCGTCACTTGGGGATCATGACTCCATAGTTGTCTGGCCCATAGTTAGTAATTTTATCTCTATTTTTGGTAATTTGAATTTTTTTGACTGAGTTAACTTGAGTTGATGCCTGAGTATGCGGGTTTCACTTATTTCCCTAAGGTCTTTGAGCCTGGGAGTCATCGGCAAAGTCTCGCTACAGAGGTTGACTCTTTTGAGTGCAATTTCAATTACCATGGCAAAAATGCAAAAACAAAAAAAACAAAAAAAAATATAAAAAATTTGAATACTCATCTTAATATTGAAATTTTATTCCACCTAGAGCTTCCTTCATTTCCCCTTGAATAAAGATGAACCCCCATGTCTATTGTGATGCACAACACATCCTCATACTTAATTGATATTAGAAGAAATATGGCAATGAATCTGAACAAAGGAATGGGCTTGGGATTGGGATCTTCTTATGAAAATATCACGTTTTAAAATATTTTGATGGGTTTCATGATTTTTTGGTATAAGGGTTTTTGGTGATCATTTTGTATTAAAATGTTTTTGGAAAAGGGAATTCAAATTTCATATTGTTGAGATATATTTTGTTCGGGACTAGCAAAACTCAAGTGGGGGGTGTGATTAGCAACTACATGATGCTAATATTAATTTTTAATATATATAATATTCATGTTATTTATTATTCATAAACACCATTTTAGTGCATTTTACACTTTTAACATCATTTCACATTATGATTGTAATACCTTTTTAAAATGCACTATTATGTGGTCTATTTTTGAACATCATTTGAAGTACCCAAGGATTCATCTGATTTTTAAGAATGTAATTATACATACTTCAATTTGATATTTTTTGAACTGTATCTAAACTTAAATATGAACATTTTTCATTCAGGGATCAATGGAGAATTCATGGATGAAGATGGGGATATTTTTGGATGAAAGGAAGCAATTCTTGAGAAGGCATAATCGACACTGGCCCACTAATGAGAATGTGGGACCCACATTACAAACCCAATGAAGCCCAAATTTCGTGAGATGCTATAAGAAATATATAGGAATAAATCATTCTCCTAGAGCCAATTCTAATTTGGCCTCCATTGGGGACATTTAGGAGGCCCAAGTTAGAGATAAAATTCTAGGCCAGATTCTGCGTCCCAGAAAAACAGCCGACTAATCTAATCATATCTCCGAATCTAAAACTCCAAATGGGCCCCCATTTTACAGGAGCATAGGCGATATCCGGGGATCCATTATCTTCTTTTATTTCCCACTCTGATTTGGCCATCTATAAGGTCTTCCAAGCGCGTCTGTTCGGTGGATGAAAGTAGGCTGCCACCTCGTTTCAAGTGTGGAAAAGTCAAAGTTCCACAAGCTTTCCACCACCCTAGGAATACCATAATCAAGTGGGATGCTTTGTACTATTGGAGGATCGACCCAAGGCTTCCAAAATTACTATTTATGGCAGTTTTGGTGGAGGAGTTTTTCTTCTTTGGTGATTTGTTCAATTGTAATGTTATGCTGCGATTTTGTTGTCTCAAGTTTGTCTATCACATGTAAGTTGTTAAATTCACTTTAGTTTCTTAATAAAAGTTCTTCTTTTCCCCTTATTCTATTTTTCTCCATCTCAAATTTATACCATTTCCTCAAGATGTGAATTTATTCACACCAAACCTTGTGAAATTATCACACAACGGTGGAGTGATTTGTTATTTTATTGTGTGTTTTTTTACTTCTCCATTTCCTCCCTCATAAGTCTACTTCCCGCTTCCATTGAAACAATAGCATCAATTGATTGCTAACCCACTCATGGTTTCATCCAAGGTAGTAGTAAGGGGCTGGATTAGATTTTTTTTATCACCCCATTAATGTATAATCACTTCTTTAATTGAGATTTTTATTTGATTATTTTTAAACTCCATCGTCCTGGTTGAATTTAAGGCCACACACTTCAAGTGCTAATACGAACCTTTACTTTGAAGTGCTAAAAACATTGATCCTTAATGTGTATAGGTGTTTAGTATAAAGGGTGTAGGCATTAAACCAATAAGTGATGATGTTGTTTTATCTCCTTAAATGAACCCATCTCAAATATAAGAAATTGAAATCATTGAAAAAGAAATACGTCCAATCCACCCCGAGCGATAACCTAGGATCAACTCATTATTTTAAATTGAATTCACCTAAATATATTAGATATACTTTAAACCCATCTAAAATACATCCATGTTGGCCACTTCATAGCTAAAAAGAGTCCATAGAATGTACGTGTATGTAGGTTATTTCTTAGGTCTCTGAGGATTCGACAACCCAAGCTATACTACAATGATCATCCTTCCTTCTTCTTTTGGGTAAATTTGAGCATGAATCAGCTGTCATTGGGCTCAATGGTTTGATAAATGAGTGAATAAAGGATTAATGATATGTTTTTTGACACCAACGGTGTGTTATCTAGTCATTAAATTGGTGATTGAAAAACCTATCCAATGATACATGGTCTAGATATGATAATAATGAGATATATTTATTGAAAATCACGAATGGTGACAGATTTGACATCGGGAAGGTACTGTAAAGATCTTGGATGAAATAAAATGGTGTGATCGAATGGTTAGAAGAAATTGCATGAGGTGGTAGTGAATAATAAATGCAAACTATAGAACCTAGTGTAATAGAGACAACTACATGACATATAGTTTGGAATAACACACATCGTGTATTTCAACTATTATGGTTCTTGTGTTTTTGAAATCTATAAATATCACACGATGTGTAGAATTTAAAAACACATTGTGTAGATGATCACACCATGTATCAAATATGACATGGATATTGTAGTAGTATATGCTCATATATACTTGAATATACCATATATCATGTTTCTATGTAGTACATAATTTACTTTGAGACTACACAACTAGGTCAGTCGATGAAACATGCTGAGTTCCATCATGTAAGTCACACGGTGTATAAATAAATATGCACATAATGTGTTGTGAGACTAGTAGTGAATCATGTACTGAGGTACACACTGAGTACTCAAATATCATCACACGTTGTTTGTTCATATTCACACACTATGTTGTGAGGTAGTACATGGACAGAAAAAGGATGATGGGATACATGCCATATTGTAACACCCTTTGTTATTATTACATCATGTATTAAATATAATTTTGTATTAATTTAAATTTTGAGAATTTATGTTCTTAAATTTTAATTTTTGTAGTTCTTTCATTCTTTACATGGTCACCACGTAGTTTAGAAAATTATTCATATGATCCTTCCATAAAATCTCCTTCTATGAATTAGTTAACTCACAAGGTTTATTTTGTGTCATCTGGGTACCACAATGTAGAGGGTTCCAAGTTCATTTTCGAACAAGCATGGTTTGTTTCAATAGGTAATGAATAGTTCGAACGAGTCTCATGGGAAACCATGTGTCTTTTCTTTTTGTGTGAGTGTGCATAGGGGTGGGGGTCAATGGCTTGTGCGTAGTTAGTAGAAACTGTATGAGGTAAATTTTTATCATGCAACTGTTTCGAAAATTCAATCCACATGCTTGGTGTGTGGTTTAGAAAACTGGGTGTCTAAACTAATTGGTCTTCCTAGATTTCTTTTAAAGATGAAACTACCAATATTTTTACTCTCAATTTCAAATCCCCTCTTCTCCTCTATTCTCCCTCATGGTCAGATGATCCTCTTTGGAACATTAGGAGTGTTTTTTCCTCTCCATCCTTCTTCAATTTGGGTGTATCCTCCATCATTTTTTAGATTTTCCCCAAGGATAATACCCTATTTACTCTTCTATTCTCTTCGTCCTTCCCTTCTTCTATATTTTCCTAGGTTTCTCCTTTTTTTATAAACCCTAAATTACAACTCATTCTAGGATTTTGGTTTGAGTTGGTTATAACCTAGGTTTTTACTCATCTACGACCCATATAGGTTCATTCTTGGATCTATGTTCATTCTACATGGAATTTTGTGTGTTATGACACCATTATGAATTCTTGACATATAATTTTATATTATGTTTCTTTGATTTTCATTTCATGAATATATTAAAGATTTGTAAATATATTTTTATTTAAATTACGCATATGTATAATTTTTATGATTGATTTGCAAAACTTTTTCAGTGAATCACAATCCAAGAATAAAGGGACTTATAAGGATTTAAATTTAATACTTTTTGATTAAATTTTTATGTAAGATAAGTGAGTGATTAAATTCCTATAAGTCATCTTAAATTTATTTTTTTCATAAATTAAGGGATTCAGGAATGTTTTAGATGTTTAAATAAAGAAATAAAGTTTTAAACAATGTTTTTAAATATTAAAAGGGTGTGTTTCTAAATTATTTCATGATATTGAAATTATTGAATTTCAAATGTAGGTAAAATTAATTATCACCCTGAGTTAAATTTTGTTTAAATTCATTTTTGGCACTTTAAATTTGGGTTCATAGATCGTGTGACCATCATTGATTTCCCCCTTATATTGGTTGTTCTTATTTTGGTTTTTATATAATTTTCTAACTGATGTTTGAGGTTAAATAGTTTTTCAATTCAAATTTAATGGAGGAGAGGTGTAGGATTTTTGTTGTATTCATCTATATATTTATTTCCATTGCTTTCTGACCTCCTTTATTGGTTGTTTTTTTTCATTGGAATTATAGGTAACTGATAGAGTCTGGAATGATTTTAAAATATATTTTATCGTGTTTCTAGATAGTGTGTAATTAGGTAGCTTAGTGTACCTGAATGGTGTGCCATGTTTTTTCAGTGCCCCTGGGGCTATTTAGGACCTGACAAGTTTTATGAGACTACTAGTATTGGAATATTCTTTTAGATTGACCTAATATTCTGGTCACTAGTTTAATATATTTTTACTTGAGTTCCTTCATTAGTAGCCCATGATTCTTGTAACATTATATGTGGTTTCACAAAGAGGATTCTAGCATCTTTATTATATTTCCTTGTGCTTATTGCTAGTGGCTCTTTTATGTTGTTGCATAGTTTAATATTGCTTATTAACCTTGAGGTGATTCTTTATTATAATATCTTATATATGGGTAGGTGTGTTTTTTAAATGGTTTAAATGTTTGATTTATAAATATTTTTTTGGAAATAAAAATGGGATATTTGCTTTTGTTTCTAGAAATTTTTTTTATAAATATTTCCAAAATGGTATTTGTAAGATGTGTTCTTTTATAGGAAATAGGATGGATCTTAAATAAGAAAAATAATTCTTTAGTGAAGTAAGATTTTTGTTTCTTTCAATATGGTTTATGAAATAAAAACCCATATTTTCATTATTATATTTCAAAATAAAATATATGAAATAATTATGAAAAAGAATTGTATGGACTTGATAGGTGGAATCCTACTGGTTTGTATAGCTCACACTGAGATGTATTACAAGTTATATGTTTTAATTTCGTTTCAATTTTGTGCTTTAGGTAGATAATGGGTGATTTGGGATGTTGTGAGAAACTATAGGTTTCATTGAATTTTCTTGAGGTTGGATTAATTTGTTCCATTTTGGGTACGGTGATGTATCATCCTATAAAACCATCTTAATTTTTTAGTCTCTTTTCCATATCTTGTTAATCTTGGTTACATTGTATTATTTATGGATTATGAGGAATATTTATGAAAATCAGTTGGATCATTATTTTTGGTTATGAATCTTTTAGTTATCAATTTATTTTTTGTTATACAAACTTGATGTTGCATGGATGTCCAAAGTACAATCTATTTATGCCATATTTTACACAAACAATTTATTATTGTGTTAACTATAATTTTAGGGTCAAATAATTGAATAATGTGATATAATTGATTCCAATTAACTATTTTTTCTTGTGGGGATATAAAACACCCTTTATGTAATTAAGGATTTTTCTTTATCATTCTTCCTATATTTTTCATAAAAATTCTGTATATTGAGTTATTAAAATAAGTCTTTTATAAAATATTTCTTGGGTTGTTTGTATGATAATTTTTTCTATTCAGATATGGTTAAGGATTTTCTTGTAGATCTGGTTGGTTTTTTTCTTATATGTCACATTGATCATTTCTTATGGAATTTTTTTGTTTACATTTATGTCTTTCTTGATTCGTGTAATCTTGTTTCTTGAGGTTTTTTTGGATTTGGTTGTTATTAATTTTTGAAGTGATTCTTATGTGGTTTTGATGTTTATCCCTTAGACTGGGAATTTTGTATGGATTTGACATGGGAACCCTTTGGTTCTATTCGAATGTAATTAAGACCAATGTCACCTTTTTATGTTAACTTGAGGGTAATGGTTATGTTTTTTGGGTTTTTCATTAGATGGTTCCCTATAGTGGTGGTCCTATTTTACTCATGTGGAGTGATAGTCTGAGGTAAGCACTTATATAGTTCATTATTGTGGCCTGGTGGTGGTTATTTTTCCTTTCCTATTTAGGTTGATAAGGTTCTAGTATAGTCATTGATATTTTTTGTGATTGGTTTCATTTTTGGATCCTTGTTTTGACTTAGGTGATGTTTCTTGATGATAGTGATTTGTTATTAGAAGATTTTTATGGTTAGACCATTATATAAGAATTATAATTGTTTTGGAGGCCTCGATAGGTCTCTGTCCCATTGACGTTTTTAGATTTTATCATTTTATTATGCTTTGAGATGTTAGTTTTTCTTGAGGTTGGATTTTTCTATTTGAAGATTTTGGTTGGATGGTCTTGGTTGATGGATTTTATTTGATTGTTTCCTTCTATTTTTATCTTTATAATATTTTACCCAAACCTTCCAACTTTTAGATCGATTTTATACTTAGAGATGTTAGTTTTTATTAATTTTGAATTTTTCTATTTTTATATTATGGTTGGATGGTCTTGGTTGATGGATTATATTTGTTTATTTCCATTTAGTTAGATCCTTCTAAGATTTTACCCAGACTTTCCAAATCTTAGATCATTTTTTGGATGTCCTTGTCTCTTTCCACCTTCAATTTTTGACCAAGGTAATTCTAGGGGGGAGCATTATGTTGGGGGATGGTAACACCTCATGTTATTGTTACATTCCTTATTTAATATAGTTTTTATTGAATTTAAATTTGAATAATTCCAAGTAATAAATTTTTATTTTTGAGTTTTTCCTTTATATATATGGTTTTCACATGGTCAATACATGGTTTGGAAACTTTATAGATGACCTTTTATGGGAACTCCTTCTTTACATGGTTTGGCTCCCATGGTTTAGTCCAATTCATGTGGATACCTTTACGTAGAGGGGTCCTAGTTCATTTTTGAAGGTGTATAGTTAGTGTTCATAGATAACGCATGGTTAAGACAAGTCCTAGGTGAAACTATATATCTTACCCTTCCATGTGAGTGTGAATAGATGTGGTGGATCATGGATTGTGCATGGTTAATAAAAACATTTTGATGAAACCATTCATCATATTGCAGCATAGAAAGTTCTATCTACATGGTTAGTGTATAGTTTCTAATACCATATGACCAACCCATACGGTCTTACCATATTAAATTTAAATATAAAATTACCCATTTCCCCTACCAATTTTAACTCCCCTCTTATCCTCTCTTCTCCCTCATGATCAATTGGTCTTCCCCTATGATTATTTCATCCTATTCCTTTGATTTAGGTGTCTTATCTTTTAATTTTAATGTGTTTCCCAAGGTAAATCTTCTCTTTTTTTATCTTCTCTAACTCCATCCCATATCCACTCTTTTTCTAGGTTTCTCCTTCCACTATTAACCCTAAATCATGGACCATAATGGGTCTGGGATTATATTGGTTCTAACCTATTGTTTTTCTTGTCTAGGAACCATATAGGGTTATTCTTGGCTCATTGGTAATACTCCTTAGAATATGATGCGTTGCAACACTATTCTGAATTCTTAAGATATTTACTTATATTCTATTAAATTATTTTTAATTTCATGGAGATCTTGATGCTTTTTTAATTGATATTAAATTAAAGTTTATTAGTGCATAATTTTTTTGATGGATTTGAAAAAAAATAGTGAATTGCATTCTTAGAATAATGGGTCTTATATGGATTTTAATTAAATTATTTTTAATCAAATTTTTAAACATAAAAAGTGTTTGATTAAATACATATGGGTATTTTTAAATATATTTTTATACTAAATGAAGAGATTATGTAGTTTTTTGGTTTTTAAAGTAAGAAATTGTTTTAAAGAAATGTTTGAAATATGAAAATGGTGTGTTTTTAAATTATTTTAGGTTACTAAAATTATTGAATTTAAAATGAATGGAAAATAACTCATCACACATATTTATCTTTTTTAATGCTCTTTTGACCCTTTAAAATGGTATTATAGCTCTTGATACCCTAATTTATTACCCCCTTATAATGGTTATACCCATTAATGGCTATCTTTTATTTTTTAAAGGATGTATGAGGTGAAAGGTGTTGTTCTATTTGAGGGTGTTTCAGGGGAGGTGTATGATAGTAATTTTGATCATCTATGTATTTATTTACATTTATTTTCCACCTCTTTAATTGGTTTTTTGGTCTTGGGAATGCTGGGTAAATATGTAGAGTCATGAATAAGTAAAAAATATAGTTTATCGTGTGTCTAGCTAGAGTGGGAATGGGTAGCTGATTTTTCCCAGATACTGTGTTCATGGTAGTTTTATTCTCCTGGGATGATTTATGGTCGTGTTAGTTCAATAGGAATATCATGATGGGTAGTTTGGTCGATCGAAGGTTCCTATCTCTTGTTTAGAATCATATTAATTATGTACCAAGATTGGTAGCATATGAAGCTTGTACATTTATATGTGGTTTAATAGATAGTTTTATCTATCATTTATTATATTCCCTAAAATTATTATTAATTCACCTTTATTTTATTCCTTATTTCCATATTTTTTCTTGATTTTGGGGTGTTTCTTGATTATGATCCCTTGTCTCATGGTTGGTGTGTTCTTACAATGGTTTAAATAGTTGATTTGTAATGATGTTTTGGAAATAAAAATTATATTACTTTTAACAGAGGTTTTGAAATGGATATCAAAAGAGGTATTTGTGAGACATGTTCTTTTAAAGAAAATTCCTTGGATTTAAATTGATAAATAATTTCTTTAAATTAGAAAAAAAATTTCTTTAGGTATGGTTTATGAAACAAAAAACCTTTTTTCAATATAATATTTCAAACTATCATTCATGAAATTATTATGTAAAGGAATTACATAGAATCTATAGGTGGTGACCTATTAGGATGTATAGATCACCCCTATATATATTATAGGTTCTGATTTTTAGATGGTTTTTGATTTGTTCTTTGGACCAAGGATTGGTGAGTTTTTATGTGGTGAGAAATTATTGGATTCATGGAGTTGGATTTGATCTAGGTTTAATTATATCATTTCAGGTATAGTGATGTATCGGCTAAGATGGGCATACTTGGTTTTTTTTATTCTCGTTCTTGTATATTGTTATGAAATGATGTATTATACTATTTTATGATGATGTTTTATAATTAAGAAAATTGTTTAGGTCATCATTTTTTGTTTTTCATTTTAAGATATCAATTTAGTTTTTGTTATTCCCACTTGATGTTTTCTGGATGTCTAGGGTGTGAATGATTCATTCCAAATTCTTGATAAATTATTTATTATTATGTTAAATATTATTTAATGGGAAAATAATTCCTAAAGTTGGTTTCTTGATTCATGGGTGCTAGTCTCTAGATTGTGGGGATCTAGAATTCCCTTAGCTAAAAGTTAAAATCTGAGTTAGGTGGCATGTAGGGTCATCCCAAACCAGTTCATTACACACGTACTCTACAGTGAACCTTCCCAGTCATTGAATATCTTCATATATTCATGTTAAATACTTATTTTATGATATGTGAGTTGTACATATAGAGTTCCATATTACATAAAATGTGTTGGTGTCCTTGTAATCAATATTCAATGTGTGGTGTGAGATGTTGTGAGTAATTTGTTCTCAATAGAAATAGTTAGGTAGTAATCAGGGGTTCCACTTTAAAATATAGGGTTTTATTATCTTCCTCATTTAATGAGTTATAAGATTATCTATCATAGTTTATTTATAGGGTTTCAATATCTCCCCCATATACCCATGGAATTAGATACTCAATCTTAACCTCTGGGTAAGCTTTGAAATCACACCATGTGTTAAGGGTGAGAGATACTTAATATGCAAATTGTTTAGTGGATATGGTTTTAGTATATACCCCATTCTATAATTAATTATATCCTCTATATCAATTTGAGGTAAGGTTAGTTATCATTTCCATTTGATGAGGCATAAGATCATCTATATGTAATGATCACTTATCAGTTGAAATGTTCTCTATCATGGTATGAAATCCTCCTCTGATGTTATTATAAAGGCTGCAATTAATTTCTAGTTATTAATGCTTTGGATTTATGGATTTATAAGTGATATTTATTTAAAAACTTGTTGTGAAGGATGGTAATCCCTTTATATAGTTGATTTATTCTATTATTGTATCTTGGATTATCATTTATTAACTCTTTCTTGGTGAGAATGCTTCAGCGATGAGCCGGTTCCCCTTCTAAAGATCTAGAAGTGATGTCATAGTTAGATATGATGATTAGTTTAAAACTATTTATGCTTGTAACCCCCTAAACACCCCTAGTTTTTCTTTGAGATGTGACATGAAGATTGTAGTTGACTTCAGGATTTGTGGACCCTTTATTGATATGAGATTTATTATTTTCTCATGGGGTATGGTCATTAAGGATTTTAGAGGATATTATTGGGAACATTCATGTGTCCTTGAGGTTTATAGATATTGAGAATATTTGGATTATCTTTCCTTGATATTTGTTTGGTTACTTGTTATTATCATAATCTTTGAGTTGACTTGGTGTTCTAGTTTCTATATTTTTCTTACTCCTGGAGACCACTCATAAAAGGAGTTGAGTTTACTTATTGTTTTTCTCCCCTTTTTGTTTTTTAGGCATTCTTCTCAGTATTATTATACTCTCCCTTTCTCACGTCTTATTCCCACGAGTGTTGTTTATGTGAAGATGATGCATAGGTTTAATGGTGGTAAGGGTGGACGTAGAGCTAGAAGGATGTGTTTAGAGATGATGTCTGGTAATTGTTGTTGATATATTATGGATCATGGTTATTTGATATAGTGGTAGTGATCATTTTAGATGGAGTGTGATCCAGGTGTATATATATTTTATAAAAGATTCCCAATGCAATGTTCTTCCGAGGCTTGTCAAATATATTGTATACCGGGTACTTACCTTGTGGGATGTTATTTGACTTGTTGTCTCATACATGTGTTATTTATAGTCCAGTTAATCAATTATATATATTATGATGTCATTTTGGTTATCATGTGTATTTGAAGATATATATTGGTTGCATGTTGATTTAGGTTAAGGACTTGTATGTTTTGAGATATTTCTAATCACTGTAAGTCACTAGACCCTAGCCTATTATAGTCCATATTGGGGTGGCACTCTCACCTTACCTCCAACCTAGGAGGGGATTCGGTAGGTTGGGTCATGTTATAGTGGTATCAAAGTGGGTTTTATTGGAGATTGAATTTGGAGTTATTAGTCATGTGAGTATGGGTTTTGGAGCTTAGGGGAATGATTTTAAGGGGGATTTAGTTTGTTTATTTGACCAGGGAGACTGGTGTAGGTGTGGTAGCCAATGTATCATTTCTCTAGGACTCTAGTAAACTATTAATAAATTTATAACTCTAACACATCATTGTGGGGTACAACTAAGATTTTTATTAGCATCATATAGAAATTAGTTATGATCTTTCATATTATCTCAAAGTAATTTCATCTAGGTATGATCCTCTCATCGATTTATCCTATCAACCATGGGATGCCCCCCCAATAGTTATCTTATATGAAAGGTAGTGTTATAAAAATCCAATGATCGTTCTTGGGCCTTTTCATGTTTGGTTGATGAGGATTTTTTTTTAATTCAGATAAAAGATATCCCTTCCCTAAGATATAAGGCATCTTCTACCCCTTTATTTCATAGTATATGATTTTTTGAATAATGGAAGATAGTATCTATTGGGTGAGTTGATTTACCTATAATTATAAATGATGTGTAATATAGGGATCGATGAAAATTTGATCTTCATGTGATAGGCGATCAGTTGCAGTATTAGACTCATATTATTTCATCTAGATTAGACTTTCATTGACTGGATATTGACTCTTGCATTGATCTCCTTGTGTGTAATAGTATGAATTTAAAGGATGATTTTTTGTTTCCTAAAACTCATAATATGACTTATTTACCACAACTTCAGTTTGAGTTAATTTTTGGGATAGAGTCTTACCTAGGGATGTTAGGCCTTCAGTTGGTCATTGAAACCATCTAAGAGTAGGCATTGATTCCCATGGATATTACGAGGTGATTTCTTGGAATTTTTTTTGTGATGTTCTTTGAGATCAATGATTTAGATGGAGACTATGGAGGATGAAATTTATATCTATGGTTGTTCTTTATTATATAACCACCCATGTTGGAGTCTCTCAAGTGAGTGTTAGAATATTGGGTGTTATTAGTATAAATTCACACAAGCTAAGAGAGCGAGCTAGCTTCTCACCTATAGATAGCTAGAACAGTTCCATGGATAAACCTCCACATTGGAGATAGTGATGAAATTAGGGAACCTATTTTTGGTTGTCCCTAAGGATAATCAAGGAGATGATTGGTGAAGTATTAATTTTTGGGAGATTCATTGGGATGGACAAATTATTTATTATCTTCTTCAATCACCACTTTTGTATAGTCCCTGATCAATATTGAAAGTTGATTATTGGAATTTTGGAATAATGTGTATAGAGGATGACCCCGATTTAGTGTTTTTTGTGAAAATATCAATTTCAATGTCATATAATGGTTTTTTAGTTATTGTTTTTGTTGATAAAGCTGGTTGAAAAATCCATTTATGATGTTATAATACAGTTAATGACAAATTATGATCATAAATCTTAAATATGGTGGAGACCTATAAATATTTATGAATAAGGGTTCTGGAATCTTATGAAGGTAATATGCATAATTAAATATAAAAAAGTAATATTTTTGAGCAAGTAAAATGTTTCTTGAATAATTTGAAAGTTTCATAAAAGTATTGATTTGAGGATACTTCCTTCATATTTGGAAATGGAAATAATTTTTTGAACATCTGGAAAACTCATGAAATTTGGATTTATGAAAAGAATATAGATTTTCATGAAGATGGTGTGTTATTTACAATAAGCAATGATAGAGGCGACATGTTTTTTGAGCATAAAGAGAAGTTGCACGACAAAAAGTTTCATGACCAAAGAATGTTTATTCAAGTTTCATGAAGGTGTATTTGTCTGAAAATGAAGTTATAACTTGTGAAAAAGGTCATTGGAAAAGGTGGAAGTTCTATAAA
The DNA here is from genome assembly GCA_963277665.1 of Viscum album. Classification (NCBI taxonomy): domain Eukaryota; kingdom Viridiplantae; phylum Streptophyta; class Magnoliopsida; order Santalales; family Viscaceae; genus Viscum; species Viscum album. Next base: position 284,780,389 of record OY728167.1, read on the forward strand.
GGTTCAAAAACACCTATAAATTGGGAACTACTCGTCAAATTTAAAAAATATTAGAATTAGATAATTTCAGGTATTTTTCACATAATACTTACATGAACATAATAATTGCATTAAATAGTTATGAAAAATTCATTTATGTCAAAAAAGGGACTAGTTTCTATATAACCAATTGATGTTTTTGAAATGTTATATGTTTTGAAAAAATGGGATTTCTGTAAATGGTTGGGAGATTCCTAAAAATTGAAAGTTTTTTCAAAGATCATAAGTTACTTGAACTGTGTTCAAAATCATCATGAAAGCTAAAGTTAAGTGAATCCAGAGATAATTAACCATAATTTATATGATAAAATGGTATTCATCATCTAGATTGAATAAGAGCATCATGAAATAATGATTGTGGTGTAAAAAATATCTATTGAAGAGATCAAATGTTCTCTACTAAATGGGAAGTGACTACACTTTAGTAGAGATATCATTGAACTATCAAAGAGTTGATGGTTAAAAACTAATAGGTACAATGAGCCATCTAAAAACACTGTTATAGTAGTGCACTATAGTGTATTTTATTACATAAACATATCATATTTTTAGGCTCCTTCGATAGGCTTGGTTAGGGTTAACCAATTACAATTGTTGTGTCTCCTGCATGGTTTTAATTATGCTTATATATATACATTGATATCAGAAGAAGTGAGAATAGATTTGTGTTTAATGATGAAACAAGATCAAAGGGGTGGTCAGTTTTATCCTTAATACCTAATTCATCCCCCCCATGTTATTTAACCTAGTAGGGACAATAAATTGTATTACATATAAAGGTTAAAGTTATTTTACATTTCACAATAGAGAACATGATAGTAGTCAACTGAAAAGGGATTCTGATATTTTTGGGAAATGATTTTCAACTATAGAATATGAGATATAGAAATACTTCTAATCAATATGAATGGATGTGTTTATAGAATATACACATGGGATCACATTTAGTAAATACATTGTGGCTTTATCTAAAAAGGAACAAAGAGAACTAGATATAGATGCCAAAGGAATAAATAATTTAAGGGAATATTTATCAAAAAAATCTACAAAAGGTAATATCATGTAAATACTCACCTTCCAAGTGAGAAACGATATTTAATATCTATAAATATGAACCATAATTTTGAGAAATAAATTGATTATTTATGTGGAATAAGTAGGAGAACCTAAGGATGAATCCTAATGAATTCAAAGATGTGTTATTTGATTGTGTGAATGTGGTTTTAGAGGACATTTTTGGTCTCATAGAAACCCTCAATGATGTGAATATCTTTTCCATATCCTATGATTATTTTCACCTTGGTTTGGTTTGAATGTCTTCGTAATTAGAGATAAATATCTAATGAAGCCGATGTTGGACATTTTTCATAGTAATCTTGTCTCATGTGAGATGATAAATGGTGATAATGCATCTATTGAAATGGAAATTTCTATGGAGGTGTAATTCAAGGCCATGAAGAATCTGACCATAGAGGATGGCTATGAAGAAAAATAGGTGGATGAAGTCATGTAATTACTTTTCTCATGCCAACAAAGGGGAAGAGGAAATTTTAAAGGAAAACTTCCACTCTTGTATTTTCGATGTGGAAAGTCTAGGAAAATTAAAAAAAAGAGTCTTATAAAAATTGAATGATATGATGAGGATTATGAAGTTCCTATAAATAAATCTTTATCCAATTTAAATGGAAGGAAAAGTATGAAACACAACATCTTCAAAAATAAGAAAATAATTTCATAATAAAATCATAGTTTAGAAGAAACTAAAGGATAATAAATGGAATATTGCAATGATCACAGAGAAAATATTATAGTGATAATTTTTGGAGGTTCATGGACAAGAGAAGAGAGTGATGATGAAAATGGATAAGTGGAAGGATGATCTGATCTCTGAGAATAATTAGAAGCTTCTCTAGAAGATATGGATGTTTGGATATATATATAACAAAGAAACATAGAAAATTAGTTCATGATGTAAAATTATATCTTCACCAAGAAGAAGAATTAAAGTCTAAGATGAAGTTATAAATTGAAAGGATAAATCTAGAAATCCATAAAACTCAGATAAGTTCAATGTGTACAAGATCAATTTCGAAGAATAGTACAAGGTTATTTATGTTTTGAATAACATAGTGAATGATTAAGTTAAATGTATTTAATATTTTTAGGATGAAGTTTTCAAGAAATGATGAAATGTAGAAGACTAATAATTATTTTTTACTATTAGTATGATATCAGGAATTCATATCACACAAGATACAAAAAAGTGAAATTAGAGCATGATGTTTTAGAAAAATAGTCAATGGAATATAAATAGAAGAAAAGATAAAATATGAATAAAACGTTTGGTATGAGGATTGATAATAAAAAAAATTAATTATGTTCAATTCTATTCCATAAGAACCCACTCCAAAGTCAAATTTTGATTTGGATATGACTCAGAATCAAAATATTCAAAGAACACAACGGGAAACCAGTAATACAGAAATGGCACACAAGAATACCACTCATATTATGTGTTGTTTTTGTAAAAAGATAAGACATTCCCAAAATGTGTGTTACTTTTCCAATATGTACCAAAATGTATAAGAGTAATAAAGGCAATCAACCAGAGTTCAATATTCTAGTGATGCTATTTATAGTCACTATTTTTGGTGGAATGGATTTGGACATCTATTGAGGTATTTTCTCATTAATAATGTAGAGAAATGTGTAGATGAAAAATGAAGTTGGACATAAACAGTAACTTTTGAAATAATTAAGAGAGATGAAACTCAAAATTGATTTTAAAAGTTTTAAGATGAAGTTGGTCCATCATACTCTAAAGAAGATCAAGCATGTAAATTAACCTAAGGTTTGAATCCAAAGAAATGGATCAAAAAATAGTTTAGTAGGAAGTGGTAATAGATATTTCCATGAAATCATCAGACTATACTGGTTTATGGATCCTTTATAATGTATGTACATACCATGTGATGGGAAATAAGGATTTTTCTACATGCATCAAGAATGATAAAGAAGGTGTCATCAGATTCAGTAATGATGAAGTCCAAGTGATTATTGGATCTAGGAAATCCAAATTTTGGAACAAAGATATGAGACATGTGGATGTATTGGTTATTATATGTTTTAGTCACAACTTGTTAAGTGTCAGTCAACTGTATGACTTAGGAAATGAAATAATTTTTACCAAGAAGACTTATAGCATTAAGGGAAAGGATTGTGCAGTTTTTTTATAGGTTAATACCATGTAGGGGAGTCTTGAAATTATCATTGGAGAAGAATATATGTTATTTATATCCAAATAAGAATGAAATAGGTTGTTTCATAGCTAGATTGGTCATTATAACCCACAAACCATGCAAAATTTAGTGAAATGTGATGAAGATTGAGATATTTCAAAGTTGTCATGTTACTCTACAATGATGTGTGACATCTATCATAAATGGGATATTACTCAAAATACATACAAGGAAAAAGAGAAAATTTCAAAAATATTTCTTTTGGGAGGTTGCCTAATGATGTTTGTGGACCAATATCACCATTATATATTGATGGTAATAGATATTATGTTGTTTTAATTCATTATTATAGTAATATGGAATTGATTTTTTTCATCACTCACAATTATAAGGTGTCCAGTTTCATAACATGATATCAGTGGGAGATTAAAATGATGGTTGGGTGGAAAATTATAAAATTCCAAACTGATAATGGCATAGAGTTTAACAAAATCTAGTAATAGGATTATCTTGATAAGCATAGGATAAAGAACCATGTTTTAGTAGTGTGAACTCATCAGTAAAATAGTGTGGTTAAGTGAAGATATTATATCATAAAAACATGTCCAGAATGATTTTTATTTAAAAGTATATTCCAGATAAGTTTTTTAAGGAAGTAGTCTTGACATTGGTATAAATTTCTAATAGAGTTGTGTTATTTTTTAGGGAATATAAAACTCCATAAAAACTATAGTGTTTAAATAAGTTGACATTTAAGTACTATTTAATCTTCGTAAGCAAGTGTTTTTCTCTAAATAAGGATAAACATAGGAAGTTTCATTTTCATGGAGATGAGGGGATATTCATTTCATACTTGGGAAAATAAAATAATATAAATTATTCAATAAGTTTATAAGAATATTTTTTGAGGGATATGAGTTCAATGAGGAGGAGAATGAGTAGACTCTTCATAAAATCAATGGGTATTTCCATGAGGATAGTGATGAGGATTTCAGTGGCTCAGGGGGAGAAAAATTCCCAGAGAAAATTCAAAATATGATATTTATGATGAGAAGGTTGAAGTTAGACCTTTATCTACACAGAAGCTAAAGAGATGAGTTGAATTTTATAGACAGAATATCATCTGTAATTAGGTAGTTCTAGTGAATATTAGGATATTAAAGACCCAATGGATCTTTCATAATAAACTGAATGAAGTTGGCATAGAGATTCAATGAAAAGAACAACTCATGTGCAAGGCGGTAATCACTGATAGAGGGTATGAATGTTGATGAAACATTTCACCAATAGCATCCCAACCTAGAAGCCACTAAGTGGTGCCTCAAGAAAATTGGGTAGATGACCTCAAGCATGCCACCACATTACATAGAGTTCTCTAAATTGTAATTAGGGATTGCGGTGTGTCAATGGGGATACTATTACCTCATAATCAGAGTATAGAGAGGTTTTAAATAATAATGATAAGTAGTGAAAATAGTAATAAATCAACCAATGTAACCCTCAGGGAGAAGCTGAATCAATATCATAAAAAATTATTATCATTCCCTGATGTTATAAAAAAGGTAAGTACATAGGATACAATGGTACATGCATATACAACATGCTAAATGAAAAAAAATACCAAGATATTCCTCTACTAGCATCATGTGTATAGGCTCAGTCCTCTGCTCCCATACTCCATCCTAGAACCAAAGATAAACCTTTGTAAGTTATCTGCTTCCATGTGTCTAAACCTACAGACATGTAGATTTTTTGGGTACCATAGATGAATCGAATAGGGTGTGAGATAAAATTAATAGGCCACTGCAGATGGTGTCTAGAAAAATCCAGTCTGTGCATATAAAAGGAGTTGTGTAGAGGTACATAATAAATGCAAGCAAATAAATAAATAAAAACATTAGATCGGGTTTTTCATGGGATACCCAACCAACACTACATGATTCAGCCTAAGCTAGATATCTCTAAAATCGGGTCAACCTATGTAGATAGAAGAAGGGTGAAATAATTTTTTAACATAAATCAAGAATCAATAATGGACCGAACCCATGTATTCTATTTGGGTTGGAGGATGCATCCCCTGGATAGCAGTTATCCATTCCTTATTTTTAATAGAAATTTTATCCTTAGAATTTAATAAGAATCAACCTGATCTCATCTAAGTTGATCCATAAAAGGAATCCCAAGTATCGCTCTAGGAGAACTATAAATTACCAGCAACAAATTTTATATCCATGTAGATCTACTAAAGGAATCCCAAGTATGACTCTCTATATAGTGTAACTCAAAACCTATTAACCTCGTCCCAGTTATCTCACGTAGGGGACTGAATATCACTTGTGGAATGGTATAACCATAATTCCACCAATATCATCTAAGTTTAATCCCCTAGGGAACTAGTACCACTCATGGGTAGGTAAGTAATATTCTTGGTGTTACTGTCCAATGCATTACATAAAGAATCCATGTATTACCCATAACATATTTACAATCCATAATAAGTTCTAACTATAAATCATGATGATCCCAGCCAAGGAATACTTAAAAAGGGACCCTTGTATTTCCCTCAAGTTAGTATGAAGTTATGGTTTAGATAACAAGAATTAATACCATTTCAATATGGAATTATAATCATAATACCCAAATTATTTAGTTCAAACAAAAACAAGCCATGTCATAACGGATAAGGGCCAACACATGGCCTACCATTATTCTAATATAATATCACATTAAAAGGTATATATTAAAAGGGAAAACACACACCTCAAGTATTGTTTAATTTCATTATAAACATGAGGCTTATAATACTTTGAGGAAGTTCACATCCATAAGGGTGTATCACATTGAGGTGGTAAACCAATTATATTGATTAACTGTTACTTATGACCACATTAAACTTGGAGAGACATTTAATTTAATTTATATGAAATTATGGATGATAAACCAAATGAGTCCATCATGTTGTAAAATTAAGCATGATATCAATACAATAATACTTTAGGGAAAATAGATATAACACCTACCTTATGTTATTATATGACCCCTCATCCTTTTTTGGCCTTTAAATTGATCTAGAACGTAATAAATCTCCAAAACTGAAAAATAGCTTGAAAAGATGGAATTTGATCTATCACTAAAATAACATAGAATAAGGAAAGATAAATGATAGAAGGATGGAATATTATTGTATAGATTACTGATAGGAATATAAGGAGATAAGTTGTGGTTTATTTTAATCTTGGATGGAGGAGCAATGGAAAATCCTATCTTAGGCATGAAGAGAAGCTACACGTAGTAGAGAGGTGTTATTCACGTGAAATGATAGGGGGAGGGGAGAAAATATCATAAGGTCACAAGGTGAAAAAATGTAATTAGTCCAACATTTATAGAGCCACACAGTTTGGCCACATGAATGGCCAAAATTGTGCCAACCATACGCCAACTACTATCCAAGGATAGTGGACAATGATGTTGGTGGATCACGGTTTGTCTAACCATGCTCTACCTAGGCCTAACCCCTCTATCTAGGGATCAAAACCATCACAGGCTCTATTGAGTGGTTAGAAAAATCATGTGCATCTCGTACGCTCCCATCTATAGACCCCTTCATCACAACGCATGGTTAATCTAACCATGCGGACTGGGTATCACGGTCTCTACTAACCATGCGAACTAGTTTTTTCCTCCAAAAGTCGGGGCTTCTAACTCTGAACAATCCCTAGACACACTCCAGGACTTTGTGACTTCCTTAGGAACATTAATAAGGGTAAAACAAGGGGTTTAAACTGAAATATTAATATTTACCTACATCATATGAAAAGATGGGACATTACAACATCCCCTCCTTAAAACAACTCATCCCCAAGTTTCCCTTTTGAGGGTGGCAAAGTGTCATCTATGAAAATTACAAACCATTGAGCACATACATCGGCCTTCCACTCCTGAGGTTCATCATGTACACGGTCGTGCTTCCATAGCAATAAAACCAGTGGAACTGACCTACCTCGAAGTGACTTTATTCTCCAATCAATGATAAATATTGGATGCTTCTTAATGGATGCATCTACCTCCAACTCAATATCCTCATGGTCAACAAATTAGATGGGTCAAAATGATAACGGTAAATATTTGATACAAGGAAGACATCATGCATGTCTTGGTACCTCTGAGATAAATCCAACAGATTGGCTACCAACTCGACTCTCATCATGATTTAAAATGGCCCAACATAATGAGGTGATTACATACCTAATATTTCAATCCTTCCATTACCCAATTTAGTTGAAACTCATAGAAAGACCTGATGTCCCACTTTGAACTCCATAGGTTGATGGTGATGATCGGTGTAAGACTTACACTTGGATTGATCTATATCCATACATTTCTAAATCAGTTATACCTACTCTAAAGTCTCCTAAACAAGACAAGGACCAAGTAGTGTTTCCTCACATGACTCAAACAAGCACATAGGTGAACAGAAGATACTACCCTAAAGGGCCTCATAGGGATCCATCTGAATCATTTCCTAGAAACTATTATTGTAGGAAAACTTAGTGATAGGTAATTTACTCTCCCATGAACCTCCAAAATTGAGGATTAATTCCTAGATTATATCCACTAACACCTATATTGTCTGTTCAGACTGATAATCGGTATGATGGTGATAATATTTACTCCAAATCACCTGTGAACCCAGTACTTTTTTATCCCTTTCCAGAACTATGATGTAAACTGGGAATCTTGATTTGATATGATATATTGGGGAACCCCATGAAGTAATTAAATCCCCAGAATATAAATCATCTCATTCTCATCAACTAAGAAGGTCTATCAGATAGGAAGGAAGTTATTGACCTTAGTCATCCTGTTGAAAATCACCCATACTTCATCACTACATCGAGGGGATCTCATAGAACCCATTACTAAATCCATTGTGAATTCATACCATTTTCAATTAGGAGTGTCTATAAAATTCTAGCAGGTCGATGCTGCTCATCCTTCACCTCCTAATAGGTGAATAACTGGGTGATAAAACACGAAATATTATTCTTCATACCCCACCACTAATACTGACAAAGTATGTCCTATTAAATCTTGGTATGCCCAAGGTTAACATCCCAAACAAAGCCATGATATTCCTACATAAAATCTTCATGTATGTCTGTAGGGACCCAGATACACTAGTGAAATTTCATAATCTCATGCTCATTGATAACCTAGTCGAGAGGTGGGTCCTCACTTGAAAAAATCTCCCTTAATACTATGCCTACATGGTCTGAAAATTGTCTCATCCATACCCATTATAGAAGGGATGATGTCACTAAAAAAGCTATAAAGTTAGGCTTCCAATAATATTTTTTAAACATAATTTAGAATCTCAGAAAACAGGTCCATCAACTTCCACTCACCACTGGCCTCTCTGATGGCTGATGTATGAGGCTTATACCTCAGAGAATTAGCCACATCATTTCCCATTATGAGTGTATAAGAGATCTCAATATCAAACGATTAGAGATAATCTACCTACCTATAATGATTGAGATGTAGATCACACTACGTGGAAATGTATTTTAGAATTTTTATCTTGATAAACACCATAATATTCACCCAAAATATAATTCCTCCAACAACATAAAGCTTAAATCATGACAGGGAGCTTGAGGTCCTGTATAGGGAAATTCTGCTCAGGTGGTCTTAACTAGAGGGACACATACGTTACAACCCAATCACCATACATCATAACTGCTCATAGCCTGATTCCTAAAGTATCACAATAAACTGTATAGCTTCTGCTATGAACTATAAGAATCAGGATCAACACTAATTTCAGTCTCCCTTTAAACTCTGGAAAGGTTGTCTCATAATTGTATGACCACAAGAACTTCACACCCTTCTTAGTCAAACCCATAAGATAAGATTCTAGTCATGAGAAGTTCGGAAAAAATGCCTATAAAATCCATATATCCATAGGAAACTATGTATATCAAAAAATTCATGGTTTTCTCCCACGAAACGATAGTACTCACATTCTATTAGTGAGCATACTTTATCCTCTAAGATTACATTACCCATGAAATGAACCCTATCAATCCAAAAGTACTATTTAGTGATATTAACAGAGTGTTGATGCTTTATTAATGTATTCAGCACAATCTCAAGATGTCTATCATGGTCATGTAAAGTGAGAGAATACACCAAGATTTCATCCCCAAATACTAACACAAATATATCCAGATATGTGGGGAAAATATGATTCATCATATCCATGAAAACTAATATAACATTTATAAGGCTGAATAGTATAACCAGGTACTTGTACAAGCAATATCTACTCTAAAAACCATATTTGGTATGTATGATGGTCTAACATTCACCTGATAGTATCCCATCCTCAAGAAAATATTAGAGAAAACTATCTCTCCTTGGAGCTGGTCGAAGATTTCATCTATACAAGGAAGTGGATATCAGTTCTTAACCATAATATGGTTCAAAAAATGTTAATCCATGAATAATTTGAGGGTACCATCCACATTATTGGAAAAAATGATAGGTGAACCCCTTGTTGAAGTGTTGGGTTGTACAAAACCCTTATATTAAAAGTCCTCTAACTGTTTATTGAGTTCTTGTAATTCTATAGGTTCCATCCTATAAGTAGTGATGGGCACTAGTGCTGCTAATTGAACTAGATCAATGGTGAAATATTCCTCTCTCATAAGAGGCAATCTAGAGAATTTATTAGGGAAAACATCCCTAAAATTCTCCAATATAATAAAAAATTCTAGATGTTGCATTCCTTGATCACTCATAAAGAGACTATCAATCTGGGTTGTCACTCTGCCTAGCTCATGATGCTTATGTCCATCTTGACTTTCCTGTAAATTCTAATCATCCTTATGACTATAATTACTACCCTATGATTATATAAAATCACACTCTAGTGATATAAATAAACATGGATGTGGTATGTAATAAATTGATCCATCCTTAGAATGACGTTGAAGCCTGTCATCTGGAGGAGAAAAAAATTACACAAGAATCGGTACCCACCTATCTCAAGTGAAACTCCATTCACTAGCATATACTCTATGATTGAACTCATAATTGTGTGTTGGGAATCATAATGATACAAAAGTAAAAAATTTCTAGGCCAATACTCTCTATAATGTCCACAGATAAAAAAGAGTGTGAAGCACATATATAAAATAAAAAAGAAACCGAAGTAGAGGATACTATAATTGCACCTCATACTGTAGAAGTCCCTAGCCTCTTCTCCTTAGGTGTAGGCTAAATTTCATAAATATGGCCTGATCCACAACCATCAGATGCAATCTGACTTCCCTGAGAAAGACTTCCCTACTGGTGTTGCGCCTTTGAAGTCTAACTAGTTTTAGCATATCCACCTCCTCAGCCGGATCAACTGATAGTTGACCATCTCCCAACCTAACATGGAACTATGGACCCTATACCTGAATGCAGTTTCAAAATAGATTAGTTATACCTATGAACCAGAGTGAAAATCAGTATAAGTGTTGATGATGATCCATCCTACTATAATATCAGCACTCTATTGGGTTCATCATACATTAGGGATTCATATGGTTTGTCCTACCACATTGGTGACACCCCACAAAACTATCAGTGCACATCATCTGACTAGAAATATCCTCTTGAGAAACCTTTAAATTACATTTCCTACCACTAGATGAACTATATCCCTATTTCAATGTTGAACCACCACAGATCACATTTCCAGATTTCATCAAGTTCTTCTTAGTGGTGAGGTCTTGGTTCACTGTCTCTAAAATGATATTCATCCTGAAAACACTCACCTATGATTGGATGGAATATGCAATCCCATCCTCAAACTGTATCATAGTCATCATCTCATCATCGGCTAGTGTCGGTACAAAACAATAAATCTTGGTGAAATGATCTGAATGCTCTATCACTGACATAACACCCTACTAAAGGTGAATAAACTCTCTTGTTTGGTTTTCTCATAAGGTCTACAGAAATAAGTAGTCATAGAAGGCTATCTGAAGGTCTATCCAGAACATGCCCTAATAATGGTCTGCCAGAGAGATGGAATCCCACCAACTCTTAGTGGAGTCACAGAGCATAAATGTGGAAAGCATGACCCTCTTTTCCAGATTCATCTTAACATGTTCCAAGATAGATAACATGGACTCCCTCCATGAATCAATATCCTCAGTACTGCCATCCCCTTAAAAGGTGGGAGGGCGCAACTACTAGAATTCCAAAATCAATTTTACCACAGTCGAGGAAGGTCATGGAGATGTCTATATGGACTACATGAATCACCTGAATCTATCTTGAAATTATGTATTGGCATTCATTGTAAGATCAACAAGAGGTGCCTCAGGTGTCACTACAAGAGCTAATATATGTGGCTTAGATCCCCCCACCTTCATAGCATGGTCATCGCCACCCTCCGGGTATATGACTCGAGGAATTCATGGTTTCATAGCTCTACAATATCAAAGAACATTCCTCGGATAATATTTAAAAAAATGTAATAAATAACTGTACCTAAAAAGGATAGGTATATAGATTTCCTATAAATGATTCACACTTCTCTCTCTACTCCAAAATCTTGGTCTATGAGATAAGGAAGATCATGGAAGTCATAAGAAACATATCCTACTTCCCACTTCTAAAGTCGGGTCTGGGGAATGGTTTGGCATCATACAACAGAGGTTCTAATATATGGAGATTTAATTGCATGTTATAGAGGATAACTCCCATTAGTTTGAAATTGGAATCCTCATTTAGCGGTAACTTGTTCATTTAAAAACTTGAATTTATTTATGTTCATAGATATTTATAAGTATAAAGATATCATATTCATATTATGTGTGTCACCATTCCAATTTATAAAGTCCCATACTCTTATAAATTGAAAATTTTTACTTCAACTATAACCCGACCTTTACATCCTGTATTAGGATTTAAGGGGTAGTAAATAATGATTTAAGAAAATTAAAAAGAATTATAATATGGAACTGGACTTATACATTACATAATATTGAGTTTTATTCAATAATTTAATTTCTTTCAATTTGAGGATCTTTTCAATTTTATATTTTTATAGAATTGGTTCATAACTCATATATTACGAACCATATAATACAAAGTGGAAACTTTTGATCAGTATCCATTTTTTCATAATATAATACATTTAAAATAAATCAAGATATCTTTTATTAAAAACTCTTCACAAATTTTGACTTGACTTCATCCATTCCCTTACCTATCTTGTGAAAAACATTTAACAATGTGGGATGAGCATAAAAATCTCAGTAAGGATTCTACAAAGAAGAAAAAATGTTAGTACCATAGAAACATGAAAAATCATATAATGTTTACCTTTATCTTCAATGTTCTTTGTGAATATAAAAGAAAATATTTTCACATGAAAAATAAACACAAATATTTCTCAAATAAAATCATTATAACCCATATCAAGCAATTAAAACATCTATTGGTGACTTAGTGAATCATATTCATAAATCCCTTTCAAAATTATTTTATTTTGGATAACCATGCAACTGACTTCCAATAAAATCATTACCCATTGAATTCGTGATCTATAATGGGTATCATCCTTCATGTAATCTTTATCGGTCTCACCCATGAGCTATAATGGGGCTCAATGCTTTGTATAAGATGTATCGGGCTCACTTGTTTCTCATGATCCATAATGGGGTGCAACCCTTAATATGAGCTATATCAGGCTCACCTATGACTTATAATTGAGATAAACCCTTCATATATGTTTTATTTTTCACACCCATTTCATATAATTCTCATGTACAATTTCATGAATAAAATTATTTCATCATAAAACCCTTTGAACGACTCTTTTAAACCCATATGAAAAAAACTTCTATAAAAGAAAATACCATTTACTTTTAAAACCCCATTTTCAAACTTGAAACACCATTTTAGTTGAAATCCCATTATCAATACCAAAATACCAAATAAAGGGAAATAGGATTTTTTTAGTTAAGAAAAAATTTAAGATTAAAAAGGAAGCTAGAAATCAAATAACAGTCACGGTGGAGGGAAACTCGTTATCACCGTTGTTTATGATGGTTTCGCTGGGGCGCATGCATGTGCATGTCCGTCACGCAGAGGACGTGTAGCTTGTTGCCCCGCATTCCCACTTTCTAAAGGTGGGCGGCATTCGCTCCTTATTCAGGGACGTCTTCTCCTTGATCGAAACAGGATGATGGGATGTCAGTTCCTCCTTTCATGGATTCCTCCTTGGAACTCGTCACCTAGTCTGGGTCTCCCTCATAGATTTAATACGTGTTCGTGAAACTCTTCTCGGTGCCATATCTTCATAGACACCAATTAATTATGCTGCTTCCGTCGAGACGCTCCAAGGGGTCTGGTCGGGGCAGCAACCTTCATTTAGGGGAGTGGTCACGCTGAGGCATTGTTGGCATGTCTTGACGCTGGGGGATTGGCATGTCTTTCTTCTATCCCTTATTATAGGGCTTCTCGAGGGTGCAGAATCCCGATGCATCCCAAATAGAATTTGGGGAATTTTATTCCATATGAATGTATCTGAGGTTTTCATGAGCTTACCATGTTTAACATAGGGTATACCGCGAGTTTAACGTGTAACAGAGATGGATCAGACTGATCGGAACATGGAGTGTGGATCAGATTGAAGAACCCCCTGGAAGGAACACCGATGTTGGGGCCATCACGTGGGCAGCTTCCCGGATACTGTGGAAGGGAATGAAATGGCATGATCCCACCGGGATGTGGTGGCCCGAGTAAGAATCAGGATGGATGATGGATTTTGGCTTGGGCCTCATAGAGGCTTCCTACGTATCCCCACGGCAGAGAATCAAAGTCCTCATAGTTTGATGATACGGTGGGACACCTGAAGAGGTGACCCGTGAGAATGAACGGGTGGATGTGACCTAAAGGGAGTAAAACCTCGGGGTTAGGTCATGAGCTTCCTGTGGCGCATGGACTCGAGGGAGAGGTCCGGATGAGATATGGGTGTTACTCTTGAACCTTGTGGAGGCTTCCTACGTATCCCTGTGGTAGGGAATCAAAGACCACGTAGTTCAGGTGGAATGCTGATTAATGTCTTGTAGGATGGGGGCATTTGGGGATTACGCTCTGAGATGGCCCAAACATATGGGGTCGGTGAACTGACATGAGGAGGCACCTGAGGCCCATATGGGTTGGGGCTTACACTCTGAGGCGGCCCATGGTGGTGGGGCTTGAACCTCGTGGAGGTTTCCTACGTATCATGCCTTATCATAGATCAAAGTCCCCATAGTTTGGGATGGATGGGGCATATGCTCTGAGATGGCCCACAATGATGGATAGATGGGGCTTACACTCTGAGGTGGCCCAAAATGATGGATGGATGGGGCTTACACACTGAGGTGGCTCACAATGGTTGATGAATGGGGCTTACACTCTGAGGAGGCCCAAAAAGACTGGTGAACCGACGTGAAGAGGTTGGAACCACCGGGTGGTAGGATTGAACCTCGTAGAATATTCCTACGTATCCCCGTGTCAGGGAATCAAAGTCCACGTAGTTCGGGTGGTACCGGCGAACCGACGTGAAGATGGACCGAGGGTCCGATGGGTATTGGGATTGAACCTCGGGGAGGCTTCCTACGTACCATGCCTTGACATGGATCAAAGTCCTCGTAGTTCGAATGTACAATTTAACGTCATGTTGGTCGAGGTTGGTGTCATAGTTGATGCTTACTCTATTATCACGCGAGTCATGCTCGGTGTGAGAAACATAAGGTGGTAGAGTCCAGACGATCACGTCACGAAGGGTGCGTCCGTGGGAAGCGAAGAGGGGCTTATGCGTTTGGCGGCCCATGGTGTTGGGACTTACTCCAGGATGGAGGCCCGAGGGTGACAAAGCACAGCAGGAGAGGGATTTGGGACCGAAGAAAGGAGGAGTCCCACTACCCCATTACGCTCCCCACTGGCCCTGGCGCTGGGGAAGTACGGAGGTGCATGGGTGCTACCTTCCGCAAGAGGGTCTAGTGCCTTACACCAAGGAGGATGCCCTTCCCCGTGGACAAACTCCACTCCGAGAAGAAGGATATCATCCCATATGGGGGGTTATCCTATCCCCGTGGAGACGAGCGGGTGTGGAGAATGTCTGAGGTGGGGGAACCCTGCGTGCGAGGCATGGGGCCGGATCACAGTTTAAATTCATGTGTTGAGGACGAGGTGCTTTGAAGTTTAATGTCTTGCAGTTCAGACGAGGTGGGTTTACTCCGCACCCCTATGACTTACATGATCGTTACCCTTTACTCCTTGTGGGAGGGAAGGTACCGGCATTGCCGTAGTGAAGGGGGTCGCAGTGCGAACCATCGAGGGGTCCACATTAGCATGGCTATGCGAATAAGCAATAGCCGTTAGTGTGCCTATGCAACGAAGCATGAGGCAAAGCAATGCAATTGGAAAAACCGCCCAAGGCACCTTGAGGTTACTTCATATGAGCCTAGAAGGTCGTACGGGAAAACCTCGCATGGTGTGTATGACCGGTGTGTGTGCATGGGGCATCCAGAAGGAGGACATCGGGCGCCTATGCAGGGAGGCACCCGGGGAGCATCAAGGTTAGGGGTCCCCTGGGTTGCGTGTAAAGAAATGGTTGGTGCGCAAAACACCGGGATGGCACATAATCGGGGAAGAGGGCATGTGCGCGGCTAGTAGGATGGTGCACAGGGGATATGAATTACACACGAGTGGAAAAGGCCACACCCAATAGTTAAGGCCGCACCCAATGAAAGGGATTGCGCGCAATTGGACCGTTTTGCGTGCAATGGAAGGAATTGTGTGCAAGGGAGGAACCCTGAAGGGTTTGGAATTCTGTTTAAGCCAGTGGGATTGGGCGCAAAGGTGCATTCTGGGGAAAGGTGGTGTGAAAAGGATCAGTAACTGAAGGATATCTTACACACGAGGAATTCCGATTTTGCACACGATATATGGTTCGAATTCCTCACCCCGAAACGGAAGGGCTCTCCTTCTATTTATAGGCATATGATGGCGTGGAATTCAGTGTGGCACGCAAAACTTGCGTGCAAGAGACGGCGGCGTGGAATGTTAACCGCGTGGGGTGCGGGCGCAAAAGTATTTCACGCCTACGCCAGGGACCCTTTGCGAATCCTGGACCCTTTACGCGTGGCCCTACTTTTCTGCGTGCATATCCCTTTTTTCCGCGCAACAATTTCGGGCCCTCCGGACTGAGCCTCCAGGTCCGAATATGACTTCTCTTGGTCATTTCGAAACATCCTTCAGTAATTACGGACTTTTCAGCATCTACAAATTCCCCCCCTCGGAATTGGATCAGCGAGGGGTCGCAATGATCAGATTCTGAGGGAAACACCGAAACGCCGAAGTGTTGGGCTTCATGGGTCCTTCTGCGCGCAAAAAATGGTGTGGCATGCAAAACGCCGGCTGGCGCGGAATCAGCTTCCCGCAGGGCGCAGAACCCCAGCTTCACCTATAAAAGGGGCCATGCGTCCCATGCTCCATATGCAAATTTTCACGCGATAGGCTTTGATCTCTCATACGCGAATTTTCCTATGCTCTTGCGCATAAAAGCCACTTTGGAAGCGCGTAATTACTCCAAATTTTGGTTGTATTTACGTGCAAACAGGGGATTTTCCGTTCCGACTTCTCCAATTTCACGCCCAACTTCCTAATTTCATGCAACACATCCAAATTCCACGCAAAAAATCCAGATTCCCTGAAACACTCTCAATGAACTTGGCTGGAATAAGATGGCCGCTAACCAAGTAGATGAGGGGGAAGTCGCCGCTCGTAGAGCTTAAATGGCAGCGAACGAGGAGGTTTATGGCACCAGGGTGGTTGTCTCCGACAACCATACTCTGTTCAATCTGCTAACCCCCACCCAAAAGCAGTACACTTTGTCCAACAACCTTCTACTATGGAAATTCGGCATTTTGGATGAGGTTCCGTTGTCGGGCTTCGAGGTTGATACACCGCGGTCATGGGTGACCCGTGAGGATGACCTTCCCCGATACAATATGATAAAACACTATTTTATTGAATATTTCATTGATAATAAATGATATAATTTCTCACATTGTGTTAAATATGTTTATTTATAAAATATTTGGGATTTGATCATTCATTTGAAAATTTGGTGAAAATTCCAGTTTTACCCTTAATAGTGCACTTTAGTATTTCGAATATAAATATTTTTATATTTATTATTTGAATTTTAAAGTTTGTAACAGTGTTCCTAACTTAATTATCTACAACTTTTATTCAGGACACTAGAGCTAAAAAGTTCATTTGGTTGTTGAAAATGGGTCATGAAGTCAAAGTTGGGCTGGACTCGCCAGAATGGAGAAGCTTCTGTATTTCGGCCATAACTCCTTCATATGGGTCTTTATTGAGCCCAAATTTGGAAAGGAGATAGAGGACCCATATACGAACATTTGATCCTTCTGGAAGGCCGGACAATTCACGCGTTTTGGTGGTCAAATGGGCGGTGCAAGTTGGAATAAAATATTTGGCCGAATTTCCACATTCACACTTGAAACCACTTGTAACCTCTCCTCCCCTCCCTTCTATAAATTGGAGTTTTTCTCATTTTTAGGGGTTGGGGACGTGAATTAGGAGATTATAGGCAGAGGAGAATTTGTTTCACCCAAATTATCCAACCATTTTAAGAGGGGTAGCTCTTGAAGCAAGGATCCCCTCATCGAAGCCTCCTTCTCTTCTTCATTTTGTAATGTTTTCATTTGTGTAATAAACTTCTTTGTTCTTCATTTATTTCTTCTCTTTTCTTCTTTTTTGTTTAAATTTATTCTTCTCTTAATCTTCCTATTTGGTCTGGATTTCTTGAGTTGAAGCGTTATTGGATTATACCCATTATAAACCTTTTCACATGCAAAATGCTTCTACGATGATTACGCCACCCATGGAAGAGTAGTCTTTTAGTAATTGATCTATATTCTACCCTCTTCATTTAATTATTTTGAATAATTGAGCTACTGTAATTCACTTAATATGATCCATTAATTGTGTTTTTAAATTTTAAGAAGCTAATAAAGAAATTGAACAATTAACACAAAAACACGCGAGGTCGGGATTTTGTGTAAATTGTGAGAGTGCGATCTTAATCGGTAATACAAGACCACACGGGATCAATTTGTAGAGTTCAAATATAATCCCTAAAAAAAATTCATCCTCATTTCCAGAATGGATATGTGCCTTAATTTACCGCTGAACATAAGCTAATCCTAGAACATCAATCAAAGCAGGGTGTTGCGATTGCATGTTCCGAAGTTAGCCTAGGGTTAAATTCACATCATCTTCGTGGTAAAGTTAATTCTCGTAGGGTTAGGGATTTAACAAATTAAGGGATTATAATTAAGTTAATGTTAATTTAAATGATAATGATTAATAATAAAGTGAAGAGGTAGAGTCAGATCGATTACGCCTTTTAAATAGATTTCTAAAAAAACATCTTCTTGTTGTGTCATTTTAATCAAAATTCATTTCAAAAATAAAAACAAAAAAATTATACAATCTTCTTCCAGCAAACTTCTTCTAGATTCATAAACTAAAAGAAACCCCAATACATTAAAGTAGTGTTTTTATTCTATTCTATTTTATTTTATTTTTTTAGAATACCTCTAATAAGTTGTTAAATTCACTTCCTCCTTTGAGAGACGACCTTGGTCAGCCACTCTGCTGCACCTAAGTACCCCAAATCACACTAATCATTTGAGGGCGCCCACGATAGCGCTCTATCAAATTGGCATCATTGTCGGGGAGGCAAGTAATTATTTCAACCAATTAGAGGTATTTATTTTATTTTACATTTTATTCTCTTCCTCTCTTCTTTCTTCCTTCTTTACCCAATTTGATTTTTCTTCTTCTTCTTTTATTTCCGTCTACTTCTTTTTGGACCATCAACTGAAACTTCTCATTTTTATTTTACTATGGTCCACTTTATTTCTTTTCATTTTTATTTGATCTATGACACGAACTAATCCCGAATATCTCTTAGATCTTGACCCTGAGATTGAACGTAGCCTTAGGGCTCGAATCAGAAATTCTCAGTCTACGGGAAGTTTCAATATTCAACCAGTTGGTGAATTCCTCTCTTCTGTAAACATTAAAATTGGAAGCTATTCAAATTCAAACATAAAAGGGGAACCAATGGCTAAAAATAATGGAAATGAACTTAATAGAACCATTCGAGAATTGGCTGCACCTGATATTAACTATCAACCAAATTGTATTGCATACCCAAATCTCGAATCGGATTTTGAACTAAAATCTAGGTTAATTCACTTACTTCCAAAGTTTCATGGCCTCTATAGTGAGGATTCCAATAAACATTTGAAAGAATTTAATGTGGTTTTCTCAACCCTAAAACCTAGAAATGTTTCTGAAGATCAAATCAAATTAAGAGCATTCCCATTTTCACTTGATGGAGCTGCAAAGGATTGGATGTACTATTTACAACCTGAAGATGTAACATGTTGGAACGATTTGAAAAGTCTTTTCTTGCAGAGATTTTTTCCAGCATCAAGGACCACATCCATTTGAAAGGAGATATCAGGGATCAAGAAAGCACAAGGGGAGTCAATGTATGAGTATTGGGAGAGATTCAAGAAGTTGTGTGCAAGCTGCCCACATCACCAAATCATTGAGAAACTCCTCATCTAATACTTCTATGAAGGACTCACACCCATGGAGAGGAGCATGGTGGATGATGCAGCAGGAGGAGCATTGGTGGACAAGACACCAGTAGTTGTACGAGCATTGATCGACAAAATGACCCAAAACTCTCAACAATTCGGTGATAGAGGTACACCACATGTTCGAGGAGTACATCAAGTAAGTCATTCTTCTCTTGAAAGTCATTTGATTGATACTAAGTTAGAAGAATTGAAAACTATGGTGAGGCAGATTGAATTGGATCAAAAGACATCCCAACCCCCTCCTTCAAGGTCATGTGGCATTTGCACTGAGACAAGCCACCCAACTGACTGTTGCCCACAACTACAAGAGACAGAAGATTGTGCAGCAGTGTTCCCTGGGAGACCATTTCAGCAGAAACAACAACAACCATATCCCCAAAAGAAGTTTGATACAGTATACAACCAAGGGTGGAAAGATCAGTCAGACATGAGGTATGGCTTTGGACAACAACAAAGGCCACCTTTTCAACCAAACTTCCAGCAGCCTCCACCTTACCAGCAGGGTTTCCAACAACCCCAAAGGAGATTCGAAGCTCAAACATCAACGAGTCAAAAACAAGGGAATATACAACACAAGTTAGACTCTAACACTGATGATCTTTTGAAACAAATTGTTCTTAATCAACAGAATAAGCTGAAGAGTCAATGTTCGGAGCTGAGAGAGTTGAAGACTCAAATGAGTCAGATTGCCACCACCCTCCATGAACTTGTGAGTAAGAATTCTGGAAATCTACCTTCCCAACCCACTCCAAATACAAAGGGGAATGTTAGTGCCATCACATTGAGAAGTGGGAAGCAAATGAATGATACATCTGGACCTACCATTCCACCGGGATTCCCCTCTACTCTAGAGAAGCCGTATTCCATACCAACTGATGAGCAATCCAACGAGAAAGATAAAGGTAAGAAAAAGATTAATGATGTAACTCTTAAACCCCTTCCTTTTCCAAACAGGGTTGTTCAAACCAAGAAGATGGCTGAAGAGGCAATGCAAAAAGAGGTTTTGGATACATTCAAGCATGTCAAGATCAAAATCCCTCTACTTGAAGCCATTAAGCAAATCCCAAGGTATGCCAAATTCTTAAAAGAACTCTCCACCAATCGAAGAGGGCTCAAGGGGAATCATAGGATCAACCTCGGAAGGAATGTCTCGGCACTCATTACACCAACTCTAGCAATGCCAACAAAGTGCAAGGATCCCGGGACATTCACCATCCCATGTACCATAGGGGAGTTGCACTTCTCTGATGCTCTTTGTGATTTAGGAGCTTCAATAAATGTGATGCATCACTCTGTATTCTCTTCCTTGCAGGTTGGTGAGTTGAAGCCAACAAGAGTAGTGGTGCAATTGGTGAATAGAGCTACGACATATCCAGCGGGAGTTCTTGAGGATGTACTTGTTCGGGTAAAAGACATGATCTTTCCAGCAGACTTCTATGTTCTTAACATGGAGGATGATCAGGTAAGTTCTCATGCCCCCATTATCTTAGGTAGACCCTTCCTCAAAACTGCAAAAAACTATCATAAATGTCAATGATGGTACACTTTCCATGGATTTTGGAGATGATGTTGTGATATTTAATGTTATGGATTCCATGAAGTACCCCTCAGAGGACCATTATGCTTTTGTTATCTCCCATTTTGAACAACCAAATAAAAACCCCATGGAATTGGATTGTCCTATGCTTAGGGAGATTATGATTATTGGTTCTAGTTTGATGTCTAAGAGTACTTCTACACCCGTTTTTAAGGAACAAGACTCTCTAAGATTTGATTTTGAAATGGAATCATATTCTGATTTTGATCATGTGAACTATGATTATGACATGGCTATTGAGTATGATGATGGATTTGGTGCTATATTCTCTGATTGTGATGATTTATATTCTGATACTAATGTTCATTGTGCAGATATGTCTATTGCATCAATTTCTCCATCCATACATCACCCTCCTTCATTAGAACTCAATCCATTTCCACGAAATCTGAAATACTCATACTTGTTGAGTGGTGAGAGATTACCTGTTATCATTGCTAACAATCTCCCTTTTGAACATGAAGAAAAGCTTTTGAATATTTTAAGGGAGAACATCAGGGTGATTGGGTGGACCTTGGCTGACATATCAGGTATTAGCCCCTCCATTTGTATTCATAGGATTCTCTTGGAGGATGGGGCTAAACCGGTGAGACAGCCACAGAGGAGACTCAATCCCACCCTCCTGGAAGTTATTAAAAAAGAAGTTGAGAAATTTCCCAAGGCAGGTATAATCATTCCCATTTCAGATTCTCAGTGGGAAAGTCCTATTCAGGTTGTTCCTAAGAAGAGTGGTGTTACTATTGTTAAAAATGAGAAAGATGAGTTAGTTCCAATGAGGGTGCAAAATAGTTGGCGTGTGTGTATTGATTATAGGAAACTAAATCAGTCCACTCGCAAGGACCATTTCCCCCTCCCATTTATTGATTAGATGCTTGAGAGACTAGCTGGGAAGATACACTATTGTTTCTTGGATGGATTTTCCGGATTTTTTCAGGTTCCTATAGCTCCAGAGGATCAGGAGAAGACTACATTCACCTGTCCCTTTGGCACATTTGCCTACCGTAGGATGCCATTTGGACTTTGCAACGCCCCAGGTACCTTCCAGAGATGTATGGTGAGTATTTTTTCTGATTTTATTGAGACCTGCATGGAGGTATTTATGGATGATTTTATAGTGTATGGGTCTTCATTTGATGAATGTCTAATTAGTTTGGGAAAGGTGTTGAATCGTTGTATTGAGAAGAATCTGGTCCGGAACTATGAAAAGTGTCATTTCATGGTAGAGCATGGCATTGTCTTAGGGAATGTAGTGTCAAAACATGGGATAGAGGTTGATAGATCAAGGGTATATATTATTTCATCCTTACCATATCCTTCATGTGTGCGTGATGTTAGATCTTTCCTAGGTCAAGCAGGATTTTATCGGCGCTTCATCAAAGATTTTAGTAAGATTCCTCTTCCTATGTCAAGATTACTTCAAAAGGATTCTCATTTTGTGTTTGATGTTTCTTGCAAGAATTCATTCGATGAGCTAAAACAATGTCTGACCACTCCAACTATCATACAGTCCCCAAGTTGGGATATTCCTTTTGAGCTTATGTGTGACGCCTCCAACTTCGCGGTTGGAGTTGTCTTATCTCAGAGGGTGGAGGGGCGTTCACATGTGATCGCCTATGCATCAAGGACACTGGATTCAGCCCAATCAAATTACACAACCACAGAAAAGGAGTTTCTTGCTGTCATATTTGCTTTAGATAAATTCTGTTCATATTTACTAGGCTCTAAAGTAGTTGTTTTTTCTGACCATGCAGCTTTGAGGTACCTCCTAAAGAAGCCAGATGCAAAGCCACGACTTATGCGTTGGATGCTCCTTCTTCAAGAATTTGATATTGAGATAAAGTACAAGAAGGGATCAGAGAATTTGGTGGCGGACCACATGATTAGGCTTACTCACACACTAGAGGATTACACCTTGGACCAGGTACCACTTCGGGACACTTTCCCCGATGAACATCTCTATACCATCTCAGGTACGCATCCTTGGTATGCTTATTTAGTTAATTACATTGTTTCCTCTTAAATCCCAGCAAATTTGAAGAAGAATCAAGTCCAAAAATTAAAAAGTGAGTCTAGGTTTTATGTGTGGGATGATCCTTTCCTCTGGTGCATGTGTAGTGACCAAGTTATTAGGAGGTGTATTACTGATCATGATTTTGAGTCTGTTTTGCAATTTTGTCATACACTTGCATGTGGTGGACACTTTGGACCCCAACAGACAGCTAGGAAAGTTTTGTACTCTGGATTATATTGGCCTAGTTTATTCCATGATGCACATGTGTTTTGTAAGTCATGCTCTCGTTGCCAACACACTGGTAATATTTCTAGGAGACATGAGATGCCCCAACAACCCATACTATTCTGTGAGATTTTTGAAGTCTGGGGCATTGATTTTATGGGTCCTTTTCCAAGTTCATATGGTTTCTTGTATATTTTGGTTGTTGTTGATTATGTGAGTAAATTGGTGGAGGCCAAGGCCACCAGGACTGACGATTCTCATGTTGTTGTGGACTTTGTCAAAGCACAGATTTTTTGTGGGTTTGGAGTACCAAAGGCCATCATCAGTGACCAAGGGACACACTTTTGCAATAGTGATTTTTCATCCCTCCTTCGGAAGTACGGGGTGACACACAAAACATCAACACCATACCACCCCCAAACAAATGGTCAGGCTGAGGTTTCAAATCGTGAGTTGAAACAAATCTTGGAGGAAACCGTGCAGCCAAATAGGAAGGATTGGAGCAAGCGCTTGGATGATGCATTGTGGGCTTATAGGAAATCATACAAGACCCCCATTGGTATGTCTCCATTTCGGATTATTTTTGGGAAAGCGTGTCATCTCCCCGTGGAAGTTGAGCATCGGGCTTATTGGGCTATAAAGAAATGCAACATGGATTTGGCCCAAGATGGAATCTAAAGGAAGCTGCAAATTCAAGAGCTTGAGGAGATTAGATTATCATCATATGAGAACTCAAGGCTCTACAAGGAAAGATCAAAAGCAGCTCATGACAAAATGATCCAACAAAGGGAGTTTCATGTTGGAGAGAAAGTCCTTCTCTATAGTTCACGACTGAAGCTGATGCCTGGTAAGTTGCGTTCCAGATGGTTAGGTCCTTATGTTGTGAATAATGTTTTCCTTATGGTGCAGTGGAGATCTCACAAGAGGACACTGGAAGGAGATTTACATTCAATGGGCAACGTTTGAAGAGATACATTGAGGGACTTCCTACTGATGCAGTGGATTTTATCACACTGCATGACCCCATCATCACTTGAGCACATCAGGCTATTCCTAACCCTTTCACTTTTATATTATTTGTCCTATTTAAAAATTCTGCATTCCATGTGCATATATCATCTCATAGGTTCACATTGAGGACAATGCAATATTTTAAGTGTGGGGGAGGGAACCTTTTAGTTGAGTAACTTCAATTGCTTTCATGTTAAAAAAAACCAAAAAAAAAATTGTGTGTTTTTCAAAATTTGTGTGTTTATTTTACAATTTTCTGTGTGTTTTTGAAACTTTTGGGATGAAATGATTCTCATCACCATTTTTAAATCCATATCAATATGTTAAACAATTTACCCCTTGAAAATAAGCTTAAATAAATGCGGGAAATTGCTTTGCTTCAAGTTCAAATATTTAGTAATTTCATGAAAAGTATGCTGAATTTTGAATCCCATGCCAATCTCACTGTCTTTATATTTGAAATCACTTTCCTGTGAGGCTTCTGAACCATTACTTTCATATTCTTTACATTCACCTCACTTCTTGAGAGAGCCAAACCATGCTTGATTTAACCAGAATTTGATCTGTTCCTGTCAAAACATGAGGGTTTGAGGTACATATATTTAAATGATTGAGGCATCTGTTTGGTATTAAAGCCCCTATTTCAAAGAATCCTTTTTTATAATGGCCTACCTTGAATATTTAATCCTTGTAGCCCTTAGAAGCCATGCAAAGCCTGTTAGGTTAGCCACATTACAAGCCAATTTTCCCTATCCAACCAACTCTTGAAGTGAAATTGCATAATCTAGTTGAGATTAAGTGTGGGGGGAAGCTGTCTTGTGTTGTGCCACCACATTATGTGATACTTTGGGTGGAAAATTAAATTCTTAAGAGATGTGTTTTCTACTAAGGAAAGTCATTATATTGAAAGTTGTGCCTTTTCTGGAGCTTTCATGACAAGTGAAGTTGTGCCTTTTCTGGAGCTTCTAATTGAGGTGGAAAGTTGTGCCCATCTGGAGCTTTCAAGAAAATCATGTTTGAGAAGATTGAAATTTTTTATGCTGAAATGATGAATGGTGTAAACCTTTCATGACTTTTCATGATGATGGAGTTGAATTGATACTATGGGGATTGAATAGAAGACCATATTAAAGTGAAAATTAGATTAATGCAATTTTGCTTCAAAAGAGTCAAGCCCTCCTCATTCAGCCTCAGAGTTTTTCACAACATAATCCTACCAACCGAAAGCCACAGAACAACCCTGAAAAGTACTCATGATAAACATATGTCCTAGACTCACATCGGGTAGCAATGTAGGAATCTATCAAGCCTATGGTGACCCATGTATGAGTTTGGATGAGAAAGACATTGCAAAAAAGTGATATTTGAGTGATTAGAGAAAATTCAAGCGAGGTAAGTGTTTTGTGTATGGGCGGATAAATGAAGTGGAAATATATTGAATGATATAAATGGGGAACTTTAAATAAGGTTTTTTATAAGGCATGATATCTTTTGATTCTTGGTGTGAAATTGATTGATCTTAAGGATATCTGTTTTAAAATTGGTTTTGATTTGATATTGATGTTTACTTGATATGAGGTTTTGCCCAGGTGTGCAAAAGGGTAAGTGTGGGGGAGTTGATAAAACACTATTTTATTGAATATTTAATTGATAATAAATGATATAATTTCCTCACATTGTGTTAAATATGTTTATTTATAAAATATTTTGGATTTGATCATTCATTTGAAAATTTGGTGAAAATTCTAGTTTTACCCTTAATAGTGCACTGTAGTATTTCGAATATAAATATTTTTATATTTATTATTTGAATTATAAATTTTGTAACAGTGTTCCTAACTTAATTATATACAACTTTTATTCAGGACACTAGATCTAAAGAGTTCCTTTGGTTGTTGAAAATGGGTCATGAAGTCAAAGTTGGGCTGGGCTCGCCAGAATGGAAAAGCATTTGTATTTCTACCATAACTCATTCATATGCGCCTTTATTGAGCCCAAATTTGGAGAGGAGATAGAGGACCCATATCCGAACATTTGATCCTTCTGGAAGGCCGGCCATTTCACGCGTTTTGGTAGTCAAATGAGCGGTGCAAGTGGGAATAAAATATTTGGCCGAATTTCCACATTCACACTTGAAACCACTTGTAACCTCTCCTCCCCTCCCCTCTATAAATTGGAGTTTTTCTCATTTGGAGGGGTTGGGGACATGAATTAGGATATTGGAGGCAGAGGAGAATTTGTTTCACCCAAATTATCCAACCATTTTAAGAGGGGTAGCTCTTGAAGCAAGGATCCCCTCATCGAAGCCTCCTTCTCTTCTTCATTTTGTAATGTTTTCATTTGTGTAATAAACTTCTTTGTTATTCTTTTATTTATTATCTTTTCTTCTATTTTGTTTAAATTTCTTATTCTTTTAATCTTACTCTTTGGGCTGGAATTCTTGAGTAGAAGCGTTATTGGGTTATACCCATTATAAACCTTTGCACATGCAAAACGCTTCTACGATGATTACGCCACCCATGGAAGAGTAGTCTTTTAGTAATCGATCTATATTCTACCCTCTTCATTTAATTATTTTGAATCATTAAGCTGCTATAATTCACGTAATATGATCCATGAATTATTTTTTTAAATTGTAAGAAACTAAGCAATCAATTGAACAATTAACACAAAAACACGCGAGGTCGGGATTTTGTGTAAATTGTGAGAGCGCGATCTTAATCGGTAATACAAAACCACACGAGATAAATTTGTAGAGTTCAAATATAATCCCTAAACAAAATTCATCCTCATTTCCAGAATGGATATTTGCCTTAATTTACCACTGACCATAAGCTAATCTTAGAACATCAATCAAAGCAGGGTGCTGCGATTGCATGTTCCGAAGTTAGCCTAGGGTTAAATTCACATCATTTTCGTGGTAAAGTTAATTCTCATAGGGTTCGGGATTTAACAAATTAAGGGATCGTAATTAAGTGAATGTTAATTTAAATGAAAATATTTAATAATAAAGTGAAGAGGTAGAGTTAGATCGATTACGCCTTTTAAATAGATTTCTAAAAAAACATCTTCTTGTTGTGTCATTTTAATCGAAATTCATTTCAAAACTAAAAAAAAATTATACAATCTTCTTCCAGCAAACTTCTTCTAGATTCATAAACTAAAAAAATCCCCAATCATTTAAAGTAGTGTTTTTATTCTATTCTATTTTATTTTATTTTTTTACAATACCTCTAATAAGTTGTTAAATTCACTTCCTCCTTTGAGAGACGACCTTGGTCAGCCACTCTGCTGCACCTAAGTACCCCAAATCACACTAATCATTTGAGGGCGCCCATGACAGCGCTCTTTCACAATATCACCAACAATGGTCATCCTACCAGAGAAACCATGCACATGGATGTATATGTCCTGAACCCAAGGACTAGGGGTAGGAGGTTCCAGGATCACCCGAGCCTGGTTGGTGTAGGAGTATGAGGTGATTTTCCACTGTTGCTTGGAACTGTGAATATGAATTCCTATTGTAACTAAAACGACATATAATTTCCCCATGTCGGGGGTCGTGGCCTCCAACCGATGGATCAGGAAGATGTAGGCGTCATCCAGACCTACCTAGGGACCACTTTTGATAGTTGCGGGCTCAATCTCACTTTCCAGAATCTTCTTATCCTTACTCTTATAATAGTCGGCGTCCATATAACGGGCTTCACAAGATGCAAAAGGAGACGCATCCCATTGGAGCATTCCTACTCGACCATTGAGGAAATATTTGAGGCATTTGTGATACGACTAAGGGACCGCTGCATACAGGTGGAGCCATGGCCTTCCCATCAATGCGTTGTACATGGTGTCCTGGGAGACAACCATGAATTCGGTATTGGAAACTAGGCCACCATACTGGGTCTTCAAATGGATCTTTCCGACTGGGGTCTGCTCGATCCTGTCGTATCCCTGGATTCTGAGGTCAGAGGGAGTTAGATCACCCTCGGACAAACCCAGATTCCGTAGTGTCCAAGTCGGGATTAGGTTAATCCCAGAACCCATGTCATCAAGACAACGACAGACTTCCACAACATTGAACTCGACAGTTATGTATAGTGGACGAATGTGCCCCTATATAGAAGGGTCTTCGTCTTCACCAGAGAACGAGATAACTTCATGGAATTCGGAATTCTCAATAGCCTTGGCGTGGAAGGCTTCTGCAGCTGCTACCTCTGTCTCGAACTGGAGGGGGCTCCTTAGGGCCTAGACAAGTGCCTCATGCATTTTAGACGATATGCGAAGAGCCTCATGGATAGAAATCCATGCTGGAATACTGGCAAGGTGCTTCATAACATCATACTTCCGGGCGAGATGTGAGCCTCTACTTACAAGAGGCCGCCTTGCAATTTGAGACATAGCAGAGCCCTGCCGGCTGGGCTGGCGGCTGGCTAGTGCTAGGTACGTCCCGTTGCTCACTAGTCGAGGCCTGAAGAGTACCTACCAGATGAGGACCGGACAACTGAGATTGGCCTGCGGTAGGGGAGACTGGTCGTGGTATAGATGAGGCAGCTTTGTGTGATCTAGTAGCAAAAACGACAGTGGAGGTAGATCCGAGGGCACCAGATGAAGAGGTTGTGCGTGCCGAGCTCTGCGCTGGGTCTGCTATCTGGTTTCAGTAGCGTGCCTCGCCTGGATGGAGGTGCCAACTAATGCACCCCGATGACCCATGTAACCATGTCTCCAATGACATTGGCGATAGCTGGGGACATTGGGAAGGTCTACCTGGCATTCTCCCTCGTCAGGAGTCATATAGGGATTTACCAACTCCACCGTATTAACCGAAGTGTACCCCGGACTGTCACTTGAGGAGTCGTCCACTACCGGGAAAAGTCTTGGAGGGATCTCCATTTTTGGGGGCATAAGTCGCCAGAAGTTTGGGACGATGATTTCATTGGAAGGACACGTTGTTTCTTCTTGCGCCGCCGCTGCTTGCCCTTCTGGGAAGAGGCTGGCTAAGATGACGATGTCGAAGTACTAACCGCAGCTTCTGAAGGGTCTGGCAGATTCAGTTGTTCATGGATGATGCCATGGGAGTGGGTGAATGCCTTTCGGGCCATCCAGTCATTATAATTCTTGGGCCAATGGTCAGAAACATGCTGCCATTCACCTTCGTCGCCGTTATTGCCATCCGATCTCACAAAGACACCTGCCACTAGGGCCAGGGTTGGGCCCAACCTGACTATATTTTTTTCAATCTGGTCTTGGAGCTAGTCCTTGAACAAATTGAATTGCTAGATGGTGTTCCCCAGGATCCGTTGATAAGGGTAGTAGTTGGGATGATCAGTGAGATGCGCTTCTTATGGCTTCCAACACTCAGGTAGCCGCATGATTCTCTACTCCAAGGCACTTTGGAAGTAACCGGGGACTTGAGCCTCGTCAAATGAGTAGGTCTGGTTCCTTCTTTCCGAAAGGGGGGGTCTATGAGTCTGACCCTGATGGGGGCCGGAGGAACATGCCATGGAGGTGGAAATTGATTATCTTGCCTAGGCGGTGGTGGCGCGTTACACGGAGGCACTTTCCAATTTTGAGGGAGTCGCTGCTGGGCTGGAAGCTGTGCCTGTGGGGGTGGAACCCTATGGGGCTGCGGAGGTGGCTCCGCTGGTAGTAATTCTAGCTGCCTAGGGGCCTGTATCTGGGCCACAGCAGTGGACTCGACTTTGGAGGCTCTTCTTGTTGGGATTATAGGAGGCAGTGGGCGTGCCTAACTGGCCTGTTACAGGGCTTCTTCAAGGCATTGGGCCTTGTCTGAGAAGTCTCGGAACCCTCCGGGGTAATTCTGAGTAATCAGAGAAGGAACTGGATCTTCCTTGACGTTCCCTATGCACATTTTCAGGAATTTCTCCTGATTTAGTGGCATGTAAAGAGAGTATGTGAGCCCCTTCCACCAGGCAATAAAGTCCGAGACTCACTCATCGGGCCATTGCTTACACCTGAAGAGGTCTGCACTATTCGTCTTCTGGTTTGTGAAACTGAACTAGTAGAGGAATTATCTGTGAAGGACCTCCCAGCAAGTCACGGATCTGACAGGGAGCTGGCTGTACCAGACAAACATTGGCCCCTCCAGTGTCTGAACAAAGCAATGGAGCTTGGCGGCCTCCTGCTACGTTGGAGTCCGTAACATAGGCCCACAACTTGAGTTGAAGTGGTCCATGTGCTGTTGTGGGTCCCATGTCCTGGTAAAGGGGGAGAAAGTGGGTTTCCCAAATCCTGAAGGTGCTGGCATATCATCCACCCATGCTGGGTACGACTTTCCGTCTAGTGGGATCGCCACCTGCCGAGTTTCCAAAGCCTCTAAGCGGGCGATGAGTGCTGCCATCGGATCTTCTAGACGTGGGTTCCTATCTTGACGGGGATCCCTAACCAAAAGAGAATTTTCAGGCTCTTCAATTCGGTAGACAAGCTCAGCAGCTCGTGGAGCGGCTGGTGGAGCGACCCTTGGGGATGCGGGAGGAACCCGAGCAGGGTCTCTTGGGTGGTCACGCCGCTCACGAGGGTTTGGAAAAACATATCATGCCCTCTTTCCAAGATCTCAGGCCTCTCCTCTGTCAGTGATCACGACATGATCGAGGTTTACTAGGAGAATATCGCTGAGGGGTAGTTGTTCCTGCCCCTACTGTCCCAACCCTGGATCACCGTAGTCGGGTCGCCGCCCTGCAATGCATTCAACCAGAAGCTCATCGACCAACCTCTTCTGCTCAGCAAGCTGTTGGCACAACATGGCCTTCTTGGGATCTTCCTCTGCCTTCTGCACTGAGGCAGACGGGTCTGAGAGCTTGACAGCCCCAACGTTCTCTCTACCCTTACCAATATTTCGGCTCAGTATTAATGCCTTAGTTGGTGTGGGGAGACCTTATAGGTTCCTCTACTGACGAGTAATCCTCCCTAATGGGTCCAGTGGAGGCTTTTCCTCAAGGGGTAAGTCCCCATCAAGAAGTTCTGGACCATTCGCCTCTCCCGACAGATCATCCATGTTTACCGCCGCTGCCCTCGGGGGAATGTCCTCAGAGCTGCCTAGTGAGTCAGGCTGCCGACGAATCACACTGAAGATAGGGGATGTGTACTACCCCCATCCACGGACGTGTGCATGGTGAGGTGTCCTCTTTGAAATCTTTTCGGATTACTTGAAAACTCTAAATGCATTGTTGTTGGAGGGCCCTGTGGTGGCCAAGTGACTCTGGGTGCTGGACCACGGGGAGCGTGGCCAGGTCGACCCGATGACATTACTCGTCGATATCCTCGAGGTATGCTTGGCTCCCGAGATAAGGCACTTTCTGGTGTAGAATATGGGACTGATTCACCAGGAGGGTCTAGCGGAAACATTCAAACTCTCCCGGGGTGAGCGATTCTGGTGTATCAAAATCTGACCCTGCGACCGACCAAAACTTCTCGAGGAAGTGACCTGCTGCGAGGATGTTCCAGAAGCTCCCTGACTCAGGTTCAAGATCCATCCCTTGATGTCCCCTCTCATCAACTAGGATTGGATGGGGAACTAGCAGCGGTGCCGAGGCAGGCCGCTGGGTCGGTGGGCTGGCCGGCGGAGAATACGACGAGCAGCCCTATTGGACGCCGAATCCTATGTCATCCTCCATGGGTCGTAGTGACCTGGATGCAACGTCACGGTAGGCTGAACCATTGAACGAGCCTCCTTTCATAGTTTCTATGCTTTCCAGGGGTGTGCTGTGTAACGGATCTTCCGCCATCGACCCCCAAAAAAGCTCTCCACCATCTCTGGCCGAGGTGGAGGGTGCTTCCGGAGAGGCCGATGGTGACTGAAAGTTTTATCCCTGGGGGTACTCCAAGTCCTCGTCCTCCTGGATATACCTTTGTAAGGAGGTTGGAATCATATGGATCTCAAATTTGGTGAGTATGAGGCTGACACGCCATTTCCCTATCCTAGCCCTTGACTCAGAGGACTGAGGAGAGGGCTCCATCGCCGAGTCGTACTCTACCTCAGATTCTGAGAAACAGAATGATCTGGTTTCCATCCTTCCTTCCCTGGCATTTCTCTTACGGTGACGACGTCCCGCCTTCCTTTTAACACCCCGAGCTTCCACAATACGCTTCTCATTCAATAATACAATAGCTTGCATTGTACGCAACATCGAGTTCTAAAACACCGCGACTAATCAAAGTAGCCGTTATGAATAGTAATAACCACTTTTTAAAATTATAGAAATTTTATATTTCAAAATGGACTTCATTTTTGGATTCTGAATATCGAAATTATCCTATGTTGAATTTTTGGTATTTTTCTGAGAGCTTCTAATTTTTATGAATAGTGAAAAATACTTAAAAACAACTGTTTTAATCAAAATAATTTATAGTGATAAATTATACTATTTAGTGGGTTTAAAGTATAATTAGAATATATTTTTACCATTTTATCCAATGGTGGTCATTAGAATTAATTTAACATTGAAATTGGACATAAACAATTGCCAATCTTTTGATATAAATTGTTTCTTAAAAACACGCTATTTGTTGTGACAGTGGGAATTAATTATAAAATTAATTAATGAAACTTATATGTTTGGAATTTTTTTAAAATAGAAATCATTTTTGAAATCGGAATATAAAATATAGCTTAGGGTGAATTTTTGGGATTTTTCTGAAAAACTTCAATTTTTGATGAATAGTGAAACCACTAAGTGGTAGTTAAAAAACTGATTTTTCGTTTAAATGAAATTTTACCACTTCTGTGTTTTGAATTTCAAAAATCTGACATACATGGTTGTCATTAAGAAGTAAAATGTGGTTCAATGAGATTAAAATAATTTTTGGTGAATAGTAACTTTTAAGTTCTTAATCGCGATTAGAGGTAATTAGTGTAGTTTAAGGTAAAAATAATGTTTTAATAATATGAGATGAGCTTGAAACATGTCCTACCATCATTGTATGTGTCATGGCCGACCAAGATAATCCATGTGTCAACTTGGGGACCCCATGGAGCCACTTTAGTTAGAAAATGATATAAATACCTTTTATTTAATGTTAAAGTAAAAAATGGCACAAACATGAAATGTTTTACTAAAATAATTTTTACATGGGGTTATACAAGTCATATTTTTGACTATAAATACTCATTGGAAAGATTAAAATATTTCCTACATCATAGTATTTTTTTATAATTTTTATACATTAAATAAATTAAATTATTTATGACATCATGATGATGCAGCGATGACCTCATTATTTAACGATTTAAATAAAATGAAGAGATAATGTAAAATCAAAGGCGTACACTTGTCAAAAACTTATTGGATGAGTATATTTCAAATCCTTATCACCTTATCCTCGAATTATATAAGTGTGGGACCTTTAGAATCCTAAAATCATTGTTTAATAAAGTAACATTTTATTACTTTCCAAAAGTGCCCCTCCTCTCCACTTATAAAAGGCCCCCACCTCTACCGCCTCCTTCACACTTTCAAGCCATTTGGCTCGGCCAACCTCTGCCCAAATACTCTCGCAACTTCCCCCTATTACTCCTAGAAGCCTCACTTTGGGCATAACTCTTCCCAAGGAAGCCTTTGCCTCAAATCAAAAAGTGTTACCCGTTTTAAAGGTAGTGTTTTCTCTTATGTTCTTTTGTTTTATTGTGCTTCTTCAACCCCCTAAACTCTTTTTATTCTTTTCTTTTGTAACAACACCAGTATCCTCAATATACTAGGATGTTGTTATAAGAAGGATTCGAGCTACGCTTACACACACCTACATCTAATGGTTAAAGAACTTACTGTTTCTGTGAATGGTGAATTTCGGCCTCACGAAACGATGATTGTTCAAATTCTTTTAACACCTATAATGGTGGCCATTTTGATGACACTATTTTTATATATGATATATATATTATGTTTATGTTTTCCTTATCATTCTTTATTTCTAATTTATGGATTACTTTATGATTTCCATTATGGGTAAACGCGATAATTTCATTTTAGGAAGTGCGGACTACCGCCCCCTCAAAGTGATTTGAATCGTTAATGCCATATGTGGGATGTATAAAGGATGAAGTAAATGGTATTATACATTATATTATACTGGAATTATATTATACCTTTATATAATTATAACTTCATTCCATTAAATATGAAATTGAAATGAAAGTAGCGTTCATGCGTACGTACGGCTTACCGTCTCCATGAATGGTGCATTTCATTTCTTACCTCTAAATGTCATGTAATATTATGAATGAATGTATATACTGGATATATATGAGATATATGATATCTATATCATGAATATAATTCTGAATATAATGGATATTTCACCACATGAACAACTCGTAATTATAAGAAGTCTATTTTTGACTCAAGTACCAAAGATCGACAAAACGACCGTTATTAACTTAAATAATTACATAATGTTCATAACATTGTAATAAGTGATATAAAAGGGATAATGAACATGAAAAAATGTTCTTAATAAAGTAGATATTAACTCTAGTTTATTATTCAGGAGGTTAAAGAACGGTCGAATCAAGTCAGACACAAGGTAAGGTAATTTCTTAACCCAACTTCCATTCTTTGGGTTAATATTCTACTTTCAAATTATGTCATGATATTATGATGTCCTATTTTGTATTTTTACGTTCTTTATGTGTACCTATAAGTGAATACACATAACAGATCTATTTTATTTTAAAAAAAATGATCTTTTTAAGGACTTTGCCTCAATCTCCTTTCATTGAGGCATGTTTCGTTTTATACACAACTTTATTTTATACGGTGTATAAAACCCTTTGACTTTTACGTTTATTCAAAAGGAATCTTTTTTATACGAAGCGTTTTGCTAAACGACAAAAGGGAATGTTTTTCTTTCTGTACTTATGCGGCGACAACTACTTCTCCGCCGCCGTGACCATTATTTGAGTTTCGGCTTCCTCTACAAGCCATCATTTTTTTTGAAAAATAAATACAAAGATTTAACTTTCTTTTATTTTGGTATTGAAAATGGTTTTGAAAGCGTTTTTATTATATCAATGTGTTGTATTGATATCTTTTGATTGAAATGTGGAAATGTTATGTTTCCTTTATGCATGTTTTATGTGATACGATTATGTTATGGTTTATGATATGTTTAAACCTATTCATATGAGGAATGTATTGGACTTAACAAGTGACGGGTGGAGCCTGCTATAGCTCCTCGATGCATCGGTAGGTCTCATGAGACAACTAGACGTGGAATTGGCCGAGGCCCTTTCCCAATTTTATTTATGGTTTTGGCCGAGGCCTTAATCATTTTAGATGTCTTGGCCGAGGCCTTGACAAAATGTTTCAGAATGTCTGGCATTATACATTCCCTCATTATGAAAGTGGTTATTGATATTGCATGTGATTATTCGACTAGTAGAATATCCATGTGAATAAGTAAATGGCATTATCTCATTTTACTTTTGCCATATTATGTTGAATTTCATGTTTAAAAGGATTTTGTTTTAGTTGTACATTGCCTTAAATGTTAATGTTTGCTTATGAAAGCTTCAGCAATATTGTTATCCTTACTGAGCATTTGAGCTCACCCCTTTCAATGTTTTAATATTTTCCAGGATGTGAAGAAGTATTTTATGAATGACCTGCAGGGATAGTCAGAAGAGGATATGAGTGTGGACTATGAAGACTTTTTTATTAGTTTTTTTTACTTTATGATGTAATGTAACATTTATGAAGGTATCTAGTGTTTCCAAGGCTAATAAACTAATCGGTCTTTCGAGACTTGATATTTGTGATCATGCCAATGTTACGAAGTAATGCGCTGACTCTGGGTAGCTGGGGTCGGGACGTTACATTCCTGCCCCTGGGTGGCTCCTCGGGGCAGGGATGATTTCTATCATGGAGTCCACTGGTGTTGGGGCGGAGAGGACCGAAGGCTGTGGTGCGTGGAGCACCGCGGAAAATTTTGAAAGGGATATGGGGATGACCTCCATGTGGGTGAGTGACTGGATATACAATGGCTCCTTACTCGCGGTCTGTATTAGGGGAAGTGACCCTGTACCCAGTGTAGTGAGTGCTAGAGAGAGCCCCACCAAGAGTGTTGCTGTCACAGGGAAGCCCCTTACGTGCGGCGAGGGTGGTGCCAGGCAGGCCTCTGGGCAGAGGTTGGAAGTAGGGAGGGCCCACACCTTTCAGAACGGTGGCATGGAGTAGGCCTTCACGCTGGATGGCACTACCACGAATTGGTCCACAGCGTCCATTGCTTGTTTCGGCGACCGGGAGAGTCGACCAAACCTGCCCGTGGGGTGGTTGGGGCCTCGATCCGGATCAGGCATATAACTGCCCCTGCTCAATGTGTGTGGGGGTTTGATAATAGGAGTTAGCTGTGGGTCAGGCCATAGTTGTTGCTAACATTGATACTCTAGGGCGAGCATCCTCTTCCGCTCGTGCCCGACGCTAGCGTTGGGTCAGATGGGTTGGAGCTGGTGGTGAGGGCACATGGATTGCCTGATCCTCAGCTTGGGGAGTTGGGTGGCGGCGCCAACACGGCATGGCGGGGGCCCTTACCATGAACCCTTGATGCGGGTCTCCGATTGGGCCAACCTAGAAATCCCTTACCTCATCGGCGTAGGGGAGGGAGGTGTCAAGGCGTTCTGGGGATAAGCTCCCAAAACGTTTGAATGTCAGGGTGGGGAGAAGCGGCTCCCTACGCGGCCCTCGAGGGCAGCGTTGGTGGTGAGGCGTAGCTTCCTCGAGATACCAACGGGCCATGTCCCTAGTGGGGATGACCCCCTCCTCCTCATACCTATACACAAGGTTGTTGATCACCCTTCGTTGGATAATCTCGGATGGGGATAGGGGGCGTGAGCGCCCTGTAGTCCTGGCGGTCCGTGAAGTTGTGAAAGTGGAGGAACCACGCGAGGTGGCCGCGTCAGTACTTCCCCTGCCCCTGCGCTAGTGGGCAGGTGGTGATCGAGCTCTGGATGCAGCGATCGGATTCCTGAAAGAAGGGAGATGAAACCATTAACACTGATAGGAAAAGAAATCGACAACCAGTAGCCCAATGCCATTCCGTATTTTGTGGTCGGTAAGAGGGATCCATGCTGACAACGTCGTAGAACAAAGTGCTCAGCATCCTAACTGCCCCAACCCCTGGCGGGTTTCACATCCTAGTGCTGGGTTCCCGAACCTGGTGACATGCTAATCTTCCGACACCCCAAACGCTGCCAGTCTCTATATTGAGGAGAAGAGTTTCACGTCAGGTTCACCATTTTCTATTCCGGATGCTTTCGTCGTGGCACGAGCATGTGCGCGTCCGTCACACAGAGAATGTGTGGCTTATTGCCCTGCATTCCCTCTTTCCAAAGGTTGGAAACATTCAATTTTTAATCAGGGATGTCTGCTCCTTGATCGAAACGGGATGATGGGATGTCGGTTCCTCCATTTGTGGATTCCTCCTCGGAACTCGTCACCTAGTCCGGGTCTCCGTCATAGATTTAAGACATGTTTTTGAAACTCTTCCTGGTGCCATATCTTCATGGACACCCATTAATTATGCTGCTTCTATCGAGACACTCCAAGGGGTCTGGTCGGGGCAGCAACCTTCAGTTAGGGGAGTGGTCACGCTGAGGCATCGTTGGCATGTCTTGACACTGGGGGATTGGCATGTCTATCTTCTGTCCCTTATTATAGGGCTTCTCAAGGTTGCGGAAGCCCGAGGCGCCCCACATCGAACGCGGGGAATTGTATGACATATTCATGTATCTGAGGTTTTCCTTAGCTTCCCATGTTTAACATAGGGTATGTCGTGAGTTTAACGTCCAGCAGAGACAGATCAGACAGATCGGAACACAGTGTGTGGATCAAATTGAAGAACCCCTTGTAGGGAAAACTGATGTTGGGGCCAGCACGTGGGTGGCTTCCCAGATACTGTGGAGGGGAATGAAAATGAATGATTCCAATGGTATTTGGAAACCGGAGTAAGAATCAGGATGGATGATGGCTTTGGGCATGGGCCTGGTGGAAACTTCCTACGTATCCCCATGATAGGGAATCCAAGTCTGTGTAGTTCGATGATACAGTGGGACACCTGAAGAGGTTACCCATGAGAATGAATGTGTGGATGGGACCCAGAGGGAGTAAAACCTCTGGGTTAGTGCACGAGCATCCCGAGGCGTGTGGGCTCGAGGGAGAGGTCAAGATGAGACATGGGTGTTGGGCTTGAACCTCGTGGAGGCTTCCTACGTATCCCCATGGCGAGGAATCAAAGACCATGTAGTTTAGGTGGAATTTCAATTAACGTCATGCAGGATGGGGGAATTTGTGGCTTACGCTCTGAGACGGCCCAAGGATAAGGGGTCGGTGAACCGATGTGAGGAGGGACCTGGGGCCCATATGGGTTGGGGCTTATGCTCTGAGGCGTCCCATGGTGGTGGGGCATGAACCTTGTGGAGGTTTCCTACGTACCATGCATTAGCAAGGATCAAAGTCCCCGTAGTTCGGGATGGATGGGGATTATGCTTTGAGACGGCCCACAATGATGGATGGATAGGGATTACACTCTAAGGCAGCCCACAATGATGGATGGATGGGGCTTACAATCTCAGGCGGCCCACAATGATTTATGGATGGGGCTTATACTTTGAGGCGGCCAACAATGATTGGTGAACCGACGTGAAGATCTCAGAACCACCGTGTGGTGGGATTGAACCTCTTCGAGGCTTCCTATGTATCCCCATGGCAGGGAATCAAAGTCCATGTAGTTTGGGTGGAGCTGGCGAACTGACGTGAAGATGGACCGGGGGTCTGATGGGTGTTGGGCTTGAACCTCGGGGAGGCTTCCATAGTACCATCCCTTGACATGGATCAATGTAATTGTAGTCCGGGTGTACAGTTTAATGTCATGTGGGACGGGGGTTGGATTCATAGTCGATGCTTACTCTAATCCCATGTGAGTCATGCTTGGTGTGAGAAACAAGAGGCGGCAGAGACCTGATGATCACGTCGTGAAGGGTGCTTCTGTAGGAAGCGAAGAGGGGCTTACGCGTTGGGCGGCCCATGGTGCTGGGACTTGCTCCAGGATGGAGGCCTGAGGGTGAAAAAGTGCAGCAGGAGAGGGATTTGGGACCGAAGAAAAGTGGAGTCTCACTTCCCGATTACACTCCCCACTGGCCCTGGTGCTGGGGAAGTACGGAGGTTCATGGGTGCTACCTTCCGCAAGAGGGGCTAGAGGATTACACCAAGGAGTTTGCCCTTCCCCGCAGAGAAATGCCACTCCGAGAAGGAGGATATCATCCCATATGGGGTGTGATACTATCCCCATGCATATGAGCGGGCATGGAAAATGTCTGAGGAGGGGGGACCCTGCTTGCGAGGCATGAGGCCGGATCACAGTTTAATGTCATGTGTTGAGGACGAGGTGCTTTGCAGTTTAACGTCCTGCTGCTCAAATGAGGTGGGTTTACTCCGCACCCCTAGGACTTACATGACCGGTACCCTTTAATCCTTGTGGGAGGGAAGGTACCGGAAATGCCATAGTGAAGGGGGGTTGTAGAGAGAACCATAGAGGGGTCCACATAATAATGGATATGTGAAAAAGAAATAGCTGTTAGCGTGCCTATGTGAAGAAGCATGAGTAAAAGCAACGCAACAGGAAAAACCGCCCAAGGGACCTTGAGGTTACTTTGTACGAGCCTGGAAGGTCGTATGGGAAAACAACACATGGTGTGTATGCTCGGTGTGTGTGCCTGGGGCATCCATAAGGAGGACATCGGGCGCCTACGCAGGGAGGCACCCGAGGAGCATCAAGGTGAGGGGTCTCGGGGGTTGCACGGAATGAAATGGTCGGTGCACAAAACACTGGGATGGAGTGTAATCGGGGCAGAGGGCTTGCGCGCAGCTAGTAGGATCGCACACAGGGGATATGAATTGCATGCGAGTGGCAAAGGCTACACCCAATAGGTAAGGCCACACCCAGTGCAAGGGATTGCATGCAATTGGACCGTTTTGCATGCAATGGAAGGAATTGCGTGCAAGGGGGGAACCCTGAAGGCTTTGGAATTTTGTTTAATCCTGTGGGATAGTGCACAAAGGCAGATCCCAGGGCGAGGTGGCGCAATAATGATCAGTACCTGAAGGGCATCTTTCACGCGCGTAAGTCTGATTTCACGCACGAGAGACAGTTCAAATTCATCAACCCCAAAACAGAAGGGCTCTCCTTCCATTTATAGGCATTTGGAGGCGCATTATTCAGGGTGGCGTGCAAAACTTTCACACCAGAGACGGCGGCGCATAATTTTAACCACACAGTGCACGGGCATGAAAGTATTTCGTGCCTGTGCCAGGGACCCTTCGCGAATCCCGGTCCCTTTCCGTGTGGCCCTACTTTT
Source organism: Viscum album (assembly GCA_963277665.1). Classification (NCBI taxonomy): domain Eukaryota; kingdom Viridiplantae; phylum Streptophyta; class Magnoliopsida; order Santalales; family Viscaceae; genus Viscum; species Viscum album. The sequence continues at coordinate 284,821,637 of OY728167.1, forward strand.
CTGCGCACATAACCCTTTTTTCCGCGCAACAATTCCAAGCCCTCTGGAACGAGCCTCCAGGTCTGAATATGACTTTAATTTGTCATTTCGAATATTCCTTCAGTAATTACGGACTTTTCGGCGTCTACAGCCTTGTATGTTGAGAATAGAACATCCCTTTTATCATTTATGAAAATTTTTATTAAAATATAGAAAAAAATATTCCTTTTGAAAACCATTTAGATAAATAAAATATAATTTATTAATCTTTTATTTCCATAAAATCTTTTCAAAAACATAGACATGGAGAAGGAAGATATCTTGAGGAAAAACATTAAAAGTTTCTTTTTCTTGAGAAAAGGTCCCTTATCACTTGGGAAACACTTGAATCGTAAAACCCATTAAATAATAAAATTAAAAAAAAACATTAAATATCATTATAATAGAAAAATTCATGATATAAAAATTTAAATGGGTTTTATATACATCTTATAAAATAATTAATTTTAATAACATCAAGATATTCTTCAATGAGGGAGATTGAGATAAAGTCCCTTACCTTGAGTCTGATTCATCACATGTGTCTTTTTATTTATGAATAACAAAATTATGTTAATTATTTAATTTGTTAATAACTTATGGAAATTTTATTATTACTTTTATATCACTTTTTATCAATTTATATACATTTACTTAAATATTTAATATTAATCATATGTTCTGATCATATTAAGATTATGCGTCAAAAATGACTTTGGTAGGTCAACTATGATCAAAGGGTTAATTATTTAAACATATTCACAATATTAATCATGAAATAAATATAATATTTATAAATCAATTATAATTTCAAAACCAAAAATGAATTATAATTATGAAAAATTAACTAACGTTATGATCATGGAGACCATAGTGTGTATGTACGCATGAGTAACATTTCCATTTTTTCAATGATCTTTAGTGAAATAACATAAGTAAAATTTATCTTTAAATAATGATAATTATATCATAAATACCATTATATTTTCTTATATAAACTTTTATATACCATTCTGGTGATGTAAATGGAACCACATCGCTTTGAGGAGGTGGTGGTCCACTCATCCACGAACAACATTATCACTTTTTCAGTGTGCATAAAGGTAAAAAGAAAATTATATATTATATTTATATAAAGATAATTATTTCATTGATATCATAATTACATAATTATTTTAATATATATTCATTATAGTTACCTTTATTACCCTCCATGTAACACGTTAGTGAAAAACACTTCACATCACTTTGCAAGGTGGTCGTATGTCGCTCACATGAGTTATGTTATCATGTCCCCAATGATATGAAATGTAAAAATGGTGTGTATTTTATAATGACTCAATAGGTATAATTATGTTATAAATATAAAAAGTATATTATATAAATATTATGTACATCATTATTCTCAACCATGAGAGGTGGTAATGAAAAAATGAATGACATCATTTTGTGTGGCAGTAGTCTGCCATACCCACAAATGATGATTTCATAACCCAATTGATGGAAGTGTTTATGGGTGTAGGATATACCATTAACTGAAACAAATGTCATTATATAGAGTTTACTTACTTTATTTTATAAATATGGTATAATAATAATTCAAGTGTGTGGAGAAATAAATAAAATAAAAAATGCTTGTTGATGATCATGACCTCTTCTTCGAGTAACTCCTTCTTGTTTACACCATAGGACTTCCTTGGTTGGATTTATTACAAATGTAAGGATTATATTATGAGAGGAGGAAATATTATAATTTATTTATTCATTTATTTTTTATTCAAATGTATTGAGATGTGGGAATAGAGGAGGAGAGTGGGAGGCTTTTTATAAGGGAGGTGAGTGGAAAAAATTAATGTTTTGGAAGAGGGAATTCCACCCAGGTTTTTTCCATGTGAATTTTCTCCAATAATACACAAAACTATATTATATAAGGTATGAGGTAAAAATATTTCCACAAAATGGATAATTTACATGTTTATAGCTCATTAGGCCTCTTAATTTTAATGTTTAGTCTCTTGGAAATCTCACTTTTTAACTTAATTGATGTGATTAATTTTAATTATTTTCACTAATAAATTTGGTAAAATATTTATTTTTAACCTATTAGAAATTAGAAATTATGATTATTCAAAATATGGAATCAATTTTTATAAATTCATATCATATAATTCAAAATTTTTAATTTAATTTTAGTTCTACAGACGTAACGAGAAAGCGGGTTTTTAAAGCAAAAATGTTCAAAAGTTTGAAATTTTTTATATCCAAATTCAACATAAAAATGATTCAAATGAAATAAATTGGATTAATAGAATAATAATTTATCTAATTTTACTTTAAAACTAATTTAAAATATAATTTAACATTATAAATCATTTAGGTGAAAAGTAAGTTTTCAATTAAAATTTAATATTTTTCACTTATTTATCAAAAAAACAAAACATCTCTTAAAAATTCCAAAAATTAAACCTGAGATAATTTTAACATTCCTATTTCAAAAACTAAGTTTAAATTATCAAATAAAATTTATGAAATAGTAAAAAATTACTTTAAAATAAGTGTTCCATCCAAAGTCAGAAAAACTGCCTTTAGAAAATTATAGATTTTTATGTGTAAAATTGGATTTCTTTTAATATCATGCCTAGAAAACACATAATATGATTGTTAAACATTAGATTGAATATATTATAAATATATTTAATTAATATAATTCAATAATATTAATAAATATAATTTTTTAATATATAACTCCTTTGGGAGTATTAAAAATGTTTTTATATAAAAAAATTCTTTTATATTCAATTGGTTTTTATATTCATTTATAATTTATTAGTAACCAATGAATTCATTATATAAACATTTTTAAATCATATTTTAATAATATATTTAATATTAATAATTCCCACTATTCCATTAGCAAGGTGATAACTAAAATTTTAAATAATAATATTAATAGTATATTTTTTTGGTAAGACTCAGCATTGTATGTAAAAAAAGTTATTTAATAAACATGATGATATATGAAATGAAAGATAAACTTGGTGTTATTTATAATTAAAGATAAACTATGAATTTTGTATAATAAAATCTATTCAATAATTTCAATTAATTTTAAGGACTACATTTCATAAAATCTTAGGATGTTACATCCCCACTAATAAATTGAATCCTTGAAATTTGAATTTTATCTCGATAATAAAAGGATGAAAATTTGAAACTAATTTTTTTGTAAACCCATATCATAAAAAGGGCTGAAAAAAACCTCTTAATAACATATTTATGTTGTGTTAAGTTCATCTAATACGTAACTATGTTTCCAAATAAGAGAACATTGGTGGGAATGAAATAAAATCATAAATAATTATAGAGAGTTATTGAGTTGATTGATCAAAATTACGTGAATGAAAATATAATGTTAAGGGCCAAAACCCTAAATCTATGATGATCAAAAATACTGTCTGATTCATCGAATATGATTGTAATAAGACATTATTTTTGTTTCAGGATCTTTTTCCTAAAGTTAAAAAATTCTATTATCATCTAAGAATATAAAAAAATATACTTACTTGATATGATTCAATTTCATAAGAACAATTTCATCCATGGTATTTTCTTTAATCAATTTCCAACTCATCCCTTACTCTAATAAATGAATAAAAATGATTTTTTATGCCTGAAGAACTAAAATTCACTTTTAATGTATCATAATATCCATAAAAGGGTGAATAATTTTTACATATTTCTCTAACCATTTCCAAAAATACTATGGTTGGTAAAATTTATGTAATATAATAAATGAATCACTAAACATCAAAATTAACTCCACTTTTTAATAATTAATATTTAAATTTTTTTAAAAATTTAAATAAACTAATTTCATAAATGATCATATTAACCCTAAAGGTTAAATATACCTTTAAAATTATTTATATAACATGTAAAGGCATTATTCATCAAACAAATTTTACGTTAAAACCTATACATCAGATATTTATGGAAACTGAATAAATGTCTCAAAAAGTAAGACCATTACATAACACATCAAAATAGGGGTTCTTGGTTCACTGATATTTTGATCAAACATTGAAAAATACCGAGCCCCCTAAATATGTCACAACTTCACCAGATGGACCAACATCAACTGTAGATGTAGAAAATGATTTTAACACCAATTTATGATTCTGATCATGATTTTTTCCACACTAAGTAAGTATATTTAGTCACATGTTATCATAATGTCCCAACTCATTATATTTAAAGCATATTTACAATGAATGACTCTCTGTTATCTCATTGCTGGATTGTTTAGGTCTCTTTCCATTAGATTCATGAACTTTGTGACCAATCTTACCAATCTAGTTATACTTTATAGGCCCTGAACTAAATTCCCAAATTTTATTTTACCACATTGGGAAAAAATTGGGCTTACCTATAGAATTCATAGTTTGTATCTTCGCAATTTATTTTGACCTTTGATTGTTTCTTACTCTTGACATCTCATGGAAAATAACTATCTGAAAACTCCATCTCAACATTATCAAAATAATGGATGACTTTCATATAAATTTTAAATTATTTTGAATCCAAATATATATATATATATAATATTGGGTTTAACCCTGATTAAAATATATTAATTTTACAATCATTATCTCAAATAAAATTTGGCACATATCTGGCCAATCTTGTAAATTTTTCATCATATGTAGCCAAATATTCTTCATATTTTTATCTTAATTATAGGAATTGTTTCCCCATACTAAGAAAAACAACTATAGTTAAATATTTATCAAGGTAAATATTCTTAAAATTTTCTCGTTCCATAGCATCAAGAGCATCTTTCTCTCTTGTATTCCTCACCAAAGGCAGCCATAGATCAGCTTCACCTTCAAAATTATAGATAGTAAGTGTTTCCTTTTGATGTTCCAAAAATCCCATGACGTAAAATATATTCTCCATGGAATTTATTCATCCTTAGGATACCACTGGTGTAACACCTATATATTTTTATAAGATAGATTTTTTTAATTTCTTTGATGTCTTGTGTTGTATGCTACACCAAAATAAGCTTACGCAATATGCAACATCGTCTTAGCTTGCGGTATACGCAACACTATACATGGCTTGTGCTATAAATAATTTCATGTTATTTTGATATAATTAATTTCATACAATATTTAGTTGACGTAAATATTGTTATGTTACCTTATAACTTAGTCATTATAATGGAAGGTATGAACAATATTAACTTTCTTCTGAAAAACAATTTAAATAAAATTAAGAAAGTTTATAAAATAAGAAAATCCATATATATGGATTTTATTAATGAAATTTATGTCTAAAATATTCAATATAATGTTTAAAATTCATCTTATATGTTTCTATACATGATATAAGAAGAAATTTAATTTTTTAGATAAAAGAACTAATTTTAAAAAAATGCAGTTTTTTCGCCTTTTGATGGCGCACCCATTTTAAATCTAGTTTTTGAAACTTTGATATGTTATATTTAACAAAATAAATTTTTTTTTGGAATCAATATATTAAAAGTTACTTTGGAAGATTTTTCTATATTTTTTGAAAACTTTCAAGTTTTGATGAATAGTAAAAATACACTAAATTTTAATTGAAAACATCTTTTTTTATAAAAATAATTTTTATGGTTAAATTATATTATTGAATGGTTTTAAAATATAAATATTATATATTTTTATCATTAAATATAATTTATTTCTTTAGCGTTAATTTTACATTGAATTTTGATGTAAAAATATTTCAATCTTTTGTAGTGTTTTAACTTTTAAAACTTGATTTTTTCTAACAGTAGGATTAATTTTAAATTAATTACTTCAAATTATATTAATTGAATTTTTAAAAATTTATTACATATTTGTTATCATTACATAAAAATTATTTAAATATTATTCTTTTATTTCTATGCATTATGAATAGTAACTTCAGTAATTTTTATTATTATGGTAAAAAAGTGAATCAGGTAATTAATAGTAAATATAATTTTATAAAATTACCTTAACACTTTTCCTAGTGGGATTTTATGAGTTATGTCTGACCTAAACCATCCTTGTGTTAAAATTATACCCATTCTAAGCCACTTGGATAAGATTTGGACATTTAATATATTTTATTTAAAGAATAGTTAAATATGTCTTACTAAACTTGTAGTGACTAAATAATTTTTAATATAAGGTTATAGAGAAGATAAATTCGATTATGAATACTCATTTTAAATCTAAATTTTTTTCATTTATCATGGTAATTTATTTTTAATTATTGGAAATAAATAATTACCGTAAAAGATTATATATTGATGATGTAGAAATTATTAATAATCCATAATGTTTTTTTTTATTAAAATGAAAATAACCATTAAAAGACCCAAAAACTTGACCAAATATTATTGGTCAATTATATCTCGACCATAAACATACAAGGGTTGAGTTATTGTCCATTTGGAGCCTTATATATGAGATTGTGACACTTATATAAATTTATTTAAAGAGATGTTAAAGTTGTCACATTCGTAATTTAATAATTATAACATTTTAAATATTGGATTTTCTAGAAGATAAATTTGACTACAAGTATTCCTATAAAATATATAGGATTTATATTATCATAGAATTTTATTTTTATTTTTTATTCAACAAATAATCATATTAAATAATTACACAATTCTTTTGTAGTAATTATGTTATTAAGGAAAATATCAAATAAATGTTATTAAAAATATTAATATAAATATAAATTGGGATAATTAATATGTAAAATTAGTTTATAGATTCTCTAGAAATATTATGGATATAATAAAATAGTTTCTTTGAAGTTTACTGGTTATATTAACATTTTTTAAAATCAATGAATTCAATAATTTCAAAATTGACAATATTGTTTGTTTATCAAAATATTATTTTATTAAATAATTTAAAATTCATAAAACATTTTTTAAAAATATATAAAAATTACTATATGGTATAAAACATTATAAGGTACTTATTTATGTTCAAACTAACATAAAATAAGTAAATATTTCACCCTTTTAATATTGAAATGTTTGTTATCTTAATTAAAATTAAATAGAATAAATAAGTGTTAATTAAAATGATAATGTTTAAATTGACAAAAAAAACATTTATAGGATTTATTGGTTGATGATATTAAAACCATATATCATATCATATTCTAAATTGGGGCATTTTTTTAGGATTTTATATTGGTTTTTATTATATTATAAATTAATATTTGTGAGATTTCCAAAAGTACCAGCCACCTAAATTATAAAAGGGAACATCATCCATCACCACTTCACTTAACTTTGAGACTTCAAACATATAAATAACCTAACAATTTTCCTTCTCAACTTCCCTAGTCACATTCTATAGGTTCTGGTATTCTTCAAATACCTACTCAATTTCTCTAAGAGGAGAGTTAGATGAAGCATGTCGAAGAAGAGGTAATCTCCTCTACTGATTCTTTCAAACTTATTTCTTATTATACTTCGTATTCATGAATTGATTCCATTGTAAAGTAATAAATACAGTTTCACTTATACACTATGAAGTTATTATTATTATCGAACAACAATATTCCAGTTTTTATCCATCCTATGAAAAATGAAATCACTACGTGTGCGTACGTACGACTTACCATCATCACATCGTGGTGTAATCCATTTTTTCACCACCACCATACTTAGAAGGGTATAATGATGGATTTAATAACTATATATGATTAAAATAAAATTATATTTATTCTGAAATAGTATACACCATCCACTTAAATATAATTCAACAATTATGGGAATGATATAATCGCTCGTGCGTACGTACGATCTAATGTCTCCACTATTATATGTGATTCTATCTACATGATATCCATTAAAACATGACTATATATTTGAAATGAATGAGTAGATATGATTTATATTATACTAATATCCTTGTTTAAATGATATAAATATAAAATAAGAATAGAAATAAGAACTTATCTGATAAGACATGCGTAAGAAAATAAAGAACTCAACACCTGATGGATGAGTAATAATGTTACGAACAAAAGTATGATAATATGGTCATATATGATGAATATGGTTCTGGAATAATTCAATTAAATAATTTAAATAATTATAAAATATTTTTCTTATAAAAAAAAGGATATAAGACCTAATGTAATGGATTATTTTGTCCCACTTTTTTTGTGGGACATATGCCTTTTACACCACCTATTTCTTTTGTGTGGTGTTTATGATGCCCATGAATGTTTTTATGATTCTTATTACGAATTATTTTGATATTTAAAATATTCATATAATTTTAATTATTTTATGAGGAATATTATCCGACTGATTATATATTATTATGGGAAATTTCACAATATCATTATTATCCAAGATTGTTTAAAGATAATTACTGGAGTATATTTATCATTCATGTTCATGTTTTCTAAAAAAATTCTTAAAATGTTTATTGTTCTCCTATGGATGTTTAGAGTCATTTTTACCCATTTTTTAAATTTTACTACATGGTTTGGAAGGAATATTTCTTTAGTCTTCATATGTGGTACTTTTTGACTTTTCCAAAAAAAAGTATGAGAAGAATGTTTTTTAACTTATAAGGCATAAATGGATTTTTACACTTTCATAATGACTTATTTACATAAATATTCACCTACGATTTTTCAAAGTTATTTTAAAAGAAATTATTTTATTTTAAAATTTCTTTTTGTTTTAAGAAAATAAAACATTTTTGAAAAAGAAAGTATATTTTATTCAAGAATTAATTTCAAGTGTTTTGTCAAAATTATTTTCTATCTAATATTAAGGATATTTTTTATGTATAAAATACCTATTATTATTATAGTTTATTATATTTATGATGGGATTATATTTATGAAATCCATTTATTTTACATGGATTATATTATTATTGAATGATGTTTAAGAAACCCATTTAATTCCTTGGGTTATGTTATGATGAATGATTAATGTGATTGTGGCACACATATGTATGGTTTTAATTATTTGATGAGTGGGACTTATATCTCCCACAAATAAATTGATTAAAGATTTATATCTCATGAGATAAACATGAATGGAATGGAAAGTAAATCTGGTTCAGTTATACAGGGCTGGAACGACATGTAGATCTGGTTCAGTAATACAGGGTTGGAACGACAAGTAGACCTAGTTCAGTAAAGGACTTTGTCAACTATGATGGTCTTAGAAATTATTCTTGGATAATATGTAAATGATTTTCTATGTTTATGTGTTTTAAATAAATCCATGTATTATAACAATTCTATTTTCTCATGTTTCATGATTTATTTCTTCTTTATTCCTTTTAAACTATGAAGATTTATTCCATGACTCATGATTTTGATATATTCTATACATGGTATGATTTTCAGAAGTTTTTTTTCAGGTTTTAAAATTATTATATTCATGTTCTATTTTATATTTTCCTTGTTTACACTTACTAAGCATCTGAGCTCACCCTTTTACTCTATTTTGTTTTCCCCATTATATAATGAAATCTTTTAGGTCGGGGTACTAAAGGGGAAGATCATAATGGGAGATGTTGAAGATCTTTCACAAGTTAGATGTATGTATTCCATGTTTCCAAAGGCACTAAACTATTATGATCCTTAGGTGTGCGTTTGTAAAATTTAATGAATATTCATCTAAAAAGCTGTAATATCCTTGTATGTCATGCTTGGGAAATTATAACTAGGTCAGATGATCCATTTAAAGATGGGGGATGTTTCCTAATGAAATGATGTGCTATAGACATGTTCCTTCATAGTAGATCAGGTTTTTCTCTATCATGGATGCCACCACCATTTATCTATTGTTTCAACTAATATATCTAGAAAACATAATATTATGTTCTGATTCATACCTTCTTTGGATACTGATTTTGAATGAAATTCTCCTCTTGGTTCCATCCAACTATAACTTCCGTGTTTCCCCTTTGAAAAAACATTCCGAACATAATTACTTTAGTCAAAACAACATTGTAATCTTCAAATATAAGGCCCTGGCCTTATACATTATTAAATCATTATTTTTAGTCAAGAATTTACTTTTTCACTTTGGGAATCTTTGTAGGATTATATTTTTATAGAATAGGTCCATAACTCATACATTACTAACCATATAAAATAAATAGGACACTTCCGATCAATATCGATTTTTTTATAATATAAAACATTTAATTTAAATCATGATCTCTTTTCATAAAAACTCATCATGAACTAGTACATTACTGTGTCCTTTACCTTACCCTTCATTTTAAAAACATTTAAAAATGTGGGATGAGCATAAAAATCTCAATAAGGGATACATAAAGAAGAAGAAAACATTTATTCATGTGAAAACATGAAGACTCATATAATGGTTACCTTTATCTTAAAATTTCACTGACAATATGAAATAAAAAATCACATAAAAACACACACATTTTTTCTCAAAGAAAATCATTAAAACCTATAGAAATCAATTGAAACCTCATTTAGTGACTTAGATCATCATATTCGTAAAGTCCTTTCAATACCATTTTAACTATAATAACCATATGGCCGAATTCCAATATAATCATTAAAAAATTAATTAGAGATCTATAATGGGGATCAACCTTCATGTAATATATATCAAGACCACTTATGATCAATAATGTGGATAAACCCTTCATATATATTTTATTGGGATCACTCATTTCTCATGAGCTATAATGGGTCCCGACTCATCATATAAGCTATATCAGGATCACTCTTGAACTATTATAGGGTCGAAACCTTCATATAAGTTATATCGGGACCACTTATTTCATATAATTCTCAAGTAACATACCATTAATAAAACACTTTCATCATAAAATCCTTTGAAAAAATCTTTTAAATGCATATAAAAAACACTTCAATAAAATAAAATACGATTTTTTTTAAAAACCCATTTTCAATAATGAAGCACCATTTTCATTGAAACCCCATTTTCAATACGAAAATTCCAAACAAAAATTAAATAGGGTTTTTCATTGGATAAAACATGTAATATTACAATGTAATCTTGAAATCAAATAGTAATCACGATAGTGGTAAATTCATTGCCTCCATGTATGTTAAGAATTGAAAATTGATGTTGTCATTGGTCAAGATGTTTCAGGAAAGGAAAATAAAAAGATTCCTTCGGAAAATATAGATACATTAAATATAATTTATTAATATTTAATTTTGATAAACTCATTTTAAAAACATAGACATGGAAAAACAAGAGGTTTTGAGGAAAAACATTAAAAGCATATTTTTTTTTATAGAAAGATCCCTTATCACTTGGGAAACACATGAATCATTAAGAACATTAAATAATAAAAATAAAAAACATTAAATATAATGATAATAGATAATTTAAAAATATAACATGTCAAAGGGTTTGTATGTATACCTTATAAAATAATAAAGGTGAATAACTTCAAGATATGCCTCAATGAAAGGTGATTGAGATGAAGTCACTTACATTGAGTCCGATTTGGCGTGTATGTTTGTACTTCATGAATAATAAAATTGTGTAAATTGTTTACATTATTTAGAAACATTTTCAATTTTACTATTAATTTTATTTCCCTTTTTAAGAATTTGTATATAATTACTTAATCAATTAAGATTAAGTTGGATGTTTTTACCATATTAGGCTTATATGTCAAAAACGAATTTGGTAGGTCGACTATAGTCAAATGGGTGATTATTTAAAAATCTCCAGAATAATAATAGTTAAATAGTTATCATATTTTCAGATCAATTATACTTTTAAAACCAATACTGAAATATGGATATGATAAATGAACTAAAGCTACGATCATGGAGATGGTAGGTCGTATGTACACATGAATAACATTTCTATTTTTCTGATGATCATTATGGAAAGAAGTTAACTATAATTTATATTTAAATAATTGTAATTATAACATAAATAACATGATATTTAACTATATATAAATTTATATATCATTATTTTTATGTTAAATTAATTGCATTTCTTTGAGGAGGTGGTGGTCCACACATCCACGAATGACATTATCATATTTTCAGTTTGTGAAAATGTAAGAATAAAATTTTATATTAAATTTATAGAAAAATAATTATGTCCTGAATATAAAAACTATTTCATGTATATCATATATATAAATTATAGTTACCCTAGTTACCTTCCATGTAACATGTTGGTGAAAAACTCTTCACATCGCTTTGTGAGGAGGTAGTCCGCCGAATACACGAGTGATGTTATCGTTTCCCCTACAGTATGAAATCTAAAAGTGTGTATATGATATAATTAATCTGTATATATAATTTTTTTATAAATATCATAAATATAATATATAAATATTATTTTAATAATTATTCCCAACCATGAGAGATGGTAATGGAAAAACAAATGCCATCATTTTGCGTGGCGGTAATCCGTCGTACACGCGACTAATGATTTTTTCACCCATATTATGGAAGTTTGTGTGGGTGTAGGTAGTAACCATAAAAATAAAAAAATCTCACTATATTTAGGATATTTATTATATTATATTAACATGGTATAAGAATAATTTAAGGTGTGGAGAAAGAAATAAAACAAAAATTCATGTTGATGACTGTTACCTCTTCTTCGAGTAAATCTGTTTGGTTTGCAACAACGTACTTATTTATTTTGCTTTATGAAAAAATTAAGTCTTCTAGGATGAGATTAGGTAATAGGATAATTTATTTTTGTAGTTAATTTATTATCCAAATTTGTTTATAGTTGTTAATAGATTAGGATATGGGGAACCCATTTATAAGGGAGGTCAGTGCAAAAACTATAAATTTCAGAAAGAGGGGATTCTGCCCACTTTTGTTTCATTCCATGTGGCTCCAATAATGTTAATAAATCTATAATATATGATATAAGGTAGAAATATGTCCATAAATTTGGTTATTTAAAAGTTTATAGTTCTTTTTTTCCCTAAAGATTAAAGTTTATTCACTTGGAATTCTCATTTTTTACCTTAACTGTTGTCATTAATTTTAATTATTTTAACTAACCACTTTGGTAAAAAATTATGTTTACCATATTAAACATTATAAATTATTCTTACTAAAAATATGGATCTATTTTTCGAATTTTAAAAATCACATAAGTGGAAAACATTAATTTAAAATCCGTTCCTCAGACCTAACGAGAAAGCGTGTTTTAAAGTGAAAATGTTCAAAAGTTTGAAATGTTTTTATATCCAAATTAAATATAAAAATGATTCCAATGACATAAATAGGATTAATAGATCTATAATTGATATAATTTTACTTTAAAATAAATTTAAAATATAATTTAATATTATAAATTATTTTGATGAAATGTCAGTCTTCAATTAAAATTCAGTATTTCTCACTTATTAATTAAAAAAATGAAACTTCTAAAAAAATACCATAAATTCACCATAAGATAATTTTTGACAATAATATTTTAAAAATTATGTTTATATTTTCAAATAAATTTTATAAATGTGTCAAAATTTAGTTTTAAAAAAATTACGGAATCAAAAGGTGACAAAACTACCTTTAGAAAAATATAGTTTTTATGTGTAAAATAGGATTTGTTTTTATATCCTATATCAAAAACACATAGCTAAAATTTTAAACATTGTATTGAATATATTATAAATATGTTTCATTAATATCACTAAATAATATTAATTAATTTAATTTATTAAAATAAAACATCTTTTGGTGCATAAAAATAGTTTTTTTATAAAAAAATCATCTATATTGAATTTGTTTTATTTTCACTTATATTTAATTGGTAACTAATTAATTAATTCTACAAATCAAATTTATAAAGGTTTTTTTTCTGTATTTTCATTCTTCACTTGTTTTAAAACTAAATTTTGACACTTTTATAAATTTTATATGAAAAAATAAACATAATTTTTAAAATATTATGTCAAATTTATCTTATGGTGAATTTATGGTATTTTTCTGAGAAGTTTCATTTTTTTAATGAATAGTTAAACCATGTTTTAATTATTTAGTTAACCTTTTTCATTTCCTTAATTACAATAGCAAGGTGATAACTATCATGTTAAATAATAATATTAATTGTATTTTATTGTCTGGTAAGACGTGGCATTGCGTGTAACACAAGTTATCAATGAAACGTGATGTTCTGTGAAATGTAAGATAAATATGGTGTTGAATATAACACAAGATAAACTATATATTGTGTGTAAAAAAAGATTTCAAAGAATTTTAATTATTTTTAATGAAGATATTTTATACAATCTTGAGATTTTAAAATTCCCAATTTATAGAAGTATATGATTTCTAAATAACAATTCGAATTCATGTAATTGAAATCATCTAATGTTTCATCCCATAAACCAGTGGTTCATGGATAAAACATTGAATAATTGGTTAATTAAGGTTTCATCATCAATATATATGGGAAAACATTATTTTTATTTATGAATGAAATTTAATTAATCTAATTATGTTATCCCTGCAAGAAACATTAGCACATTTCCTTATAAAATAAACAAATCACTCACAATAATCATAGATAATACAGGAAATGAATGTAGTAATATAAATATTTCTTGGAATAATGCATGAAATAGGAGTTCTTAAGTTCTAAATATAATGCATGATATGACACCTATTTTTCATCCTAAGACAAGGAAAAAAGGAAATCCATAATAATAATATCAGCAATAATAACATCACAAAACATGTGTATCAATAAAATGTGAAATCCATAAAACTGTAAAAGGTAAAAACCAAATAAAAATAACTCATACTATATAATTTTGGTTTACCATATACATTTGATAGCTAATCCTATGAATAGGATCATTACCAAATTCTGATACATCCAAGTCGCCTTTCTAATATGAAAACAATAATACAAAAGTAAAAAATGACCATTGATACCACTTTGTAGAGTACCACCCTTAATCCACTAAGTAGTGCCATGAGGCAGTTGGCCACTTGACCTTAAGCATGCCTCCCTATACACCTATGGTTTCTGACTAGTAGGGAAGACCTATGGTGTGTCCATGGGGATACTATTCTCTCATGATTAGATTGTAGAACAATGGTAAATAATAATGATATGTAGTGAAAACAGTAATAAATCAACCTATGAAACTAATAGGTGGAATCCGAATTAATATCATATACAAAAATGATTATATGTCAATGATTCTATACAAAAAATGAAATTATATAGGATATAATGGTATAGGAAGATAAATCATGCTAAATAAAAACAAAAGACCAAAAACTGCCTCTACTAGCATCATGAGCAAAGGCTCGGTCCTCAGGTCATGTACTTTATCCTAGCATCAAATATGGAACATCATAAGATGGACACTTACCCTTGTCTATACCTATAGAAATGAAGTCTATTCTATTACTATAGGCAGCCCAAATATTGTGTGAGATAAATTCAGTAGGCCACCACCAACAATGTCTAGAATAATCTAGTCATTTCATTTAAAATTAGCATTGTGAAGGTATATAATATATTTAAGGCAATAAATAAATAAAAATATCAAACTGGAATCCTCATGGGATTCCCGACCGACACTACCTTCTTCATCATTATCTGGATATCCCTGAACTAGGTTCAACCTATTTATATATGATAACGGTGAAATAAAGGGTTATCATAAATCAAGTTTCAATAATGGACTGAATCTAAGCTTGTTATTTGTCTTAGAGTACATGTCCCTAGGATAACAGTTATGCATTTCTTGTTTTTAATTGAAAACTCACCCTTATAATTTAATAAGAGGAACCCTGATAACATCCATTGTGATCTTTAAAAATAATCCAAAGTATTTATCCTATAGCACAATAAATACCCAGAACTGTAAGAGTCCTTCCAAAACGATCCATAAAATGAATCCCATGTATCACTCTCGGCATGGTGTAATTCATAACACGCTAAGCCCGTCATAGGTCTCTCAATCAGGGGAATGGGTATTGTTCATCGAATGGTATAACCAAATTTCCACCATGCCCAACCAAGGTTACTCCCCTAGGAAACTGGTATCGCTCCTGGTTAAGAAATTTATCCACCCAATGAGTCCATGAAAGGAATTCTATAAATAATCCAAGTATCACTCCTTGTGTATTTATAATCCATAGCAATTTGTAACTATAAATCATGATGAGCCATTCCAAGGTGTCCATAAATAGTTACCCTTCTGTTACCCTCAACTTGTTATGAAGGTATGGTTTAGATAATAAGAAATAATTTAACTTCAAAAAGAAATTATAATCATAATAGACAACTTATTTGGTTCAGAAAAAAAATCATGGCATAAGGGATAAGGGCCAACACATGGCCTACAAATATCCTTAGATCATATCACATTTCAAAGTGTTTATTATAAGGGAAAAACCAAACCTAAAATGTTTTTTAATTCCATTCTAAACATGGGGATTTTAGGACTTTGAGATGGTTACGCCCATATGGTTGGCTCATGTCTAGGTGATCAACTAATTATGTTGATTCACTGTTATCTAAGACCATAAAAAACTTGGAGAGATATTGAATTTAATTTAAAAGACATTATGGAGGAAAAAACGGAGGATTCTAGTGCACAACACAATTTATCATCATAAAAATGAAATAATACATTATGGAAAAGAGTTATTCCACTAACCATGGGTTCATAGACAACCCCTCATCCATTTCTGGCCATTGACTCGAGCTATAATGAAAGAAATATCCAAACGGAAAAGTTCCCTACAATAGGGAATCTTATCTCACACAAAAATAGCATAGAATAAGGTGATAAAAATGATGTAATTAAGGAATATTAGTGGATAGATTACCTAGAGTAATCCAATGAGATGAACGGTGGTTTATTTTGAGGACTGATGGAGGAGAAATGGAAAATCCTAGCTTAGTATTAAGGAGGATATTCACACTGGAGAAGGGTGTTATTCATGGTAAATGATAGGGGGATAGGATAAAATAACATAAATAATTAAGGGGTAAATATAATTTACCCATCATTTAAAGAGGTTCATGATTTTTACTCATGGTTAGCCAAACTGTGCGCCAACTGGGCACCTGCTACTATCCCATGAAAATGGATTGCATGATTAGGGGAGAATGGTTTGTATAACCATTCTCTATCCATTCATCCCCCCTATATCCATGGATAACACCCTTCATGGGATGTATCTCATAGTTACACAAACCTTTCATAGCCTTTGTACTCTCCTCTGTGGATCCCTATAACACCCCAAACGGTTTATCTAACTGTGCATATTGGGCTTCACTATTTCTATTAACTGTGAGGCCCATTTGGTTCCTCCAAAATTATAGGCTCTAGGATTTGAACAAGCCTCTAACACCCTTGTAACCTTTATGACTTGGGCAAATTAATAAGGGTAAAACATGGGATTTAAACCAAAAAATTAATATATACATAACTCATATGAAATGTCATGACATTACAACACTTTTTGTATGGATGGGAACAATTCCACCACTCCTATTTATAGAAGTGCAGAGGAAATTAAAATTCTTCCATATGGATGTGAAGTTATCATTTCTAAAATGATAATTTTATTATGAGGTGTACATAAAATAATTGTATGGTTGTCTTAAGCTTGAAGATGATAATAATTTTAATTGCTAAAGAAGGAACGTTATGGGATAAAGTAAGAACCAATAGTGTGGTATTCATGAATGGATCAGTACTTGAAGAAGCTTGGTTTCCAAAGTAGTGTAATTTATTATAACCAATATGTTTGTAATAAGAGTTACTAGTGGATGATGATTCTGGGGTATGTGGAAGAAATAATATTTGGAGGATCAAATTAAGCATAGTGTAAGTTGTCTAATAAGTTTATGAAGTGTGAGTTTAAAATGTTGATGATTGTTGATCTTTCATTCTTCCTTGGTATAGAGGTGATACAAGATATGGTACATTTATTTATTAATCCAAATATAATAAGGAGGATATGATATGTTTTTGAATGGATGATTCTATGGATATTATAATTATAGTTTCTACATCGGTGAAATTATCAATGGATAACAAAGGAAAGGTGATCAATGTCATAGAAGATAAGAAGATTATTGGAAGGTTCTTGTAATTAAATGTGAAATGGTCAGACATTTTATTTTCTATACGTCAGGTGACATGGTATTAAATTATTCCCAAGAAAATAACCTTACCTTTGGTAAATATAATACTATAGTATATCAAAGTCATAGTGGATTTAGGATTTCTGTATATAAAAACATCTCAACAAGAATTATTAGGATATAGAGAGATAGATTAGTCATGTTTCGTGGATGATAGAAAGTTAACATTAGGTGGTGCATTTTTTCTTATAGATTTGTGTATTTCATAACCGAGAAAGAAACAAGATTGTGTTTCTATGAACATTTCAGAATCTAATAAATATTTACTATAGATGAAGTAGTATCTTGAAGTCATGTGATTTGATGTGAAATCTCTGATTGGAATCATTTCTAATAATTCCAGTTCTATATATCATACAAAAAATATAGTATATCACTTGAGGATGAATCACAGTTAAATTATGTATCACTTTATCAAGTAGAATATGAATCAGGGGTTGGTGAATTTATAATGTCTTCCTATAGAAAATTAATTCATAGACATCCTAATAAATTCACTACTCAAATAATCATTTCAATTACATCTTATGGATCTAAAAGTCTAGTCAATCACCCGCACTTATGTTGTGTGTAAGAGGAACCCACTCCCCATGGTACGTTGGAATTTCACTATGGGATTTTAACTATTCTTTTCCTATTATAGAATATAAAATAGTGACATCTTATTCCATTGATAAAGGGGAGAAATAAGTTAAAGGGGGAGATATGAGATTGTTCAAACCTATTATTAGGGAGAGTAAGGTGGTGATCCGAGAGATTTATTATCTTTATAGATTTGGGGGGATCAAGGATATTAGGTGAGTTGTTTTTTTTAAATATGGTGATATTGAAGATGTTCTATCAAGGAAGATATATCATGATAGGATAACTATTGGGTTCATGATGAAATCATTTATGTTCTTCTCGAGAGCAACACTCTGAGCTTAAATTTACAATAATTTGTTATCGATCACCAATGAATTTAGGTATTGGATTTAATGAACATTTGTTAGCGATCATAATTTTCTATCAAGAAATATTTTCAACCATTGTTATCATGAATGAAGTGATTCATTGATAAACTCCATAGGCTACTCTTTTTTATCAAGATGAGGATGGATCGTATGGGATTTGAGTACGTGTTGAGTAAATATTCGTTCGCAATCTAGATTTGTGGGATGTGAATGGTGGTTGAAGAAGAAGGTGAGATGTTTTTTTTCAATGGAAGGGTTTGATATGTATCAATTGTTGAATAATTTTAGACAAACCCAATGTGATATACTTTGGGAAAATCCCTCTCATTGTTAAATCAAGGTTTTTGAGTTGATGTGTTTATTAACAACACTAAAAACAAAGATATAGTGTGGGTTTTAAGAATGTATGTTGGAAAATATCCAAGATGGAAAACACCTAGAAATATTTATAATGAATATATATGTAAGATCTAGAATTTTTTTAGGAATAAGCATAAAAATAACGTAAAGTAATATTTTCACACAAGTAAAAAGTTTCACAAACATGTCGAATGTTTCATGAAAGTGGTGATTCATGGTCTCATTGTTTATATTAGGAAAAGGAAAAAAATTCTAAAAAAAATTCAAATTCATTAAAGATAGAGTTGCATAAAGTAGATGTAGTTTCAAAAAGGTACTATGTTATGCATGAAAAGTGATGATGTATTTGACTTGTTTTTCAGGAATAGAGATAAGTTATGCAACATAGAGTTTCATAATAAAATAATGTTGTTGCAATTTTCACAAAGGTGGAGTTATGTGAACATGAAGTTTCAAGTTGCATGAATGGTCAGTGGTGAAGGTGTAAGTTTCACAATGGGTTGTAAATACCAATAAGTAGGTTGATACCCACTTATATGAGAAGTCCAAGACCTATAAAATATCATGTATTTTTTTACATAATAAGTATGTGAACATACTTCTTGTGTTAATCATTTAAATGAACAATTTTTCCATGAAAAAAGTGGATTTTTTCTATGTGAACAGGTGAGATTCATGAAATATTTTTACTTTCAGGAAAATTTGGGAGTTTTATGAAAAGAATTAATTTCCAAAAAACTGAAAAGTTTCAAGAAAGTTTATAAGCCATATGAAGTGTGTACAAAATTTTCATGAATGTGAATGTTGTGTGAACCAAAAGGAAATTTCATATAATTTCTCTAGTAAATTGGTATTCATCATTTGGTTAAAATAAGAGCTACATGACACACTAATTGTGGTGTAAAAAACATTCATTAAGGAGATAAAAGTTAGTCTACTGAAGGAACAGTGAGTACACTTCAGTAGAGTATGTAGTTAAATTTCAATGTGAATGGTTGTAAACCTATAGGGATAGTGAGTTTGAAAAAAAAAACTGTAACAAAAGTGTTATATAGTGTATTTGGGTAGATTGAAGCATCACCTTTATATGATCCTTGGACTAGCATGCTTAGGGAGAAGTAAGTAAAAAAATTTCTCACTTCCATGATTTTATTTCGACATATGTATTGTTTCGATAAGAGAAGATAAATGGGGTTTTTAATGATGAAACACGATCAAAGGGGGTGTTTTTTATCCTCCACACCCTTAATCACCCCCATAGGGTATTTAAACAAGTGGGTCCAATAACTATGATAGGATAAAATCTAAGTACAACTCATATAGATTCTTTATAGACCCTCATACTAGTTGATCAAAGTGAAAGCTTCTTATATTGTGCCACAAGTTTGATATTTGAATATTCGAAATGAACCTTATGATATACCCTATTTAGATAGATAACTTCCACTAATGGTGAATTTTATTTACCCACTCCTCCTAGTTATGTGAGTTTAACATTTTTGGAGTAAGAGGCCCTTCATAGGTTCCTTTGTAGTAGATAATATTTTTTATGGAACCGACATTAGTTTGAATTTGTTACCCATTGTGTGTATCATGAGATGATAGTGATTGAGTTGATGAGGTAGGTATTATTTTCTATAGTGAAAAATATCCCTTATATTTGGTGAGCAGATACAACCCTATAGATGTTAAAGGTATGTTTCCATCAATTGGTGAGGGTGTATTCATGATATATGAGATTTAAAAAGGAATTATCATTCAATTCATGTTAATGAATGCATGGATTATTATGATGGGTGATCCTTATTTGACCCTTGATGTGAGGTTTGTGCATTAATTAACCTGTAATTTTGGGGATGTCGATCACTTTTTTTGGAGTTGTGGTGTATTGAACTAAATCTTTCCTTAAGATGATTCATTTCAAAACATATAATATATACAAGGTCTCTATGTGTGAGACCCATATTTTTAGAATTTGATTAGGATTCATAAAATTTAAAGTCATGGAAGTTGAGTAGATTAGAGTATCACATATGTGGCATGGTGGTTGGAATTATCTAACAGTGGACATTTTTTCCAGTTAATAGAAGAATTATGTGAGTAGTAATCATCAGGTAGTTGATTCTATTCGAAATGGGATACGTTTCACACCTTCAATTAACAATGATGGCCTCAGACATTTCCATTGTGTGAAATATTATATAGTGGTGATATCAAATATGTAATCCTATATAACTATATGATCTTGGGCAGTGGGATAATAATGTTTTTTCTGAAGGTGGGTAGCATATCACCCACTCCCCTAGATGGATGGGTATCTTCTCTTAATGATTTATTTGAATATCATGATGCTATTTTTGTGTAGATATTGCTTTAGTAAATCCCATACTTCAGTCTCAAATTCCTAGTGGATTTATGTGGGTGTATCCATCTCATGGAAAAACTTGTTATATGATGGGGGAGTTTTTCAAATGTTTTGGGGTTTTTTCACTCAAGAATTTTCTTTCTTGTGGTCTAGAGTTGATAGAGAAAGGTCATCTGAATGGTCAGAACCATCCACTTCAAATTGTTGTTGATTAGTCCATCTTAAGAGTTCTAGTTTAATAAGGAGAATATGGGTGAGGTTGGTGTTGTGGATTTTTTTATCATCTATAGTTTCATAAATGTGTGATGATAATGCGGTTAGGATATATTCAACAGTGGTGTAAGTATGTTAGAGACTGTGATGCTGAAAAGAGATTCCAATAGATGTTTGTGAGTGGATTGGGAAAAAAGGACATGTTTGTCTTCTTCTTTAAGTTATAAATAATGGTGGTTGTTTCTAGTTAGAATGTGAGGGAATAAATGATGAATCTAATTCTCAAAATAATTTATTCTTGTATCTTTTTCGATGATTTCATGGAATCTAGTAATGAGCTTGTACCAACACGAGATTTTAATATATATTTTTTTCCAATAAAGTAAAATGTGTTCAATAGATTTCTCTATATGAAATCACATACTGAGAACAACTAAAACATTTTAAAACTTTCATGAATAATATAATCATTAGTAGATAAAAAAGATAAGAATCAATTTAATTTATTATGTATTATTATAATTTTGATTAGTATTTCAAAAAAAAATCTCCGAAGAACCATTTTAAAAACGTGGTATTGTATTTCACAATAATAAATTAAATTTATCATATTTAATAATTTATTATAATAGGTAATATTTATATTTATAAACAAATA
This sequence comes from Viscum album, assembly GCA_963277665.1. Classification (NCBI taxonomy): domain Eukaryota; kingdom Viridiplantae; phylum Streptophyta; class Magnoliopsida; order Santalales; family Viscaceae; genus Viscum; species Viscum album. The sequence goes on from OY728167.1 coordinate 284,844,402, forward strand.
AATCAATACTCAATTATTTAGAAATATATATGAAATAGGATTAAAAACAAATGATCTTTAAAAAGGTTATTCTTTTAATAAATAAAAATTTTATTTTGATATTGTATTTTCATTTAAAAACTAACTTTTTTATTTTAATTTCAAAAAAAGACACTATTTTTGGATTAAAATTTTCATTATTATCCTAGGATTTATTTTTTGGATTTTTCTAAAAAGTATAATTTTAGGTGAATGGTGAAAAATACCATCATTAGAAATAACATTAATTTTATGAAATTATTAGTTTATAAGTATGAATTGAAAAATAATGAAACTTTTTCTAATTCCAAATAATTATTTAAATAAGTGAATATATAATTTTAAAAAAAATTATTAATTTAAAAACCCATATTTGACATTTTATAATAGAAGTTGTATTTTTTATAAAATTTCTTTTAATACATTATGCATTTAGTATTTTGAAATAGTGTTTTATTACTCTCGGAAATTTGAAATAATATAACGGATTTAAATTTTTTAATAATTAGGTAAAAATTATTTATTAAGGGACATTTTATTTTCAAGTAGATTGGGTAAATTACGTTGGCAAAAATTAGTCACCTTGATAGAAATAAAAAGGGTTATAAAGGGTTTAACCAAGAGGGAAAGACCAAAAACATGTTCAAAAATTGTGTATTGATGGGTGTTTTGGGAATTTATTTCGCTTATCACTTATCTTATCAAATATTAATCAATTTTTGAGCCACTTTACTTAAGGGAGACTTCTCATTACTGAAAAGTTTTAGGTATTTACAAAAATGAAATCCCTTTTTACTTAAAAAGGGAGAACTTCTCTCCTCACATTCCCACAAACCATAACCATCTTAGTTCAAAATAAAATATATCCAAACCACTCCTAAAAATTCATATCCACCTTCAATAATTTCTGGCCTTTTAAATATACTAACCCTCAAATTATTCCCTTTGAAAAGGAAATAATCCAAGAAGTAGGGTATAAATTTCTAACTGCTCCTTTCTTGTTTCAATTTATCTATATGGACATATTATTCCTAAAATAACAATTACACTGTATTAAAATGATAACATAAATATCATTATTATAAATGTATGTTATTATAATTATGGTACAAGATTTATCCACCTTTCCCTTTTCAATTAAGAAAAATGAGACTATCATTCATGTATATATATAATGCGGTTAGGATATATTCAAAAGTGGTATAAGTATGTTAGAGACTGTGATGTTGAAAAGAGATTCCAATAGATGTTTGTGAGAGTATTGGGAAAAGGGACAAGTTTGTCTTATTATTTAAGTTATAAATAATGGTGGTTGTGTCTAGTTATAATGTGAGGGAATAAATGATAAAGTGAATTCTCAAAAGAATTTATCCTTGTATCTTTTTCGATGATTTCATGGATTCTAGTAATGAGCTTGTACCAACCCAAGATTTTAATATATATTTTTCCCAATTAAGTCAAATGTGTTCAATAGATTTCTCTATATGAAACCATAGATTGAAAACAACTAAAACATTTTAAAATTTTCAATAATAATATAATCATTAGTAGATAAAAAAATAAGAATCAATTTAAATTATTATATATTATTATTATTTTGATTAGTATTTCAAAAATGATGTTCTCCGAAGAACCATTTAAAAAACATGGTATTGTATTTCACAATAATAAATTAAATTTATCATATTTAATAATTTATTAAAATAGGTAATATTTATATTTATACACAAATAAATCAATATTCAATTATTTAGAAATATATATAAAATAAGATTAAAAACACTTGATATTTAAAAAGGTTATTCTTTTAATAAATGAAACTTTTATTTTGATATTGTATTTTCATTTAAAAACTAACTTTTTAATTTTAATTTCAAAAAAATGACACTATTTTTGGAGTTAAATTTTCATTATTATCTTAGGATTTATTTTTTGGATTTTTCTAAATAGTTTAATTTTAGGTGAATGGTGAAAAATACCATCTTTATAAATAACATGAATTTTATGACATTATCAGTTTATAAGTATGAATTGAAAAATCATGAAACCTTTTATAATTCCAAATAATTATTTAAATAATTGAATTTATAATTTTAAAAAAATTATTAATTTAAAAACCCATATTTGACATTTTATAATAGAAGTTATATTTTTCATAAATTTGTTTTTAATATATTATGCATTTAGTATTTTAAAATAGTGTCTTATTACCCTAAGAAATTTGAAATAATAAAATAGATTTAAAATTTTTAATAATTAGGTCAAAATTATTTATTAAGGGCCATTTTATTTTCAAGTAGATTGGGTAAATTATGTTGGTAAAAACTAGTCACCATGATAGAAGTCAAAATGGTTAGAAAAAGTTTAACCAAGAGGGAAAGACAACAAACATGTTCAAAACATGTGTATTGATGGGTGTTTTGGGAATTTATTTCCCTTATCACTTATCTTATCAAATATTAATCAATTTTGGAGCCACATTTCTTACAGGAGACTTCTCATTACTGAAAAGTTTTAGGTATTTTCAAAAATGTCATCCCTTTTTACTTAAAAAGGGGGAACTTCTCTCCTCACATTCCCACACACCATAACCCTCTTAGTTCAAAATAAAATATACATAAACCACTCTTAAAAATTCATATCGACCTTCAATATTTTTTGGCCTTTTAAATATACTAACCCTGAATATATTCCCTTTACAATGGAAATAATCTAAGAATTAGGGTATAAATTTCTAACTGCTCCTTTATTGTTTCAATTTATCTATATGGACATATTATTCGTAAAAAATCCATTACACTATATTAAAATAATAACATAAATATCATTATTATACATGTATGTTATTATAATGATGGCACAATATTTAACCACCTTTCCCTTTTCAATTAAGAAAAATGAGTCTATCATTCATGTATATATATAATGAGATTAGGATATATTCAACAGTGGTGTATGTATGTTAGAGACTGTGATGCTGACAAGAGATTCCAATGGATGTTTTTGAGAGGATTGGGAAAAGGGACATGTTTGTCTTATTCATTAAGTTATAAATAATGGTGGTTGTGTCTAGTTAGAATATGAGGGAATAAAAGATGAAGTGAATTCTCAAAAGAATTTATCCTTGTATCTGTTTCGATGATTTCATGGAATCTAGTAATGAGCTTGTACCAACCCGAGATTTTAATATATATATTTTTCCAATTAAGTCAAAGGTGTTCAATAGAATTCTCTATATGAAATCACAGACTGAAAACAACTAAAACATTTTAAAATTTTCATGAATAATATAATCATTAGTTGAAAAAAAGATAAGAATCAATTTAAATTATTATATATTATTATTATATTGATTATTATTTCAATAATGATGTTCTCCGAAGAACTATTTAAAAAATGTGGTATTGTATTTCACAATAATAAATTAAATTTATCATATATAATAATTTATTATAATAATTAATATTTATATTTATAAACAAATAAATCAATATTCAATTTTTTAGAAATATATATGAAATAAGATTAAAAACACTTGATCTTTAAAAAGGTTATTATTTTAATAAATGAAAATTATATTTTGATATTTTATTTTCATTTAACAACTAACTTTTTATTTTAATTTCGAAAAAATGACACTATTTTTGGATTAAAAATTTCACTATTATCTTAGGATTTATTTTTTGGATTTTTCTAAAAAGTGTAATTTTATGTGAATGGTGAAAATTACCATCATTACAAATAACATGACTTTTATGACATTATAGTTTGTATGTATGAATTGAAAAATCATGAAACCTTTTCTAATTACAAATATTTATTTAAATAAGTGAATTTATAATTTTTTAAAAAAAATTATTAATTTAAAAACCCATATTTGACATTTTATAATAGAAGTTTTATTTTTCATAAAATTGTTTTTAATACATTATGCATTTAGTATTTTGAAATAGTGTTTTATTACTCTCATAAATTTGAAATAATAAAATGGATTTAAAATTTTTAATAATTAGGTAAAAATTATTTATTAAGTGCAATTTTATTTTTAAGTAGATTGGGTAAATTCTGTTGGTAAAAACTAGTCACCTTGATAGAAATCAAAAGGGTTAGAAAGGGTTTAACCAAGAGGGAAAGACCACAAACATGTTCAAAACATGTGTACTGATGGGTTTTTTGGGAATTTATTTCCTTTATCACTCATCTTATCAAATATTAAGCAATTTTGGAGCCACTTTACTTAAGGGAGACTTCTCATTACTGAAAAGTTTTAGGTTTTTACAAAACTGTCATCTCTTTTTACATAAAAAGGGGGAACATATCTCCTCACATTCCAACACACCATAACCATCCTAGTTCAAAATAAAATATACCCAAACCACTCCTAAAAATTCATATCCACCTTCAATATTTTTTGGCCTTTTAAATATACTAACCCTCAAAATATTCCCTTTGCAAAGGAAATAATCCAAGAAGTAGGGTATAAATTTCTAACCACTCCTTTCTTATTTTAATTTATATATATTGACATATTATTCCTAAAAAATACATTAAAATGTATTATAATGAGGACATAAATATCATTATTATACATGTATGTTATTATAATGATGGTACAAGATTTAACCACCTTTCCCTTATCAATTAAGAAAAATGACACTATCATTCATGTGTTGTGAAGTCTACCGCCTCTACGATGCAACGTGTTTTGTTTTCCTCCACCACCTTAATAGGATTATCCTAATTGGGAATTTAATATATATATATGTGATATTTATGAAATATTTTATATTTTTAAATGACAAATTATTCTACTTCTATTCTCTAGTCTATAGAAAATGAAATCATTATCCATGTGTATGTGTGGACTACCACCTCCATGGAATGATTAATTTTTTTTCTTTTCTTGACTAGATTAAATATCTAGGAATTATAACGGTTTTAATGGAAAAATATTATTTTTTAAAAAATTATTAAGTTTTTGAAAATAAAAATTGGACCACATATTTACAATATGAACAATAAATAATTGTGGTAAATCCAACTATCTAATAGCACATTCAATGAGAAACAAATGATTTACTCACAGTATTAAATAATTTTCTATAGAATATATTATTATTTTAATAATTTAATGTTATTTTATTACACGAAAATAGACACTAAATAATATCATTATTCTTCTAGTATAATTATATTACAACAAAATCAATTTATAATCATCCAATAATAATGGTGTGTTCTTATTTCGATCGGTTTACCCAATAACTTGAACAATGCTACAAATTTATATAATGGGTTACTTTGGGAATTTAATTTATTTTTATATATGACATGAATAAGTAAATAATTATTTTTTTCTATAGTGTTATAGTTAATATTAAACTCATTTATTATGATATCAATGTTCTTTTATTAAAAATCACTGAAACATGCTCATCATTGATTTCATCTTCAAGGATCATAACACAAAATACCATAAATGAAATTATAACATTATAAATAATTATAAAAAATGAATTAAAATACATTTTATAATATTTTAAGGATGATATTTTGGAGAATAATGAATAATAATATCGTTATGAAGAAACTAGTTCAAAATGATCAAGATTACACTCACTAGATATAAAAAACGATAATAACTAACTAATATACATGTAGTGAATAATTATAAATTAAGTTTATAATTGTTTATATATATGGTAATGTCACTTTAATGGGTTATTAATATAGTTACCGTTTTATAAATGAGGTCATAAGGCATTTCTCCTAAGAAGGAATTGAGGTAAGGGGTTCTTTGTCCCAAATTTGAATTCCTTGAGTCATCTTTATGTTATACACCATTTTTTATTTTACATGGTATAAATTCAACCCCATTTACATTTGAAATTATTATCCTCTTATATTTAATTATATTTAATTATATTTAATGTTATTTTTAATGTTCTACCTCTGATGGTGTTTTGATCCAAAATTTATTACAGTTTTACTGGTTTTTCTTCATCTCAATTCAAATTCTTTGAGACATAATACATTTTGTCTTCCATGTTTTCCTTGTATGGTTTATTTAATTCCCATGGATGTAATTTTATCATATATTTTTTATTTTATGGTATATTCTAATATAAATCAATTCCCTTTCTTCAAATATCTTTTGAATTTAGTGTTACACCTTTTATAAGATTTTTTAGTAACTCAATTTTCATTCATTGAGTTATAATAATTTTGTTGAACTTATTTTATATAATTAGTGTGAATTATACTCTTTATATTACTATGTTGTTTTATTTAATTATTTTATATGGATTTAAATTCATAACACATAAATCTTTGTTGAATATTTCTTACCATATAGAGTATGTTTTCCATAAGCTGTATTGATATCTCAAATGTCTTTTCATTAAGTTATAATGTTTTATATTGAACATTATTCTTCCTTGAAAGGTTTCTCCAACCCTAATATTCTATTGTATGTTATTTTATAATCCTATTTGTGGAAATAAATTTTTAATACAAAGTAGTTTGTATTACTCTTTTTACAATGTGGGTTTTCAATAAAGGTAATTTCAATGTATTAAAAATGTTTCTTTCAAAAATAAATATTTTATCATTTTCTCCACATTCTCAATAGAAAACATTATATGATTTTGAAGTTTACATTATTATAGATTATTTTTAAAGTAAAAAATTTTCAAAATCATTCAATACACCTTTTTGAAAATTACTTTTGAATGTGACATATAAGTTTCATTTTTTTTCAATGGTAAAAATGTTTTCCAAATTCTTTTTTAAGTTTTCACCTCCATTTTAAATTTAATATTTAAAATTATTTACACTCATGGAATTTATGTTACATAATTTATTCTCTAATATATATATATATTTATAATTTAGGGAATTTAACTCATAGTAATGAACAATTCGATTCCTGATCCCTTTTTCAGGTGATACCGTTAAAATACTTATTTTTCAAGGATTTTTTTCATCTATATCAACATTATTCTGAGTTTCCTTTGTTACATTTGGGATATGTTATTTTAGAAACATCCACCTTCTTTCACTAAATGGATTTTGTAATTTAATTCTATTTTAGAGTAATGGTCTATCACTGTCATTGTCTTTCCTAGTCATCTTCATTATATAAACATAATTTTTTCACCCAATGCCTTTCCTCTATGAATACCCTATTTTTTATTATTTTGATTGAAGGTTATTTACATAGGTTTAATAAATAAATTTATTGGTGAAATTATTGTTTTAAATTTATACCCTTTATCTATATGGTGTAAATACCATACTCTTTATTATCCTATTTTAATGGTGTTTACCTAGAGAGTTACTTGATTCTATTGGATACCCATTTCTTCATGGGTTACTTGTGATGTGTAATATGAAACCCATTTTATTTTCATGGGTTCTTTGTGATATTATTTTTTATGGAATAATTGTTTATGGTTAATCTTTATGTGACGGGTTGACCCTATATATCCCTCCAATGAATTGGGTAAAGATTTTCATCTTATGAGATAATAGTGAAATGAGTAATGATTATCAATATGATATGGAAAATAGGTTATGATTCCTAACTCACTATTGGAAACAGGTGACTAAAGTCTGATCCACAATGAAAAATAGGTTAGTGAAGCCTGATCCACTATGGGAAACACGAAAGTGAGCCTGATCAACTGTTTTATGATTTATATACTAATGTATATGCCATATATTCATGTTTTTTACATGATATAATATAATTTTGTTCTTGTTATTATGATTATTTTACTCCCATGGATTAAGATTATTGGAATATGTTTTTACAACCCTTTTATTTGTATCTTATATTGTTTTCCGACTTATGCCATGACTCATGAATTTTTATCTATTCATTGATGGGTATGGTATTCTTATGTATCCTGATTATACCCATATACTCATATTATGCTCACTCATGATATTTGATTGTTATCAATTTAATTTACCATTACTGAGCATCTTATCTCACCCCTTTATTATGTTTCCATCTCCCCATGTTGTGAAGATAAGAAAATTGTTTCATAATTAGAAGATTTTATTTTGTGGAGAATTTGTGGCACATGTTAAAGACTCATTATGGATTTACTATTTTTTAATATAAGGGAAAAATTACCAATTGATAAAAATAAAATAGATTTTTCTAGTTAATATTTTTTTCCAATCCTATAAAATTCTAAACCTAAAAGGTATTGGGAATGTATTGCAATGAATGATTTTTTATGTCATGTTATTAGATGGTCGTGTATGTGGTCTGCAATAGAACTCAATGTTGTGGTGTGGTGTAGATGGATTTCATTCTTGTGATATCCTTTTGGAATGCTATATAAATGAGTTGAGTGAGGTGATCCCACCAGATTTGTACTTTTTAACAAACCCTTCACAAATTAATCTTAGAGGTTTGTCGATTTCATCCCTTTTGGTGGTATGACTCTCAGATGGGGATAAATTTTTTTCATAATTTGAGCAATACTCCCCTAGGGTACATGAATGTTTCCATATAATTCTCATTTAAAATTTGGTCAAATTTTGTATATTCATAATTGAAACATGATTTTTCATTCTTAGATAGTGTTGTACTATGTTATCTTAGAGCTCGACCCTCTGCAAAAAAAGTATGTTTGTTCAATGGTGTGTAGTTTACTATGTGAGTTTGGTGTGTAACCTTCATTGTTGGAATTCTCTATTTTATTCCTATTCTATGATGAAAAGTATTTAATTTGGGGTGGATGTAGTGATATAAATTATCCCAATTGTAACATAGATCACATTTTTATTCTTTAGAGCTCTGAGACCTTCCCATGGGTAAAATGGTATGTTTACCCTAGTAAGAAACCCCAAAAAATTGAGGTCTTTGCAGTTTCTAAAATATGGAGTTTTCCCCTAATCTAAGACGGAATGGAAATACGGGTCTCGATGAGACTCAATAAAAATATATTAAAAATATTTTATTATTTTTCCCCCCACACATGAATTTTGGATGAAATTTTCATATCTTCTGAATGGGGTCTCAAATTAAGAATTTGAGACATTTGTTTGATCCATAATGGGGGTCTTCCCAAAGGGGTGATGTTAGTTTTGTTTACACTGGGACACTAAGGTTTTTTATACCATGGATATGATAATTAAATAATTTAATTAATTAATTAATTGGATTAATGGCAAAAAACACTAGAAAATCCTCAATTTCAACCTTATTATAGGTTTCCACTAGAGATATCCATTTTCACTGACATGTACACTAGATAGAGGGACAAGATAGAGATCTATATATTGGAGGAGGAAATGGATCAGAGGATTGAGGTTGGCTTTGTGGTGGAAATGAATAATGGATTGTGGGGCCACAAATATGGAATCAAAGACACAGATATTATGGAATGACATACGGATTATTCCTTGAGTTTATGCCTTATTTATCAAGTTAAACTGTTATAGAATCTCCCTATAAGAGATCTACTATACTATTTTGATTGTTATAAATTGATATTTTGTTTTTTTAATGGTTGACCCCCAAAATATATTTTCATGATGATTTTATAGAGATATTCCTTCTTGATCTTTTGTGATGGTGATATTTTATTCTCAATATAACCATCCCTCTTGATAAATTATTATGTTAATCACATATTATATTTTAATTTGAGAATTTTATTAGGTTTTTATTATCTATATCAACCACCACTCTCTATTTACCTTCCATCCCATGATGAATGATTGTATCCTGCTATCATTGGATCCCATGGTTTGACCATGGAATGAATTTAGGAATGAGGATATGATGGTCGACACAGACAGTGTCTCATTCTAGAACTAAAGTGGTGATTAATGAACTCAAGCAGTTTTATAGGGTACAAATATGATGGGAACGATCTATATATGATGGAAATCATGGATGGTGAAAGATTTGACATTTGGAAAGTCCCTCAAAGGTATTTAATGATGGAGGAGGATATGGTGGCAAGGCCAAATGAAATTCTATGAAGTAATGATGGGGAATCTGAAGAATCAATAGAATTGGGGAAAAGGAACATGACTACACAACATGTAGTTTGGAAGAGCACATATCATGTATTTCATTAGCTACAATCTTATGGTTTCATGCAACACCATGAGATTATGGAATATATTTTTCTCGAAATTAATACTATATTTTATGGCTTCTTTCACATGAAACACCAAAATAAAATAAATTATGATATATTATACGAATATTGTTAATAAAATTTAAGAATATTAAAACCTCTAGTAAATAAAAATCATATAATCACTTATAAATTCATATAAAATAGAATTAAGAATGATTAAAGTTTTAAAAGGAAATTTTTCAATAACAGTGGTTTTTTATTATATTTTGTAATTTCATTGAAAATAAAATTTTATAAATTTTATAATCTAATTTTTTTTTAATGAATTTAAATTTTGGATAAATAATTTATAATTTATCTTTAAGTAATTTTTGGAGTTTTTTTAAATTGTTTATTTTTAAGTGAAGAGTGAAAATTATAGTTTTTACCAAAAATGTAAATTTCATGGGTTTTTCATTATATAGAAAGTATTAAAAAATTATTAGAATTTTTAATTAAGAAACATTTATTTAAGGGGTAAAACTATTTATTTTAAATATTATTCTAAACTTCAAATCTTGTGCTTAAATTTTAGAACTTAGGTAATATTTTATTCTAATTTAAAAATAGTTTTCGGTCATTTCTTCTAATTAAAATTTTTTATGGTAAAATTCATTTTTGTCTTACTTTGAAAGCTAAAAATTTTATTTGTTTTATAACAAAAAAAAATTCCATTTAAATTAATAATATTGATAATTTTAATCAATGCATAAATTTAAATCTAAAAAACACACTTTTTTGTAAAATCTATTCGATGATTCTTATGCATTAATAATGTAGATAAAAATTTTGAACCTTATAGATTTTATTTGATAAAATTATTTTAATATTTTAAATCAAAATTTTATGTTATAAATTATTTCATTATCTTTTTTCGGTATCAAATATTATTTCAAGGATTAAAGTGAGGTACCAAAATAATGGTGAAACTATTATTTTTTAAAGAATTATATTATTAATGTTGTCTACTTTTTATCTTACCAAATAACTAAATATTTTTAAAATAACAAATGGTTTAATTTTTAAACTAATATATAAATATACTAACACTCATTTAAATTGAAATCCACTCTAAATATGATTAACAACACTTAACGACGAAACCTACATTTTTCTATAAAACAATTTTTTATATATTAAATGATTTAATTTAAAAGTAAATCTTAAATTATTTAGAAATTAAATTATATTAAATTTATATTAAATTTATTTTAATTACATCACAATTTATTAATTTAATTTTTCATATATTTTTGGTAAAAAATTAATTATTTAGGTGAAAACTAGTTACCACGTTAAAAACAAAAAAAAGGTAATAGTAAAAGTCTAAGAATAAATAACTTCAAACATGATTTAATCATGTATTTAAATTCTTGGTTTAGGATTTATGAACACACTATCACACCAAAATTCATTATTTATCACTTTTTTATCCAATGACCCTTCGAGAGTATCATACCATTATTGAAAAATAATAGGTATTCACAAAAGTTACCTTTTCTTCACTTATAAAAGGAGATCACTTAAACCCTCTCAATGATCCATGTTACCTTAAACATTTCCTTCAAAACCAACCTAATTTTATTCTTTGATATTTCCCTTTTATTTCCTAGACCCATGGTCACAAGAAGTTACCCTAATTCCTCCATTCCCAAGGATATTATCAAGAGAATGTTGAAGGTCCCAACATAAGTATTAACTAATCCTTATCCTTTTACTCTTTATCATTAATTTAAAACGTTATTCTAAACATAGTAATATAATGACCTAAATATCATTATTATACTGAATTTTTATTATATTAATGTAATAACCATTATTTATTCCTTCTCATCCACCTAGAAAATCCAAATAATGTCAATAGTGTGTGTGTGTGTGCGAACTATAACCTCCATGAAGCAACGTTTTTCATTTTTCATATTGATTTCAATTATTTATCTAAAACCCTTAAAATATGATTCACCAAATTAAATTTATATACATAATAACATTATTATTCAATTATAATTATATTATAAAATTCATTAATCTTACTCACTCATCGTGTTATAGTGTGTTCTTATTTGGGTCGCTTTAACCACCAGCATGAACGATGCTATAAAACTCTATCATGGATGAATATGGGAACATAAATAATGATATTTTTATAATTAAATAATAAAAATAATTATTTTTCATGGCTCCATAAACGTTATATGTATTATTTAACTTTTTACTAAAATATCATCTTTGATCGCTAAAATTGTCGAAATAAGCCAACATAGATTCCATTTGAACACAACATAAGGAAACCACTTAGGGAATGAGATAAGATATTTTTAAACCAATATAATATATCTACTAAATTAACCAAAATTATCTGTTAATTATGAACTTGGTATCAAATAATGAGTATCGAAATCAACATCATAAAATATGTGTGGAACAATTAAAGTTACTAGCACCTGATGGTAAAAATAATATATAACTGACTAATATATTCATAAAAAATGGTAAAAATTTAATTATATAAAATTTAATTTATGTAAATAATATTTTTTAGTACAATATTAAGATATTTATATTTTTTATAAAAGAGGTTAGAGTAGTGATCAAGTATGCGGGAATACAGGGTAACGATTTCTTGGTCTCAATTTTGACTCTTTATGACATGTTATATTTGTGCCCCATTTTCCCTTTTATAAGGTTTTAATTTGATTTACTTCCAAATAAAGTATTTAAAAATATTTTTCATGTAATTCATGGGATTTAAAAAAGTAAAATCGAGTTCCTTTCTTTATTCAAATTAGGATTTAAGTGTTACTGAAGCAGTAAGGGTAATTTATCTCTATTTTCAATTACATGAGACATATTTATATTGTGAACAATAATTTCCTTTATATGGTCTATTAAATACCCTATTACGTTAAATTATAATGAATATCTTTCACTTCATGATATTTTAATTTCCATTTCATGAAAACACCCCTATGTTATTTTGATTCTTATGTTACCATTACCGAAAGGTTTTCGTTTTCAATATCAATTTCAAATCGGTTATATTTTTGAAAGATAACACATTTGGAGAATTTGTATGATATTTATTTCTAAAACACCCCATAATTTTATTATTCTATGATTATTTTTTTGGTTTTATATGTCTTCTTGCTATTTCATTTCCCCCCTTAGTTTGTTAATTACCCATTGTAAAGAAACAAACCCTACCTCTTCTTTTCGATAGGGAACCATCTTCTTCCATGACTATATTCATTGTGTTATTTTATTAATTTCCTTATCTAAACATAAATAATTAAATAATATCTTTTTATACTATTTTATAATTATTTAATATTTATAAAAAATATTAACATTTTATGTATGGATTTTTTTCATTTAAGGGTGAAAAGCATCTCTTTTTTAAATATTCCATATGAAAACATCTTTCTTCCTTCTTTTTCTTTTTCTTTGAAAATTCATATCAACATTTTCATGTTTTAAAAAATTCCATTAAATTTTCTTATTTCCAAAATTATTTTCCTAAGGATTCTATAAAAAATATATAATTCAAAATCATTTAACATATTCTATGCTTGATAAAGGAGATTATTTAAATTATACCATCCAACTTCTTTCTCCATGTGGATTATGTAAATTTCTTCTCTATTTTAGGATATATCCATCACTAATTATGTATTACTAATCATCCACTATGTATAAATATGTTTTTTACTTCCAATTATTATCATTTAGGAACACATTATATTTTCTTCCTATGATTGAAGGTTTTTAACCTAAATACCATGTATCAAATGATTATAGAAATTATTGACTTAACTATATACCATTTATCTATATGTTTTAAATATAACATTCTTTATTATCATTATTCAATGGTATTTACCAATAAAGTTACTAAATATATTTTTATAATCATTTATTTTTCACATGTGTGTCATGTTATGATTTTTTATGGAATTATGAATGATTTACTTATGTGAATTCATTTGAAAAAGGACATGAATCATATTTTATTCCCATGGGTTATTTATGATGTGATAAATGAAACCCTTTTTTCTTCCCGTGCTTTATTTATTATATGATTAATGATTGATTTCAATTGTAAAATTCATGTATTGATGAATGATTGGTGGTTTCATATATCAACCTCCAATTCATTGGTTAAATGTTTATAACTCATGAGACATGTATACATGGGCACAATTTAGTTTATCTCAAGTGTGGGTGCATGTGTGTGACTTAAAAAGGTGATTTTTTCCTATGATAATGTTTATTCAAAATTTCTATGTTATTTTTATGTTATTCTCTCATGTATCATGTTTATTGACTAATATTTACACATTCTTTTGATTCATGTCTTTTGGCTTATGCCATGAATCATGATTTGTGATTTATTCTTAGTTTGGTATAATTATCTTATTTTATTTAAATTTCCTTAATTATAACCATATGCTCATATTATTATGTCTTATGATCATTGATTATTATCACTTATGTATAAAATTATTGATAATTTTAACTCAAACTTTTCTTATGTTTCCATTTACCCAGGTAATGAAGATGAGTGTAATTTATAAGAAATATAGAAAAGATATTTGTGTGGACAAATTATGGAGAAATGTTAACAAATATAGAAAAATAAGTTTATTGTGTATCTTCTCCTTAAAGAAAATAAATATTTAATTCTAAATATATGTGTTTATTAGTGAAAATTATTGTTTAACCTAGGTAACTGATGTGAAATAATGATATTTTTAGCATGGTTCATCTCACTTTGTATCAAATCCAATGTCTAAAGAATGTGTTTTTGGAACCAAATATGGTAGTGTGGGGTGGGGAATCTTTAGTTATTATCAGAGTATGGTTTAGTTATTTTTATGTTTCATTTAGTAATTTTTTATAGATTAGGATGTTATCAGTTGATGATAATTTAATAGTTAGAAATTTTGTTAAGGGTGTTAAGTTAAGTTTGATCATAAATGAAAAGGTATAAATAATCATTTAGGATAGTTGATGTAATATTGAATATTTTAGGGATTGGGATAAGAGAACATTATTGAAAACCCTTGGGATAAGTCTAAGGGATAATTATATGTGTAGGATAACATCTAGATATTTTGGTAATGTTTTGAGTATATGGTTTTCCTAGAAAGTAAATCCTTTTATGGATACAACAAGTGGATTTAGGCTCAGACATAGATATACCTATGGGTAATAACCCTAAAAAGGGTGAATTGGGTATTAACTAGATAATCACCTCATGCGTGATAAAGAGGCATAACTGCTCACTTGGTTTTGAACTCTTGAATGATATTCTATGGGTAATTCACACTCTCTTTAATGAAACTTTATGAAGGATTTGACTATGATTTTAACTAATTAATATGGAGAAACTAATAGAAAATTAACATGGATAACCAAGGATTGAACAAAAAGATTCATAGGTTGAATTGTAAGTATCGTATATTAAAAATGAAAGTGTCATCAGGGAATACATATCTAGATTAATGTTTTCATATTCATATTTTTCATATTATCATAATTATTTATCTTTTAGTATTTTTTTGAAACATGATCATTTAAATGAAGCTGATAAAGGTATATATTTAGAAACATATATGACTTATAACTAAATAAAAGAGTATATTTAAATTGTTGAGAATATTATTATATTTCTTTTATGATGAAAAAGGTTAGTTTCCTATTATTTCCTAAGGCAGTGAGTTTGATATCATAATATAAATTAAATATTTATACTCTTGAAAATTTTCATTAGTGAGTGATATTTATCAATGATATTATCGACTATTCTAAAAGTTATGGGGATTATATGAAATAGATAAGAATTATTCTTTATTAAAATTTCTTTAAAGTTTTGGAAACGTATATTAAATGGTATCAATAACCTTTTAAAGTAATTTTTTTGAAAAAATATTTTTGGGGATAACTATTAAAGAAAACATGATTGATGGATGTATAACTCTTAGTATTAATATACACATTATGTTCAGATTATAAAGGGTTCATTGAATTTGAAAAATTAAGTTAGATTGTATTGGTAATATTGGGATTGATAATTGATTCCTGATATTTTTTATAATTCTCATCAAATTTTTTGGATTGTGGTATATAATGGATAGTTTATGATTTTATGATGTAGAAATTAATACCATTTAAGGTTTAAAGATAGTTTTAATTTCATTAAAAATATACGGTTTCATTATATTTTAATGTCTTAGTGATTCAGATGGTTTGGGGAAATTTATATTTTAGAGGATGTATGATAAGGTTATATACAAAATTGAGTATATAATTTTGTGAAATATTAATGTTGTTTGTGGAAAGATAAGTAACTTAACACAGCCTATGATAATAAGGTATATGTTATATTATTAGTTATATCCCAAATGATAAATATGTTAAGAATACTCTCACCAAATTTCATCCAATAGTACTAATTAAAAATTTAGAGGATTCAATTTAAGTAAGTGTTGGATAATGTAACACCTTGAGATTATCGAATATATTTTTCTCTAAATTAATATTTTGTTTGATAGTTTATTTCACATAAAACACAAAATTAAAATGATCTGAAACATTTTGGATTAATATTATTTATAAATTTTAATAATAATAAAACCTATAATAAATAAAAATATTGTAATCAATTATAAATTCATATAAAATAGGAGTAAAAATGCATATTATTTTAAAAGGGCATTTTTTAATAAATGTAGTTTACCTTTATATTCTGTATTTTCATTTAAAAGATAAATTTTAAATTTATAGTATTTTAGTTTTTTAAAATGAATTTAATTTTTGTATTAATCATGTAAGTATTAACATAGTATGATTTTAGGGATTTTTTTGAAATAGTTCATTTTTAAGTGAATAGGGAAAATTATAGCTTTTACCAAAATTATAAATTTTAGGAATTTATTATTATATAAGAAAGAAAAATAAATTTATTAAACATTTTAATTAATCAAATACGTATTTAAGAGGTAAAATTATTCATTTTAAATATTATCATGAACTTATAAACCCTATGATTGATTTTTAAAACATAGTTAACATTTTATTCCAATTTAAAAACACTTTTCAGTGTTTTTATTTCAATAAAAAAAATTATCGTAAAACTAAATTTTGGATTAATTTGAAATAAATAAATACATTATTTTTTTAATCATCCAATTTATTTCATTTTAATTAATAACATTGACAATTTTAACCTACACATAAATTTTAAGCTTAAAAACACACTTTTTCTAAAAACTCATTTTAAGAATCCTGTACATTAATTGTAAAATTAACATTTATAAAGCTTTGAGATTTTATTTTATAAAATTGCATTAATATTTTATAACAACAATTTAATATTATTTAATTAGGTCCATTTCAGTTTTAGGCATAAAAAAATATTATTACGATTAAAGTTAATTATCATGATAATGGTGAAACAATTATTTTTAAAAGAATTGTTTTATTAATATTGTGTAATTTTTTTCTGAAAAAATAAATAAATATTTTTTATAATTATGTCTATAATTAAAATTTTAAACCTATATATAAATATATAAACAATTTTTAATTTTAAATCAATACTAAATAATATTAAGAACACTTAATAGTGAAAACAACATTTTTCTACAAAACATTTTTTCAATATATTAAATGATTAAATATAAAATTTAACATTATATTATTTAGAAATTAAATTATATTAAATGGATCTGAAATTTATTTTCATCACATAAAAATTTTTAATAAGTTTTATCTTATATTTTTAGAAAAAATTTAATTACTCATGTGAAAACTAGATACCACAGTAAAAACAAAAAAAAAGGTAAAAGTAAAAAATATAAGAATAAGTGACTTCAAAAACATTTAAAACAAAAATTTAGATTGTTTTTTGAGTATTTATTTACCTAATATCAACCCAAAATCCATTATTTCTCACTTTTTGATCCATTCACCCTTGATTGGTTCCATGAAATTATTGAAAAATAATTTGTATTCACAAAAGTGACATTTCCTTCCCTTATAAAAGGGGATCAATTAAACCCATTAAATTCTCCACTTTACCTTATAATTTTTCTTAAAACCATACTTAATATTCTTATATTATATATCCCTTTCATTTCCTAAATACCCTTATGACTAGAATTTATCCTAGTAGATTCATTTCCAAGGAGACTTTCGAGAGAAAGTTCAAGGTCCCAATATGAGTATTACCTAGTCCTTATACTTTTTTTCATAATATTTAAATTATAAAATATCAGAACCATAGTAATATAATTAAATAAGTATAATTATTTTAATATATATTTATTATATAATTGTTAAAACCACTACTCATTCCTTCTAATCCACTTAGAAAAACAATGGAAGGTCAATCGTGCTTATGTGAGGGCTATCGCCTCAATGAAGTAACATTTTTTCATCTAGATTTTCATTAATTATCCAAAACACTTAAAATCTAAATCAATTACATAAAAATATCTAAATAATATCATTATTCTTCTGTTATAATGATATAAAACACTTCCTTAACCATACACTCCCAGAGAGTTATAATGTGTTCTTATTGGTTTAGTTTAGCCACATACTTGAACAATCATATAAAAAAAATATCATGGATAAAAATGGTAAATTAAATACTATTATTATTATATTTTAATAAGAAAATAAATATTTTTTTGGTTCTATGAAGGTTATAATAAGTATTTAACTTATTATTAAAAAAACATCTTTGATCGCTAGAACTACTAAAATAAGCCGAAATTAATACATTTTCATGAAACATAACTAAATAACATATGGAATGAGATAATTGGTTTATAAATAAATATAATTCATCTAATTTAGTACCTTAAATGATCTAGAAATGATGATCTTGGTATAAATTAATGTTTACAGAAATTGACATCATAATGCATATGTGGAATAATTAAAGTTACTAACACCCGATGGTAAAACTAAGTTATAACAAACAAAATATTTATAATGAATGATAGTAAATTAATAATATAAAGAGAAATATAATTTAATAAGGTTATTATGTTTAATATTAAGATATTTTTGTCTGTTATAACAGAGGTTGGAGTAGTGATTAGGTATGAAGGAATAAAAGGTATGGGTATTTTAGTCTTGATTCTAACTCTTTGAGACATGATATAATTGTACACCATTTTCCCGTTTATAAAGTGTTATTTTTATTTAAATCCCATCAAAGTCATGTGAAATATTTTTCAAGTAATTCATGCTAAAAAATATCCAAATTGAGTTACTTTCTTCATTCGTCTTTTGATTCAAGTGTTACCAAAGTATTCAGTGTTGTGTATCTCTGTTTTCAATTCCAAGAGACATGATTGATATTATGCACCATAATTTATTTTATATATTGTATTCACTACCCTAGTACCTTAAGTTAAAATTAATATATTTAATTTAATGATGTTTTAATTTCTATTTCATGGAAACTATCTTATGTTTTTTTATTCTTATGTTACCATTACTGTAAGGGTTTATTTTTTAATGTCAATTTCAAATTGGGATTGTCTTTTAATGATAATCCATCCAGGGGATTAGCATGCTCTTTATTTATAAAACCCACCGTAATTTTATTCTCCTCTAATTATTCTTCTGGTTTTATAATATCTTTTCTTTTTTATAGGTGTGTTCTCTTTTATGTTTTATTCAAACCTCTTATGTTTCATCTTTGAGCCTCGTTACTTGTGTAAAATGAGGCTTTAGACATGTTTAGGACTTTTGAAGCTAAGTTAGTAGAATGTTGATGGTGGGGTGTAGAAAAGGAGAATCTGAAGAAATATTTGCTAGCTAGTGCAGTTCATCGGCTAGCTAGTGGGATTTCTAGTAGTATAGAAAGGCTATGAGTCCCCACCAGCCAGGTAGTGGGATCTCCATGTGTACAGACGAACTAGCGGATACCACTGTATAACTACTGGTGTTGGATTTCCCACATCAATAAGGGTTGTGATGTCTTTTTATACCCCCAAACCCCCAATTATACTTATTAATTCCCTATTATGACCCCTATTATGGTATTAGAATCTTTTGAAGGCTATCCAAGGCTCTCAAGGCATCTATAATGAAGTTTCTTCTCCTTTTAATCCATTCTTTGATCTGGTGATCCTAAATTGATTAGTTATTCTTAGTTATGATGTTTTTCTATTTCCTTATCTTGTATCCCCCTTCTTCTAGCCTTGATGTCATGATATTTCATTGTTAATAAAGGATCACTATGTTGCATGATGATTTGGAGATTGATCTCAATTTCCTTCTTCTCCATTGCTTAAGGTGGGTGGTTTAAAACAACTCCCTAATATCTGTTTCTATTTATCTTGTTTTTGAAACCTATTTAATTGCATTGTTATGCCATGTGTGTGACCTAAATAAATTGTTAACCCACTAAATTTGATGAAACTATATGTATAGACCACCCTCAGACCCAAATGGATTTTTTGACTTTGATACCGGACTTGCGGCCACACAAGTGGTGTTCCAACCATTATTACTAGGTTTGGAAGATTAAATGGTTGAATCTAGGGACCTATGACGATTTGGTAACTGTTATTGGCATCTCTTAACACGGTGAATTTTTAACATGTGATTTATTATATTTGGATTGATACTGAATTACTTGGATTGTAAGTGGAAATTGGCATGAAATGGAAATTTTCTAAATGGAACAACATTATAAAGGACAAATTGCTATGTTATTTGTAATTTTTCATGATTAATATGTGGAAGGTAATTTTTATAATTAATGTGATGGTTCTTAATATGGAATAATGGAATGAATGTATTTATAATTGGTAATTCAGTGAATTGGCTGATATGACTTATGATGTCATTTTAGAATGAATGGTGTTTGGTATGATTTTTGATTGGTTGTAATTGATTAATTTTTACTTGATATATTCCCCTTGATATTGTTTTGTGCTATGGGAACATGTAAGTGGATCTATCATGAGAATTCATATGGAATCTGGTATGAAATGCTTACTTTTCCCTTGACATGGGTATGCGCCCAAGGAACATGTAAGAAGCTCCTGCATGGAAATTCTCATGGATTCTAGTATGACTGGTTATTATGCCCTTGGCATGGGTAATGCACCATGGGAACACATATAATTTTGTAGCATGGGAATTCACATATAAGATGGTATTGATGCCTAAGGGGGGATATATGTTTACTTTTGATTATGGTATGGGTGATTCAACCTTGAAAGAAGAATCCACCATTGGTATGGATGATTCATATTTGGAAGGAGAATCTACCACTGGTCAGAGTCATCAGGCATTGTGCGGATATGGGTTTGGGTAACCCTGAGTTTCAACCTAAAGCTCGAGGGTTAGTGGGGTTATTTGATATTTTGTTTTAATTTATTAATTAATTCCACTATTTATCATATTAATTTATGCACCATATATTCAGAATGAAATTTTTAGACACTTTAGGTGTTGGCCTATGGAGTTTTAATCACACCATATTTGAACATAATTTGGTACCCAAGTAAACATCATGGATGTAGGTTGGTACATAGGCAATAGGACCTATGCTTAATTGGATTCTTTATAGATGGGATTGGAGATTGGATATTGGAGTAGGAATGGGGTTTGGTACTAGGGATTTAGTGTCTTTATTTGTATTATACTTTATTTGGTTTCTTTCACAACATAAGCATGAATTTTAGGTTGTCATACTATATAACATGAAATTTTTATTATTATTATTTCACTTGTTGGTTATTTATATACGATTGGTTTGAGTTAGTTTTGTCTGGTTCTATTTTGTTTATTTTTTTACTTGTTTATCTTATTTTTGATGTTATTGCAACTCTATACCAATGGTTATAATATTCTCACTATATTCCATACACCCTATCTGCAAGTCAGTAGCCTCTGGTGTATTTGGAGGTGTACATGAGGTCTTATAACTACCCGTCTCAATCACATTAGGGAGTACCGAGATAGGGACGTTACAAAGTGGTATTAAAGCATAGGAATTTTTTTGTTGTTTTAATATTTTTGAAATGTATAAAAGAGACTAAGATGTTTCAGGGAATGTTAATGATCTCATGAATGAGAGTAGCTAACCAATGTGTGGGGGAAAATCCAAGCACCCAGGGATGGGATTTTTTCTCTTTATGCCCACTTTTTATTATTGTGATGTTATTTCACCTTGGGTGATTAACTTGTTGTGTGATGTTAATATTTTAAGATATTTTAATCATGGGATAGTATGACATGAAGTGGGTATGAATGAATCATAGTAGGCACATAGGGAAATATTTCGACATGCATTGTTTATGTTAGGGACATTTTTATCACATGTGATATATCTTCCTATCTAAACTGGGAAATGTAATCCCATGACATATCTGATAAAATGGAATAAATTAAACTACTATGGAATTTCAATTCACTTATTAATAAAATATGTGGATTAACCTTGTGACAATAATTCTTTGCTGGTTCCTTGACCTATGGAGTTTGATATTGTTGTGTATATTTTGTTCTAAGAATTATGTTTACCCTTGTAGAGAAACTTTCTATGTGATGTCTTCACGTTTAGTGTCAATAGAGTTGTAATTACCACACACCTAATATAGATGAGTTAATAATTATTATAGATCAATGGAACTATATGGATGATCAATTTCATGAATATTTAATATGAGTCGTGTGATCCATGTAAGGGGAGACTTATCATAATATACCATCAATGTTTTATCCAACAAGAGAGTTCTAGCTATAGAATCTTCCCATGTTCACTAGGGAGGGAGGACCCTAGGAAGTTTATTTCTAGATCGAGTTAGTCCATATGATCTTCAAGCACCTTGATAAACCCACAAACAGGAGGGTAGATCTTTTTATTTACTTGCTATGAGGAATATCGCAGAACTTGTGGGACATCAAGGAGAAATCCTAAAATGATGAGGAGATAACCTAGAAGGACTTTGTGGTGAAGTTCCTAAGTTTTATATATCCATAGACTCTAAGGGGTGAGAGGGATCGAGTGTTTATGCACCAGAAACATGGGATCATGTTGATGATAAACTATTCTAGATGTTTTTCCAGCATATAGTTTTTTCTCTATCTTCGGTAGCATATGAGTTTGCTAGGGTGAAGTGCTTCCAATATGGGATTCACTATGAGATCAAGTCATATGTGAATTTCTTTCACCTAATATACCTCACCAAATGATGAATTAGGTTCTCATCATGAATGATATCCTAAGGGAGGCCCCAAGGGGTGGGAAAGTAGTCTTAGTAGGATGATTAGGGAGCTATTAATTAGGTGAAAATAAGTATCGTAATGAGAATTACCACCAGGGGAAGTATAGGGTAGAGAAGCTAGTGGAGAGGATAGTTATCTCAGGACCACAGTCGGGGGAAGTTATTTCAGTGTGTTAGGGACATATA
Source organism: Viscum album (assembly GCA_963277665.1). Classification (NCBI taxonomy): domain Eukaryota; kingdom Viridiplantae; phylum Streptophyta; class Magnoliopsida; order Santalales; family Viscaceae; genus Viscum; species Viscum album. Next base: position 284,868,019 of record OY728167.1, read on the forward strand.
TAGAAACTTATAGTGTCACACCCTAACCCAACTCATCCGTTATTTTATTTATTTTTGAGTCCCCTTTTTTAAAAAATTAAATTAAAGTATAAATAAAATAAAATGAATAAAATTTCAATAAAAAAACCATAATTATAACCCCCTCCCCCTTCCTCTCTTATTCATTCTGCCAACCCATCCCTTCCCTCACCCCACTCACGTTTCACCCCCTCCCCCTTCCTACCTGCTTCCGAAGGACCCCCACCAGCCGTGGGCCTTCGGTCCACCACCTCTTCTCTGTCGGCCACCACCTTCTGTGGTTCCCTCCCCTCCCCTTTATATGCTTAAACGACACCCTCTACTATGTCCTCTTGCACAGCCCCTATCGATCGAGGCTCTCTAGAGAGCCACCTCTCTCCCTACAGTGACCATTTATTCCACCTATTTGGAGTGTGGTCTCCTCTGGTGAGCCTCTTCTCCATTCCCCTTCCCCTATTTTTCAGTTTTTTTATTTCATGGGGTGATCACACCTTGGTAGAACCCTAAATTGATTTTTGGGGGTTTTAATTATCTAATATTGATGATTGGGGTTCATTGGTTCATTTCAATGCTGATTATAGCTACTTCTGTCAGGGGAATTGGATTAACAATGGTTTTTGGGTAAGGGTGCTTCGAATTTTTCAATGTGGATTATTTTTAATTAAGGATTTTCTAGGTTTTATGTTTTTGATAATTGTTATAGAGTACATTGGGTCTCTTGAAGTGGTTTAGATCTGCCATCATCATTTTGGGGGATGATATTTCCTCCATTCTTGTTTTTTTCATTTTAAAATTGGTAATTTTTTAGTTTATAGGTTGCTGGTAATTTTCTTTGAGTGCAAAAGTCCTTTCTGTGGTGTTTTGAGTTTCTGGTTGTGTTTGTAGTTCAATTGACGACTCCGGGAAGGGTTGCACACACAAACCTAGATATGTATATCTATATATATATATATATATATATATCCACCTTTAATATATTTCAGCATGGTTTGGGGATTATGTGAATTGGATTAATGGATATGTATATATATAGGAGTGTCTCTGCCTGAAATTGTGAAGAAGTCTTTATCAAAGGTGTCAGACACTGAATTTTTTGGCTCGGTTCTCTCCTTTTAAGGTAGGTTTTCCTATAAATTATCCTTTAAATTAATGAATTATTGATTTCTTGTTTTTCAAACCCTTATTAAATTATATCTAGTGATATATGGTTTTTTATAGTATAATGTTTTGAAATGAAATATAGTTAATTCCCCTTTGTGTTCAATTACATGAAACTATTTTTATTAAATGTGCATACCAAGTGTTTATCAAATTTTCTAATTGGCCTTTTTATGTAAATTGGGTTTTTTGAAGAATGAATCATGTTGTAAATGTGTACGAGTTTCTCAAATGGGGTTCCAAATGGTTTTGATTTTGGAGGTGACGTCTATTTGATTATTTGAAAATGAGTTAGTATGTGTTGGTTCTTTGGAAATGTATTACTATTAAATAGTTTCTTGAAACTAGTTTGGTACTTTTATAAAATAATATTCTTTGAAAAACTCTCATTGGGATGCACATATTTTCTTGATAAATTATAACGGAATGGGTGGAACTTGAATGAGATTTCCCTCGTGTGTTGTTGGTTGATGTAAAGAGGTAAAAAATTCCCTTGAAGTGATTTGGGGGTGACTTTTGTTTGTGTTTCATGTGTGTGATACATTAATATTTGATGTATTGCTTTTTTGACATTATTGGATCACCCCTTATTATTCATGACATGGGAACCTAGCATAGTGAGTGAATTTTTGGTAAAAGATTGTTACACTAGTTTAGATTACGCACTGGCTAGTAGACCATAGTAAGGGGATATTTTGTTATTATTGCTATGGGATTGGGCCCCTCGATCAGGCTAGGTAGGGTGTTATGATATCATCAGGTAGGGAATTCCCTCAAGATGAGTCACATGTGTAGTACGTTCTAGATTATTCATGAGCTCCTAAGATTTAACCATGTCTTCTGGAATGAATGTTTTGATGCATTTTGGGCTAGATTCTCTACTATATTATTCCATATTTCCCTTGTTGTATGATTTTTTATCTTGCCTCTATAATATAGTGTATTATTGGCTGAAATGAGAGAAAAAAATCAAATGGTTATAGAAAAAAAGTTTTGGACATGTTTTATACTCACTCTCTCCTTTATAACTGAAATTTCATATCTCTTTTAAAATGTATATTGTTCTTACTTAGGAAAGAATTTGGTTTTGAATGGTAAAAAGGGTAATGGACCATGATTTTCTTTAATGAGGGAATTCATGGAAAAAATACTTTTATGTATTTTCGTTCAAACCTAAAATTGATTATTCTTTTTTTAAATGAAATGAATTTGGGAATAAATTACTTGGGTATAGCTACCGAGTTTTAATACTCATGACTATACTTCATTCTTGTTTTTAGTCTCAGGTACAGGTTTCTGTTTGATCTCAATTTTTGTGGGTGATGTTGAGTCTTGGCATCAGATTCTGACCCAGGAGGTCACGTGGAGCTTAGTGTTCATCATGTTTGGTTAGTTTTATTTTTTAGTCCTTGTTTAGTCATTTTGTTTGGTTTCTTTATTTTGGTCTTATCTTTTCTTATTCCACTACTTTAGGTTTATTTATATTGGGTTAAATCATTCCCATCATCACTCTGTTGATTCCCTTATTACTTTTCGCTAGCTCAGGAGGATCGGGAACACCTATCAGGCCTTATCACAGACCGGTTCAGTTGACCAGTTCAGGGTCGACCCAGGATGGTTTGTGAAAAAATGGTATCAGAGGGAGGTTCTTTAGAGGACCTAGAATTCATACTTCCCTTTTATTGGGTTGTCAAGTTATATATAGTAGCACTATCAAATCATGGGGTGTAGGTCTGGGGGAGTGTATGGACAACACTTTCGGGGTTGAACCCTGAGTTTACATGGTAAGTTTCATTTTTCTTGGTTTATTTGGTTCTTGTGGATTGCTTGGTATATGGGGAAACGAATTAATTGTCCGGCTAGTTGTATCAGTGAGATCACAGGTCTTGGAAATCCATGTGGAGCCAAGGGTATGGTACTAGAGGAGTCTCTGTGACGAGGGTTTTATTCATTAAACATTTAAATTTAAATTCATAAGGAAAAAGAATAGAACAAGGTAAATTAGTCCAACAAATACAGACCAAAGGAAGAACAAAATATAAGGGGTTAAAAAGTGATGTTGTCCAAGGGAATCACCTTTAATATTATTGACCCCTTCCGTCTTCAAATTATTAAAATAATGAAAAACTAAACACTTAGTATCATTGATGTTTACCGCAGCTAAGTAATCTGCCACCTTGTTACACTCCCGCCAAGTATGGGATACCTTGATGGTGTCCCCCAGGATACATCAACATTTTATAGCGATATAATTAATAGACCAAAAAACAGAATCCTTACATTTAATGGTGTTGAATAGGATATTTGAGTCTGTTTCAGCTTCCATAATATTCATACTCTTCTTCCAACAAATTTTGAGGCCCTCAAGAAAAGTCATTGCTTCTTCATGGATTGCTATTGCCTATCTAAGCCTGATGAAAAAGGCCAGAAAAACATATCCACCTTTGTCTCGCACAATCCATCCATCGCTCATATAACCTGAAATATAGTATCCATCGTATTTGAACTTAAATAAATCTAAAGGAGGACACCAACAAACCCAGTTCCCAGATTCTGGTGACTTCCTTGAGAGGAAGAATGAGAATCAATGGATAGATGCTGCAGGGAAGAAGCTTCTCTCTATTTTCCCAAGATCCTAACAAAGTAAAGTAACATATATTTAATCTTTATAATAATCTGCCTATTTTTCATGATCACCTCCTCATATATTATATTATTTCTTTCATTCCACAAACACCAGTACCCAACATGCAAAATCAAGGTGCATGTAGATCTTTCCATTCCCCTACCCAATCAATTGAACCACTGGTCGAGGAAATTCTTCTCATCCATATTCTAAGTAGAAATTTCTGTAAAAGCACGAAAATAGCCCCATACCTATTGAACCCATTCAATCTTGAAGAATAGATGGTCCGAACTATGGTTATATTAGAATATAGCCTCCAACCATATGGAAAATTCATCCATCGAAACTAGTTTCCCCTAGTGTGTTTCTTTTGGGTGTTTTTTAGATTTTGATACTTTTTGACTCGTTGAATGGTAGGTTGCTTTCGTTTCTACTTAATGATTGATTGGATGGTTTTGGGTGTTCTTATTTATATTTTAAAATGATGTTTGGTTTAGAAAAATGATGATTGGTTTGTTAAAATTTATATTTCCGAAACCAAAAATTTGAGTCCTTTTGAGATTGAAATGGGTTGTTTTGAAAATGGGAGTCATTTTGGAAAACGTTTTTTTCTTTTTTTTTATATGAATATTTTTTATATAATGATTCAATAATAGGAAATGTTTGAATTTTTTTGGGGTTTTATAATGTTTTTTTGAAATGTGAAATTGTAAAAAATTAATTCAAAATTTAAAAATGTTTTTCTTTCAAAATAATATATGGTTTTAAAATTTCTTGGGGTATTTTTTTTAAGTTTTTTTGAAAGTGACAATGTTTATTTTATCTGACACTTAGTATTCCTATGATTTATCTCATATATGTACATGAATGCATGTTTGTGTTAAGTGGATGGGTTCTTAAGCTAGCACATAAATGTATATATGTGACACCTCATGTAATACTAATGGTGGGAGTTAGGTTTATGAGGATTGTTTTATTTTCTAAAGAAATTATTCATGAAGGGGGGAAATTTCAATGCTTTAGAAAGTGTAAGAGTAAGGTGATACCTTTTCATGTTTCGATTTTTCCTTTTTCTTTGGGTTTTGGCTTTGATGTGTTGAAGGTGTGATTGAGATGATGTTTTGAGGTTGGGTTGTTGATTTTGAAAATGCGATGTAAAATTTTGATTTATGATATGTTTTGATTTGGTTTCATGCTCCCTATTTTCAAACTACATCCCCACTTCGTTCTAAGGAATTATGAAAAGCATTTGTGGGTGGTTATTTCATTTCATGTCTTTCAATTGACCAAGTCATTCTTTAGACATTTGGTTTTCGATTTTGAATATGGATCCTAGTGGTTCTCAATATCAGTATTTCGTTTAGAGGTTCTGAGAATCAAACCCTCCTCATTTCCTTGGGCATCTATATTAGGGAAATATATGGAATGGATGTGAAATATTGAGTAGATATTTGTTCAGCCTAAATCTCAAAAACACATCAAGCTATATCTTTCCACCTTCACATTGGAAGACCAATGTTGGGAATGGTTGAAATCTGTTCTTCAAGACAAAACGTGGAAGAATTACTCATATGAATGATTTAAAGCCTTGATCATCCAACAATACATCCCTGATTATGTAAAGATACCAAAGGTTTCAAGGTTGTATGGTCTCAATCAGGGAAATTTAATTTTTTTGGAGTATGAAGAGAGCTTCCCCAGGCTGGTACCCTATCTCCCAAACCTCATTGGGGATGAATTTTTGAAAGCTCGATTCTTTGAAAGGGGTCTCTAATAAGAATTTCTTCAGGTAGTGTCTTCATTCCCTGATGATTATAAATAAGTCGTGGGGTAGCTTGTTCCGATTGAATCTAATTTAGTAGTGTCTGGTCAGTTGAGACGAGGTACAAAAAGGCCATTTTATTCCTCCTCACCAGATTCATCCAAGAGGAATTTTTTACTATGTTTTAATTGTAGGAAGTAAGGACATAAGATGTTATCATGTCGTGAAGCACCTAAGATCTACCATACCTATGGTAGTTTAGGTAATTTACAAAGGTTATTATAGGGTGGCACTAGGAAGTGACATGGATCTAGATCCACTTCATTGGATAACTTTCTAGCTCATTTGGATGAACGTAGCACTAGAAAAAGCTCAATCAAAAGAATATTTTGTTGCAAGTAGCCTTTTAGTTATAATTAATGTAATCTGTAGGGATATTTTCTTTTAGGTATGGAAAATGATTTTGCATGTCCTTTTGTAGCATTGTTTTAATGAGCATGTCTTTTAAATGTTTTTAATTTTTTTGATGTAGAATGTCGGTGTTTGTTATCCCATGCTAAATTTCTGTGGGTTTTTTCTGGATTTTTTTAGGATTCAAAAGTTATCCCATATTGAGAAGTTAATGATTATATGAAATCCTAATATGGTGGTTTTTCCACCATAGGTTGATCTTGTGATGAACCCAACATCTAGGTGTTCTTCACGGAGCACTTTCTTGTCGTTGCAGCTCACCTGACACTGATCATAGTAGTTTCTTAATTTGGATAGTGGGTCATGTAACAGATGCTTGTGGAGATCCTAAACAGGCCACAACTAGTTTCTTCTATGGTTTTTGTGTTAGGGTTAAAGGTGTTCCTTGTTGCGTACTGTTTAGAAAATATTATGTCTCTTATTTTTAATCTCTTAATTGTTTGTTCTAGCTCTTAGGTCTTGAGTTATGTGTTCCTCAGATGTTGGATTCTTTTAAGGATGGCCTTTTAGTTCCTTTTGTGAATTCATAGTTCTGATTTTTGAACAGATGCAGGTGTTGGTTCTTTAGTCTTTGAGTTTTTAGGTTTTTTCATGGTTTGTAGTTCATCATCACTTTAGTCCTAATCAATTGAATCTCGTATGACTTTCTAGGGGTAGAAAGTGTCTTGGTGGGGATAATTGGCACATCCCGACCTGGCACATTAGATATTTTATTTATTGTCTAGAACCAATTTTTTAAAAAATTAAAGTAAAGTGAAAAAAAAATAATTAAATTATAATAAAAAAATACAAATAAAATAAAAAAACCCTAATTCCACCCCCCTCCTCTTATATTCACGCAGTCGACCCCTCCCTTTCGTCACCCTTATTGTGTTGCACCTCCCTCCCCCCTTCCTCCATTCTTGCACACCACCCCCACCAGCCAAGGGACTCTAGTGAACCACCCCCTCTCTGTCAGCCACCTCCTTGTGTGGTGCCCTCCCATCTCCCTTTCTCTACTCACACGACATTCCCAGATGATCCCTCTTGTTCCACCCCCAACCGGTCAAGGCTCTCCAGTGAACCACCTCCTTCCTTCTTGTGACCATTTATTCCACTAATTTGGTGTTTGGTCTCCTTCGGTGAGCCTCTCCTCCATTAACCTGCCCCTATTTTGTAGTATTCATTGATATTATAGGGTGTGTACACCTAGTCCGAACCCTAAATTGATTTTTGGGGGGTTTATTTGTTGAATATTAATGATTAGGGATCATTAGTTCCTATCTAGGCTGGTTCTAGCTACCTCTGTTAGGGGAAGTGGATTCACAATGGTTTATGGGTAAGATTACTTCGAATGTTTCAATGTGTCATAATTTTAATTAAGGATTTTGTGAGTTTTATGTCACCGATAATATTTATAGAGTGTGTCGGGTCTCGTGAAGTGTTTTTCATCTACCATTTTTATTTTTGGGTAAGATATTTCCTTCATTATTATTGTTTCTCCCTTTAAAATTTGTGATTTTTTAGTTTATAGGTTGTTGGTGATTTTATTTGAGTGTATGGGTCCTTGTCGTAGTGTTTTGAGTTCCCAGTTGTGTTTTTAGTGCATTTTATGACTCTGCAAAGGGTTTCACACACATACCTAGGTGCGTATATATATATATATATATATCATCTTTGCACATGTTCCCTCGTGTATCGGGGAGTCGGTGCATTGGATTAAGGAGTATTTATATATAGCAGTGGATGTGTGTGCGATTGTTGGGAAATATTCATCAAAGGAATTGGGTGCTAAATTATTTGTATTGGTTCTCTCATTTTGAGGTAGGTTTCCCTATGAATTAGCCTTTAAATTAAATAATTATTGATTTCCTTATTTTTATATCCTTATTAAATGCAAGCTAGTGATATATGGTTCATTGTAGTATAAATTTATGAAACAAAATAAAGTTAATTCCTCTTTGTGTTCGATTTCATGTAAATATTTTATTAAATGTTCATACCAAGTGTTTATCAATTTTTTATCAAATTTCCTAGCTGAAATTTGTATGTAAATTGTGATTTTTAAATAATGAATTGGGTTGTAAATGTGTGTGGGTTTCTCAAATGGATTTCTTAAATCGGCTACAAATGGTTTTTGATATTGGAGGTGATGTCTATTTGATTATTTTAAAATGAGTTAGCATGCGTTGGTTCTTAGGAAATGGTTTAGTGTTAATTGGTTTCTTGAGGCCATTTGGGTACTTTTATAATATAAGTTTCTTCAAAAAACTCACCTTGGGATGAACCTATTTCCTTATCAGATGATAATAGAATGGGTGGTCCTCAGATGAGATTTCCCTCATGTGTTGTTGGTTGATGGAAAGAGGGAGAAATGTCCCTTAGAGTAATTTGGGTGTGACTTTTTTGTGTGTCTCTAATGTGTAATGGTTGAATATGTGATGGATTACTTGTTTGACATTGTTGGATCATCCCCTTATTATTCGTGACATGGGAACCTAGTATAGTGATCGGATTTTTGGTTAATGATTATTGAACTAGTTTAGATTATGAACTGGCTATTAGCCCATATCAGGGGGATATTTTGTTATTATTTCTATGGTATTGGTCCCCTCAATTAGGCCAGGTAGGGAGAAGACGAGGCGTTTGGGCGTTATGACGTCATCGGGTAGGGCATGCCTTCGGGATGAGTCACATGTATGGTATGTTCTAGATTATCCATGAGATCCTAGGTTTCACCCATGTCTACTAGCATGAATGTTTTAATGTATTGTTGGCTATATTCTCTTGTGTGTTATTTCCCATTGCCCTTGTTGTATGATTTTTGAGCTTGCTTCTAGAATAGTGTGAACTATTTTCTAAAATGAAAAAGTATTTTCAAATGGTTATGGAAGAAATGTTTTGGAAATATTTTATACTTACTCTCTCCTTTATAACTGAAATGTCATCTCTCTTTTAAAATGAATATAGTTCCTCCTTGGTAAATATTATGGTTTTGAATGGTAAAAAGGGAAATAATCTGTGATTTTATTTAAAGGGGAAATTCATGAAAAACATTCTTTTATGTATTGTAGTTCAAACCAAAAATAGATGATTCATTTGTTTAAAGGAAATGAATTTGGAAATAGCTTACTTGGGTACACATACTGAGTTTAAATACTCATTACTATACTTCATTCTTGTTTTTAGTCTCAGGTGTAGGTTTTTGATTGATCATGATCATCGTGGGCGATGTTGAGTCTTAGGATCGTAGTGTGACCTGCAGGGTCACGTGGAGTTTAGTGGTCATCAAGCTTGGTTAGTTTTATTTTTCAGTCCTTATTTAGTAATTTTTTTGGTTTCCTTATTTTGGGTTCATCATTTATTATTTCCCATCATTATGTTTATTTATATTCATTGAAATTGTTCCCATCGTCACTTTGTTGATGCGCTTGGAACTTCTCTCTATTCCGGGAGGATTGGGAATGCCTCTCGGGCCTTGTTACCGGCTAGATCGGGTGACTGGTTTATGGTCAACCCGGGTTGGTTCATGACATTAAGTGTTATTTTCCTATTGGATAGTGTCATGATTATGGTAGGATTGTCTATCTATAGAGTTTTTGAAGGAGCAGTCTACAGTCTATTGGTGGTAGGGGGTTAGGACAGTTGTCGGACTCTAGGAAGGACTTAGCTACACATTAGCAGATATGTAGTTGGAGTTCCACTAGATACTCAGACTATGGTATGGGACATGTTATCTCTATATAGGATAAGTAGTATCAGTATGAGGGGGTTCTTAGGGGATTAATACTAGAGCATAAGATATAAGGGAGAGTCAGATTCATATTATACATCCTACTCCAACAAGTCTAGACATGGGATCTTCGGCCATCAACGGTATGATTATTATGACATCTATGCATTCCTTTGCTCTGTTTGATAATGGAGAATCAAATTCCTTTATTTGTACTCAATTTTTCATTTTCTTGATTTGGTATTTATAGAAATCAGAGGGTGTTATTACCATCAACATATTGTTAGGGGTGAGATCATAGGGTATTAGATATTGAAAGGGGTGTTTGTTAGAGTTGGTGTCCTGAGAACCAACTGTTTGTACTTTGATTACGTGAATGTACACTTATTATATATTGTTCATTGTTCTGCATGACTATAATATAATAATGTCTTGGAATATTTGTTACATTAGTAAGGTCATAGAAGAGCCCCACTATGATGTGAACCTTGAAATGCTATAAAAATATTCTTAAATAAATTTCTACAATAGGATGACATACTAAGATATGAAACATAGTATACAAACCATCATGTTCAAGTACTCATAAGAATACGAGACTCTCTCTCATTGAGTTCGCACTAGGTAATCACCAAGATGGGAGATTATGAGAATAGACCTGCCAATAGTAATTCTGCATGTCTTGGTGTCATCATACATTTCTATCTATGAGTGTGTGTAATGGTCCTTATACTGGAAGATTATCATTAACTCATATCATGAATCACACACATAGATTTGATGACGAAAACCGTCATGAAAACAGTTGGCGGGAAGTAGGGTTTGATGGGTGCGTCACGAATGACATGTTGTTAATGGATTAGTCGAGGAAGGATTTGTGCCTTCCATATTTATGGAAGTAGATATCTCGGGCCCTTTGATTGAAATAGAACTGTCACACAAATTCCATGGCCATGGTGTCACGACGAGTTTATTTCTAGAAGTCAAAGAATGACAGATCAAGCCTATAGGTTTATGACACTACCATGACACCTGCTTGATGAGATATTGAGACAAAGGGATTAAATTGCACTGTAAGTGTTCATATGAGGTGACACATCAATACGGAATCAACTTATTTCTCTTGGGTACCTTAACCCATTTCTAGACAGTAATCTTGGACTTTAGGCAAGCTCACCTAATGCCAACAAGAAAGAGGCCTAGAGGGTCACACACTAAGTCTATCCAAGTATCTCAAGTAGAATAAATATTATTCCCATACGTGGTTTAATAATTATTCAAGGAATCCTAAATCGTTTTAATTATGGAGGAAGAATAAAATGAAAACAAGATATACACATCGTGTATTAATGATTACATGTCATTTAGTTTTCATTTTGGAAATGAAATGAAAAACAAGTAAACACTACGTATTAATGATTACACGCCCTGTAGTTTTATGAAAAACAAGTACATGTCGTGTATTAATGGTTACACTCCATGTAGTTTTTATAATTGGGATTTTGAGGAAATAATATTGCTTTATTAAATGGTCTTTATTATAATCAGTGTGGACGCATGTCTAGGAATTAATGATTCGACAATGGGTTTTTCAATAAGAGTTAATGAAATAAATAAAACACGTAATGCATTTATTTATTTTCATAACACTATAACCTCAAACCTGATTATAAATATCCTCAAAACCCCAAAATTTTTCCTTAATCATTGTGCACAACAATTCTGGATAATTCTCTCAAGACCGAAATAACTCCTTCCTCCACGAACACTCTCAATACTGAGAGAGATACTCTTCCATCGGATCAAGACGATCTAAGATAGACAACAAAAACAATGGTTTCTCCACACTAGCACCCGGAGAATCCTTTGGTGACGTCCAGAGATATGTGGTGCATGTGTGGTTCCCCGCTGGAGGAAGTCTATCCTTTGCATCTGCGACGCAATGATGAATCACATCAGAAAGTGATCATAAATATCAATGAAGAAAGAACGCCATAAAAGGTACTTCTTGTCAATTAATTAAATTAATTATAATCAACTTGTGACGATCCAATTTTATGGTTCTGGGACTATTCTTCTTCTTTTTCTATTTCTGTTATTCGATATGTGGAGTCTGGCATTTATCGTCGTATTGATCCCAGATTGATCATTGCTAATGAAAAAAATCGAAGTGGGAACATACAACCATGAGATTCCATTGTGCCCGGAAACATAAATTGGTATCAGAGCGATGTTACAACGTTGATTATAGTTATTTAATTTTTGTTGATAATTTATGCATTTATATTTGGTTCAATTTGAGATAAATCATTCTATAAAACTGAATGAATGAGATCTATTCTTTCTTCTTCATTTCTTGATTCACATAATAGAAATGACCTTTTAATTTTAATTTTGATTAAAATAAAAATGAGGAACTCATCTGGAGGAACCTATCTTTCTTTCTGTACAACACAAGAATACATGGCATGTTGTGAAAACTGTGCGCCGTGTACTAAGGTTCAACATACCAGTACTGGTCCGCCAAACCATGCCATGTGAATTCAGCATGCCTAAGTATTTATTACACCCTGTTGACCAGAAATAAATGGCGCATGGAAACTGGAATACACATCATGTATGTTGGATCAACATGTTGTGTAGTCTGATCTGGTCCAGGTGAAACTGTGTACAAGGAGAAGCTACATACCGTGTACATGGGATTTCCAGGGATGGTAACCACGTAACAAGGAAGTATACACCATGTTAGATTAATCTACACGTTGTGTACTCCAAAAATTCCAAAGTACAGAAAACATGCTAAATCCCCCGACGTGTACTTTGGATAAAGGGTGAAAACAAATACATGCCATGTAAATATAGCCTACACACCATGTACTTTCCAGAAATGGAATTTCACTAGGCTTCCTCCAAAATTAAAAAGACATCATACAAGGAATATGGATGAGAAGAATATCAAGGAAATTCATAAAAGAATTCAATATTATGAATTGATTAATTATAAGATCATAATTAATTGAATTCAAGAACGACATATCTTAAATAATAGAACGATTAAAAGAATTTGAATTCTAAATATGCATAAATGTCCTTGAATTCAATGGATGATCATGAGCTAGACCAAATACCCTTTGTTTGTGTATGGTTTCATTTAAATTTATTTAAATTCATTGGACATCGAGCCTTATTCCAATAAAATGTAGGGAATGCGTGCCCATGGTTTCTTTAATGTAAACCCCATGTAATGTTGGATATCCCAAGTCAGAGGAGACAGTTCAAAATCTGAAGCTGAGGTGAAACCAACACAAGAAGATACAAAGGCAGACATGTGGGAGCTACAAAACATGAACCATCGGGTTCAAGGTGTTTTTCCCTAGGTCAGGGTTAGCTTATCAAAACCGCTAGATAAGCTAACCAATAGAAGATCATGATCATGTCATATTATTTAATTTCTGCCTGATTGCATGGTTTATTTATTATGTATGTATTGTCATGATCACATAATTAATGAAATAAACAAGCATGCAAAGATGTAATAAAATAAAAACTGGACTATGCTTAAACATTATCAGAACATGGTTAATCACGTATGTAATCATCACTTAATATTAACAAGCATGTGATAATGAAAAACTATGCATAAAGGATTAAAATCCCTTAAATACCATATTAAGTCAGACCAAGACTTCTGTTACCTGATTAAGGGAAAGAATCAAAAAAAACTATGTGTTTGAACAACCCTTGTTGGGACACTTACTTTTATAAAAGAAGCCCTTATGAATGGTTTCGGGTTAACTTAACCATATTGCATCAAGAGGAGTATACCTTTCTAGAATTGATGTAATATTGGAGGCAAGTGTTGAGGAAATCCATGTCAGGATTTCAGGATTGCGGAGTCCACTCAACAGATCATGGAATTGTAAGCTCACAGTTGGGAAAGAACTTCCTACCTAAATACCTTCTAATAGCTTGACCAACCATTATTGGGGTTATACAAAGGGGAATATGGATCCTTGTCACTAGAATTTCAAAGCAACTGTACATTCTAAGTTCAATGGTGAGGGCCATTGGGACTTGATAAAATTGTGGGAGACTTAATAAAATTTATTATTTCTCATAAAATTTAATCAAGAAAGTATTAATAAATCTATTCTTTTAAATTTGTAGAATCAATATGAAAAACTCATCAACCAAATTTTCTTTAGGATCAATTCTGGATAAAGACAATATCCTCACCGCAAGTAACTTTCAGGAATGGTTTAGGTGCCTTCGGGTTATCCTACGCCATGAACGAATGTTTTACATGCTGGAGTCCTCACATCCTAATTTGCCTGCCCAAGGGGCAAGTGATGAAGATTTCTTGGTCTATGATCAACATTTGAGTGATGCACTCGACGTTCAATGTTTGATGGTGTCATCAATGTCTAGTGAGATCATGAATTTTCATGAAGACATGGAAGAGCATTAAGCCCAAAGATTAAAGCCTTCTACTTTCATGGTGAATAAAAGGAAAAAGAAGGAGAAGAGATTTAAGACCAAAGCTTCTTCAAGGACTTCCATGAAAAGTAAGATCAAAGGGGAGGCAAGAGAACAGGAGGCTATTTGTTTCACATGTGGCAAGAAGGGCCACTGGAAGAAAAACATCACCTAGCCAAGGAAGTAATGGGAAGCTTCAAGTGCGTTTGTTATCGAATGAAATCTATATGTTTCTACCAATTAGGTGTTAGATAATTCTTGTGGTTCTCACATATATATCCAAATACAGGAACCAATTAGATTTAGAAAGATTGACTGAGGTGAGGTGGATTTGCGAGCAGCCAATGGAGCCAGACTCGCTGTTGTAGTTGTCAGAGACTACCACCTCACATTTCCTACTGGGATAGTCTTGGTATTAAAAGGATAGTATTATGTACCCTATGTAACCAAAAACATAATTCAAGTATCTAGATTAGATACTAATGGATTCATCTTCAAATTTGGAAGTGGATGTTGCAACTTTTATAATGATAGCATTTTTTTGGTAGGGCACATTTACATAACAGCCTTTATGTGTTAGACTACACAAACCAAGTAATAGAAATCGACGACAAAGTTAATTCACATGACTCATACCACACCAAACATTGGTATCACTAGGTTGGTCATGTCAATGAGAAATGTTTGAAAAAATTACATCAAGATGGGTATTTAGATTCTTTCGAACTAAAACCACTTCGTGTGTGTCATGCGTGTCTACAATGAAAAATGGCCAACACCCCATTTAGTGGGAAAGGTGAAAGGGATAAAGAGCTTCTATAATTAGTTCACACATATGTGTGTGGACCATTTCCAGTTAAAGAAAGGGGTGTCTTCTTGTACTTGATAACTTTTACTGATTATTTTAGTAGATATGGATATATTTACTTAATGAGGTATAAGTCAGATTCTTTTCATCAGTTCAAAGAATACAAGAATGAAGTTGAGAACCATCTTGGTAAGAAGATTAAGAAACTACGCTCATATAGAGGAGGAAAATATCTTAATTAGGACTTCATTGATTTCTTATGGGAGTTTTGGATTCTATCTCAACTCACTCCTCCTTACACGTCTCATTGGAATGGTGTACGTGAAAGGAGTAACCACACCCTGTTGGACATGGTGAGATCAATGATGATTCATGCGAGTCTTCCATTATCCTTTTGGGGATATGCATTACAAACATCAACACACATACTAATCCAAGTACCAACTAAATCAATAAATGTTATTCCATACGAGTTATGGAATGGATGAAAATCCATGTTATCAAATTTACATGTGTGGGGTAGCGAAGCATTTGTTAAGGCCTCTTGAGGTAACAAACCTGCACCCCGAGGAATAATGTTTATCTTTATAGGATATCCCAAAGAAACATGGGGATATTAACTATACAACCCCTCAAATAAAAAGGTTACATTGGCAAGACATTCCATATTCCTTGAGAGGGAGCACATCTCCAAAAGAGATAGTGGGAGTGAGATAGACTTTGATGAAGTCTAGGATCAAGATACACAGGAGTTGGTACAAATATAGATTCCACAAATCCCTGTGGAAGAACAATCAGTTCGAGAGATACAAGAACTGCGTAGGAGCATGATAGAGGAGAGAGAACCAGAATGATATGGTTTTCTTGTCACCGAGGATGGTGACTCATTATTGGTTGACAATAATGATCCTCTTACCTACAAGGAAGCGGTTGAAGGAACAAAAGTTGCCAAGTGGAAAGAACCCATGAATTCTGAAATGGATTCCATGTACCAAAACCATGTTTGGATATTGGTAGATCCTCTAATTGATGTAATGCCTATTGTTAATAAATGGGTATTCAAGAAGAAGCTGGACATGGAGGGACAAGTCAGCAACTATAAGGCACAACTGGTTGCAAAAGGTTTTAGACAATGTCAAGGAATTGACTATGATGAAACCTTTTCACCGATTGCGATGATGAAATCCATAATAATCCTATTGTCCATTACCTCTTACCATGACTATGAAATTTGGAAAATGGAAGACAAAATAGGATTCCTTAATAGGAACCTCTAGGAAGATGCGTACATGACACAACTTGAAGGGTTTGTGACTCCAAAGGATGCCAACAAGGTATGCAAGTTGCAAAAATCCACTTATGGATTAAAGAAATCATCTAGGTCATGGAACATTCGTTTTGATGAAACTGTAATAGAATTTGGTTATGTTAATAACGAATGTGATCCTTGTGTCTACAAGCGGTTTAGTGGAAGTGCAATAGTTTTCTTAATAGTTTATGTTGATGACATATTACTAATTGGAAATGAAGTACATGTCTTACAGTCAGTAAAGGCATGTTGGATAAATGCTTCTCTATGAAATACTTGGATAAGGAATCATATATTCTTGGGATCAAGATCCATCATGATTGATCCAAGAGAATGCTGGGCCTGAATCAAAGTACATAAATTGACAAGATACTGAAGAGATTCTGTATGGAGCAGTCCAAGAGGGGATTGCTTCCAGTGTCACATGGCATTTATCTTTCCAAGAAAATGTGTCCTCAGAGACATGATGAAATAATAAAAAGGGCAAGGATCCCTTACGGATCCAAAATTGGTTCAGTCATGTATGTTATTCTATGTACAAGGCTAGGTGTTTCTTACACATTATGTTGGTAGGCAGATATCAAGCTGATCCAGGAGACCTCCATTGGATGGGAGTCAAGACTATCCTTAAGTATCTGAGATGTACGAAGGAAATGTTCCTGGTTTATGGGGGAGATGAGGAACTAGTCATCAAAGGACATGTAGATGCTAGTTTCTAGACTGATCAAGATGACATGAAGTCATAGACTGGGTACATCTTCAGTTGGAATGGAGGTACATAGAGCTGGAAGAGCTCAAAGAAAGGTGTGGTCGTAGATTCTACAGCAGATTCCGAGTATATCGCAGCTTCTGAGGCAGCTAAAGAAGTAGTATGGATGCAAAGATTTGTCCAAGAGATGGATGTAGTACCTAGAATTAATGATCCTATCACACTCTATTGTGATAATACTGCAGTGGTGGCACTTGAAAAAGATCCAAGGTCACATTAGCGGACAAAGAACATACTTCAGAAGTATCATCTCTTGAGGGATTTTTCTCAGAGAGGTGAATTTTTAGTTAATAGTATTTCCACATAAGACAACATTGCGGACCCCTTGACTAATGCCTTGACTTAGAAAAAACATGATCATCATGTGAGGTCTAGTGGACTAAAATTCATAGGCAGTTAGGTCTAGTCCAAGTGGGATTTTGTTAGAGTTGGTGTCTTGAGTACCAACTATTTGTACTTTGATTACATGAATGTGCGCTTTTTATATATTGTTCATTGTTCTTCATGTCTATAATATAATAATGTCCTGGAATATTTATTGCATTAATAAGGTCATAGATGATGCCCGCTATGATGAGAACCTTGAAATGCTATAACAATATTCTAAAATAAAGTTCTACAGTTGGATGAAAAACTATTATAGGACACATAGTATAAAGATTTTCATCTGTAAGTACTCGTAAGAATATGAGACTCTCTCTCATGGAGTTCGCACTTGGTAATCTCCATGATGAGAGAATATAAGAACAGACCTGCCAGTAGTAATTCCGCATGTCTTGGTGTCATCAGACATTTCTATCTATGAGCGTGTGTAATGGTCCTTAGACTAGAAGATTATCTTTAACTAATGTCATGACTCGCACACTTAGATTTGTTGATGAAAACTGCCATGAAGATATTTGGCAAGAAGTAGGGTATGTTGGGTGCGTCAAAAATGACATGTTGTTAATGGATAAGTCAAGGAAGGATTGGTCCCTTCCATATTTATAGAAGTGGATATCTCGGGCCCTTTGATTGAAATAGAATTGTCGCACAAATTCCATGGTCATGGTGTCAAGAAGAGATTATTTCTGGAAGTAGAAGAATGATAGATCAAGAATATAGGTTTATGACACTACCATGAAACCTGCTCGATGAGATATTGAGAAAAAGGTATTAAATTACACGGTAAGCATTCGTATGAGGTGACACGTCAATGCGGCTCCAACTTCTTTCTCGTGGGTGCCTTGACCCATTTCTAGACAGTAATCTAGGACTTTAGGCAAGCCCACCTAATGCCAACGAGAAATAGGCCTAGAGGTTCACACACTAAGTGTATCCATTTATCTCAATTAAAATAAAGATTATTCCCGTACGTAGTTTAATAATAATTCAAGGAATCCTAAATCGTTTTAATAATAGAGGAAGAATAAAATGAAAACAAGATATACACGTCATGTATTAATGATTACATGCCATGTAGTTTTCATTTTGGGATGGAAATGAAAAATAAGTACACACCTTGTATTAACTATTACACGTCGTGTAGTTTTATGAAAAACAAGTACACGCCATGTATTAATGATTACACGCCGTGTATTATTTCAAGTTGGGATTTTGAGGAGATAATATTGTTTTATTAAATGATATTTATTATAATCAGTGTGGGCGCATGTCAAGGAATTAATGATTCGACATGGGGGTTTTCAATAAGAGTTAATGATATAAATAAAACATATAACGCATTTATTTATTGTCATAACTCTGTAACCTCAAACCCGATTATAAATATCCTCACAAACCCAAAAAAATTCCTTAATCATTGTGCACAACAATTCTGTAGAATTATCTCAAGACTGAAAGAACTCCTTCCTCTAAGAACTCTCTCAAAACCGAGAGAGATCCTCTTCCATCGGATCAAGATGATCTAAGGAGGACAACACAAACAAAGGTTTCTCCATGCTAGCACCTGGAGAATCCTTTGGTGACATCCAGAGATATGTGGTGCACGTGTGGATCACCACTAGAGGAAGTCTATCCTTGGATTCTACAATGCAATGACAAATCACATCAGAACGTGATCAAAAATATCAATGAAGAAAGAATTTCATAAAGGGTACTTCTTTTCAATTAATTAAATTAATTATAATTAACCTGTGATGATCTAATTTTGTGGTTCTAGGACTATTCTTCCTCTTTGTCGATTTCCATGATTCGATCCATGGAGTCTGGCATTTATCGTCGTATTGATCCCAGATTGATCATTGCTAATGAAAAAAATGCCATGTGGTTTGTTTGGACCTAACTTTGGGATAGTGATGAGGTGGTTTTTTTGGATATTCTTTTGGGGTGGTGAGGAGGTGGTTTATTTTGTGCTAGATTCCCAAGTAGTGATGGAATAAATGAATAATTGTTAAATAATGTTTGGAATGACATGATTGGGTTGGTTTGGCCAATGTGATGAAATGGTTCATGGATAATTAAATGGTAGGTTCTATATTTAAATGTGGTTGATACTGAATAATTAAAATAATAGAGTGAATTAAATTATTTTTGTTAGAAATTGGAAATGTGGTGGTGACTTGTTGTGTGGTGTTATGCATTTAAAGGTGGCAGAAAAAGAGATGGTGTAGTGAGTTGGATTGTTTTTTGGTGAACCCATAGGTTGGGCTTGAGTTTTTTATATTATATATAAACTTATACATTCTTGTGATTTATCTACACAACCCACCCACAGAGAGAACTATGTGTTGACCCCCACATAGTCACGCGGGGGGTGTTTTTTCCAACATCTGGTGAGGAGTATGGATGGTCGGGTACCCACTCTTTCCAACTCTCTCTTCCATGAAAGGAAGGTATTGCATAGGATGTGATGGTTATAGGTCCGTTAGTGCATTATATTGTGGTTGTGATGGCCCAGGTATATTTGGGCGAGATGTGATATCCAAGGTGTTTGCAGACGATATGTGATGTCCCAAGTTTTTTCAGTTGAGATGTGTGTGGTTGTTCTTATGGGGTAGTGATCCCAATTTTCTGTAGGAGAGGTGTGTTTTGACCGTGCTTTTGGGGTGGTGTGGTGTACAAAAGATATGGGAGCGCCAGGACATATGATGTTGGGTGTGACGGCGGCATACCAGTGATGAAGTTGTGTGGGTTATCCTTATCGATGTGATTGTCATTATATTATATTACTTGTTTTTTTTATTTTTTGATTGTTCCTTGGTTTTGTTGGAATGGTTATTATACATTGATAGGTTTTCTTTGGTTCTACTATTTTCTCACTGGGGAATTAGTATGCTTCTTTCACATATGCACGAGAGACTTTGGTTTTCCTACTGAGTATACTTGTATTCTCACCCTATGTATATAAATTTGTTTTTAGGTTTCTTGGAGTACTATGTGGACTATATCGGACATTACTAGCTCAAATCCTTGATAGTTGTTGTGACACTACTTTTGATTTACTTTTTGGTAATTAATTTTGAGACATTATTGTATATGTATCAATTTTATTTATACAAGCATGTGGGATGGTTTTTGGAATTCTTTTTGTATTGTGTCTTGGATTTATTTTGCGGATAATCTATCTTATCTATCGATCCTATTTATATTTTATAGGTTAATTCCTCCCATTCATAACATTCTCCTACCCTCAATGCTAGATGCCAACTTGGGGGCTACTAAAGGTGGGACTCGGGGGTTATTATCTCTCTCCCTTCATTGTGGTATCTCTGGAGGGAGGGGGTCGTGACATGGTGGTATTAGAGGTGATGGTTGAGAGATAGGATATATTTTTCAGTTAGGAACTGTCGAGATTTCATGGGGTGGTATAGAAATAGTTCCAGTGGACCTTGGTGTGTGACATAGGCCAAGGAGACCGGCTAGGACACAGGATTTTAGGGGCCCCAGTGATCTAGTGCATGGACTCCAAGCTTATTGTATGGCCAAGTAAGATGGACCTTTTTTCAAGGTAGAGACATAGTAAAGGTAAATTCATCATAATTACATGGGTTCTTATTTTAATTGGGTTGTTTTGGGATAATTGACATGGATAAAAATGAATTAAATAAATTAAATTGAATCTTAATAAAATTTCTCACTATCAGGCTTAGGAAGTTCCTTGTTTAACCTCTAGCTATGGAACATGTTAATTGTTCATTTGTTACTCAGGCATTTGAGGTTCAATAGGATGATATAGTCGATCATCGTAGGGTTGATCTGATTGAGGGGTTTGATCAGTGGTATAGGACGTTGCGTTATTTATAGTGGCAGTCCTTGGGAAAGTATGTGGGTAGTGTTTCAGATGTGGAGACAGAGAGCTGACTGTGGGAGCATGAGATGAATTTCTATTTGATCAAGGCCCTAACATAGTATTGGGTCCCTTTGGAAGTCATCCATATTTATGGAGATGTGTGTTAGTGGTCGATGTTGTATATGGGAGAGAAGAAGGAGGTAGATGTTTTGTGGGGTCAACTTCTAGAAGGACTTCTGGGAAGAGTTACTTTCATCGAACATGAAGATATTAAAGAGGTTGTAGCTTCTTTCTCTTCATCAGGGGAGAATTTTAGTGCAGGATATACAAATCAAGTTCAAGGAACTTCTATTTTTTGACCTATATATTTTTTTATATGAAGAGTATCATGAAATATGTCTTAGGGAGGCACTCTGTCCTTCTATCCAGTATGCAGTTACTCTTTTTACGTTGTTGATGTATCTGAAGGATCAGAAGAAGGTATAAGTGATCAAGATGATGAACTTGTGAGGATATTTTTTGTGGGAGGGGAACCAGTGGGTTTTTTCATGGACCATAGTTTCTAGTGGAAGGTCTCAAGCACCAAGACCTTCAAGGTTTTGACTGGAAGCGATTTTACCCCAGCAGCTTCCCTTCCAACCTTCTGGTCCTATAGTTTCTGTGTTTTTCCAATGATACTTGTGCCAATGGGTTTTGGTTGTGGGGTTTGTGTAAATATACATAACTAGTTCCCATGGGTTCACCGAGCTCAGTTTGTTGTAGGTGGAAAAGTTCAGCACCAACCTCATTAGTAGTTTCTAGTAAGATTGTTATAGCAATAGGTTTTTTCTCCACCAAGGGGAGATGGAGTAGGTAGAGGAAAACCTCCAAATTTTTCTAATGTTCAAGGACCAAGACCTGAGCATGGCCATAGAGGTGGTCATCAGTATAGAGGCAGAGGAGTTGGGTGTGGTCAGTTTCACATAGTGGAGTCATCAGTTTTAGAGGGGCCAATGATCATCAGAGGTACGATCAGTTTGTTTAGTAACCTTGTTTGTGCCTTGTTTGATTTAGGAGCTTTGTACTCCATTGTTTTACCCACTCTAGAACTTTATATGGGACTAGACGTAGAGAGTCTTCCATGCCCTTGGTGTTGACTATGTCATTTGGAGGCTATACCAGCATGTTTGATGTGTTCCGGTGGTGTAATATGATGATGGCGCTGCATCAATCATGTGGGAATCTTTTCTTGCTATATATATAGCCATAATATTTCATCCTTAGCATCGACTGGTTTCATTCTGTGTGTTTTTTTATTGATTGCTTCTATAGGTGAGCAGTGATTTTGTATTTGGATGGCCAACATGCAGGTTTCATTGGAGATAAGGGTTTTTAGGTGGGAAGTCAGCGTGTGGAGCCCCTTTCCTTGTTGGTTGAGTTGTTAGTGGAATCTGTGGATGATGACATGGTAGTGGTTCCCAGGTTCATTGGGGGGGGGGGGGTTCTTGGATGTTTTCCCCAAGGAGTTTGTGACGCTACCCCCATAAGATGACGTTGAGTTCAGGAATAGACTTGCAGTCTGGCGCTTCTCCAATTTCGATGGATCCTTATCAGATGGAACCATCTGAGTTGAAAGAGTTGATGGTTGAGATAACCTGATGAAAAAGGGTTTTATCAGGCCTAGTGTGTCACCATGGGGTGCTCCAGTGTCGTTCCCAAAGAAGGATGATGGTGGTATGAGTTTTTTCATATACTACCGAATGTTGAATCAACTGATGGCCAAAAATGGTTACCCTCTCCTAAGGATAGATGATCATTTCGTCCATATGAGACGGGAATGTTGGTTTTTTAATATCTATAAGTTGTTTGGATATCACCAGTTGAGGGTGAAGGAGGGAAATATCCTAAAGACTACCTTCAAATGCAGGTATGGTCACTTCAAGTTTGTAGTCATTCCATTTGGTTTTATGAACTCATCGGCCATGTTCATGGGGATTATGAACTCCATGTTCAATGATTTTATGGATCTGTTCATCGTCTTATTCATCGATGATATCTTAATCTACTCAAAATTAGTGGAGGAGCATGCCTATCATCTCATAATTTTCATGAATGTTCTTTGCCGCCACCAACTCTATGGAATGTTGTCCAAGTGTAAATTATAGACATGAGTGGTACATTTCCATGGGCATGTGGTGTCTCGGTATGGTGTGGCAGTAGACCCATTGAATGTTGAATTTTTTATTTCATGGGAATCACCCAAGAATGTGGTAGAGGATTGTAGTTTTTTGGACTTTCAGGTTATTATCGTAGGTTTTTTCCAATTTATCTCGATTTTCATACCTTTTTATATATTTGACTAGAAAAGACTAGTATTTTGTGTGGAGTGATTAGTTCCAGGCAGCATTCGGTTACCTAAAATGGAAGTTGGTCAGTGCTCCAGTACTTTAGCTGCTGGAGGAGGGTGTGTTGTTTGAGGTGTTTTGTGATGCTCCTTTTTTGGGCTTAGTATGCGTTCTAATGTAGTAGTGAGTGGGGATCTCTTATGGATCTTGGAAGTTATGTCCCCATGAGAGTAACTATGACACCCATGATCTCTATCTATAAACAGTTGTGTTTTCACTGAAGTTGAGGGGGTATTACCTTATTGGGGAGCACTTTTCATTCTTCACAGATCATAAGGGGTTTAGGTATATCTTTTCCTAGCTTGATTTGAACTTGAAGCAGTGGATGTGGATGGAGTTTCTTTATGACTATAATTTTTACATCTTCTAAACCTCGAAAAAAGGGAATGTTTTGGTTGACTCTTTGAGTAGGAAGTCATAGAAGGGTGTTTTTTGGGATTCTAAGGATGTATGGAGAGTACTGAAGGTGTTGGAAGCCTTGAAAATAAATTCAAGAGTGGATGGTGGTAGAGGTTGTTTGTTTCAAAGGATGGTGTAGTCTTCTCTAATGTAGCAGGTCGAGGAGTCTCAGTGGGGAGACTCATAGGCAGAGGTGATGTATGATTGTGTTTTCCATAGTGATGCTCTAGAGGGATGGTCGTAGAATGGTCGGAATTAGATATTATTTCATGGAAGATTGTTTGTTCCTATTTTAATGCATGATGGAGTACTTCATGAGTTTCATAAATCACCTTTGGAAGTACACCTAGGAGTTTCCAAGATGTACCTTGGCTTGAAGGTGTAGTTTTGGTGGCCCATGATTAAATGGGTGGTGGTAGAGTTTGTGGGAAAGTGTTTGGTTTACCAATAAGTAAAGGCCATGTATTGTGTTCTGGGTGGTTTGTAGCAGCCCATGGATGTTCCTGAGTGTAAATGGGATGAAATATCGATGGATTTCATCATTGGAGTACCTATATATAGAGAGGTTGTGATTCTATCTGTTTGGTTATCAATCGGTTGATGAAATCGTCTCACTTCTTAGCGATAAATGAGTTGGGCACAATGGATTCTTTATTTAAGAGGTAGGTAGATGAGGTGGTGCGGTTTCATGGAGTTCAGAGTTCCATCATCTTGGATCGGGACACACATTTTACCTCACGAGTCTGGAGGGGATTACAACATTCTTTTGGCACTCATTTATTCCTCCACACTGCTTTCCACCCTCAGAAAGATGGGAAAATGGAATGGACTATCCAGACATTAGAGGATATGTTGCAGGCATGAATCTTGGACTTTGGTGGATCTTGGGTTCGACACCAACCCATAGTAGAGTATTCTTATAATAATATTTATCACTCTTTCATTGGCATGGCCCCATTTGAGTCTTTGTATGGGAGAGCATTTTATTCTCCATTGTGCTAGATAGAGGTTGGGGAGATAGTTGTTCTTGATCCTCATGTGGTGTAAATAATGACCGAAAAGTTTAATCTTGAACATAAGATAATGAAAGTAGTGAAGGATTGACAAAAGTATTATTCTGATCGTGGGAGGAGGCCATTGGAGTTTGAGGTTGGTGTCCATGTGTTCTTGAATGTTTTCCCTTGTTGTGGGCAGTGCAGGTTTGGCACAGGGAGTAAGCTTTATCCTAGGTTTGTTGAACCCTTTTAGGTGTTGGGGAGAGTTAGAAATTTGGTGTATCGATTGAAATTTACACTACAGTTGGAAAGGATCCATGTAGTATTTCATGTCTCTCATCTTTTTCAGTATCTTCATGATGACTCTCATGTCATTGACTGAGGAGAGTTGGATATTGAGGATGGAATGATGTTTGTGGAGAGGCCAGTAGAGATACATGATCTTCAATCCCTATTCCTCCCTATTTTATTTGATGGTCCTGTTGGTAGTTCTTTTTCAGTCTGTGGTTGATATGTGGTAGGTTATTCTCCTTTCTTGGTGGGTTTTCTTTTGTTCTTCTCTTGGGGATTCATTGTGGTGATGTTGTTTAGGTTTTGGGGGTGTGTTGGGTTTCATTTTTATGGTCTTGTTTGTGGTATAGGTTGATCCACAGTTCCCCTTGTGCGGTTGTGGTTTAAGTGTGTTCTTCTTCACCATGAGGTGTGTACTGAGTCAGCAAAGATTCTTTTAGGTAGGGTTTCCCTCCTTTCTCTTTTTTTGTGTATCATGTGGTAGGGTCTTGCTTTTTTTACCTATGTATTATAGTTGTGTCAACTTAATTAAATTTCAAGAATTTGTTAAATTGAAATTGAAGGGTAAATGGGTATTCTTCGCATGTTTTTACAACCTTGATATGATTGTGATATTATATATTGTACGAGTTTGATGCCCCATTGAAAATTATGGCTATTAGGGGATTTTTTTTGTGCTAGATATACGTATTTTGAATGTTGTGACTGTTGTGATTGTTGTAATATCACCCTAAAATGGAAATTAATTAATCACTTATATCTGGCTAATGAAATGGTTGCCCCGTGATTATGTATTGTGTGATAACTCTCCTAAAATAATGTAGAATGTGATAAAATCCCCTTTTTAAACCTATAATAATGATTGCAATGTTTTTTTATGAGTGGTCATGCTTGTAGGACAGTGATGTGTGGTTGAAGTGTGCGGTGATATTTGGTTTGTTTGGATATGTTTTTGGGGAGGCGAGGAGTTGGTTTGTTTTTCTGTGCTTTTGGGGTAGTGATGAGTTGGTTTGTTTAGCTGTGATTTTAGGGCGTTGAGGAGGTGGTTTTTTCGTGCTTGATTCCCGAGTAGTGATGGAGTAAATGAATAATTGTTAAATAATGTGTGGAATGACATGAGTGGATTGGTTTGGATAATGGGATGAAAATTGTTAATGGATAATTAAATGGTGGGTTGTGTGGTTAAATGTAATTCATACTAAATAATAAAATGAATAGAATGAATTAAATGAGTTTGGTTAGAAATGTGAAATGGGGTTGCGACTTGTTGTGTGTTGTTATGTATTTAGAGGGGGAAGCAAAAATAATGGTGTTGTGCGTTGGTTTGTTTGTTTATGAACCCATAGGTTTGGATTGATTGTTTGATATTATATATATACTTATAAATTATTTTTTATTTATATATGAACCCCCAACCACATCGAGCACTATGTTTTGAACCATGTATAGTCACAGAGGGGTGTTTTTTCCACCATATGGTGAGGACTACAGAGGTTTTGTGCCTAATCTTTCTTGCTCTCTCTTCCAAGAATGGTAGGTATTGAAAAGGTTGTGATGGACATAGGTCTGTTAGTGAATTAGATGGTGGTTGTGTTGGACCAGGTTTCTTCGAGTGATATATGATAGCCTAGGTGTTTGTGTGTTAGATTTTATGGCCCATGTGTTTCTGGAGAGATGTGTGTGGTCATCCTTGTAGAGAGGCAAGCCCAAGTGTATGTGGGCAAGGTGTGTTGTAATCGTTCTTGTGGGGTGGTGTGGTATATGGAAGATATGGGAGTGCTATGATGTATGACATTGGGTGTGAGGGTAGCATACTAATGGGGATGTGGTGTGGGGTACCCGTATCGATGTGATTCCCATTATATTATATTACATGGTTTGGGTTATTTGGTGAATGTACCTTGGTGAGGTTGGGATGGTTATTATACATTGATAGGTTTTTTTGGTTCTGTTGTTTTATCATAGGGGAATTATTATTATTCTTTCATATTTTCACAAAGACTTTGGTTTTCCTACCGAGTGTACTTTTTTTCTCACCCTGCATATATAAAAATGTTTTCAGGTTTCCAGGAGGACTACATGGACTATGTTGGAAATTACTAGATTAAATCCTTGACAGTTTTTTTGTCACTACTTCATCTTCACTTTTGGGTACTTACTTTGGAGACTTTATTGTATCTGTATCAGCTATATTTATAAATGAATGTGGGATGGTTTTTTGTCTTTATTTTTATATTTTGTCTTGGAGTTGTTTTTGGATGATCAATATTATCTTCCGATCCTATTTATATTTTAGAGGGTAATGTATCCTATACATGATATTCTCATACCCTGGGCTCTAGCCACCAACCACGGGCCTACTGGATGCAGGAATCGGGGGTTATTATCTCTCTCCATTCATTGTCGTATATTTGGATGGAGGGGGTTGTGATATAGTGGTATCAGAGGTGATGGTTGAGAGATATGATGGAGTTTATAGTTAGTTATAGTGGGGATTGCATGGGTTGGTATGAAAACAATTCCAGTTTACCTTGGTTCCTAACATAAGCCATGGATAATGGCTAGGACATGGGATTTTTGGGGCCCCCAGGATCCAGTGCACAGACTCTGAGCTTATTGAACGGCTAATTGATATGGACCTACTTTCAGGGTAGAGAACTAGGAAAGATACATGCATCATAATTACTTGTCTTCTTATTTTAATGGGGTTGTTTTATGAATGTTGAAATGGTTAAAAAAATGAATTAACAAATTAAAATGAATATTAATAAAATTCCACACTATCAGGCTTAGGAAGTTCCTTTTTTACCCTTCAGATATGGATCCTGTTCATCATGCATATGTGGCTTAGGATGTTGAGGTTTAGTGGGATGATCTGGTTGATCTTTGTAGGTTTGATCCGGTTGAGAAGGAGGATCAGTGGCAAATGATGTTGTGTGATTTCCATCAGTAGGCCTTGGGAATGTACGAGGGAAATGTTTCAGATGTGGAGACAGAGAGATGGATGGAGGAGCTCAAGATCACTTTTAGTTTTTTCTAGGTCTCGACAGAGTACTGGTTCACTTTGGATATCAGTAAGAAGTGGGGAGCTACACTTCAGTGGTGGATGCTCTATCTAGGGGAGTGGAAGGAGGCAGATGTTTAGTTGGTCGATTTCAGAAGGAGTTCTGGAAGATTTCCTTTCGTCGACCCTGAAGGAAATAAAGAGTAGGATCTTCTTTCTCTTCAGCAGGGGAGCATGTCAGTGTGGGTGCTTGGAATCAATTTAAAGGACCTTCTATATTTTCCCCAGATCTTATTCCAGGTAAGGAGTATCATGAGAGATGTATTGAGGGGGAACTCTATCCTTCTATCCAGTATGAAGTTACTTCTTTTATGTTTCCAACATATCTGGAGGTTCAGAAGAAGGCAGAAGTGATCATGTTGATTCACTCACGAGAAGGTTTTTCATGGGTGGTGAACTAGTAGGGTTTTTCAAGGAGTATAGTTTATATTAAAAGGTCTCAAGCACCAGAACCTTCAAGGTCTCAACCTGCATGGAGTCAACCTCAGCAGCTTCCTTTCTAGACTTCTAGGGCCAGTGGTTTCTTTTGTTTTTTCTAGTATATTTTTTCTAGTATTTTTTGGTTATGGGTTCATGTCCATCACCATAACCAGTGCTCGGTGGTTCACCAATCTCAGTTTAGTGGAGGTGGATAGGTTCAATGTTAGACTCAGTAACAATTACAAGTGATACCGTTTCAGTAGCATGGGTAGCAAGTGTTTTCACCGAAAGGGGATATAGAGCAGTTATACGATGACTTCAAGATGTTCCTCATGTTCAAGGACCTTGACCCAAGCATGTACATGTATGTGGTTGTTAGAATAGAGGAATAGAAGTTGGGCATGGTCAATTGCACGCAGTGGAGGAAGTAGTTCATGAGGGTCCCTAGATCGCCAGAGGTATGATCGGTTTGTTTAATACCCTTGTTTGTGCCTTTTTTGATTCAATATCTCCACACACCTTTGTTTCACCCACTCTAGTCAATTCTCTAAGACTATAAATAGAGAGGCTGCATGTACCCTTAGTGTTGACTACATCAATCAGAGGCCAGATCAGCTTGTTTGATGTGTGTCACGGGTATAGACTGATGATGGCTATACATCAGTCCCTTGAGGATCATTTCTTGATACATATGAATCCATATGATTTCATCCTCAACATTGAATGGTTTTATTCTGTATGTATTCCAGAGGGTAGTTGTGTTTTCGAATGTGGATGGCCAACGTGTGTTTTTTTTGGTGAGTGGGGTTTTCAGGTGGGCAGTCGCATATGTAGCCCCTTCTTTCCTTGTTGGATGAGTAGTCAGTGGAATCAGTGGATGATGATATGGTAGAGGTTCCCATGGTCATTGGGGAGTTCCTGATGTTTTCCACAAGGAGGATGTGACACTACCCCCTCGACGTGATGTTGAGTTTGGGATATACTTACAGCCTGATGCTTCTCTGATATTGATGGATCCTTATTGGATATCACCTTATGAGTTGCAGGAGTTGAGGATTTAGATATATGTCTTAATGTAGAAGGTTTTTATCTAACCTAGTGTTTCATCATGGGGTGCTCTAGTGTTGTTTGAAAAGAAGGTGGGCGGTTGTCTGAGGTTGTGCATAGACTATCGGAGGTTGAATCAGGTGACAGTCAAAAACTGTTACCCACACCCAAGTATAGAAGATCTCATTGACCATCTGATAGAAGAGAGTTTTTTTAATAAGATCGATTTTTGGTCTAGATATCACCATTTGAGCGTGAAGGAGGGAGATATCCCAAAGAATACATTTAGATGAAAGTATGGGCACTTTTATTTTTTAGTCATTCCATTTGGTGTTACAAATTCAATATTCGTGTTTATGGGGATTATGAACTCCATGTTCCATGAGTTCTTGGATCGGTTCATCATTGTATTCATCGATGATATCTTAATCTAATCAAAGTCATAGTAGGAGCATGTCGAGCGTCTCATAACTTTCTTGCATGTTCTTAAATGCCGACAGCTCTATGGAAATTTGTTCAAATGTAAGTTCTGGACACAAGAGGTGAATTTCCTGGGGCATGTAATGTCTCGTCATGGTGTCGAAATACATTCATAAATGTTGAAGCAGTTGTTTTTTAGGATGCACCTAAGAATATGGAATAGGTTCATAGTTTTCTTTGCCTCATAAGCTCTAATCGTAGGTTTGTGCCTGATTTTTCTCAATGTTCATCCTCATTGATAGATTTTACTAGGAAATACCAGGCTTTTGTGTGGTGTGATCAGTGTCAGGAAGAATCCAGTTTTCTGAATGGTAAGTTGGTCATTGCTTCAGCTACCGTGGGAGGGTTTGTTTCTTGAGGTGTTTTTTGATTATTCCCATATTGATTGGGATGTGTGATGATGAATTAATGGGTGGTGATCTCTTAAGGTTCTAGGTAGTTACATCCCCATGATAATAACTATGCCACTCATTATTTGTATCTAGTAGCAGTTGTCTTTTTATTGAATTTGTGGTGTAATTACCTAATTGGTTAGAACTTTGTGGTCTTCCTAGATCACAAGAGTTTGAGGTATATATTTTCCCAACATGATTTGAACTTTTGACAGTGTAGGTGGTAGAGTTTCTTTTGGACTTTTATTTTGATATCTCTTATAACTCATGAAAAGGGAATGTTGTGGTCGATGCTTTGATCAGGAAGTCATGTAATGGTGTTGTTTGGGAGTATGGGGATGTTTGAAGAGAAAATGAGGAGTTGGAAATCTTTCACTTAAATGTAAGAGTGGATGGTGGTAGAGGTTTTTTGTTTCAAATTAAAGTTTAGTCTCCTCTGATGTATTAGGTGGAGGAGTCTCAATAGAAAGACTCAGAGGTATAGGTGATGTGTGATTGTGTTGGCCATGATGATACTCCAGAGGGACGGTTATAGGATGGTCAGAACCGGATGTTGTTTCATGGAAGGTTAGTTTTTCCCATTGTATTTCCTGATAGAGTTCTTCATGAGTTTCATAACTCAACTTTTGTGGTACACCTAGGATTTTCTAAGATGTACCATGGATTGAAGGTGAATTTTTGGTGGCCTGATATGAAATGGGTGGTGGTGGAGTTTCTGGGAAAGTGTTTGGTTTTCTAGTAAGTGAAGATTGAGAATCATGTTCCAGGTGGTTTGTTTCATCCCTTGGATGTTCCTAACTGAAAATGGTATGACATCTCGATGGATTTCATCACCTGGTTACCCAGAGCTCATGGAGTTTGTGATTCTATCTGAGTGGTCGTGGATCGGTTGATAAAATCAGCTCACTTGTTAGCGATCAAGGAGTTGTACATAGTAGATTATTTGGATAAGAGCTATGTGGATGAGGTGGTATGGTTTCATGGAGTTTTGAGGTCTATCATCTCAGATTGGGAGATGCATTTTACCTCATAAGTCTGTAGGGGATTGCAACTTGCTTTTGGAACTCAGTTATGCCTCAACACTAATTTCCACCCTCAAACAAATGGGAAAATGGGAAAGACTATCCAGACATTAGAGGATTTTCTTCAGGTGTGCATATTGGACTTTTTTGGATCGTGGATACGACAACTTCCCTTGGTAGATTTTACTTATAATAATATCTATCACTCTTCCATTGGCATGTCCCTATTTGAGGATTTGTATGGGAGACCATGTTGTTATCCATTATGTTAGACGAGGGTTGGGGAGATAGCTATTCTTAATCCTGATGCGGTGCAGAGCATGATAGAAAAGTTTCATCTTGTTAGTGAGAGGATGAAAGTAGTGTAGCACTAGAAGAAGGATTCTTCCAATCATAGGAGGAGGTACTTGAAGTTTGATATTGGGGACCACATGTTCTTGAAGGTTTCCCCTTGATGTGGGTGGTGTAGGTTTGGCATAGTGAGTAAGCTTTATCCTAGGTTTATTGGGCCCTTTGAGGAGTTGGGGGAAGTTGGTGAGGTGGTGTATTGGTTTGTGTTTCCACATTGATTGGAAAGGATCCACAACATCATCCGCATACCTTAACATCATTGGTATCATCATGATAACTCTCATTTCATTGACTGGGGGGAGTTGGATATCAAGGATGACGCGACGTTTGTGCAGCATCCAGTAGAGATACAGTATCTCCAAGAGAAAACACTGCATGGATAGACCATTCCTTTTGTTCATGTTTGGTGGAAGAATGGTGTCATGTAGGATAGTACTTGGGAGAAAGAAACATAGCTTCATTTTCAGTACCTAGAATTGTTTTGATTTTTCTCTGCTTTATTTTTCTTTTTAATATGATGTTTGAACCTTCTTTTATGGAAGTAAATGTTTTCCTTGGTATATGATGTATGTGGTGTGATGTGTGATAAATTCCTAACATATGAAAAATGAGAGGACCTTATTCCTAATAGAGATGTATTAACTATGATGTGATTAAACCCATGCAGGTGAGTCAGTGCCACCCAGAGCAGATAGTATCTTGACGTGGAGGATGGAATTCCCTTATTCGTGTGTTTGGGACGGTGTGGTTCGTTGGTAATAGTGGTTTTTGGTTTGGGTTGCATAGAGTTTGATATGGTTATGGGGTGATTTTTTATTATTTTAGTTGTGTGAGAGGGGGTGTATTGTGGTTGTGCAGTGCATTTTGTGTTTTTTTAGTTTTGCATGTTTGGATGGTGGTAGAATTTGAAGTATAATGAGATCCTTGAGAGGTATCTCACGGGGCGGTTGTTCAGAACCCATTCCTTCTAGGATTGGTTTTAGATTCTTGAGGGCAGGAATCATTTGAGAGGTGTCTGATGTAATGTTACATCCCCTTCAAGTCCATTGCTTTTTCATTTTTGGTTGTTAGAGGTGTTCTGGGGAAGTTTCAGAAGTTTTATAGGGAGTTGGGGGTGCAATAGAACTACTGTAGGAAATACATGTTGTGTAAGTGTATTACACAACATGAAAGTTGGACTCATGGTTTTTCTAAGGCTGGTTCATGAAGTGTATACTTATAGGGTGAAATATTAAAAAGGCGATGTCTTTTTCAGAAAAACTGAACCATGAGGATTACACGACGTGAAAGGGGATTACACGTCAAGTAAATCCCCGATGTTGTGTAGTTTTAAAGTTCTTTTCTATTACAATTTTTATTCATTAATCCATGGATTCTTAGTCCTATAATTTTTGTAAAACCCTAGGCACCCCAAGGAGATCTTAAAGCCCTCTTCATCCCTATGTTATCCATTGTTCTCAGTGGTTGTTCTTTGGTAGTCTATGGTTGATCCATGGTAAGTCCTTCTCCTTTCTTGGTGGTTTTTCTTCAATTATTCTCTTAAGGATCCACTGTGGTGATGTTGCTTACTTTTGTGGTGTGGGTTTGGTTTTGTTTTGAAAGTATTTATTTAAAATGTAGGTTTATCCATAGTTCTCATGGTGCAGTTTTGGTTTTCATGGATTCTTCTTCTCCATGTGGTGCGCAGAAAGTCAGCAAATCTTCTTTGATGTAGGGTTTCTCTATTTACTCTTCTTTTTTTGTATCATGTAGGAGGGGATTGATTTTTACCAATGTATTATGGTTGTTCCAGATTAATTAAATATAAATAATTTGTTAAATTGAAATTGAAGGGTAAAGGGGTATACTTTGCATGTTTTTACAACTTTGATATGATTGTGATATGGTAGATTGTACGGGCTTGATGCCCTATAGAAAATTTTGGTCGTTGGGGGATTTGTCTATGATGGATATATTTATTTTGACTATTAAGACTATTTTGATTATTGTTATATTACCCTAAAATGGAAATTAATTGATCACTTATATTTGGATGAAGAAATGGTTGCCCATGGATTGTGGCTTATGTGATAATACCCCTAAAATAAAGTGGAATGTGATAAAATCCCCTTTGTAAACCTTTAAAAAATGATCATGATATGTTGTGATGTGTGGCTATGATTGTGGGATGAGATCTGTGGTTGAGGTGTGGGGTGGTATTTGGTTTGGTTGGTTGTGCTTTTGGGGTGGCAATGAGGTGGTTTGTATGGTCGTGCTTTTGGGGCGGTGAGGAGGTGGTTTGTTTGGCCATGATTTTGGTGTGGATAGAAGGTGGTTTGTTTTGTTATGCTTTTGAGGTGGTGAGGAGGTGGTTTGTTTTGTGCTAAATTCTCAAGTGCTAATGGAATAAATGAATAATTTTTAAATAATTTTTGTAAGGACATGAGTGGGTTGGTTTGGATAATGGGATGAAAATGGTTAATGGATAATTAAATGTTGGGTTGTGTGGTTAAATGTGGTTGATAATAAATAATAAAAATATTGGAATTAATTAAATGAGTTTTGTTATAAATGGGAAATGGGGTTACAACTTGTTCTGTGGTGTTATGAATTTTAAGGTGGCAGCAAAAGTGATGGTGTTGTGAGTTGTTTTGTTTCTTTATGAACCCATAGGTTGGGATTCAATGTTTTATATTATATATATATATATATATATGTAAATTCGTGTGATTTCTATACGCACCCCACCCACATCAAGCACTATGTGTCGACACCCGCATAGCCATGTGGGGGTGTTTTCCTGAACATCCAGTGAGGAGTACTGCTGGCTGGGTACTTGCTCTTTCCCACTCTCTCTTCCAAGAAAGGTAGGTATTTTAAAAGATGTGATGTTCGGAGGTCTGTTAGTGAATTACAAGGTGGTTTTGATGGCTCATGTGTCTTCATGTGATATGTGTTATCCCTAGTTTTTTCTGGTGAGATGCGATGGCCTCGGTGTTTTCAGGCGAGATTTTTGGGGTTGTTCTTGTGGGTCAGTGAGCCCAAGTGTCTACGGGTGGGGTGTGTTGTGACTATGATTATGGGGAATTGTGGTATACCAAAGATATGGGTGAACCAGGACAAACAACATTGGGTGTGAGGGTGTCATACTAGTGGTTAACTGGTGCAGGGTGTAACAACCCGAAATTTTGAATAAATCTTGTTTCCTAATTTTATGGGTTATTTTATTTTTTATACTCAACAAAAATGTTTCATTTGATAACATGAGTATAATTAAAATGATACTGTTGGTTTTTGACTGTTATATGACCATTGGTCAATATGACCACTAGAAACTAAACGTTTTGATTATTGTCTCTAAATACAAGTAATATTGGTTAATTAATATAGAAAGAAGATTCGATGGCCTCACCCAGTAGTCTTGGACCAATCGAAGCCCATCTAACAGAACTTGGGAAGGAGGTAGCACCACTGGGCTTTGCTCTGGACCAAACCCAAGCTGAACTTCATCGTATAAAGCTAGAACGGGATCGCCTTCGCGAGAAGTTCAAACTGATATAAATTATTACTCGTGCGATGTTGGCCGAGCCTCCCTCAGATTCTCTCACCTTAGCACACCTTACACTTAGGTCATATGCTGGTGTGATAAGGGGCTATGTAAAGAGACCGTAACTGCCTTGTGTAATCCTTTGTTTTAAATAAAAATTGGGATTTCTTCTTATGATGAAGTTTATGAATTTTCAAATGACCGGATAAATATAGTATGCATATTTTTGATGAATTTTAGAAAAAGGATATTTTAAAAATGGTTGTGTAAACCTTAAATAATTAAAAATGTGTAATGATTTTTGAAAAATGGTCTTCTACAATTATGTTCAGTACGAAATTTAGAGTCTAATAAGATCAACATAATTTTTGATGAATAGTAAATTATGAATAGTGATTTTATGATTAGGATTAGTAATGTGTCCAAATGGATTAGTAATTTCACTTAAAGAAAGTATTAATATAATATAAGCCCCTTGATTAAGTAATGTGATTCAATAAAATGGTTAAATAACGGTTTCATAAATTATTATTCAAGTATTATTTTTTTCAAGTTAATAGTGTTTTTATTTAAAAATTTAATTAAAAGTATTTGGATAATTATTTTTATAAAACGGATTTCATTTTTGAACTCAGAGCACCGATATTATGCTATGGTAATTTTTGGGGTTTTTTCTGAAAAAAATGAATTTTCGATGAAAAGTGTTTTTATTTAAAAATTAAATTAAAAATATTTAGAAAATTATTTTTATAAAATGGAGTTCATATTTGTAATCGGAGCGTTGATATTTGGTTAAGGTGAAATTTTGGGATTATTCTGAGAAAGTTGAATTTTTGATGAATAGTGAAAATACAGTTTTTAAGTTACGGGTGTTTAATGACATCATTAAATGATGTATTACGTTTGAAATCAATATGTTCAAATTATTAATAGTGAGATAAGGTATGAGGTGTCCCAAGTGGCCAATACCATGGGAAAATACCATGGGCAAGCCCATGGTTTTTCCAAAACCACTAATGAGGTGTCCCTTTGCCATTAATGTCTTGTCCCCTCACTTTCCCTATAAATACCAAGCCATCCTCTCATCCATTCGACTCCCCACTCTCCCCCAACGAAGTTCTGGTCTCATTACCTCCCAAGGAGTCCTCACATGGTTCCCCCAAGCCCTCAAGGTCCCAACCTTTGAGTTTTAAGAGTTATGTTTTAAGGTAAGGGATTTGACCTCTCTCTTTCATTTCAAGTAATCTCTTTTATGTCATTCATTTTATGCACCATGTTCTTATGTTAAAGGATATTGTTTTATACTCCTCTTACTTCCCTTTTCATGTTCATATAATGAGATATCCCCTCTTTCTCTCATTATTTTGTTTTATGAAGTTTTAAGTGGCGTCGTTAGGCTGCCGAAATTTTTGTAACGGATTCTTTCTCCCTTCTCATTTTTCAAGATCTATTTTCATGTAAAGTATTTCAAGTTCCTTTTTATTATGTTAGGGTATGATCTCTAAATTTATCATACTGAACTTTTATGATCATATGATGAGAGACCCCATTTGATCGCTTCAATTCAGTATTTTGAAGTTTTAAGTGGCGTCGTTAGGCTGCCGAATTTTTAAGTGGTTCTTCACCCTTCTCGTTTTGAAGTTCTACTTCCATGTCAATTATTTCAAGTTCCTTTTTGTTATGTTGGGGTATGATCTCTATATCTATCATACTGGACTTTTATGTTCATATTATGAGAGACCCCATTTTATCTCTTCAATTCAGTATTTTGAAGTTTTAAGTGGCGCCGTTAGGCTGGCGAATTTTTAAGTGGTTCTTCACCCTTCTCGTTTTGAAGTTCTACTTTCATGTCAATTATTTCAAGTTCCTTTTTGTTATGTTGGGGCATTATCTCTATATCTATCATACTGAACTCCTATGTTCACATGATGAGAGACCCTATTTGATCTTTTCAAATCATTTTTGTTGAACTTTAAGTAACGCCGTTAGGCTGCCAAACTTCATAAGAGAAATCTAATTTTTTTTCTTCCTTCCATGTTTTTCATTTCAAATGGTATGTCCTTGAAATTTCATTACCATGATCATGTATCCTTCTTATTCTGTTCATCTACTATTTTATGGGTCATTTATGAATTTTTGACCCATTTTCCCTCTCTTTTTAATGTCTTCTAAAACCTCGTAACATAGCTGTTATGCTGCAGAATTTCCGTCTCAAAATGTCTCTCTCTTTTTCTAAAGTTCTTTTATATTATTATGTGAATACTCAAAGATATTTCTTCTAAATGGGTATTCACATATATACCAAAATGTTCTATTTTAAATTCTGGTATTTACATACATGAGATCCACCTTCCTTTTCTGTGGGTTTTAAAGTGATGTAAAGATCATGTCTTTAAAGCAGTTTTTAAAATGTAATGATTATGAAATGAAACCCATTTATTTTATGCTATATGGGTTATTTATGAAATGTTTGATGATGATATATTTTTTTCACATGATAATAAAGGAAAATTTAAGGGTGCGCCCTGATAGCGCTCCAATGCATTGGGTAATGATGTAACCACTAGAGATTACAATTTTCACGATACCTTGGTGAATAACCTTGGTAAAATTTCAAATGACACCTTGGGGATGGTCCTTGGTGATATGTTCATGATTGTCTATGTTAAATGATGTAGCCACATTTTCAATTTATGAAAAATGTTATTTTTATTATGATATGCCTCATTATTTCATTCTCATGCCTTAAAGTTCTTTTTCATGACCTTATTGAAGTATCTCAAGTTCACATGTAAAATCTTTCTCTTGTTTTCCTTACAGGGAATTTTGCTCACCTTTTCTTTTGATGTATACTCCCAGGTAATGTGATCCAGTAATGTACCTAGTATGAACATGAGGAGAAGCCTTTCAAGTGTTTTAGAAGAATGTTTTATGTTTTCATGTTTAAAGTTCCTGGTTTCCAAGACACCAAACCTTAAAGATCCTCAGTTTTGTAAAATGTAATGAAAGTTTATGCGATAAAGAGGCAGGATGCTATAGTTGGTATCAAAGGATGGTTTAGTTATTTGTGGAAATTAGGATATGAAAAATCTAGGAAGAACCCTATAGAAAAGTTTAAATATAGGAAATCTTCCTGGTATTTTGGTGAGTATTTAGTAAGGGGTTTCCAAGCAAATACATCCATGTCTGGATACGAGCAGGTAGAGGTGGCGCTGGCACAAATGTACATAGGGGTAAAACCTGAAAACACCGCTTTGAGAAAGACTCCAACGGGAACTGGTACACAACAACGGGCCTTGCTTCACTCTTGGTTACGACACTCCCGGGGGATATGCTTTTGTAAATCCATAAGATTAGTATGAACTATTATTAAAGGAACATGGATAAAACAAAATAAAGATTCACATAAGAATATATGATCATGGATAACCTAGATTGGAACCTAGGGGATCACAAGTTAGGATATACTTTTATTCTACATGTTTATCCTTTTATTCTTAAAGTTTCCTTTTCATGATTATTAGCTAAGTAAATAAGCCCCTAATTATAGTTTCTTTTCTTAGTTAATGGCGGGAAATGGAAGAACATGTCCCAAAAACCAATGTGATAGGAAATGCGACGATTGTCGTATTAATATGACAGAGGTGATTAGGGGATTAAAAGATGATTATTATTTTGGAATACATTCACTATTTTAGGGACCCTATATGATCGAGGTAAATAGATTTCTATGGTATTTTCATTGAGGAGTAAGGTTGACTAATATTTTGAAGAATCGATGAATTTGTGGTGGACTTATAGTAATTTAGGTTACTTATGGGAATGATTAACCTATCTTGGGTAAAATATGTTTAGTTTAGATAATTTTGTTATAAGATGTTAGGAGTGGTTGATGTTGTTTGGAGATGAACAATGAAGTTTATTTTGGAAGACTATGTTATCAAATCCTTCTTGTATTTGGGTTTCAATCTTAGTTTCATTTATTTTGAGGAATTTTAAGGACCGTTATTTATGGGATGGTCTGTGATGAACTTTGGGTATTACGATGGAACATTGAAGATTTAAAATTTGTTTCCATTCCTCTGGGATTCTTCTTTTTTGAAGAGTTGTTTAACCTTAACCTTTCTATTTTTGGGATAATGTTTAAAGATAGAAGAAATAGATAGTTAATCTTTTGTGGATTATGTGATTCTCTAGAAGATGATTCTTGTGTTTTGATGAGACCAAGTAGTTTTGAATTCTCATCGTTTGGGTGAAAAGATTAGTTTTGGTAGAAACTTATTAAAGGGTGAAACTCTACATGAAGGTAGATATATTTCCTTATGTTTTTGTTCTATGTTGTAAATGAATTCCTCAAAATTATGAAAAAGAATGTAAAACAAAAATGTTGTTGGTTTACGTTTCCTACTAGGTAATCAAAGATCGTTTACACGCATCATTATTTTGGGATTTTCTTATGGTTAACTTTCTCCTAATCATGTTCTCTGTCACTCTCCCTCAGAACTTGACCCTTTGTTTTCTCCTCCATGTCCATGTTTTCCTACATGGAATCCTAGTGTGGGCTAACTCGGGTGACCTTCGTACTTCCCTTTCTTTCTTTTAAAGTAATAGTTTTACTGACTCCTTTTCCGATGTGGGACTTTCAATGAAATTGCAAAACCTAATTTTAAAAAATTGCGAGGACGCAATTTCTTAAGGGGGGAAGATTGTAACAACCCGAAATTTTGAATAAATCTTGTTTCCTAATTTTATGGGTTATTTTATTTTTTATACTCAACATAAATGTTTCATTTGATAACATGAGTATAATTAAAATGATACTGTTTGTTTTTTACTGTTATATGACCATTGGTCAATATAACCACTAGAAACTAAACGTTTTGATTATTGTCTCTAAATACAAGTAATCTTGGTTAATTAATATAGAAAGAAGATTCGATGGCCTCACCCAGTAGTCTTGGACCAATCAAAACCCATCTAACAGAACTTGGGAAGGAGGTAGCACCACTAGGCTTTGCTCTGGACCAAACCCAAGCTGAACTTCATCGTATAAAGCTATAACGGGATCTCCTTCACGAGAAGTTCAAACTGATAGAAATTACTACTCGTGCGATGTTGGCCGAGCCTCCCTCAGATTCTCTCGCCTTAGCACACCTTACACTTAGGTCCTATGCTGGTGTGATAAGGGGCTATGTAAGGAGACCGTAACTGCCTTGTGTAATCCTTTGTTTTAAATAAAAATTGGGATTTCTTCTTATGATGAAGTTTATGAATTTTCAAATGACCGGATAAATATAGTATTCATATTTTTGATGAATTTTAGAAAAAGGATATTTTAAAAATGGTTGTGTAAACCTTAAATAATTAAAAATGTGTAATGATTTTCGAAAAATGGTCTTCTACAATTATGTTTAGTACGAAATTTAGAGTCTAATAAGATCAACTTAATTTTTGATGAATAGTAAATTATGAATAGTGATTTTCTGATTAGGATTAGTAATGTGTCCAAATGGATTAGTAATTTCACTTAAAGAAAGTATTAATATAATCTAGGCACCTTGATTAAGTAATGTGATTCAATAAAATGGTTAAATAACGGTTTCATAAATTATTATTCAAGTATTAGTTTTTTCAGGTGAATATTGTTTTTTATTTAAATATTTAATTAAAAATATTTGGATAATTATTTTTATAAAACGGATTTCATTTTTGAACTCAGAGCACTGATATTATGCTATGGTAATTTTTGGGGTTTTTTCTGAAAAAAATGAATTTTCGGTGAATAGTGTTTTATTTAAAAATTAAATTAAAAATATTTAGAAAATTATTTTTATAAAATGGAGTTCATATTTGTAATCGGAGCGTTGATATTTGGTTAAGGTGAAATTTTGGGATTATTCTGAGAAAGTTGAATTTTCGATGAATAGTGAAAATACAGTTTTTAAGTTACGGGTGTTTAATGACATCATTAAATGATGTATTAAGTTTGTAATCAATATGTTCGAATTATGAATAGTGAGATAAGGTATGAGGTGTCCCAAGTGGCCAATACCATGGGCACATACCATGGGCAAGCCCATGGTTTTGCCAAAACCACTAATGAGGTGTCCCTTAGCCATTAATGCCTTGTCCCCTCACTTTCCCTATAAATACCAAGCCATCCTCTCATCCATTCGACTCCCCACTCTCCCCCAACGAAGTTCTGGTCTCATTACCTCCCAAGGAGTCCTCCCATGGTGCCCCCAAGCCCTCAAGGTCCCAACCTTTGAGTTTTAAGAGTTATGTTTTAAGGTAAGGGATCTGACCTCTCCCTTTCATTTCAAGTAATCTCTTTTATGTCATTCCTTTTATGCTCCATGTTATTATGTTAAAGGATGCTCTTTTATACTCCTCTTAATTCCCTTTTCATGTTCATATAATGAAAGATCCCCTCTTGCTCTCATTATTTCGTTTTATGAAGTTTTAAGTGGCGTCGTTAGGCTGCTGAAATTTTTGTAACAGATTCTTTCTACCTTCTCATTTTTCAAGATCTATTTTCATGTAAAGTATTTCAAGTTCCTTTTTATTGTTTTGGGGTATGATCTCTACATTTATCATACTGATCTTTTATGATCATATGATGAGAGACCCCATTTGATCGCTTCAATTCAGTATTTTGAGGTTTTAAGTGGCGTCGTTAGGCTGCCGAATTTTTAAGTGGTTCTTCACCCTTCTCGCTTTGAAGTTCTACTTTC
Organism: Viscum album; assembly: GCA_963277665.1. Taxonomy (NCBI): domain Eukaryota; kingdom Viridiplantae; phylum Streptophyta; class Magnoliopsida; order Santalales; family Viscaceae; genus Viscum; species Viscum album. The sequence continues at coordinate 284,910,464 of OY728167.1, forward strand.
ATGTCAATTATTTCAAGTTCCTTTTTGTTATGTTGGGGTATGATCTCTATATCTATCATACTGTACTCTTATGTTCATATTATGAGAGACCCCATTTGATCTCTTCAATTCAGTATTTTGATGTTTTAAGTGGCGCCGTTAGGCTGCCGAATTTTTAAGTGGTTCTTCACCTTTCTCGTTTTGAAGTTCTACTTTCATGTCAATCCTTTCAAGTTCCTTTTTGTTATGTTGGGGAATTATCTCTATATCTATCACACTGAACTCTTATGTTCACATGATGAGAGACCCTATTTGATCTTTTCAAATCATTTTTGTTGAAGTTTAAGTAACGTCGTTAGGCTGCCGAACTTCATAAGAGAAATCTAATTTTTGTCTTCCTTCCATGTTTTTCATTTCAAATGGTATGTCCTTGAAATTTCATTACCATGATCATGTATCCTTCTTATTCTGTCCATCTACTATTTTATGGGTCATTTATGAATGTTTGACCCATTTTACCTCTCTTTTTAATGTCTTCTAAAACCTCGTAACATAGCCGTTATGCTGCAGAATTTCCGTCTCAAAACGTCTCTCTCTTTTTCTAAAGTTCTTTTATATTATTAAGTGAATACTCAAATCTATTTCTTATAAATGGGTATTCACATATATACCAAAATGTTCTATATGAAATTCTGGTATTTACATACATGAGACCCACCTTCCTTTTCTGTGGGTTTTAAAGTGATGTAAAGATCATGTCATTAAAGAAGTTTTTAAAACGTAATGATTATGAAATGAAACCCAATTATTTTTAGCTATATGGGTTATTTATGAAATGTTTGATGATGCTATATGTGGCTCACATGATAATAAATGCAAATTTAAGGGTGCGCCCTGATAGCGCTCCAATGCATTGGGTAATGATGTAACCACTAGAGATTACAATTTTCATGATACCTTGGTGAATAACCTTGGTAAAATTTCAAATGACACCTTGGGGATGGTCCTTGGTGATATGTTCATGATTGTCTATGTTAAATGATGTAGCCACATTTTCAAGTTATGAAAATGTTATTTTTATTATGATATGCCTCCTTATTTCATTCTCATGCCTTAAAGTTCTTTTTCATGACCTTATTGAAGTATCTCAAGTTCACATGTAAAATGTTTCTCTTGTTTTCCTTACTGGGCTTTTTGCTCACCCTTTCTTTTGATGTATGCTCCCAGGTTATGTGACGCAGTAATGAACCTAGGATGAACATGAGGAGAAGCCTTTCAAGTGTTTTAGAAGAATGTTTTATGTTTTAATGTTTAAATTTCCTGGTTTCCAAGACACTAAACTTTAAAGATCCTCGGTTTTGTAAAATGTAATGAAAGTTTATGTGATAAAGAGGTGGGATGCTATACAGGGTACCCTTATCGATGTGATTCCTAATATATTATATTACTTGGTTTTCATTATTTGGTGAGCATGCCTTGGTGATATTGGGATGTTTATTATATCTTGATAGGTGTTGTTTGGTTCTGTTGTTTTCTCACTGGGGAATTGGTATGCATCTTTCGCATGTGCATGAGAGACTTTTTGGTTCCTACTAAGTATACTTTTATGCTCACCCTATGTATATTAAAATATTTTCAGGTTTCTATAAGGACTAAGTGGACTATGTTGGACATTACTAGCTCGGATCCTTGATAGTTTTTGTGTCATTACTTTAGCTTTAATTTTTCGTATTTACTTTGGAGGATTTATTATATCTGTATCATTTTTATTTATACATGAAGGTGGGAGAGTTTTTGGATTTCTTTTTATATTTTGTCTTGAAGTATTTTGGGGATGATCCATCCTATCTCTAGATATTATTTATATTTTAGAGGGTAATACCTCCCATTCATGATATTTTCATACCCTCGGTGCTAGTCTCCAACTCCGGACTTACTAGAGGCGGGACTCGGGGGGTAATTATCCCTCTCCCTTTATTGAGATATCTTTGGAGGGAGGAGTTCATGATACATACAGAATATTACATCACGGTGGGGTTCTCTTATAAATTTTTTCAAGAAGGCTAATGGGAATTTTCACTTATGTGTGGAATATCAGAGAATGAACCAGATTATTTTGATCAATCAGTATCTCTTCTATGCATCGAAAATCTATTCAATTAGTTAATAGGTTATCAGGTATTTTCTAAGATTAACTTGAGATCAGGGTACCATAATCTGAGGCTGAGACCATATAACGTACCCCATATTTCATTTAGGAGAAGATATAGCTTGTATGAGTTCGTCGTGATGTTGTTTACCTTGAAGAACATATCAGTGGTATTCATGGACATGATGAATCAGATCTTACATCCATTTATGTATCATTCTTTGGTGGTTTTAATAGATGATAACTAAATGTACTCTCAGTCTATAGATGATCATGACCAATATATTTACATTTTCAGAAGTACAATGAGAGATAATTGAATATATTCTAAGCTATTTAAATGCAGTTTATGGATCAAAAAAGTTCAATTTTAGGGACATGTTATCTCATAGGATAATGTTTCATTAGACAAAGAGAAGGTTTTAGTCAGTGGTATCTTGACAGAGGGCCAATAATTTCTATGAGATTTAGAGTTTGATGGGTCACGCAAGCTATTTCTGGTATTTAATCTATGATTTCTCCCATCTAGCAGTACTGATTTTTGATATAAAACAAGAAATGGGTACTGTTTAATTGGTTAGATTCTTGATAAAGGGATTTCCAAGATTTGAAGAGTTAGTTAACCACATTATCGATCCTCACCTTACCGAAGCCGAGTATGGAGTATATCATGTACTATGTCACATCCGAAGTATAACTCCAAGAATTTATGATGAGGGGGGATTAGGTGGTTTCTTATAGATCCAGACAGTTGATGTTGAATGAGAGGAATTATAATACTCATGATATGGAGTTATCTACGGTATTACACATCATGATATGTTGGCATAATTATATTTTGAGCGAGTGGTTTTGGGTGTACACGGATCACAGGATCCTCAAGTACATCTTTTCCTAGCATGGCTTAAAACTTTGGTAGATGAGGTAGGTCGAGTATCTATAGTCATTCAAATTTGAGTTGGCCTACACTCTATTAATGGTCAACATATTTACTGATTTATTGAATAGGAAGATTAAAAAATAGGTGGTATGGGATTCTTGTGATGAGTGTCTTATGATGGCATATTTGTAGAAATTAATATCGGTGTTCAAGAGTCCTGGGGAGGAGCATAACTAACTTCAAAATTTGTTTTACTCATGATTATAAATTAGATAAAGAGACAATAGTTATCTAACTCGAAGGTGTTATCTCTAAGAGACAACTTATATGGTGGGGGCCACCATCAAGTTAGTCTCTTTGTACAATGATGTTCTTCATATCCATGGTCATGTATGAGTTCATATTGGCTTGCATGAGAAGCTAATGATGAAATTCCATCCTTCTAAATGGGTCATATATCTTGGTCTGAAAAATATGTGTCATGATCTTCTTAACAAGTATTGGTGGTCGTGGAAGAGGAAAGAGATAGTGGCCTTTATGGTGTGATGGTTCACTTATCAGTTGATAAAGGATGTGTATTCGATTCCTACAGTAAAATTGTAGCCTTTTCCCATTCCATGAGGAATGTGTAATGATGTTACCATGGAAATTTTGATAGGATTACCTAGGTCACCTTAGAAACAAGATACAGTATGGGTGATCTTCGGTCAACTAATGAAGTTATCCCACTTCTTTCCTATCAGGGAGACCTTCACCATCAATGATCTGGGTAGTCTATATGTGTGAAAGATAGCTTAATTGCACTATTTTTTGAAGAGAATCATTTATAATCGAGATCTATATTTTACATGATGGTTTATGTCAGGACTTTAGAAGGTATTAGTATAATAGGTTCTTTAATGTATAACCTACCATACTCATACTAATGTCCAATCCAAATAGATGATTTAGAATCTGGAGGATATGTTACGAGCCTTTTTTTTGGATTTCAATGGTTCTTAGGAGTATTATCTATAACTCATGGATGTATCTTATAATAATAGCTTCCAATCATTAATCCAAATGGATCCTTTCAAGGATTTAAATAGAATTCCATTCCATTTTCCTTTATGATGGTTAGTGGGGAGTGATTCATCTCTAATTAGACCCAGTATCATGTAGGATATGTCTAATAAGGTCTAGTTGATCATAAAGTGGTTGGTGATCATGCATAGTAGGAAGAAATCATACACTAACTACCAAATATGTCCTTTGGAGTACAAGATTATTCATCAAGTTTTTCATTGGGTGTCGCTAAGGGTGGGGTACTGTCATATTAGAAAGTAGGTAAAGTTATCCCCTATGTTATTATGTTCATTCGAGATAGTATAGAGGGTTTTTGGAATAAAAAATGTCCCTTCCAAAACACTACATTTCCTGGAATGATATGATTAAATTTTTATGGATTTAAATATATCATCATATCCCTTATCAAGTGGTAGATATTGATGATGTTGAGCTTGATATTGTTGAATACTTAGAGGAAAATAGGATCTATATCATGGACCATAGTGAGAATAATATATAATGAAAAAATATTCCTCTTGTGTGAGTGTAGTTGTAACATATGTGTGTTCAAGATGAGACATTAGAGTGGGAGTTTGGAATGCAGGCATAGTGTTCTGATTTGTTAATCAATATTGCATATTGAGGCTTGGGATCACAACTCAATGATGAGCTGTTATATTTTGGGGAGGTTGTAATATCCCCACATTTACCTGGGTGAAATCTCTTTTATGTTTTGGTTGAACCTCTTATGTTACATGTTTGAGCTGTATAACTTTTTTAAAATGAGTATTATAAGGGGTTAGGGACTTAGGAAGCTAAGTTAGTAGGAGGCTAGAGGTGGTGTGAATCCAAGCATATGTTTCAAAACCACTAGCTAGCCAATGTAGTCCATTTTCTAGATGATGGGATTTCTAGTAGCATATAAAGGATATATGAGAATATTGGCCAGCCAATGGGATCTCTAGGCATACAAGCATGTTGGAGGACACCGCCAACTACTTGGGGGTGTTAGGAAAAGACACATAATTGAGGGTCTCTAATATATTTTTATTCTTGGAAACCCCTATTTATCCCTATTAATTCCCTATTCCAACCATAATATGGTATTAGGAACTTTTGAATGTGGTCCAAGGCTCTCATGGCTTCTCCAATTCCCTTTTAAATCCATTATTTGATCTGATGATCCTAAATCAATGAGTTATTCTTATACTTGATGTTTTTATCTTTGAATGTCTTGGATACCACTTCTTTAATCCTTGATGGTGTAGATCTTTAAATGTTAGTAGGGGATCATTTTGTTTTATGTTGATCTAGAACTCGATCTTGGTTTCCTTCATCTCTATTTCTTGAGGTCAGTGGTCTATAACAACTCCCTAAAGAATGTTTTGATTTCTATAGTATGTGAAACCTATTTGATCCTCTTAGTAAGTTATATTCACAACCTAACTTAATTGGTAACCCATTTAATTTTATGAAACCATATGAATAGATCTCCCTCAGACTCCATTGGGTCATTTATTTTTAAGAATGGACTTATAGCCACCCATGTAATCTTCAAACCCCTTTCACTAGGTTTGGTACCTAGAATGATTGAATCTAGGGACCTATGAGGATTTGATAATTGTTATTGTCTTAACATAACAAGGTGAATTTTCAAGCATGTGATTTATTGTATTTGGCTTGATAATGAATTACATGGATTTAAGTGGCTAAGTTTCATGAAACGGGAATTTGAAAAATGTCATGATGGTATAAAGGCATAATTATTATGTGATTGGTAATTATGATTGATTAATATGTGAAATATAATTGTTAAAATTAATGGGATAATTCATAATATGGTATAATTGAATGAATGGATTAATAATTGGTAGTTTTGCGAATGGAACAATATGAATTATGTTATTATGTCTAGCATGATTGGTGTTTAGTATACTTTTGGATTGCATGTTCTTGATGTGTTTTTTCTTAATGTATTTATATTTGTATGGTTTTTCACCATGGGAATATGTAATTGGCTCTAGGAAATGAATTCTCATGGATTCTATTATGACATGGTTACTTTTCTTATAGCATGGTCCTGCTCCCTTCGAACATGTAAGCGGCTCTAGCAGGGAAATTCACAAGGTGTCCAGTATGATTTGTTAATTCACCATTGGCATGGGAAATATTCCATGGGAACACATAAGTTTCTTGATCCTGGGAAGTTTCATAGATCGCAGTATTTATTCTTGAGGGTAGGATGTGTGGTTACTTAAGATTTTGATATGGGTGATTCATACTTGGAAGGAGAATCGAGTAGAGGTATGGGAGATTCATCTGAGTTAGGAGAATATTATACCTGTTAGAGACATCCGACATCATGTTGAAGCAGGTTTGGATAACTCGAGGTGTTAACCTTTGGCTCACGGGTTTGTAGGTTTATTTGATATTCTGTATTAATATATGATTTAATTCCCCTGTTTTTCATTTTTTCGTGCACTATATATACATAATTGATTTTTTATACATCATGGGTGTTGGCCTACTAAGTTGTACCCACACCTTATTCATGTGTTTTTTGGTACTCAAAAAGAATTCAGTGATATGGGTGTGGATAATGTAAAGGGTTCATGTTCATTATTGGTTTCTTACTTTATGGTATTAGTGAATGGACATGAGACTAAGCATGGGGTTCGATACTAGGGTTTTGGTGTCTTTATTTATAGTTTTTTTAGTTGGTGTCTTATAAGACTTCAACATTACTTTTTTTTTGCCATATAGTATGGCACGACATGGATTATTATTATTATTATTTGGTTTGTCAGTTATTTATATATATGAGGTTTGATTTCATTATGTATTCTTATCTATTGTTGACTTTTATGATACGTTTATCTTATTTCCACTATTATTATAACTCTTTACAAGAGGGCATTGTCTCCTCCCTATATTCCATAGACCCATGTTACTAGTCGGAAGCCTCTAGTGTATGGGGGTGTGGTTGAGGTTTAATAACTACCCATATTAGTCACATGAGGGAGTATTGGTCTGGTGATGTTACAAGTTTTATATTTCTTCTCACTATTTCATTTTACCCCTTACTTCATTATTTACCTATTGTTAGGAAACCATCCATACCTCTTCTTTTCAGTTAGGAATCCTCTTCTTCCATGATTGTATACATTATATTCTATTATGAATGCCATTATCTAAGGCTCAAAAAATTATTAAGGATATTTTCTACTACATTAAACTTAATTAAAAAATTAAAATAATTTTTTAACATTTTCCATATGGGTTATTTTAATCAAAGTGTAAAAAGTTTATCTTCTTAACATTTTACATGTGAACACATATTTCTTCTATATGTCTCTTTCTCTATGAAACTTTATATCTAAGTTTTCATGTTTTCTAAAAGAAAATATTATTTTCTAGGTTATATAAAATATTTGTTTTTATATAATTGTTTTCTAGATCATCAATAATGTTTCTTATTTACCAGGTGATTTTCCTAATGCTCCTAATAAGTTGTTTTTATCTACGAAAAAATCATTTGACATTATTTATGTTTGATCAATGATATTATTCAAATAAAACCATCCATATTCTATATTATGATGGGTTATTTAATTCTCTTATCTATTAGAAGAATGATATATCACTTCCTCTATCTTTCCTAATCATCCATTGTTTATAAATATTAGTTTTAATTCCAATGTTTTTCCTCTGTGAGCACTCTATATTTCCATAGTTTTATTGAACGATGTTCTCATAGATGCTATACATTGATTGATTGGGGAAATTATTTATACCATTTATCTATATAATGTAAATACCATATACTATATTATCTTTATTAAAGTATATTTACCTTCAAATTCGTTGAATCACTTTTGAACCTTTTTATTTTCCATGGGTCTATAATGTTATGAATATTCCTGGAATTATGAATTATTTCATTATGTGAATTCATTTGAAAAAGAAATGAAACTTATTATATATTAAATGGTTCTTTATGATGTGATGGATGAAAAACATTTTTCTTCCAATGGGTTCTTTATTATAAGATAAATAATTTATTTCAAGTGGCACATGTAAGTATGGATGAATGAAGGGTGGGTTCATATATTTCCCTCCAATGAATTAGTTAAAAGTATATATCTCATTATACATTTATACACTAGAAATATTTAGTTTATTTCATGTCTGGGTGCATGTGTCTGACTCATGAAGGTGGTGTTTCCATATGCTAATGTTTGGGACCCATTTTTGTGGTATTATAATTTTATGTTCTCATTGATCATGTTTATTAACTAATGTTTCCACACACTTTTGAGTCATGTATTTTTCCTTAATGTAACACCCCAAGATTTCATAGTGTGTTATTTCTTCAAAATAATTTAATAACTGGCACTACACGCAACATCGGGTTCAAGCGCACCATGACTTACCAAACAAGCCGTTCAAAAGAGGTTATGAATAGTATTAACAAAATTTTAAACTTTATATAATCCTTATAATTTTAGAATCCATATTATCAGTTTCTTAGACATAATATAAGAACAAATTCATTTTCAGTATTGCACTTTTACCAACTTTTAATAGTGAACCCTTTTTAAATACAATATTTTAAACTTTTTGACTACATGGGGACATAAAAAATTTAAAATGGAACATCCCAAGATTCCACGGTACGCTTTCCTTTGAATAATACAGTAGCGTGTGTCGTATGCAACATCGAGTTCTAACACACCACAACCAATCAAACTAGCCGTTATGAATAGTAATACCTACTTTTTGAAATTATATATATTTTATATTTCAAAATGGACTTCATTTTTGGATTCGGAATATCGAATTTAGCCTAAGGTGATATTTTGGTACTTTTCGGATAACTTTAATATTTTGATGAATAGTGAAAATTTCTAAATTTTAATTAAAAACAACTTTTTTAATAAAAATAATTAATAGTGATAAATTATGAATTTGAGTGGTTTTAAAGTATATTTAGAATATATTTTTACCATTTAATACAATGTTGGTCATTGGACATAATTTTACAATTAAACCGGATATAAAAAAGTTTCAATCTTTTGATAGTTATTATCTCTTAAAAACACGCTTTTTTGTTTTAACGGGAATTAATTTTAAATTAATTTCTGCCACTTCTGTGTTTTGAATTTTGAAAAATGGATTCCATATTTGGAATCAGGATGTTCAAATTTTTTAAATAGGTAACTTTTAGTTTTAGACATTTTGAATAATTACTTCGGTAAATATTTTATTTACCATGGTTAAGGGTAAATCCGGTAAATAAGGGTTAAAAAATAATATTATAATAATACTAAATTACCCTAAAACGTGTCCTAGCCTTATTAGTTGATAAATTTTCGACCATAGGAATCTTTGGGTCGATTTTGGGACCCCATGGAGCCACATGTAGTTGATAGGGACACTTAATTTTAATTAAGTTAAAATGAATACAAAAATGACACAAGCATATATCTTTTAGCAAAACAATTTTTTACATAGGGTTATATATGTAGGATGTTCGACTATAAATATTAATTAGAAAGCTAAAGATATTTCCTAGATAATGATATTTTATTTATAATTATTAGAGATTAAATAATTTAACGTATTTATGACACAATGATGATGCAGTAATGACCATAATAGTGAAAATTTAAAATAATTGATATTATAAATACCCAAATAAATATAATTTGAGACTTTTAATGAATTAAAATAATTTTCTAGGATAATATGACATATTAGTATTGATTTAATTATCTTTTTTCGAAGTAATAATTCTGTTAGGAGTTTCACAAAAATCAACTATTGAATAGTGTCAAAATTGACATAAAAGAGTTTTTAAAACAAATATTATATTATTAACTGATATTAAATTCCTAAAAATCTAAGGTTCTGCCAAGAGACTTATCTCATAATAGGTGTATTATTAATGGACCACTTGGGAGTCTCTTGGATGTATATAGTAAGTTTATTAACCATATAATATAAAAATACAAAGAGACATTGTAAAAGTGAAACTAATTAACTTAGAGTTAATGCTTAAAGATAAGGTTAATATAAGTACCCAAACCTGTCTAAATTCTATTGGTTGAGTGGTTTTCGACCTATCCCCACCTTAACCTTTGAATAATAAACTTTTGAGCCATTAGAAACCGAATATGAATATATTATAAATTAATATTTCTAGATTTTCCATAGCTGCCCCGCACCCCTCTTGTAAAAGGGAACTCCTCCTTCTCATTTCTTCACACCTTAAAAGCCTTTTGGTTCGGCCAAACTCTACCCAAATACTCTACCAACATTCCTCACTACAACCTAGATGCCTTAGTTTGATCAGAAAGCCAACCTAAGGAGCCCTTTTGATCAAATCAAAAGTAAGAACCCGAAGAAGAGGTAATGATTTCACCACCCTTTTCCACATTCCTTTCTTCTTCCACTTCTTCTTCCTTTGTTGTTACCATTCTAAAATAATAACTCCAGTATCGTATATATACTGTGATGTTATTATAAATATGGTACAACCATATTCATTATTCTATCCACCCTTTGAATAACATGTCACCATACGTGCGTACGTACGGCTTACCGTCTCCACGTCGTGGTGTAATTGTTATTCAATATATTATTATTTGGATGGGTATAATAATGATGTGTAACTCATGTAAATAATAAATATAACATGTTAATGATTCTGTATATATGATATACCATCCATTTATATATTATTTTAATCAAAAGAATCATATTGTCGCTCGTGCATACGTACGGACTACCATCTCCACGAACGTGATGAGATTCATTCTTTATCGTATCCATTAAAGTATAATTATCATTTGATGATTTAAAAATGATGTTTAAGGACTTGATATCATTCTGTATATGAATAATATACAACCTATCCATGACAAACATGACTTATGTAACAAAACATATAAAAGAAAACGAGTAAGTTAACACCCGAAACGACGATAATTCAATGATATTATTAACAAATCAATGTTAAAAGATCATATATGATATCATATTAATATATATGATTCTTGTATAATTTAATAACAATTATTTCACCATTATACAGGAGGTTAACCTACCCCAACCAAGGAAAAGTACAAGGTAAGGGTTATTTCACAATCTCTTCATTATCCGAGGCGGTTTATACGTAATAATCTACTGGGATCTCTTTATCATCTACATCCATGTTTCTTAAAATGTATTTCAAAAACATTTTTACTATTTACAAGAATATGGTTTAAAGTCATTTATACCCATGTTTTACTTTTTATAAGAGGTTTATAAAGGAATCTTTCCGTCATTTTCCAAACAAGGTGCTTTTTAACCTTTTCGACATAATTAAGGTAAGAATGTTTTTTTTAACTTATACGGAGGGTGCGGCTATTTACCACTGTTATAAAATCGTCAAAGCTTACCTTACAAGATTATAAGAATATTTTCAAAGAAAATGTTTTATTTTATAATTATGTGACTTTTAAATGATTTTAAAATGAATAATTTAAGAATTTCGGAAAGGTACTCTTTATCAAAATCCGAATTTTAAATGTTTTAAAGATTTATCATTCTAAATCTTTTTAATAAATGTCCATGTCTTAAAAATGGATTTTAAGGATTTATTTATATGGACATGAATGTTTTTAAAATGTTAATTCCTTTCAAAAGTTTCAAAGTGGTATGGGACACTTTGATTCAAAAATCACTTTTAATTACTTCCTTTATAAATGTGTGACTTTTAACTGATTTCAAAAAAAAAGGAGATATTTCTCTCAAATAGTTTTGATTTCATCTATGTCAACATCCTTTGATGGATTTTATGATTATATGAAGTTGATTTATTGTGATACAAAACTTCTATATTGTATTGAAGTTTTTGTGATATGTTTGACTGTGGATGTGTTATTTTTATACCATTCATGGTTTATGGAGAAAGTATTGACATTTCGTATTCTAGTTTTAATACGAATGTTTATGTTATGTTTAAACCTTTTCATATGGGGATGCATTGGACTTAGTAAGTGATGGGTGGAGCCCGCTATAGCTCCTCGATGCATCAGTAGGTCTCATGAGACAAACTAGTGTCTTGGCACAAGGCCTTGATAAAATCTTTTTTGTAGTCTTGGCACGAGGCCTTGACTATGTGGTTATGATAGTCTGGCATTATGCATTCCATCATTATAAAAGTGGTTATTGATATTGCATGTGATTATTCGATTAGTAGAATATCCATGTGAATAAGTAAATGGAATTATTTCATTTTTCTTTTGCCATACTATGTTTAAGTTCAAGTTTAAAAGGCTTTTGTTTTAGTTAAACATTGCCTTAAATGTTTATGCTTATTTTTGAAAGTTTTCGCTATATTGTTATCCTTATTGGGCATTTGAGCTCACCCCTTTTCTATGTTTTACTTTTCCCAGGATGTGAAGAAGTAAGTTATGAATGACCTACAGGGATAGTATGTGGGGATATGAGTGTGGAATATGGAGACTATGTTGTTGTAGTAGTTTTTTACTTTGTGATGTAATGTAAAACGTTATGAATATATATAGTGTTTCCAAGGATATTAAACCAATCAGCCTTTTGAGATTTGATCTTTCTTGTGATCATGCCAATGTAATGTAATAATGCACCGACTCTGGGTAACTTGGGTCGGGGCGTTATAGTTGGTATCAGAGGAAGTTTAGTACAAACCTTGGAAGCTAGATTTAGATAAACTCTGATTAGAGCACATAGACCTAAGATGAACTTTGAGGATTAGTATAGAAGAACTTCCTAGAATTTTGGTATTGTAGAGATGTTATAAGTTTTACGAGCAATACATCCCTGTCTGGATACGAGCAGGTAGAGGCGGCTCTGGCACAGATGTACCTAGGGGTAAAACCCGAAAACACCGCTTTGAGCTAGACTCGAACGGGAACTGGTGCACGACAACGGGCCTTTCTGCACTCTTGGTTACGACACTCCTGGGGGATATGCTTAGGATAACTCTCATTTTCTTTACAAACCGTTATGAAGGGTTTATGAGTATATACTTCCTCAAAGGAGACATTTTTATGATTATGGATTATATCCATAAACTATTTAATTTATGTTATGTGTTTTACATGTTTGGGATTAGGTATTGTTATTCATAAACTAATCTAATGTATTCCATTGTTTATAAATGGCACCCAGTAGAAGGAATGAGAACTCTAGCAATGCACATGATACAAAGAGAAAGAAGGATCATATATTTCATGGTCTTAAGCCAGAATTTATAAGAGAAATAGTTTCGCATGTATTATCATCATATGAAGAAATAATATCATGTGTTGATAAGATAAGTAAAGAGTTTACTGAGTCATATGGCTTTGAAGGGAAGAAAGAGAAGAAAAGTATGGAAGAGGGAAAGATGGATAAATGGAAGAGGGAAAAGAAGAATTTTCCCATATGTGATAACTGTGGAAAGAAACACCCTGGAACTTGCCTGAAAGGAATGGGAGTTTGTTATAAGTGTGGAGGAAAAGGGCACAAAGTACCTGACTACAAGGGTAATAAAATGGTTTCAAATATACAATGATTCATTTGAAAAGAGTTTGGACACTATGCAAACCTATGTCCCAGTCATCAGACAATGCCGCAAATGATGCTATTGGATAATAATCAAGTTATGATACTACCACAGATGAAGAGGAATGATTAGAGTTCTTATGTTGATTATGTCATTTGAGTGTTGTATCAACAATGTAATTGTTATGATAATTATGGAGTATATAAGGATTGTACTGCAGTACTATTTCATTAAGGACTTGAGATTGTATGGAACAAAGAAAAGTGACTCAATAGCAGGTTAAATTTTTGGAAAATATATGGTTGAGAGAAATATAAACCATAATATGGTTCTGATACCGAAGTAGTGATTTTAGAATAATACATGATTGATTTGGATAAATTACATTGGATATTCTTGACTACCTTGAAGTTGATTAATGATTTGTATATTCCATCATTGTTGGGGTTTAAAACATTTTTGGATTGATGAAGCATATCCAGCATTCTATATGGAATAAGTGAGCATGAATGTAATCAATAAGGATTATGGTAATTCAGGATGTTTCAGTGTTTTAAAAGAATACATGATGAAGGTATTAATATGCTGTTACGGGGTAAAAAGGATCTACATTATGTTTACTTTCCTTATAAATATTGGACTGTGAGCTTGGACAGAAGTATTTTGGATAAATTCTAGTTTGAGATTAATTTTGATTTTCCATAAAAGGACAACCCGGAGGTCGGGCACCAACCCGTCGCGACCGGTAAGGCCGCAAGACTTAAACCTGCAACCGAAGGCCGACAAGGGTGTATCCCCTACCACTGGCCCACGAGATGTCCTGGATTAAATAATTTATTTTTTTTAAAAGATCTGGTAGATGAATTATAAATTCATTTATTTTGGAACCCTGTAAGAATAGTATAAATAGAATTTTTTTTACATTCTATTATCTTTTAGAGTGAAAGATGAGTTTGTGGTAGAAACTTATTAATGGATAAAACTCTAATTATAAATTAAGTATATCTCCTTATGATCTTCTCCAATCTCATAAATAAATTCCTCAACCTTAAGAAAAGGAACTTTGAACAAAAATGTTGTCCTAGATGTTACCTTAGATCATCACTAATTTATGGCTTTGGGATTGTTGGCCTTTTCATAGCCACGTTCTCTACCACTCTCCATCAGATAATTGATGGTTAGATATCTCTTCCATATCCATATTTTCCTACATAGAACCCTAGTATGTGTTATTTTAGGTAATCTTCATACTTTCCACTCTTTATTTTAAATAGAGGCCTCATTAATTCATTTTTCGATGTGGGATTTCAACTAAGATATTTTGAAATGACAAAAATGTGTTATCCTAATACCCTATGTTTTGTTGAACCAGTGGTATTTCAAATTATCATAGATTGATGAATTTAAGGACCTTAAATTTACACTTGTTTGTGATTGATGACCTCAATCACTACCTATAAATATTTACGTTTTTCCTCCAATTATATGTCTCTAATTTCCACCAATGTTCTCCTAATCGAGATCATAATTTGGTGGTGACCCTTTCATTTCTCTTTTCCTCATATTTAGATTAAATTTTAGTAACTCAATTTTCGATGTGGGTTTTCCCACAAATATATTTTCGGTTTTCAACCTTTTATTTTCGAAGATCAATTTCAAATTGCGAGGACGCAATTTATTGAAGGAGGGGAGAATGTAACACCACAAGATTTCATAGTGTGTTATTTCTTCAAAATAAATTAATAACTGGCACTACACGCAACATCAGGTTCAAGCGCACCATGACTTACCAAAAAAGACGTTCAAAAGAGGTTATGAATAGTATTAACTAAATTTTAAACTTTATATAATCCTTATAATTTTAGAATCCATATTATCAGTTTCTTAGACATAATGTAAGAACAAATGCATTTTCAGTATTTCACTTTTACCAACTTCTAATAGTGAACCCTTTTTAAATACAATATTTTAAACTTTTTGACTAAATGGGGACATCAAAAATTTAAAATGGAACATCCCAAGCTTCAACGGTACGCTTTCCTTTGAATAATACAGTAGCGTGTGTTGTACGCAACATCGAGTTCTAACACACCACAACCAATCAAACTAGCCATTATGAATAGTAATACCTACTTTTTGAAATTATATATATTTTATATTTCAAAATGGACTTCATTTTTGGATTCGGAAAATAGAATTTAGCCTAAGGTGAAATTTTGGTACTTTTCGGATAACTTTAATATTTTGATGAATAATGAAAATTTCTAAATTTTAATTAAAAACAACTTTTTTAATCAAAATAATTAATAGTGATAAATTATGAATTTGAGTGGTTTTAAAGTATATTTAGAATATATTTTTACCATTTAATACAATGTTTTTCATTGGACATAATTTTACAATTAAACTGGACATAAACAAGTGTCAATCTTTTGATAGTTATTATCTCTTAAAAACACGCTTTCTGTTTTAACAACGGGAATTAATTTTAAATTAATTTCTGCCACTTCTGTGTTTTGAATTTGGAAAAATTGATTCCATATTTGGAATTCTGATGTTCAAATTTTGTAAATAGGTAACTTTTAGTTTTAGACATTTTGAATAATTACTTCGGTAAATATTTTATTTACCATGGTTAAGGGTAAATCCGGTAAATAAGGGTTAAAAAATAATATTATAATAATACTAAATTACCCTAAAACGTATCCTAGCCTTATTAGTTGATACATGTTCGACCATAGGCATCTTTGTGAAGATTTGGGGACCCCATGGAGCCACTTTTAGTTGATAAGGACACTTAATTTTAATTAAGTTAAAATGAATACAAACATGACACAAGCATATATCTTTTAGCAAAACAAATTTTTAAATAGGGTTATATATGTTGGATGTTCGACTATAAATACTAATTAGAAAGATAAAGAGATTTCATAGATAATGACATTTTATTTATAATTTTTAGAGATTAAATAATTTAACTTATCTATGACACAATGATGATGTAGTAATTACCATAATAGTGAAAATTTAAAATAATTGATATTATAAATACCAAAATAAATATAATTTGAGACTTCTAATGAATTAAAATAATTTTATAGGATGATATGACATATTAGGATTGATTTAATTAACTTTTTTCTATGTAATAATTCTGTTAGGAGTTTCACAAAAATCAACTATTGAATAGTGTCAAAATTGACATAAAAGAGTTTTTAAAACAAATATTATATTATTAACTGATATTAAATTAATAAAAATCTAAGGTTCGGCCAAGAGACTTATCTCATAATATGTGTATTATTAATGGACCACTTGGGAGTCTCTTGGATGTATATAGTATGTTTATTAACCATATAATATAAAAATACAACGAGACATTGTAAAAGTGAAACTAATTAACATAGAGTTAATACTTAAAGATAAGGTTAATATAAGTACCCAAACCTATCTAAATTCTATTGGTTGAGTGGTATTCGACCTATCCCCACCTTAACCTTTGAATAATAAACTTTGGAGCCATTAGAAACAGAATATTAATATATTATAAATTAATATTTCTAGATTTTCCAAAGGTGCCCCTCACCCCTCTTATAAAAGGGAACTCCTCATTATCATTTCTTCACACCTTCAAAGCCTTTTGGTTCGGCCAAAAACTGCCCAAATACTCTCCCAACATCCCTCAATACAACCTAGAGGCCTTAGTTTGATCAGAAAGCCATCCTAAGGAGCCCTTCTGATCAAATCAAAAGGAAGAACCCGAAGAAGAGGTAATGATTTCACCACCCTTTTCCAAGTTCCATTCTTCTTCCACTTCTTCTTCCTTTGTTGTTACCATTATAAAATAATAAATCCAGTATCATATATATACTGTGATGTTATTATAAATATGGTACAACCATATTCAGTATTCTATCCACCCTTTGAATAACATGTCACCATACGTGCGTACGTACGACTTACCGTCTCCACGTCGTGGTGTAATTGTTATTCAATATATTATTATTTGGATGGTTATAATAATGATGTGTAACTCATGTAAATAATAAATATAACATGTTAATGATTCTGTATATATGATATACCATCCATTTATATATTATTTTAATCAAAAGAATGATATTGTCGCTCGTGCGTACGTACGGACTACCGTCTCCACGAACGTGATGAGATTCATTCTCCATCGTATCCATTAAAGTATAATTATCATTTGATGATTTAAAAATGATGTTTAAGGACTTGATATCATTCTGTATATGAATAATATACAACCTATCCATGACAAACATGGCTTATATAACAAAACATATAAAAGAAAACGAGTAAGTTAACACCCGAAACGACGATAATTCAATGATATTATTAACAAATCAATGTTAAAAAATCATATATGATATCATATTAATATATATGATTCTTGTATAATTTAATAACAATTATTTCACCATTATATAGGATGTTAACCTATCCCAACCCAGGAAAAGTACAAGGTAAGGGTTATTTCACAATCTCTTCATTATTCGAGGTTGTTTATACGTAATAATCTACTGGGATCCCTTTATCATCCACATCCATGTTTCTTAAAATGTATTTCAAAAACATTTTTACTATTTAAAAGAATATGGGTTAAAGTAATTTATACCCTTGTTTGACTTTTTATAAGAGGTTTATAAAGGAATCTTTCCGTCGTTTTCCAAACAAGGTTCTTTTTAACCTTTTCGACAGAATTAAGGTAAGAATGTTTTTTTTAACTTATACAGCGGGTGCGGCTATTTACCGCTTTTATAAAATCGTCAAAGCTTCCCTTACAAGCTTATAAGAATATTTTCAAAGAAAATGTTTTATTTTATAATTATGTGACTTTAAAATTATTTCAAAATGAATATTTTAAGAATTTTGGAAAGGTACTCTTTATCAAAATCAGAATTTTAAATGTTTTAAAGATTTATCTTTCGAAATATTTTTAATAAATGTCCATGTCTTAAAAATGGTTTTTAAGGATTTATTTATATAGACATGAATGTTTTTAAAATTTTAATTCCTTTAAAAAGTTTCAAAGTGGTATGGGACACTTTGATTCAAATATCTCTTTTAATTACTTCCTTTATAAATGTGTGACTTTTAGCTGATTTAAAAAAAAGGAGATATTTCTCTCAAATAGTTTTGATTTCATCTATGTCAACATCCATTGATGGATTTTATGATTATATGAAGTTGATTTATTGTGATACAAAACTTCTTTATTTTATTGAAGGTTTTGTGATACGTTTGACTGTGGATGTGTTATTTTTATACCATTCATGGTTTATGGAGAAAGTATTGAAATTTCATATGCTAGTATTAATATGAATGCTTATGTTATGTTTAAACCTTTTCATATGGGAATGCATTGGACTTAGTAAGTGATGGGTGGATCCCGCTATAGCTCCTCGAAGCATCGGTAGGTCTCATGAGACAAACTAGTGTCTTGGCACAAGGCCTTGACAAAATCTTATTTGTAGTCTTGGCACGAGGCCTTGGCTATGTGGTTATGATAGTCTGGCATTATGCATTCCATCATTATGAAAGTGGTTATTGATATTGCATGTGATTATTCAATTAGTAGAATATCCATGTGAATTAGTAAATGGCATTATTTCATTTTTCTTTTTCCATACTATGTTTAAGTTAAAGTATAAAAGGATTTTGTTTTAGTTATACATTGCCTTAAATGTTTATGCTTATTTTTGAAAGTTTCCACTATATTGTTATCCTTACTGGGCATTTGAGCTCACCCCTTTTCTATGTTTTATTTTCCCAGGATGTGGAGAAGTAGGTTATGAATGACCTGCAGGGATAGTATGTGGGGATATGAGTGTGGAATATGGAGACTATGTTGTTGTAGTAGTTTTTCACTTTGTGATTTAATGTAAAACTTTATAAATATATATAGTGTTTCCGAGGCTACTAAACCAATCGGTCTTTCGAGATTTGATCTTTCTTGTGATCATGCCAATGTAATGTAATAATGCAGCGACTCTGGGTAACTAGGGTCGGGGCGTTACACTTATGCTATGGCTCAGGATTTGTGATATATTTTTGTTGGGTATGATTCTCTTCAATTATTTCTATGTACCTTGATTATACCTATATTCTTGTCTTATTCTAACTTATGATATTTTATTGTTATTGTTTATGTTTATAATTTATTAGTATTTCAACTCACCCCTTTATAATGTTTCCATTTCCCTAGGTAATTAAGATGAGTGTATTTTAGATGAAGGCTGTAAGGGATTATAGTGTGGCCCCATTATATAGAATTTTTCACAAGTATCATAAAATAAGTTGGCTATGTCGATGATCCTCAAATACACTAAATCTTCCATTCAAGGGATTGTGTGTTTATTTGTGATATGTAATGTTTATCTTATGTAAATGATTTCAAATAATGATATTTTTTAGCCTGGTTTATCACACATTATATCAAATCTAGTGTTTAATGAATTTTTTTAGCACCTGATCTAGGGGTGTTTGTTCAGGGAGCATTGGTTGGTATCAAAGTAAGGTTTAATTATTTTTAGGTTTATTTTAGTTATTATTAGTGATAAGGTTATTATAGGATGGGGGTAATTTATGTTTTAGATATTTTATCAAGGGTTGATAAGATAATTTTGATCATAATTTCAAAGGTAGAGATAACCCTTTAGGTTATTTGAGTTAATATTTTATATTTTATGGATTAGGATAAGAAAAATTTAGTGAAAACCCCAAGGTATAAGTCTAAGAGATAAGTCTACGTGTAGTATAACAAACTAAAATTTTGATGATGTTTTGATTATCTAGTGTTCCTAGAAATAGCATCCCAATCTGAATACTACAAATAGATGCAGGCTCTAGCACTGATATGGCTATGGAAAATTATGCTGAAAAGGGGTAATTTTTTATTAACTATATTATCACCTACTACAGAACAATAAGGACTAACTGCTCACATGGTTTGACACTCTTTGAGGATATTATATTGTTAATTCACATTCTCTTTAATGAACCATTTTCGAGGATTTGAGTTTGATGTTAACTAATTGGGTTAGAGAACCTTATAGGAAAATGACAAAGGATAACCATGGATTGAACAAATAGAATCATATGTTGAACTGAAAGTATCATATATTAGTATTACTCATAATGCTCCTTGGTGGTATGTTATGCCTGTGGTCCCAAGTTCAAGTTATGGGAGAGACATAATAAAATCCCCCAATGTAAGGGGACAGTACCTACCACATGGCACGTGGAGAGGTGTTTGACCACCGCATGGCCAGTTGATGTTGCTGATTGAGGTGCGGAGTGGGGCCCACTGAGGATCGTTACATAAAAAATGAACGTTTCATAGGGGATTAAATCGTTGGATTAATGTTTTCATATTCATAATTTTGATATATCATAAACATATTTTTTTAGTATTTGGTTGAAACTGGATCATGATAATGAAGCTAAGAAATTTATGTATCTAGATACCACTATGTTTTATAACTAAATAAGGTAGAATACATAAATGGTGGAGAATACTAGTATATGCATGTTATGATGGAAAAGGTGAGTTCCCTAGTCTTGCCTAAGGTAGTGATGTTGATTTCTTAATAGATATTAATTTTTGATACTCATAGCTATTTTCATTAGTGAGTGATATTTATTGAATATATTCTAGTGTATTTTAAAATTTATGATGATTATAGGAAACATCTCAGTATTTTTCGTAATTATTTTGGATTTAAAGGTTTCGAAACATATATTAAATGGTATCAATAACCTTTAAAATTGTTTTTATGATAATATTATATTTAATGGGATAAATATTAAAGAAAACATGATTGAGGGATGGATAACTCTTAGGTTTAATATAAGCTTGATGTTGATATAATAAATGGTTCATTGATTTTGAAAAATTAAGATAGTGTTGGTAATTTTGGGATTGGTGATTGATTCATTATATTTTTAGTTATGCTCATTGCATTTTTTTAGATGGTGGTATACACATTGGATAGTTTTTTATTTTATTACTTAGAAATTAATATAGTTTAAGATTTAAAGAAAGTTTTAGTTTCTTTTATAATATATAGATTCGTTGTAATTTAATGTCTTAGAGATTTAGATGGTTTGGTGAAAGGTAAATTTGGAGAATGTATCATTAGGGTATATAAATACTTTAAAATATGATTATATGAAATGGTAATGTTGTTTGAGGAAAGATAAGTAACTTAATATATCCTAAGAGAGTAAGGTATGTGTCATATTAGAAGATATATAAAAAATGATAAATATGTTAAAAATACCTTCACCTGCTTCTTTTATTATTAATAATTAATAATTTTGAGGAAAGAATTTATTCAAGTGAGGTATAATGTGAAACCTCAAGATTATAAAATATATTTTTCTCAAAATTAATATAATGTTTTATTTCTTGTTTCACATGCATTGCCAAACTAAAATGAGTCGTCAAATATTAGATGAATAATATTATGAAAATTAAAGAATAAAAAACATCTAGTAAATTAAAATATTATGATAAAGTATAAATTCATATAAAATAGGATTAATAACACTTAGAGTTTCAAAAGGTTTTTTTTTCAAAAAAATCATTTACCTTTATATTTTCTATTTTCATTTAAAAGATAAATTTATAAATTTTATAATTTCATTTTTGTAAAATTATTTTCATTTTTTGATTATTAATTTTAATATTATCGTAGGACGAACTTTTGGGATTTTAATAAAATAGTTGATTTTTATGTGAATAGTGAAAAATATTGTTTTTACAAAAAATGTAAACTTTATGACTATATCATTATGTAATAATGACATATAAATTTATTAAAACATTAATTATTAAAATATTTATTTATGTGGTAAAATTATTTATTTTAAATACTATTCTATACTTATAAAACCTATGTTTATTTTTTAGAACTTAGGTAACTTTTTATTCTAATTTAAAAATAGTTTTCAGTTTTTTCATTTAATTAAACATTTATATGGAATAATTAGGTTTTGGATTGAATTGAAAGCTGAAAAAATATGTTTTTTCTAATAATAAAAATTATTTCATGGAAATTAATAATATTTATAATTTTAACCAATGCATTAATTTTATGCTTAAAACACACTTTTTTCTAAAAACTATTTTTAGGCATCCTAGGAAATGATTATGAAATTAACATATCTAAGAACCTAGAGGTTTTATTTGATAAAATTATTTTCATATTTTAGATAAAAATTTACATATTATTTAATTATCTCAATTTAATTTTTAGTCATAAAAATAAGATTACTAGTATTAAAGTTAATTACTACAATCATGGTGAAAGTGTTTTTTTAAATAATTATTTTATCAGTGTCGTGTAATTTTTATATAACAAATTAAATAAATAATTTTCAAAATAATTTATATAATATAATTTTTATACCTATATATAAATATAATATCACTAATTTAATTGTAAATCATTACTAAATAAGATTTATAACACCTAATAGTTTAAACAATGTTTTTCTATAAAACAATTTCTATATATATTAAATGATTTAATTTAAAAGATAATTTTATCCTATTTATAAATTTAATTACATAAATGGAGCTTAAATTTAGGTTTATAAAATCAAAATTTTATAATATTGGTTAACAAATATTTTTAGTAAAAATTTAATTACTTTGGTGGAAACTATTTCCACGATAAAACCAAAAAAAGTAAAAAACTAAGAATAAATGATTTCAAACATGTTTAAAACATATACAGAAATTATTTATTGAGGAATTATCAGTCCAAGATCACTAGAAACTCCATTATTTCTCAATTTTGGATCCATTGACCCTTAAATAGTGTCATTCCATTATTGAAAATTAATGGGTAATCAAAAAAGTACACTTTTCTTCACTTATAAAAGGGGATCACTTCCACCCTTTAAATGTTCAAATTTAAAATCAACATTTTCTTTAATACCTACCCAATTTTACTCTCCTATACATCCCATGCACATCCTAAATCCCCTAGTCATTATAAGTTATACCAATACCTTCATTTCTAAGGATTATTTCAAGATAAAGTTCATGCTCTCAATGTGAGTATTACCTAACCCATATCCTTTTCTTCTTAATAATTACCTTATAAACCTATCATAATCAAAGTAATATAATTATATGAGTATTTTTATTATAATTAAGTGTTATTATATTAATGTAAAAACCATTATTTATTCCTTCTCAACCACTTTTAAAAACAAATGAACATCTATCACATGTAAGTGTGGCATACCGCCTCCATGAAGTAATATTTTTTGTTTTTCATATTTATTTTCATTATTTATCAAAAAATATTCAAATATGATTCACTACCTTTAAAAAATATAAATAATATCATTACTATTCTATTATAATTATATTATACACTTCCTTAACTATACTCACCCATCAAGTTATAGTGTGTTCTTATTTGGGTCAGTTTAACCACCTAAATAGACAATACTATAAAACTCTATCATTGATGACTATGGGAACTTAAATGTTAATATTATTAAAAGATAATAATAAAATCCTTAAATATTATATTTCTGTAATGTTTATATTAATTACACAACTTAATATTAAAATACCATCTTCGATAGCTAAAATTACCGAAATAAGCCGACAGTGATTCTATTTTCACGCAACATAACTAAAACACTTACGTAATGAGAGAAGAGATTTATAAATAAATATAAGTTATATATTATAGTTACATAAATGATATATTAATTATGAACTTCGTATCAAATAATGGGTATATAAATTGACATCATAAATCATGTGTGAAACAATTAATGTTACTAACAACCGATTAGAAAAATAAGTTATTATTAACTAATATATTTAAAATAAATTTTCATAAATGAAGTTTATAAAAGTTAATTTATGTTAATAATTTTATTAATTAGAATATTAAGATATTTATTCTTGTTATAAAAGAAGTTAGGTCAACAATGAACTAATTAGGAATACAAGGTAAGGGTTTCATTGTCTCAATTCCGACACTTTGAAGCATTATATATTTATGCACCATTTTCCCTTTTATATGGTGTTTTTTTATTTCAATATCATGAAAGTATTGTAAAAAACATTTCATTTAATTAATTGGATATAAAAATAAAAATACGGCCACTTTTTTCATTCATATTTTGATTCAAGTGTTACCCAAGCCATAAGATTTATTCTTTCTCTATTTTTAATTATATGAGACATATTTGATATTGTGCACCATATTTTCATTAATATTGTGTATTCTCTATGATGTTAACTTAAAGTATAATGATTATAATTTATTTCATGATATTTTATTTTCTATTTCATGGTAACCTTATGAAGTTTTTTTTCTTATTTTACCGTTACCGTAAGGGTTTATTCTTCAATCTCAGTTTCAAATCAGGGTTTTCTAAAACATAATTCATATGGGGAATTTGTATCCTCTGTATTTATAAAAACCCAAATTATTTGATTCTCATATTATTATTTTTAGAGTTTTATATTCCTTATCACTATTTCATTCTCCCCCTTATTTCATTATTTACCCATTGTAAGGAAACCAACCATACCTCTTCTTTTTGGTCTGGAATCCTCCTCTTCCATGACTATATTAATTACGTTTTCTTTTGAATTTCATTATCTATTCCTAAATACTTTATTAGGTTCATTTTATAATAATTTTACCTTCATTAAAAGTTTTAATGAACTTTTTAATGTTTTCTATTTGGGTAATTTTCATCATAGTGTAAAAAGAATCTATTTTTAACATATTTGTGTAAACACATCATGCTATCATAATTGTCTTTTTATATGTAAATTTATATATAATTTTTGATGTTTTATAAAAAAATTATTATTCTCTAGGTTACATAAGATATTTCTATTTATATAAATGGTTTCAAAAAGTTCAATAATGTTTCATATTTATAAAAGTGATTTTCCTAATTTTCCTAAAAAACTGTATTCATCTAAGTCAATGTCTTTTAAAATATTTTATGTCTTATTAAGGATATTATTCAAATGATACCATCCATATTATTTATATGGATAGATTATGTATTTTTTCTCTACTTGATGAATTATCTATCACTTCCTTTGTCTTTACTAATCATTCACTATATATAAATATGAGTTTTCCTACCAATTGTTTCCCACTGTGAACATTATATATTTCCCTCATTTGATTCAACAGTGTTCACCTAGATGGAATACATCAATTTATTGGGTAAATTATTGACTTAACCATATAATCATTATCTATACAGTTTAATATCTTTATTTTGGGTATTTACCTATAAATTTACTAAATATCTTTGGATACCCATTTATTTTCCTTGTATATATCATGTTATGATTATTGGTAGAATTATGAGTGATTTTATTATGTATATCCATTTGAAATATAAATAAAACCAATTTTATTTCCATAGGATATTTATGATGTGATGAATGAAGTCCATCTCCCTTCCCATGGGTTCTTTGTGATATGATAAATGATTAATTTCAAGTGAAACATGTATGTTTGGATGAAATATGTATAGGGACATATAACAACCTCCAATGAATTGGTTAAAAGTTTTATATATCATGGGACATATGTATGATGTCAGAATTTAGTTTCTAAAAATTTTGGGTGCAAGTGTGTGACTCATAGAGTTGACGTTTCCCTATATTAATTTTTTTTCCAAATTTCTAAGGTAACCTAAATATATGATCTCATGGCTCATTTATATTGACGAATGTTTCCCATATCTTTTGATTCGAGTTTTTTCTTAATTATAGGACTCATGAATTGTGATCTATGATTTTTTGGGTATAATTTCTTTATGTTATTTCCATCTTCCTT
Organism: Viscum album; assembly: GCA_963277665.1. NCBI lineage: Eukaryota > Viridiplantae > Streptophyta > Magnoliopsida > Santalales > Viscaceae > Viscum > Viscum album. The sequence continues at coordinate 284,936,971 of OY728167.1, forward strand.
GAAAATACCCAGATACTCATCTTATGCTTACTTATGATCTTTTATTGCTTATGTTTACCCTTAATAAGCATTTGAACTCACTCTTTTTTATTTTTTCATTTCCATGGGTTATGAAGATTATTTAAATTTATGGGAAGTCAAGAAGATATTCTAGTGTTGATATACTATAGAGAAATGTTCACAGGAATCACAAAATAAGTTTCTTATGTAGCTTCTCCTCAAAGATGCTAAATTTTACTTCCATGGGATTGTGTATTTATTTGTGAGATTTAATGTGTAACTTATAGAAATGATGTAAAATAAAGATATGTTTAACTTAGATTATCTCACATTATATCAAAGCTAGTGTTTATAGAATGTTTTTTTACCACAAAATCTTGGGTTGCGAGTCTGTGTTGCTTCATCTAGTCTATCTATAAAGGCCACATGGCATATAGAATATAAATACACATCGTGTAGATATGCACATTGTGTGAAACACATGACACAGACATGGAAGTGGTACACATCTTGCATCTATGGAGTATGGTTTAAAGTCAAAGACTACACAGCTTGTCCAATCAGTGTTATATGTCATGTTCCATCATGTAATTTACATTCCATATAGATAACTACTCACATTTCATGATTTGAGAATAGAAATGACCCATGTATTGGGTTACACACTGAATTCCAAGATAGCTTCACACACTATGTTGCGCATTTATACCCTCTATGTAGTGAGGTGGTATATAGAAAGATGATGGATGAGGGCCTATGCAGCATGTACTCCTGTAGGGCCCACCATGTACCTTCCAAGTCTTTATGTATCTTTATATATTTGTTCTCGAGACTTGTTTTTGGACATATTAACAGTATATCATGAGTGACTTCTGATATAAAATTCAATGGAGACCTTATCTTAAATATTCATAGTGTTTCATGATGTGGTTCAAGTAATCTATTCTCAATAGAAATAATTTGGAGGTAATTAGGTGGATTTCACTTTAAAATTTAGGGTTGTGGTATCTACCTCATTATTTGATGTGTGAGATTCTATATCAATGTTTAATGATTGGGTTTAGATATCTCCCCTATATAATCAGTGTGTGATATCCTCTATCGTAGCATCTAGATAAGGTTTTTGATCACACCTGATTCTCATGTTATGAGATCCTCTGTCCCTGCATTATTCTATAGATAGGGTTTCAGTATCTCTCTTATTTTGTGAGGTGTGAGAAAAATATCTTAGCTTGTGATAGGGTTAGATATCCCCCCAGTTTATAAGATGTGATATCCTCTATCTATAAGGAGAACTTGCTAGCAGGGGCGTTTTTTAAGAAGGTATGAAATATTCCCCATATGTTCTTGGAATGGTTGTAAAGAATTAATAGTTATCAACACATCAGATTCATGGTTTTGTGAGTGATATTTCTCTGATAGCTGGATGTGAAGGATGAGATTAAATTTAGAGACTTCAGTCCTTCTTTGATCATACTTGATGTTATATTTTATTACCTTTTTTTTATTTATCAAGATTTATAAATGATAAGGCTATCCTTCTTAGGTTTTATCAACGATGTGGTAGTTAGAAAGGTTGAGAGGTTCATACGTATTTGAAAATTTAACCCCATTAACACCCCTTGGTTACCATTGAGATGTGTAATAAAACTGGTTATCAACTTCAGACTTCATAAACCCTTCAGTGATCTATGATTTCTTCTTTTCACATAGATTACGGCTATCATGTATTAGAGTGGAGATGAATTGAATCTTTCTTTAATCATTAAGGTTTCTAATTATTGATCATATCTAGATTATCCTTATTTTTCATTCTTATGGTCACTCTTTTGTATTAGAAGATTTTATTTGACTTTGTGTTTTGGTTTCCCTCTTTTTCTTGCTCCTAGACACCTCTTATACCATGAGTTAAGATTACTTATTTTTTTTACTCCCCTTTATGGTTTTTAGGGAATCTTATATGGTATTTTTATACCCCCCCCCCCTATTTTGTCCTTATTCCCACATGTGTTGTGTCTGTGAAGATGATATACATGTTTAGAGGCGGTATGGGTGGATGTGGAGCTGGTGGGGCATGTTTGGAGCTGATGCCTAATGATATTTGGAGATGTATTATAAATCGTGGTGATTTTAAATGGTGGTGGAGATATCTTAGATGTTGTATGATATATGGATACATGCATCATGGAGGATCTTTCTAGTGTAATTTATTTTTATCCTTGTTCGATATACAGTATCCCATGTATTTTCCATGTGGGATATTCATGTACAAGTTGTCTTATACATGAGTTATGTATAGTTTAGTTGATTATTTAAATATTTCCTAGTGTTGTTTTGGTTATCTGGTGTATTTGAAGATTTATATATATTATGTGTTGATTTAGGCTAAGGCCTCCCATATTGGGAGATATATCTAGTCAATTATAATCATTATCCCCTGACCTTTTTTTGGGGGTCTTGGGGTTGAATTCTTAACTTACCATCAGCTAGCGAGATGTGCTGATCAGTCGGGTTGTGTCAGAGTTTCATTAAAACAGTTTGTCTTTAGGATATACTTTAGAGTTAGTAGTCATGTGAGGATTGGATTTGGAGCTTATGGAAATAATGTTAAGGGGTCTTGAGTTATTTATTGGACCAGGGAGATCAACATAGGTGTCTTGGTCAACATATCATTTCTTCAGGACTCTAATAACCTATTAGTCAACCTAGACTAATGATAAACTGTTTTGAGGTACAAATAATATTGGTACATGCATCATATAGTTGTCAAATACGATCATTTATTTTCTCTTTTAGTTATCTTGTCCATATATGTGCTTCTCCATGTGGGTTCATCCTATCAACTATGGGATTACATCCCCCCTAATAGCCACCTTTTGTGTTGAGGTAGGGTTTTGATGATACCATGATCATTCATGGACCATTTAGTGTCCAATTGAAGTGCCATTGTTTTGAAAATTTGGTTGAGGTATATCCCTACCCTCTAATCTAAGTCTACTTCTCTCCCTTTTGTGCTTATACAATATTTTTTGTGGAGTTGAAAATATTATCTGCTGAGTGTGAAAATATATCTATGGTTAGAAATGATGTGTGATCTATGGATCTAGGAGAACTTGATTTTAGGGTGATTTGAAATTATTTGGAATTTTGGACTCACATTTTTTCATCAGGATCCAACTTTAACTAACTGAATGTCAACTCTTTATTTAATATTCTTATGTGGAATACTATATCATTAAGGGATGATGTTTCTTTTCCTTGAACTCAAAACAAGACTTCTCTCTCCTGGTTATAGTTTCATATCTTATCTAGGATGGAGTTTTACTTGGGTATATTGGTCCATCATGTATGAAGTATTACCATATATGTGTATGTGTCGAGGTCTGCATAATTCATAAGGTTCTTTCTGGGTATGTTATATAGTAAGTTTATTCTATCTTAGAGATTCTAGTAGAGACTTCATAAGAGGGAATTTTGAGTTGTGGTTATTCTTTCTTATAGAACCACCTATAAAAAATTATCTTCATCTAGAATTAGTACATTGGGAATTATTGGAAAATTTTCACCATGGCTAAGATGGAAGACAAGCTTCTTACCTATGGACTACAAGAGCAGTTTTGTGGATGGAGCTCCACTATGTTGAAAGTGGTGGAATTAAGGGACCTATTTATGGTAGACCATAAGGTTTATCAAGGATGTTATTGGTGAATTTATGGGTAGTGTGAGATCCATTAGGATAGATGATGTATTGATCCTCTTCAACAATAATCAATTTTGGTTAGTCCCTGATCGGTGTGGAATACTGATGGTTGTAGTTATAGAATGACTTTTATAGATTATTCACCTAGTTGGGTGGTGATATGATGAAATCTTAGTATAAATCATATGCATTATTCATGGGCCCTCATACTGGTTGATCTAATCACAAGATACTTATATTCTGTCATATGTTTTAGAGTTCGAGATTCTAGTGAAACCTGTGGCTAGACCCTAGTCACCTGGAGAACTTCCACTGATGGGGACTATTATTCACTCAATCCTTCATGTGAAATGATTTTATCTATATTGTAGGAGGAGGTATTTTTAGAGATTACTTCATGTAATAGAAGAGGTGTGATGTCACCCACCTTAGAATGAATTGTTTTCCCATTGTAAGTATCATGAGGTGATGACGATTGAGTTGATGTGGCAAGTATTGTTTTCCATAATTAACATGACCCTTTAGCTGTGGTGAGTAGAACTGGACCTCTGGATATTAAAGGTGTATTTCCATTAGATATTAAGTGTTTTTGTTCGGATCCTGATTCATGTCTATTTAGTTTAATGTTATTCACGATCATGCTTCCAAAAGGTAGGTGTTCACTGGGACATACCAACAACTCCTTGAATACATGTTAAATCAATAATATGAGAGATTTGGCTCATCCACACCTTGTTAGGGGGTGGGATTGTTTCCTACTCCATCACTCTATTATAAATTTGATATATATGCATGAATCTTACCCAATAGTGTTATTAGTACTATAGTTACCCTCATGAAAATGGTTGATCATAATTGAAAGGAAAGGGGAACACATTTCTATATATAGGAGGTCCTCCATCTCATTTACAAGGGGTCTTTTACTATGGGAAATTTTTATATTACTTATAAGGCTCAATCCTTGAATAGGATTCCTATATATCCTAAATGAATAGCAATTAGAGTCCATGTAGTTACAATTGGGACATTAAAAAATATACATACATATATATATATATGTGTGTGAGGGAATTTGAATGTTAAAGGTGGGTGACGCAAGACATGGAGAGTAATCCTATGTATCTTATGGAGATAGGAATCAAAGTCGATGTAGTTTGAATTACATATTTTAAGGTCACGTGATAGGTCTATACCATGTATTTTAACATCCTCTAATAAGGATGTTCATGTCAAGAAAGGGGTGACAACAAAGGATTGAATATGTCTTACATTCTAAAACTGCTCTGTTAAGAGTTTATCCTCAAAGGGGTTGTGATCAAATGATGGAGGATATGAGTTATTAGAGATAGGGCCCTATTAAAATTGAAGTAAACCCATCAGGATCATAGTCAAACCTGGGTCATTATAAATATACTAGGAATATTACCTAATATGGGGATTTTATATCATCGTCTAGGTTATTACCTGACAAGGATAATATAAATTCCTACAATGAGTGTTTCCTTACAAGGAAGTGACATTGAATCAAGGATATATAGGGTATTAGGTTTTCTATAAATGGTGTTTCTACTGATGATGGGATGTGGTACGATGAAGAGGGTGTTGGGATTGACTCCCAAATAGGTGTCAAACATATCATATTGATCACAAGAATCAAAGTCCTCATAGTTCTGATGTTGTTTTGTTTAAAATCATGAAAAAAAGATGCTAAACATGTAGTTTAACATCATGTGGTGAGGATGTTAATTTCCACAAGGAATATAACAATGGGTAAATTTGATGCAATATGGAAGGTAATATGGTCTCCATGGGGAATGTGGTCACATGGAAAAGAAATGATATGGAAATATATAAGAGTACATTCTGATGTTTTATATGGGGATCAATCCTTAAAAAGGAATCCTAATTATCCTATTTATAATAGGAAATAGATTCTGCATAGTTTATGTGGATATTATGTAGGGATTACACAAGAGCTTCCAGATATAATTATATCTTGGACCACTTGTGGGAAAGGAAGGGAAATTAAATCAATGGGGAATATTTCCCTACAAGATAGAAGTTTTTTTGATAAATCAGAAGTAATATGGATAGGTGAGGGGATATGTTGAGATGATATAATTATCGTGGCATATCATGAATAGAATAAGAGAGGTATAAAGTGGTTTCATGATCCTGAGAGGGTTATGAAATTTCATGGCCAATTGGGGTGAAGTAATCACGTGAAATAAAGGGGATCATGTGATTGGTAATATTTATGAATGGAAGAGGTTGTGCGATCATGTGACTAGTTGTAATCTAGAGAAAATGTAATAAGTATATGGTTATTCAATTTTATAATAGCGTGGAGGTCAAGAAATCACATGAAATGTAGGGTCCATGTGATCATGTGGATGTTAGAGGGATTAGTGATTTAATGGATAGGATACATGGTTGTATGAAGGGATGTTTTTCTGGTGATCTCATGGATGGGATACGAAACTAGTGATTCACATGACTCATTGCATTGTCAACACTTTTATTGTTTGTTATGTAGTTGACTTTGGCGATTAAGATGCATAATTTCATGAAGTTATTACCTAGGGAACTTCCAAGTGAGAGCCTTCATATATCACTCTCCCTTCACTGGATTTTATTACTCTATCTCTCACATTCTTTTTATGAATGGAATATGTGGTTTTTATAGGAATTAGAATCATATATCTATGTTTCTTCATAAGGTAGGTGAGACATGTATATGGGTTTGGGGTAGTGGAAGACACATACATAAGTTGGTGTCATTTCATGAAATCTGAGTGAATGATATTTCATGTATTCGGTGGTGTCCCTAGTACATCACATGATCAAGAGAGATTATAGGAGGTTCCATCATTGATATCCTTCTTTATGTGATGAGAACAGATAATTTTATGGTTCAAATGGTCTCATATCCCAGGAGTATCTCATGGACATCAATGAATAAAAATTATTCTATTATGGATAGCATTTATTATCCCATCGTGTGATCCTATCAGAGTTTAGAGATCACATATCTTGCGGATGATTTAAGATACTATAACTATTATACAATCACATGGCTAGGTCATATAACCATTAAGGCATCTCGTGATATAGGCATGATTCCTTTCTTATGAATATCTTAATATAAAAATTTATCTTTTCCTTTCAATATTTTCGTCACTTATTCTTATAAAAATTCATATGGTGGGTGAAAAAAAAATTCCCCACCCTAATTAGAAATGAAGTTCATAAGAAGAAGGGAGGGATTTGTTTTGAGTAAGTGGATTCCTGGCTAGGTATAATTTAACAATAGGGGATAATTTTGAGTGTGAGTATATGAGAGGGTTCATCTAACTTTTTCCTAGTCTAAGGGGCCTAGAGAGCATAATTTTACATTTAATGGTGTTATATAGTAGAACCCACAATATTTTTTTCATTTTTATTCAATCACCTTAACTAATTCATAATTCTCATATAGGGGAGGACTTATAGTGTAAGTACTTGTATTTTTATGAGACTTCCCTTTTTCAGTTTTTAGTCTGACAATTTTTATGCCACTTTTGTTTTTTTACACCGATAGAAACACTATTGTTGTTGTTTATGGTCACGAATCTTGGACCACATATTGATAATGATTAATCTCATATATCTTATCCTGATTTAAGATGATATTAGACACAATTTTGAATGAATGGGACATCATATTCTTTCCCTAAAATGAGAACAATGCACAAAATCATAACACTGAGAGTATCAAATCTACTTGAAAATTTGGGATTGTATATTTTGTAAATAATAACTTATGGAGTTTGAATTGAGGATGATGGTATGGAAAGGGGTGAAAACTTAATATGATTAGGTTGATAGGTTTTATTGTGATGTTTTTAGGGAATATGGTGATAGAGGTCATGTCCTTTAGCATAATGATGCTTTTGTCTGGTAAACCATATAGGGAATATATGTGAAGCCATATTGGTGCATGTACACATAGATAAGAAAAAAGTGTCTCTCCATGTTAATGATATACATTTTTGATAGCCAAGTAAGGTTGATGGAGATCTACGAACTTGTGAAATGAAGTATGTTTATGGAATGAAGTGTTATTCTAGAAGGGTTATAGTACACTAGTAGTTGTGCCAGTGTGTATTGGGGACATCATCCATCCAATGGCTCGAAGGCCATCATTTTTTATTGATTTGATAATCCACCTTTCAGGGGGTGAGGTGGAACCCTTACAAGGTCAGTAGGCATAAGTATTACATGGCCCGTAGGCCTTAGAGGAATTCATTTTCCCATAGGCTTCAAACATTACATACAACCCATAAGTTTTATGTTTTTTTATTTGTATTCGCTAAAATATTTTTTCCTAAACTTTATATAGGGTAAGTTTAGCGAGTGAAGAATTGAATTTTTCACAAGTTTCACTTTATGGGTTTTTGACTTGAAAAGTTTTGTGTCTCTTTAACTTGCAATTTAAGGCCGTGAGATTATAACTAAAATAAATACTAATTTATACGGTCAAACAGCTTGGACCTAATGAAAATTTCCAACTTATTGTGAAAGTGTGCAAGAGTTGGATATCAAAAACATCACTATGAGGATGAAAAAAATATAGACATGTAACATTGAGAATACTTGAATCTAGTAGAATAGTTGGATTATAAAAGGTGTAAATCATAGAATATGAGTACTTGAATCATATGAAGATAGAGACGGATGGGATTAGGTAAACTATTAGTAACAAGAGTCTGGTTTCATGTCATTTAGATATATTGCATGGGGTTAAGGAGGACATTTCATTTAGGACCTACTAGTCCTCACCCATTCGTACACATGACATATTAAATTAATGGTTTTTCATTGAAAATATAACTGTATTTGTATAAGTTACCTAATAGTAGTAATTTTTAATAAATTTTAATCAGATAGTATTGGTATATATAAATGGAATAGAAGGGGTAAAATCTTGATACAACAAATTAAAATTTGATCATAGAACGGATATAGGAAAAGTAGTTTATGTTCCATGGAGGATGTTTGTAAATCATTTCAAAATGCATACAATTCCTACTTCTCTTCCATTGTGGGAAGATGATTAATTTGAGTAAAAAATGTCATAACCCAATCTATAATTACACAATAGTCTATGAACTACATGATTGTAGATGTTTTTTAGGTAAGTGATTTTTGAGATGTGTTCCAGGAATAAAGGGTCATTGCAACACATCTTCAACTTCATTGTCTGGAAAATGAACTCTATAAAAGAAAATTTAATAATGTGTATTAATAATTAGTAATGAATATTTAAATATGAAAATCCAATCTAACAATTAAATAGAAAAATGTAATAGTAATTGAAGTGAATGTTATGGAAATGCACAGTATACTGAACAGTAACAAACTCAAAAAAATAAATCATTGTGTTGTAATAAATCTTACTAATATGGAAATTTTTTAGTGTACGTAGATGGCTTCTTTAAAGAGTATACAAACAAGAAACATTTCTGAAGATGTATAAAACATGGTTTTTTTGTAGATCATAGCAGAAATAGGTACTGTAGAAAGACGATGTAGTGAATATGTAATATTTATGTCACCTTTTTTATACATCCAACCAATGAAACACATATTTTTTACATGTCAGTGGACCAATACTTTATACATCCTAACAATTTAACATAACATTGACCAGGAAGACGATAAATGCTAACAATGATCAACATCATTTTATTTCTAATAAAACTAAATGGTCTTCATTTTCAAAGTCCACCGAATATAGGATTGGAAGATAAGGTGACATATTTCATCAAATGACACGTTTAAAAACCATTACCATTGAATCATGGTTTTCAAATAATAGTGAATAATCTGTAATTTCTATAATACATACCAAGATGGTGTTTACGTACAATATGAAAACAAGAAATTTTAATGATGGGAGGTAGAAAACTTGTCATTTTTGTAGAGTATAATAATTCAGGCAATGTAAATTGAACACATAGAAAATAGGATAAGGAAATAACTAAATGATTTCTATGGAGCAACATAAATATCAAAAAATGTTTCAGTAATGTAGATAATTTAATAATTATTTCACTTCAAATAAGAATTTGAAAAAAATCAATAAAAACAAATTAAACAGTAAACATGTATGTTTACCATTATTTTTCAGCATCACATTTCAGTCTGTTTTTTCTATTTTTCTATTTACATTTCCCTTCATTCAGGTTTGTAATTCAATAGAATGTATCATTGTAGCCTTGTTGTCTCAACAAATTTGGACAGTCTTGATGTTCATCCTCATTATCAAAATCACGTGACAAAATTTTCTAAATATAAACTTTTGTTAGATGATTTGAAGTTAGAATCTGCAGTAATTGGAAGTAGTGAAACACAGATCAGAGATTTAATAGTTAACTATTATTTAACAGTATATAGGTCAAGATTTAAAGGATAGTTTCTTTAAAAAAACAATATATAGAATATACATTAATTTATAGAATTTTTTTGTTGTAATAATGGATCGAATTAAGAACATAGTAAAGTGAACAGTTATATACCCTAGTAGAAGACATGATCGATGTTGAGATATGAAATACAATGCCAATATTTAAAGTCCCAATATAAGACCTAACAGTTTGATGGGCCTATCATGAAATGTTAAAAATAATTTCAGTAGTGTGATATGAATTTTTTAGATAAAAAATTGAAAAAATTGAAAGATATGATACAAGGATATAATCATCGCCACTTCTTACTCTTGAACACCCACTGATTTTATCTTCATGTATATTAATGATCAAAACTATAATGTTTTTTGATTTTTTGGATTCAAAGAAAATCAGTAATAAATATATAGTTACCTGATTGTGTTCTAATATTTTACAAAAGATGATGATGTAGTTTTCATTATCATTGATAAAAACCACTTTGTAGCTATTATGTTTAGATGGACGATGACGGTTCTGAAGATTGAAAATTGTTACAATCAATTGATAATAGAAACTTCCTTGAGTTGAAATAGTTCAACTCTGGAGGGAACCCAAACTCATCATCTTCCTATTTGAAAAACCATAACCAATGTAAGTTTTAATATTGAAAAAATATATATTGACATGATATATGAAGTTGTAGTTTCTTGTATCAAATCAGCTCTCAATTTTTCAGCTGTTTTATGTATATATTGCATGACTTATTTTTCAAAAAGACAACTGAAAAAGAGTATGTCTGGTCATTAACCATTAGTTGAACTCTAAATCTGTTCGAATAAATATTATGATCATACTATAAGTGTTATTGACTATTTTTCATAAATTATGATGAAGTATCAAAGTGATAATAAAAAAATTAAAATGAATTAGATATACTTTCACCTTGGAGTGATGTTATTAGGAGAAATTTGTTGGACTAGCACCAAAATATTCCATTTAAAATATGAACCTTCTTCATGCATGAGGTGTTTGAACAATTAAAATAATATGAAATATGCCGTGTTTGAAAAATTAGAATAATCATAAATGTCAATTCCAAGCCTTGCCAAAAATTCCATATAGGGAAGGAGGAAAAAACATAGTTGTCTCAACTGTAATAAGTTGTGTCAGAACTAAAAACCGGATTCTATTTCGATTTTTCAGAATGTATGGTTGTTAGGGATCATTTTTGGGCCTATATTCCTCCAAAAGAACCCTCAATGTCTCCATCAAAGAAACTTATAAATAATTATCATTCATTTCTATAGTTTAGGCTTAGTTTCATAGTACACCACATCTCCATCATTAACAATATAGTGATCACACTAAAACTTCTGATCAAAGATCCAAGAAGGTACCATGGGAGGGGACCTAATTTCTTAGTTTAATGGTAGTATTTCCAAAGTAGAGGCCTATTAAACTCTATCTACATGGTTTGAATCAAAATATTAAAAACCATTATTTTTTTTATTTTTTATATGAAAGTAAAGAAATATGTATATAATCACTGCTTCTATGAGATTGTAGTGAGGAATTTGAAGAAAAAGATGATGAATGAAATGAATTCCAACATCATCTGAAGATAACTCCATTAATTTCAAAATAGTAATGAACCCATGAAAGGATTTGTGAGTGAAAAAATAAGTCCAATGATTTTCCTCATAAGGACAATCATTTGGTAACAATTCAGTCGGTCAAAACCTATCATTGAACTATCTCAGCAAAAACAATTTCATAAATTTCTTAATTCATGATCAAGGTTTAAGATAAAATAATTTTTTTCCCAATTACCAAATGTTCAATACTTTTTATTAACATTTTTTTTCATTTGAATCGCATTCATTTATCATGTTTACATTATAAGATAAACATATCATATGGTCCCTTTCTATTAATTTTTTTTATGAATGAAATATTTGTTGTGTTTAGAATGTTATACCATGTCATGGTACCAAGAAATTACTTCTTCATGACCAATTTCTTGCAAGAAAGTCACTGAATCATGCCAAATTACAAAAAAAAATCAAAGAAAAAACATATGTGAGACCATTTCTTCTAAAATAAACTAATAACTGAAAAAATAAAATAAAATGATCACTGATCAAAAAGAGGAAATTGGTCCAATGACATTTCAAAAAATGGGTGAAAACAGACAACAATAAATAATGAAAACCATCCAAATCTAAAAATGATTAATGAAAATAATCGAGATAGTTATAAAATTACAAAGATAAGTAATTTTATTAAAATGATTCAAAACTAGAAAAAATGGGCTTACCAAACATGTTCAGCAAGTGAAATATAAGCCAACATAAAATGATAACCTTTCAAATCATAAAAATGGTTAAAGAAAATAACCAGGATAGTATAAATTTTCATGGATAATAAATTTCATTATAATTCTTAAAACATTAAAAACTGGGTTTACCTACCCATTTTTGCAAGATCAATTTAACCCAGCATAAAATTACCACCTTTCAAATCTGAAAAATTATTAATGAAAATAACCGGGATATTTAGAAATTTATAATGATAAGCAAAGGAACATATGATATGTTTATCTTATAATGGAAACATGCTAAATTAATTTGATTAGAATTCTATACCATGTCTTGGTACCACGAAATTACTTCTTTATGACCATGGTCTTGCAAGTAAGTCACCGAATCATACCACATAACAGAAATCTATCAAGGCAAAAACATATGTGAGACCATTTATTCTAAAAGAAACTAATAACTAAAAAATAGAATAAAATGATCACTACTCAAAAAGTGGACATTGGTCCAATGACATTTAAACAATGGGGGAAAACAAACAAAAAAAAAGAATGAAAACCTTTCAAATATAAAAATTATTAAAGAAAATAATCAGGGTAGTTAGAAAATTACAATGATAAGAAATTTAATTAAAATGCTTCAAAACTGGAAAAAAATGGGCATACCAAACATGTTCAGAAAGTGAAATATAAGCCAGCATAAAATGATCACCTTTCAAATCTAAAAAATCGTTAAAGAAAATAACCATGATAGTATAAATTTTAATGGATAATAAATTTCATTATAATTCTTAAAACATTAAAAATTGGTCTTACCAAACCATTTCAACAAGTTCAATTTAACCCAGCATAAAATTACCACCTTTCAAATCTCAAAAATGATTAATCAAAATAACTAAGATATTTAGAAATTTACAAAGATAAGAAATTTCATTAAAATGATTAAAATCTGGAAAAAATGGGCTTACCAAACCTGTATATAAATTTCACTATAAGCCTTTATATAATGACCACATTTCAAATATAAAAATGATTGAAAACTGACCAGGATAGTTAGAAATTTTCAAAGATAAATAATTTCATTGAAATGATTAAAAACTGGTCTTGCCAAACATGTTCATAAAGTTCAATTTAAGCCCACATAAGATTACCAGCTTTCAAATATAAAAAATAATTAGTGAAAATAACCAGGATAATAAGAAATTTACAAACATAAGAAAGTTCATTAAAATTCCTAAAAAATATAAAACTGGGCTTACAAAACATGTTCAGTGAGTTTAATTTAAGCCCAAATAAAATAAAATATACATAAGGAAATTCGAGCATGAAATTTTGAAAATAAAAAAGGTAACCATGCATGTTGAAAAAATAAATTAGATAATGAACATTTATGAATAGAAAAAACAACCAAAACAACTCAAACCTTCCTATATAAGTCGTAATCCCGTACTTTCTTGACAAACTCAAGAAGCACATGACTATCGCTGAATCGTTAACACCTTCAGTTCTGAACAATATAAAATTGTTCAGTCTTTATCCATAAATCAAATCCATATGAATAATGAGTTGGTAAAAAACACTTGGATCAAAACTCCTTGAGCCATAAGTGATGTGTATCTTATTTTTGTCCTCCTCAATTCACATAAATCGAAGAAATTCACTCCATAAGACCATGGACATTCATTAGGAATTATGTTATTTGTTATGTGAGGATGAGAATACTAGTTACTAAAATTATAAGAAGTAAATAAAACTAACATTAAAGTCACTTAAATAAGAATAGAACATTTAAAAACCACAACCTCACATAAAAATATTAATGATGAAAGAGAAAAATGTGTAGGTGACACTTCAGAACATATCAATGTTGAAAGAAAAGGAACACAAGTGTGCATAAAACTATTAAAGGGGGATGAAACTAAGTAACAAAAATGATTGAAAATAATGACACCCACCCAACCAACAGAATGACAGTATTGTTTTCTGGTATCAGAAAGTTTCAAAACATCATTCAAAATCACTCAAAATAAAAATTTTCTGTTTCTGTGTGGATTATTTAAAAAATGACCAAATATGGATAATGCACAATTCACAATGGTTTTTGATAAAGAAATAAAAATCAATGAAATAAGTGACAATTACAAATTTGTAAAAATGCATATGAAACAAAAATAACCTTCATGTGGTGGTACACTTCACCAATTTGCATCGCATTTCTATTTAATGCATCTCCCATAGAAATAACTCTTTTTATGGGAACCCAACTCCTAAAATCAAAAGAATCCACACATCAGAATCCAGAAAAAAAAACATGGAGAAAAATGTTGGGAAATTTATTGGTAATTAAACATGTTTATAATTCTTATTTATGTATTCACATGTAATGAGAAAACAAATAGGAAAGATGTACTGACTCCTAGTTTCCATGTAAGGCCAATATTAACATCCCTACACCTCATCTTGAAATGTAGGAGAAAATAGTACATCATTAAATTAGAAATCCATAACAAATAGATTTATATAATAAAAAAAACACATAAACATTAAATTAATTCATCTATAAAACAAAAAAAAATTAAGATTGATGAGAAGAAACATTTTAATAAAACCAATAAAACATTCCACATAAAATAAATCCATAGATATAATGAATCGTTATTTACAAAATAAAATCTTGTAATCATTAATATGAATCTGATAAACTATTTTTAATTATTTCCTTGGTAGTCTCCACATTTACTATTGTCAATTCATGGTGAAAATTTTATCATTAAAGTCCTGTAAAATCACAATGATTTTAATAATGTTAAAGTGAATTGATATATTTAGAAAATAATGACAGGTACATTAGAGAATAACTGTATAATGAAATTTACAATTTACATAGATATAGTAAAACTTATAGTGGTAGTATTATGATGGAATGTATGTTGAAAAAGTTCACATAAGATTCCCAATGGAATTCGTAGACTGGTAGTCATGCAAAAACATTGGTTGAAGTGATAGTTTATAGAAATTTTAGTTAATTTAAAATAATGGATGCCTTTTCTTCAACATCAAAGTGATGCATCAATGAAAGGATGAGTGCATAATTTTTAGGTAATGAAAAATGAATAAGAATTTTATACAACTAAATCTCACTCAGTGAAGCTGAAGTGGAAGCTGCAAACATGGAAATATTCTACAGTGAGAAACATTATAGGATATGTAGGGGGTTTCATGGGGTTCCAAGGGAATGGATCACCGGGTATTCTGAAAATTGGCGGAAAAATTAATAAAAATCTTAAATTTATGTTCTATGTTCCATAAATAAGCACAAAGAATAAATGATATTGGATTGAAAGAGAGGTTTTTTTACTGAAATTCTTCGAAGTAGTCAGTTGGAGCACAGCGTCGGCATTGTTATGCGGGAAACGTATAATGATATGATGGGATTGGAGAGAATGATCCACTGTATAGGAATAGAAAAATTTGTACTGGATGCTGGTGGTGGTTTTTGGGAAGAGAATGATGAGGTGAGGTGAAGCGATAGCTGAAACCCTAGGTGAATTCCTGGAATAGCGCGAGCTAGTTCGTGTTTAGACAAAGGATGTGGAGGAGAATGTATGAAGTCTGAAGTAGGTAGGGTAGTGGTTACCCTATGAGGATGTGGAGGTGGAGAAAATGGAGTCCGAGAACATAGCGGTGGAGCACACGAAGACGGTGGTACATGGAGGCGGAGTCATGGCTGGAGCAAAGATTTGGGAATGGGATTGGGAGAGGGGAGTCAGGTAGGGCAGTGGGTACAGAGCGGAGGTAATTCCTGATCGGGGCTGAAAACTGGGATCCAAAATGAGAGGGGTATTGTGGGAGTATTATTGGAAGGTGTAGATTTCAATGGTAATTGGATATGTGAAAATGGTGACGTGGTGTATTTTGTAGTCGGCACGTAAGCAAGGAAACACCCAGGATTATTATATATAATAGATGTATACTCAAGGTGCTACTAGGTATATACTTTTCACTTTTAACCATGAAATGAGGGGTCCTTTTAGATTGATTTAAAACCTTGTTACCAATTTCTATAAATTAATAATGAGAGGGTCTACGATCAAGATTATGGATTTGGTTGGTAAGCACTAAGTGTCAATTTTATGAAGCAGCTTTATAGATGAAGATCTAGTCGGGGAGGGTGTGAGCACCCTCAAAGTTTATATGACTACATATTTAATACTTATTCAAATATTTGTCATATGATAGTAATTATTCTTATTATATGTTCATATAT
This sequence comes from Viscum album, assembly GCA_963277665.1. Classification (NCBI taxonomy): domain Eukaryota; kingdom Viridiplantae; phylum Streptophyta; class Magnoliopsida; order Santalales; family Viscaceae; genus Viscum; species Viscum album. Next base: position 284,953,686 of record OY728167.1, read on the forward strand.
GTACATTGGATAAGGTTTAATGTCCCAAAACATTTACCAGAGATGTGAATATAGGATAGAAACCCAACTAAAACTCAAGGATTAAAAGAGAATGGGGTATCACCATGTATCATAAAAGATTAAAAATTGATTCATAGCTCATATTTATATTCCTCCTACATATACCCATTTCATGCATAGGGGAATGTGAGTCTTATCACATTCTTGGAGAATTTATTTTCTTGTCAAATGTATGACACTTCCTATATGGATCTAGTTTCTGTATGATAGACAGATAAATTTTTTTTCTCAATTTGGGAATGGGCCTAGAATATAAGTTCTATGAATCACTGTGTATCCTATAAAATATGAATCAAGTCACACATTGTTCCTCAAATTAATTTACCATATATGAATCTAGATCACACACATAAGAAAGGGGGCATTATCATCATTCATGGTTTTTTCTAGAGTAAGAGGCCTAGGAATCACTATGTATACTATTAGGATAGTAATAAATCCATATGTAGTTCTAAGAATATTTTTTAGGACCCTATATAGATCTATCACATATGAAATAGTGGGGATAATTTTCAATATCTTCCTTAAAAAAATGGATGAGCTAAGAATATGAATTCAGGGAATTACTTTGTATTTCCGATGGATAGGAATCAAGTTGCATGGAGTTATTATAATTTGGATTGGGATAATGGTATTTGAAAAATGATTATATTTTGAAGGTTAAGTTATCTCATATTGGGAGAGGCTATCACTTATGGGGGGATCTTCACAATCTTGTCATTGAATGGGGGTGACTTCTTTTGATACAAACCAGACACTAAGGAAGGTTATGATGGATATAACCTATAACTAGTTCTAGGATAATATACTCAAGTATTGTCGCATATCCTAATGTATTAAGAATCAGGCCACATGAAGTTCTTGAAAATAAGGTCCCCTATACAAATCTGGCTCATATAAAGAAGAAAAATCTATTTATTCCTCAAAATAGAATTCAACCACTATAGTGAAGTGAAGTGGGAATAAAAATTACAATTGGGATCAGAAAGATGGAACCAAGAATCACTATGTATCTGAAAATAATCAGGAATCAATCCATACATAGTTCATACATTATGTTAACCTCATACATATCTATTTCATGTACAAGGGGGAAGGGATAATTTATCATATTTTTGAAATTACTAGATATTGGATACAAAAAAGTATTTTAATGAGAATTAATGGTTAGGTCTAGGCTAAGATAAATATACATCGCTTTGTATCCTATAAGATAGGAATCGATCCTATATATAGTTATTGATAAATATCTCCAGCATATATTAGGTTCACCTGTAGGAGGGTGAATTTATCATGACTATGTCCAAGATGAAACAATTGGATGTCTTTATGTATCCCACTAAATAAGAATCAAAACTGTGTGTATTTATGACTATCCAATTATAGATCTAGCTCTTATAAAAGGGAGTGGGTGGAGAAGTGTCTGCATCCTAATTTAAGACTTCCAAAGGGAAGGCCTAATTAAAATGATGAGGCATAAGCACTCAATATGTAGAAGGGACATTTACTCATTAGTATTTTGTGGCTAGGAATGAGATGGGAGATTCAGTTATCAGTATGTATCTTGACCAATCTAGGAATCAGGCCACTCTTAGTTCTAAATGGTTCATTGCATGGATAGTGAACACATGTTTGGGAACAATTATTAACAAATAAACTACTCCAAAGGATGTGAAGTATCATTTTTTATTTGGTTGGTGTAATTTCACACAACTAGGACAAGTGGATCCATGTATTTGAATATTGCACATATTGATAATGCTCATTGGAATAATTCATTAGGTTCTCTAAGATCACATGAGTTAATTCTCAATGTGAGAAACAATAGATAAATAAGAAATTGCCTCCATTTCATAGGATCCTATGACATGGGATAAATGGGGGGATTGATATTTTTTATCCCTAATGAACATATGGATATAGCTCACATATAAATGTTAATATATTGGAAATGGTCATAATGATATGTTTGGGCCACTTATATATGATTCGAGTATCATCACATGCCTCATGAAATTATAATCAATTCTCATGTTGTTCTTAATTTAAGGATATCCTACATGGATATAGATAATGGGAAGGAAAAAGGGATCACCTTTCATATTTTTAATAGGAGGATGGAGGATGGGTCCAAGGTAGAGCACTTGGACATCACTATGTATCCCACGGTGATGGGAATCAATCCTACACCTATTTTTAAAAAAAATAAGACGGTATATACAATAAGTAATAAAGTGTTTTTATTATGTATCTAACCAAATCCTCTAATCTCACATGATTCATGCTTAGCATGAGAAAAAAAGGGGGAATTTAGAAGACCACTTGTACTTTATAAGTGTACCTACTTAAAAAACAAAGTCAACAACTACCATGTGGTTTAATTTATTATGACTAGGATGAGAATGAATATTTTCATACAGTTTTACATCATTATACTAGGATTATTAGGTGATATATTCCTAGAAATTATTGGTATAGTAATTATGCTTGAGTGGACCTTTCTGGTTAGTCTTAGCGGGAATATGGACCAATTAGAATGGATAGGTATGGATAGAAAAAATATGACCCACTAAGTAGAATATTTTTACATTATACATATATCCTAGAAAAGTAAATATAGTGATAGCCAGAGAGAATACAACCCTCTGAGCAAGGGAATCATTTCATCATTGGGAATATGTCTTGGTAGGTAAGGCTTCCCAATGGATATGGCCCTAGAGAAAGGGACATCCAAGCTCAAGGGGGCATGGTCGGGTGAGGATGGAATCTATTGATATCATGAATAATATATCATCAACAGTATGGGAATAAGGGATTAATAATGTTTGGTTTGAACCTCTAAGAGGCATACTAGGTATCCCATCAAAATAGGAATCAAATCCCACATAGTTTGAATGACACAATTTAAGGTTGTTTAACAAGACTTCACCAAGAAATTTAATGTCATGCGGTATGGATGTTTTCATAAAATATAACTTCATGTGTATAGGATGAAATTCCAAGTTGTTTATCATCATATTGGGTGGAAACTAGTTCTTTCTAGTTTAAGCTAATATAGATTAGACATTGGTTGTGTATGTTAACATCGTGTTATACAGATATCTATGTTGTGATAGGTAAGACAATATATAATTGAGCAGGGATTACTTGTATGAGGATTTCATGTAATTTATATGGTTATATATCCCATGGAGAATATGGCTCTATGAGAGAAGGTATGATCTTTTTCAAGGAATATGGCCAAGTGAAAGCTTTGGATCCGAATGGGGATAATATGGGGGCATGTGATTTGGGTTCAAACCTCAGGTAGTGATCTTACATATCATATTAGAAATAGAAATTGAAGCATGTATAGTTTTAATGACATTCTTTAAGTTCATGTGACAATACCATACCATTCATTTTAATGTCATGTTGTAAGGTTGTTTTCATTAAATTTAACATCATGTGACGAGGATGGGTTTCCAAGTAGTTTATCATCACATAGGGTGGATTTTGGTGATTTATATTTTAAGGTATTATATATTAAAATGTTTATATAGTTTAATATCATAAAAAATAGACATTTTTATGTTGTTTTATATTTTATGACTAGGAAATATTTTCATGTTGGTTAACATCTCATCACTAGGACATATTTTATTTTTAATTTAGGGTCATAGAGCTTAGAATTTTCATATTTAATTATGAAAAGTATTTTTTGAGGAAACTCACTTTGGTGTAGAGTGTTATGAACTCTCCATCCTTCGTTATTAGGTAATATTTCCCATTATATAATTCCTTTTGTACAACATATGTCCCCTTCTATTTTTTCACCAATTTCAGAGGCTTCTTATTAGGATCTTACAGGTTCACAAGGTTAATACCAATTAAAATTGCTAGAATTAATAGATTAAAACATTTTAATTAAAATCTTGAGTGATCTAGTTTTAATGAATTTCAAATTTTTGTGACATGTTCAACCTCTTCTCATTGTGAATCTCATGTTCATCGACTCACTTATGGGATTGTTTTTCTCTAGATGGGTTATTTTAGATGGCCACTTGAAGTGATGGGATCTAAACCTCAAAGGGTGGCACTACTAATGTACTATATAAAATAATATATGGGGTTTCTTGGATATTGGTTCAGGTTATGGTTTGTTTTTTCCAAAAATAATATAAGAGATTATTAGAAAAAGACTTCTTAACCCTATCCAAAAAAATGAAGTATATTGCACCAAACCATGTTGAAATCCTCTATATATCCATTTTTTTCTACATGGTAATGATATGAATGATTGTATTGGATATTGTACTATTGATATAATTCCTAAAACTTATGGGTAAAACTTATTGGATTTTGTTAAAGTTTATTCCATCCTTGGTGTATACTTTTTTAAGGGGCATAACCTCTTCCCATTTGGAGAAGAAGTTGGAAGTAGTGAAGATATACTTGGAATGTCTGGTTGTGGCTAGGGAATATGGCCCCATAACATATATACACAATACAACAAATATCTATGAGTACATTATAGTATGTAATAACTACAAGGGTTGATGGATGAAATTGTCATGTATCTAGAATTTATGGAACCTTTTAATAACATCCATGAAATATTTTATCATCATTGTCTAAAAGTATCCTAGAATCATGATTTGATATAAGAGCTCAGCTGCTGATTTGTGGGCACAACATGCTGCATCATGAACTTCCTACATGATAGTGGGAGATTCCTCTCTCATCATAAATCTAAGGAGGACTCTATAAAATCTTTGTTTATAGAGAAATTTTTAAGAATTAGGTCCATTGTAAAGGGTCATGTTCACAACATGATGATGGATTTCTTAATTTTTTTCTCTATCTTATAGGATCATCCCATTCTAGAGAAATTAGATGATTAGAGAAATCATATCACTAGTTTTTTCCAAACATAATTATGGTGTCTCTTCTTGATCATAGAATATGTGGAACTCATTAAATTCTTAAATATTATAGCTAATAAACAATGTGATGTTCCATTGAGAAATGAAAATAATTTAATTATCTTGATCTAAATCTACCATATATATAGATATATTGGCTAATGTGTTGTTATGGGTGTTATGTGATTGTGTTACAAGGGTCATAATTGGATCAAGAGGAAATTGTGCCCTTGGTTTATATGGATAATCATTTAGAGGGTCAAAATCCTATTTATTTATGTAATATTCACCAATTATTTGTTTTTCCACCAACTCTGAGTCACCATTGATATGTAATAATGAAACTAGAATTTAGAGAGATAACTCTAAACCAATTATTATGGATAGGTATTTGGCTTAATTATTGGAGAATCCATCAGATAGAAAGAATTAACATGGAAGGAAAAAAACTTGTTGGGGAGATGAAGATGAAGATAATTCATAGGCCAACCTAGTTTCCCTGTAGATCGTCAATAATTTTCCTTGTTGGACTTCTATTGGAACTATAAAAATACATATCCCACCCTTTCGGAGGATTTCATACAAAAATAGCCACTTCATCCGGGCGTCTCATATCCATCAAGGTATTTCTTAGAGTGGGATGTGCTATAATAAATTCTTCTGAGGCTTGTCCTTTAACTAGTTTCTGTGATATGAATAGAATATCTAATTTCTATAAAATGACTTTCCATAATTCTAAATCTCCATTCAACGTTGGATGTCTATAGATATACTTAATTTGGTTAATACAAGACACCAAATGGACCTCATGTTTCTATGAGTAACGTCTCAACTTTTGTACTGTAAAGTTCAGACCAAGGTAGATCTTCTCGATGTTAGAATATCATGTCTTGGCATTGAGTATTATACTATTGAGATAATATAGGTTTTTTTCCTTTATAAAATCATTTTCTTGGGTGAGGATCATGCCAAGTGACCACTATAGGGATTCCACAAAATGAATGAGTGTCATCCCTTCAACAGGTGGCATCATGACTGGTGGGTGTATAAGGTGATTATTAATATAGTCAAAATCTATCTGGTAGGCATTGTCCTAATGGTATATGATTCCATTCATCATCAATATGGTGAATCAAAAATACTTCTTAGACATATTGGTGATAAGGCATTGAATATAGGTGATCTACCCGTGAATCCTCCTCAAATCCTTGATATTTCGAGTTTGTAACTTGTTGAAAACTACCACAATATTTTCGAGACTGATTTCAATATCATATAAGCATAAAAAAAGTTGAGGATATTTCCTAATGTGACCCCAAAAGTGAATTTTAGTGGATTCATATTTTTGTTTTGTTTTAATAGTATAGTAAAAACTATATCAAGGTTTGAGAGTTGATCACAACACTATAGAGACTTCACCACCAGATCATCCACATAAAATGCATCTATCCTTCTTAGAAGGGTATTTATGTTATGATGCATGGGACATTGATATGTAGCACTAGAATTATTTAGGCCAAAAAACATCATTTGATAATAATAAACCCATTTTAGTTCTTTGAAAACAATGTATTATTCAACATTATAATCCATGAAAAAAATATATCCATAGTATCTATCCATAAACTAGAGGGCTTCAAAACTACTTGTGGCATTAATCAATAATTCTATGAATAGAACTAGAAAAATATCCTTTGGGAAATATGGGGTCTGATCCCTGAAGTAAATAAAGACATGAAATTTCCTATTCTTATTTTTGGTTAAAACTATATTTTCCATCCACATTAGATATATGAATTCCCAAATAAATTAGGCCTTGATGATCTTATACACCTCATCTTCCACCATAGCGTAGGGTTGGATGTATTCTCCTCGTCGCATGTTTATACCCACAGTGATCTTCTGGTATCCCTATATGGTGGGTGGATACCCCAAGGTATAGTCCATGCATATTGGTATAATTAAAGGAAAATGCATTATGATTTCATTTTAGGAAGTGTATATATTCCTCTTATTCTATGAGAAACATCATGGCATTGATCAATGTAGGCCATGGATCCTCTTGGGTGTTGATATTAACTTACCGAAGTTCATTAACCATGGTAGGTATGCCTTCTTAAAATGATGAAGGGGCGTCATTAATATATTCATATCCTCCTTGTGACTCATCGTCTTTATATTCGTCTTCCATTTCATCGAGAATAGAATTGGAGATAGGGGAATTTTCATTGAAAGGGGTGAAGGAAAAATCAGTCACTGGAGACGACTGAGGGTAGTTTCCATCATGAACCTAGTATATATCACCCCATTCTTATTCTAAAGAGGATTTTGATACCGATGAAAATGGGTATCTTCATCATTTGAAAAATGAATGTTTTCTAGAACATAAATACTCTAGGTATAATATGGGGTATTATTATTAATAAATTTGACATCGATATTAATGCCACCCAAGGGGTTTGTCGAGGAAAAATCCTATGATCCTAGGGATAATTTAGGAGTATCCTTATTTGGGAAACTTTAACTTTCCTAGGAATCATATCCCTCCTGGGTTGGTTTGGCTTTTATCATGGATACATTGGTAGAGGCACTTCAGATTCCTATAATTAAATTGACTTAAAATCCTATTGATTCAAGAGGAGTTCCTCAACTCAATTAATGGTAATCACATATTCATTATCAATTTCCTTCCATATATTATCTATATGAGTATTCAACCCATTTGGGGTGTAAATTAGGACAATCTCATATTTCTTTAGTTTATTTAATTTACTTTGGTAGAATATTGCTTCTATATATTAGGCCTCGCATGAGTTAAATGGAATTTCATCATTATATAAAACCCCATCCCTTCTATTGAATGTTTATTTCAATCATTTATGATATGATGAAGGTACTATTTCATATATTTGGATTCATATCCTTCCCTTTAGTTCATTTAATTTTTGTCCTAGAGGGCCATCATGAACTTGGATTTTGAAATGAGGTCACTATATTGTCACTGGGGAGGACTCCCTAAAGTCTTGGAAAATAGTGGATGGTGTGATGGAATGTTCAGAGGTGATTCCATGCAGTTATAGTAAATAATTAGGAGAATCTATAAAGTATAGGTGAATAAACCTAACTACATGGCTTGTAATTCAGATAAACACACACCGTGTATTCTTTTGGCTATGGAGCTAGGGTTTCACACATCTATAAGGATATAACATCATGTATAATAGAAATACACATGATTTTGATGTGTACAACATGTTTGGCGTGTGACATGGATAGGGCAGTGGTACATGACCATATCTTCTCTAATAGATCACATGTCATGTTTCTGTGGATAACATCATGTACTAATATAATACATGAAAATGTTGGTCAACACTACAGATCAAGTGCCCTCATGGAGGTCACATTTAATGTAGACAGCTATGCACGCCATGTGCACTGGGGTCAGCAGTGATCTGTGTACGGGGGTACATGCTGAGTACCCAAATAGTTAAACACACTGTGATGTTCAGCCTTAAATTCCATGTAGTGAGGTGATATATGGGAAAATGATAAATGATGGGATACATACCATGTACTCTCGTAGGATACATGATATAACTTCATGGTCTATGTGGATCTTTGTATCTTCATTCTTAAGACTCAATTTTGGACACATGAGTTGTCTATCTTGAGTTATTTTTCATGTATAATGCATTGGTGTACTTTCCTTAAATATTTGAGTTGTGGTGCGAGGTGGTTTGGGTGATCTTTTCTTGAGTGAAATTATTGATATGTAATCAATGGAATTTCACTTTAAAAGATATGGTTTTGGTATCTCCCTCATTTTTTTAGGCACAAGAATATATATCTATGTTTACTAATTGGGTTCCAATACCCCCCTCATATACATGGGGTATGATATCCTATATCTTAACCTTCAAGTATGGTTTGACATACTATCTTGTGCTTTGGGTGTGTGGTCCTATATCTACATGTTTTTCTTATAATAGGGATTCATTATCTCCCTCATTCAAAGAGGCATTAATTAATTTATCTCATATTATGTTAGGGTTAGGTGTCCCCCTCATTTTCCAAGGTGAGAGGTTCATTATTTGTGATTAGTAGTTTCTTACCGAGGTGTTTTCCAACAATGTGTAAAATCCTCCCTTGATGTTCTTGGAATGGTTGTGGATAATTTCTTATTATCGATGCATTAGATTCAAATGTTTGTGAGTGATCTTTATCTAATAGCTAGCTATGAAGGATTAGATTCCCTTCAGAGACATCATTTCATCTTGGAGTAATTTTTGGATTATTGTTTATTACCTATTTTCTAGTGATCATTCTTCGGCAATGAGAAGGATCCCATTATCAGACTATGGTATAGTTTCATTGGATGGAAATGATGATTGGTGCATAGTTATTTGGGAATGTAACCCTCTCATCACCCCTAGTTTTCATTTAAGATGTGGAATGTAGTTGGCTATAAACTCTAGGTTTCATGGATCCTTCAATAGTCTTAGATTTCTTATTTTCTTGTGGTGTATGGCCATATAATATTTAATTATATCTGATTGAGTCATTTCTTAAATCCATTAGGGTTCTATTTTTCAATAATATCTAGATTTTCCTTATTTATCATTCATTTGGTTACTCTTTAGTACCAGGAGCTTTGAGTTAACTTAGTGTTCTTTTTCCCACTTTTTCATCATCTTGGATACCTCTCATACCCTGAGTTGATTTGTATTTTCATTTTTCACTCAACTTTATGGTTTTCAGGCATCTTATTGGGTATGTTTATACTCACCCCTACATGGACCATATGCATAAACATGTTGTGTATGTAAAAATTATGCATAGGTTTGAAGGTTTTCTAGGTGTTTGTGGTGCTGGAAGGGATTGTTTGGATCTCTTTCTTGATGATTATTGGTGATGCATTATGGATTATAGTGATTCTATATGATGGTGGTGACCATTGTGGATAGTGCGTGATCCAAGTATGTATATAATATAGAGGATCCTCCTAATGCTGTGTTTTTTTAAGGCTTATCACATTTACTATATCCCTTGTATTTACGTTGTGGGGTGTTCTTATACTTATTTTCTCATGAATTCATTATGTATAGTTTAGTTTTTCATTTATAAATATCATGATGGTATTTTAGTTTTCTAGTGTATTTAGAGATATATATCTATTTCATGTTTTTTTAGGATAACACCACCCATATTGTGAGATATTCCTACTCTATGCTAGTCACCAGCCTCTAACCTATTGTAGGTGGGCTTGGGGTGGCACTATAATCTTAATGTTGGCATGGGTGAGGCCGCAGTAGGTAAGGTTATGTCATAAACCTCTTTTAAGAATAGTTTTCTAATCTAATTTTTCCCAAATAAAATTAATAACCCATAAAAATATCTCAACCCACCTAAATCAATTGCAAATAATAATATGGTAACCTAAAATTTCTCAAGATATAAAAATTTCAAAAGTTAAGAAAAATCAAAACTGTGAACATCCTAGCCACGTGATCTATAAAATCATACAATTACCATGCAAAGTCCATTGAAATATACCTAGATTTGTCCATTATTATGTTAATGGGTTTCCAAGCCATTCATAGTGACTGAGAGACGTTGTGTATCTTCCAAAATTTCACTTCCAAAAAAACAATGTATCCAAATAACTTATAAAACCTCAATAAAAAACAAAAAAACATAAATAAATACTATAAATATCATAATCAACTGATAAAAAATGCTTGATTAACAAGACACAAGCATCCTAAAAAAGCATGGTAACCCTAGTTTCATCATGAGTGGTGGTGATCTGGAACCTACTCATTAACTACCTCTTATGTTTTGAATATCTTATCTCATGTATACTATACCTCCCTAAATAACAATTGGGCTCTAATAAAAAAAATTGTGAATCTTCTTAGGCTACCCCTAACCCAAGTATCCAAGTCATCCTCTGACATATCCCAAAAAGAATTCATAATCCCCACCAACTAGAAACTAGTTCTAGGCATAAAATTACACTCCATTACGAATTATTTTACCTAATGAATCAATAATAAATAAAGTAATTCCACTTAGAAATTAAGTATGAACATTCTGAACCTCAGAGTGGTATGCTATATAGATAATTAGTTTCAAAATATAAGAAAAACCGAACAATTCATAAGACAAATAAATCCCATGAATATCTATAAAACCAAATGACAATAAATACTCCCAATATATAACAATAACATATAATTTCAAAGCAGATTATGGTTGAATATAAGGTAAATTAACTGAGGAATAAATATGAAGTGGTTAATGAATCAATGATATCCAAAATAAATAAAACAAATAAAGACCATAAATACCTGTCTCCATGCGTGAGCAAAGTATCTTGACATATCACCTCCAAATATCCTACATAAAATCTGCTAACCAACATTTGTATCTATGAAAAACAAATGATAAACCTTTAATATGGTGGGTGTGAGAAAATTATTCCTTATAGGTATCCTTCCCACACCTCATTCATAACCTTTAAGAATAAATCCAGTTAATGAAAGTTTAAATATACATATAGGAAGTGGGTTTTATATTTTCTTTGAAAATAAGTAGCAATTTACTTACCTATAAAAACACCTTTTTATATTAAAATATAGATATTTTCTGAGTGAAACAACTATTTATGAAATGTTAAAAAGAAACAATTTAAGGAGGGAAATGTGATTTTAAAAGAAACTATTTCTTTAAAAAATACAATATTCGCTATCATGAAACCATAAATGTGCATACATTACAATCACAGTAATCATCATGGGACCCTAGGATCCTTGGGGATAATCTAGGATGAAACTAGAATAGAACCAATATTTACTAGCGTAAGATATCAAAGATAATTCCATAACACTTAGTATTACACTACCAAGCCTAGACAAGGGGAAACCCCCCAAGAAGAGCATAATTGTACTTTGGACCACTAGTTAGAGTGTGAAACTAAACTAGTTCAATATGTGTACCTAGGATTCCAAACTAACTACCCAAGGTTTCCCAAGACATGTAAAAGTGGATCTGAGTCAAATAATTATCACAAAATAATATATAATCACGTCAATTAATAATAAACAAACCCACACCTCCAAACACCCTCATAGAAATAACCATTTTCCCTCAATAATAGAGAAAAAATACATATATATTTATTTACCTCATTGAGGAAAAACATCACATGTCATATTTCAATTTCATTATGCTTCACAATTCATGACCCACCCCTCCAGGGCTTTCCTAGCTGGTGAGAAGCTAAGTGTGACTACCCCAAGCCAACCTCATGTAGGCTTGGGGATGGCGACCAACACCAAGTAGGCATATCACACACATTGGATGCCTTACCTTATGTTACCTATACACATGAACACACATAAATCTCCATGAAATAGTGTAGATATAATAAAACAACATATATGAAATGCATGCATAAATCCATCCTGTTATTAGTGTATAGAAAATTTTAGGCCCAAACTATGTTAAATACCCTGAGAGGGTGTGAATTAGGGTATGAAAGATTAAAACAACTGCCCCTTCAGATCTTATTTCATTGTTTAACTAAACTCTCTTCTCTCTATTTCCTGTAACAATATATGAACATAAATTAAATCATGCATAGGACATAGTGAATTTACATGGTTCACCCTCATTGTGCTACGTCCAAAGAGAATACAACAATAATGTTACAATGTACCAAATCCACTGAAAGTGAACTGATGTTTATAATGTTTAATGCAGACTCACTATCCCTCCTGGTTTACAACCAATATCAAAATGAAAACTCATTGATCTGTCAACTGATGTGTGCTCACTATTTCTTCAGAATATCCTCCTTTGATTTCTTGAATTATGTTTTTTTACACCTCATTTAGTGTATCATTGAGTTCCACTTTCATCCACTTGATTAGTTCTGATTTACCACAAATGAACTTGGAAACTTCAAACTCTTCGTGAAACCTTAGGGTAACTTGCACAAAAATCTAATGCTTTGAACACAATTTTTTCCCTTCATCATGGGAAACCAACTAGAAAAACTCTTGTAACTTGTGTGAAGCTTCCTTATTACATGAAACTCACTGCTTTCACTCAACTCCCTTCTTGAATAAAACTTCCTACTTGCGTGACAACTCTCTACTTGCGCGCAACTCACTCCTTGTGCGATCTAGAGCTATAATTTTCTATAAGTGTTGATCATACTCAAATGAGGGGATATCCACCTATTTGTAGGAATTTTTTAAACCCTGATTGAACCTCATTCACACTATTGTCTACAATGTTAATAGTGGACTCACTATCCCTCCTGGTTTACAACCAATCACAAAATGAAAGCTCACTACTCTCTCAACTGAATTGTGTTCATTTCTTCTTCAAGATATCCTCCTTTGATTTCTTGAAACAATTTGTTTTACACATCATTTAGTTTATCATTGAGATCCACTTTCATCCACTTTATGAATGTTGATTTACCATAGATTAATTGGGAAACTTCAAAACTTTTCGCATCACCTTAGGGTAAATTGCGCGCAACTGTAATTCCTTACACGCAAATGTTTCCTTAATTGTGTAAAACAAACATGTGTTCCACTTATAACTTGCGCGGAACTTCCTTCTTACATGAAACTCACTACTTTCAATCAACTCCCTTCTTACGCTCAACTTCCCACATGCGTGGAAACTCCCTGTTTTCACGCAACTCACTACATGCATGATCCAGAGCTATAATTTCATCTAAGTGTTGAGTATACTCAAATGAGGGGGTAGAAACCTATTTATACAAATTTTTACATCCCTTTATTCACCTTGCGTAACTTTTCCTCGAGTGCGAAAGTCTCATTACCACAAGTCCCTTCCACAAAAACTCATCTTTTTCACAAATCCATATCTTGTGCTAACTTTTTTCCTTTTCCATATTTTTATGTAATGGCCTTGAAAAATTCATTGCATGAAACTTTCCAAACCTCCTTAACACTTGTGTACAAATTCCTTTTCCAAAAACACTTTTCTCTATTATCTAATTTTTGGACCCAAAAATTTAGCAAACACGAGGAAATAACGCCACATTATATACGATCTTTTTGTATTGAATCTAGATAATCCATTCCTTTTTCATGAATCTTTTTCAAAATAGTTTGTCAGAAATATCTCTATAACTCAACAACTGAACATGGAAACCCTCTTTGTTAACAAACACAATCAACCCAAAAATGCATCAATGGTACCTTGAGGGATCTTTGTCCAAAAATCTCCCCCTTTGGTTTTGTCGACAACTCTTCACACTTTGATACCTCATTGAAGATTCTTCTATCTTATACCACCATTCACTTATTAAGATTCAGATAGTGGTCAAATAATTACTCAAGACACACTCTTAGATTACATGATTCACGATCGGCGTGAAAAACAAGAGTATAATGAAAAATTCATCAATGAATCACTTCATTCTAAAACCTCTCAACTACATTCATCATGAATCTCATTTTTCATGATATATGTTCTTTGATATATTAGCATTAGAATCATAATATTTAAATTTTCCCTTATGTCTCTACTTCACATGTCAACTTCTCCCCTATCTCGCTCTCCCTATCTGCTCAAATGGCCCGAAGGTCTTCATTTTTTTATTTATTTTGATAAACCCCCTTTTAAGGGATGAGGGGGAACCCTTACAAGGCCCGTAGGCTTAGAGATCACTGCTCCACTTTTCAGCTTCTCCCCGTGTCTTGAATAAGACATTTTATTCTTTTGTAGTCACAATTTCTCCCCAATTTTTCAATGAACCGTAAGGTCAATTCATCAATGAGCCTGAAGGTCGCATAATTCTGGTCTGCAATAAGATAAGGAACATAAATCAATGCACCCGGAAAAAACACACCATACCTCAGGGAGAGGGGGTCCCACGTTCAAACTTTTTAAAGTTTGGGGAGTCAACTAAACTCCCAGAGCAAATTTATTCCTTTCAAATGCTTCTTTGGGTAAGGCCCTTGTCAGAATGTCCACAACATGTAGTTATGTAAGAACATGATCCAACTTCAAAATCCCTTGATCCACCTTCTCCTTGATAAAATGATATTTGATTTCAATGTGATTTTCCCATTGACTGGTGGACTATATTTTTACTAAGATTTATAGCACTTTAATTATCACAGTGGATTCAAATTGGATACTACACTTTAACTATCATATCTTCAAGATGTTGATTCATCCATAATAATTGTGCGCACAGTTGAGTGGTCACAATGTTTTCAGTTTATGCGGTACTCAATGCAATGAAATATTGTTTCTTGCTTATCCAATAAATACACTACCCTCCAATATAAAATTCACCACCTGACATTGATTTTATATCATCTACTGATCTGGAAAAATCTGCATCTATATGTCCCAATAACTCTAGTTTATATTTGTCAATATACATCAAACTGAAATCCATCATGCCCTTGATATATCGAAGTATTATTTTTTACTTCAATCATGTGGATTTCTTTGGGATTTATTTGATACTTTGCTTCTAGAAATGTGGAAAAACCATATTTGGTCAGGTCGTTGTTAAGTACAACATACTTCTAATGATCTACCTGTATTCTATGACATTAACTGCATTGCCTTCATCATCTTATGATTGTTTCATCCGAGTAGCCACATGAGTCATCATCTCCTTGGAATTATCCATTCCAAAAATTCTCAAACTCTACATGGAATATTTAGATTCATAAATGAATGTGTAATTTCTTCCTTGTGTCACTATAAATCATGAAAAAATGTCATCTCACCAATCGTTGACATTTCGAACTCACTTTTCATGAATTCTGCAAACTCCTTGCACTGAGCTTCATTTGATCAACCAAATATTATGTCATCAACATAAACCATCAACATCATACTTTTATTACAGTCATTTTTGACATAGATATTTTAATCAACTTCACCATGTTGAAAATTGAGATTCTTCAAAAACTGATCTATCCTTGAATACCATGCTCTTGGTGCTTACTTCAACCCATACAACGCCTTCTTCATCCGAAAAACTCTATTCTCATCAGCATGAATAATAAAATCATATTTATACTCAATATAAACTTATTCTTTCATAACCCCATTTATAATTTATAACTTAGCATCCATATAGAAAACATTGACCTTTTTTTCACTACTATGGCTAAGAATAATCTGATTGTCTCAATCCCTACAACAGGTTCAAATATATCATCAACATTGATAGCCTCTATTTGGGAGTACCCTTTGCACACAAGTCGTTCTTTGTTTTGGATCATTGTACGATCTTGATTCATCTTGTTATGAAATATCCATTTGGTCCTAATGACATTTTTATCTATTAATCTCAAAAAAGTCTCCCATGTTTGATTCCAATAAATTTTTTCAAGATCGTCATTTATTTCCTAAACCTAGTTCTCATATCTAGTTTCTTCATCAAAACATTTAGGCTCTTCCTGATATAAGAAAGATGTTTGTTGTAATGAATTCATTTTTCATGTTTGAACAAGAATTTTCTATTCACCAATGATGATATACCTATAAATTTCATCTCAACTCTTTGGATTCTGAATAGATACAGATTTGACTTCCTCCTCATCATCGATATCTTCTTCTAAATCAGCATCTTCCACTTCTGCTCCCACTTTTTTGATTACCTACTCATCACTTTCATTAGGAAACTATTCACTATGTTATTAAATATTCTCTTCATTTTCCACAATAGTGAAAGGATTACTTTGAACTAATTTTCTTAGCCTCTTATTGAAGCATTTATATGATTTTATTTTTCTTAAGTAGACAAGGAATATCCCCTCATCTCCACGTGACTCAAATTTCTTGTATTTTTCTTTGTTAATAATAAAGAGATTACTTACAAAGATTCTAAATTATTTCAATGTTTTATGATTTCCATGTCACATCTCATATGAAGTCTTTACTTCCTTCAGACACAACAGATCCCTATTATATATGTAAACTACTGTCAAGACTACTTCCTTCTAGAATTTCTCTAGTAGGTCTTTTTCAATAAGCATTTTACTATACATGTTTTTGATAATCTTATTTCTCCTCTCAACCACTCCATTTTATTGAGGAGTTATCATAGATGAAAATTTATGCCTCGCCCATTATTTCTTGAGATAATATTCCCCTTGAATATTTTTTAATTTCATACCATTATCAGTACGAAACTTCATAATTTTCTATCCAAGCATCCTTTCAGATTCCCTTTGATATTGATTTATACAACTGATCAAATCGTACTTGTGTGAAATGATAAATAAACATACCATCCTATTTTAATAATCAATGAGAAGAACGTAATACCTCTTCTCGTTAATGGATCATGGTGAAATAGGTCTGTAAACATCTACATTCACCAATTCAAACACTCTTGTTGACTTTTGTTCTTTTTCCTTATATATATTTCTGAAGATATTCCATTATTGACAAGCATCACACATATGAGTATGATCACGTGATAGATTAGGGAGCTCTATAGATATACCACACTTTACCAGATCTTCCATGGATGGTTGGAATAGATGTCTAAGCCATTTATTCCACAACTTTTCTTCCTCTCTGGATAAAAATCACATATCTTATTCTCCACTTACAAGGTATAGATTCAACTTTGTTCTTTTCCCTCATATAACTACTATACCATCTCTTCCTTTGATGATACACATCTTCTTAGAAAATTTTATAGCATACCCTGAGTCATATAGTTAACTAACACTTTGAAAATTGTGATTGAGACCTTCAACGACTAATACATCAACACGTCTCATTTCATTTCCCCCAAACATAGCTTTTCCCAAACCAATTATCTTTAGGCATTCATAATTTAAAATATTGAAAATTCATTCCTTGTTGTATTTTATTAATGTAATAAGATCTGTGTTTCCTATCATATGGGATGTGCATCTACTATCAAGGATCTATACACCAGAATGGTCTGATACATTAAGGTGATTTCATCAACCACTACCTTATCAAATATTATATTCTTGATCCATGTTTTAGACTTCATACTTGGTAAATATTCATAATATTGATCTTCTTCAGAGTATTAGGGACCAGCATCATCTTTCAGAGCTGAAAATCAATTTTTCATTTTCAGTTCACCTATTGATTCTTTGATTTTTTGCTTGCGACCACTTTCATTCTACTTTGTAACATTCCTATTCACGGTTGATGTAAAATATATATCCATGTTCCCAAATCATCCATGCCAAAAACAATATCCCTCAAAATATATTCTAGAGTATTGAGCTCTGTTTGGATGATATTGTTTTTCTTGTTCCCTTCAGTATCTCTTGGTTATGGAACACACATTTTGTGGGTGTCCTGTCTTTCCACAATAATAACACCTAATGAAAGGTGTCTTCTTTCATGTCACTTCTTCAAAACTAGTTATCCCTTGGTTTCTCTGAGTATTCTAATTTTTTTTCATACCCAAATCAATATTCAATCTTAGAGAAGGTTCTTGTGGTATAACATCAATTTTCACATATTTCATTTCGGTCAATCCCCAAATCGACCTTAACATTTTAACATGACTATTACCTCTTTTCTACTTGACCATTATGCTCCACCTCTACCTTTTCTATCACTTGAATAATCTGATTTCCTGATAATATACCAGGAGTAAAGAGTTTTTCTTGATCCTTAAATTTTTTTCATAGACCGATAACTTCCTCTTTATGTTCTTCAATACGTCTGATTTGTTACCTTATAATGTTTTTCAAACAGTCAATTTCACTTTTCTGTTCATTGATTTTTGAACTTTTACTCAATACCCTTTTCTGAGATATCTGGCATTGAATACTTGAGTTTTTCAATTTTTTCCATCATCTCATACTTATCTTCATCCTGATACTGAATATATAGTCTAGAATCATGAACCAATTTATTGTATTTCTTAGTTTGGTCTCTCCAAACATCTATATCTTAAATATATGCCTATAATTAAACATGAAAATCAATTCTTCCTTCATCTTCTTCTTCATAATTTTCACTTTATTCCAATTTCTAGGCACTATAGACAACTTCCACCATTTAATTTTCTCCATGATCTTTGCATTTATCTATCTCTTCAACATCAAATTCCTATAAAATATCATTTTCCTATGAAATAAGTCTCTTATTTTTGATTAAATTTATCTTAAAATTTTACATTCCATCCAAATAGGTTTAAGACTTCTTTATAGGGATTTAAAATTCATCCTCATCATCTTCTTGGAACTTTATTGGGAACCTTGATAATATATGACCAACCTCTCCATGTCAAAATCATGCTACTGGATGTTTCCCTTTGAACTTTCCTTTTCCTCAGACTTGATTTCCTCATTTATCATCTCATATGTGATAAGAGTACTATGCAAGCTATCCAATGTAAGGTCCTTTGGGTCTTTTTCCTCCAAAAGATAAACTTTTAGATTGAACAGAGGTGGAAGTATTCTCAAGATGCACTTAAAAATATTTACATCTCCAATAATTTCTCCAAGACCACATATTTCTTTCACAAAAACATTCACCCTATCAAATAATGGATCAACAGACTCATTTGGGTTCATTCGTAGATCTTCATAATTTCTCAAAAGAACCTATAATTTTGCCTCTTTGACCTTTTAATCACCTTCATGGATATTTAATAGCTTTTACCACATATCATGTGATATTTTAAATTACATCACCTTCGTATATATTGAATTGGATTGGGATCCCCCTAAACAATCGATTCATTTGGTATCGGCATCCAATTCCCTTCATTCATATTCTGATAATGCACTATTGTCATTACTGGGTGAAATTCCATGCAACGCTGCTATAAAGACATCCATTCCTAAATATCATAAATAGTTATACATCCGATTATTCCATAATTGAAATTTTTTTCCATCGAATATCAGAATCAATTTGTGATTAACAACATCCATGATAGGAACACTGAAATTAACCTTTGTCTCTAATACCAATTGTTAGGACAAAACTAGCTTAAATACCCTGAGAGGGTGGGTGAATCAGGGTATAACAGATTAAAACAACTTCCCCTTTAGATATTGTTTTGTTGTCTAAAAAAATATCTTCTCTCTCTTTCTCACAGTAATATATAAATAGAAAATGAATCATGCAAAAGGAACATAAATTTTACTTGGTTCACCCTCATTGGTATATGTACATGGAGCATAAAATGGAAATTTGTTGATGTACTGAATCCCCTAAAAGTTCACTTTTGTTTATAGCGTTCAGAGCGGACTCATTGTGCCCCTAGTTTACAACTAATCACAAAATGAAATCTTGATACTCTCTTAACTGAAGTGTTTTCACTGCTTCTTTAGAATATCCTCCTTTAATTTCTTGAATCAATGTGTTTTAAACATCATTTTGTGTATCATTGAGTTCAAATATCATCCACTTTATGAAATTTGATTTACCACATATGAAGTGAGAAACCTCAAACATTTCACGCAACCTTAGAGTAACTTGTGTGAAACTCTAATGATTTTCATGAAAAATTTTCTTTCTTCATGGAAAATCAACTTTCATGCCACTTATAACTTTCATGCATATTCCTTCTTATGTGAAACTCACTACATTCACTTAACTACCTTCTTGCGTGCAACTTCCTATTTGTGTGAGAACTCTCTGCTTTCACGCAACTCATTACTTGCGTGATCCAGAACTCTGATTTCCTATAAGTTTTGATTATAATCAAATGATGGGGTAGCAACCTATTTATAATCATTTTTATGAACCTTCATTCACCTCATACAACTTTTCCCTCAGCGTGCAAGTCTCATTCGTGCAAGTCCCTTTCTCACAAACTCACCTTTCGCACAAATCAATATCTTGCAAAAACTTATTTCCTTTTCCATATTTTGATGTAATTACCTTGAGAAATTCCTTGAACACAACATTCCAAACCTCCTTAACACTTGAATGCAAATTTATTTTCCAAAAACTCTTTTCTCCATTCTCCAATTTTTTGACCCAAAAATTTGGTAAACACTGGGAAATGGCACCACATAATATATGATATTTTTGTACTACCTCCATAGCATCCAATACTTTTTCATAGATCTTTTTTAACTTTTTTTAAAAAAATATCTATGGAACTCCACAATTGACCATGGAAACCTGCTTTTTCAATAAATACAATCTACCCAAAAAATCATCAATGGTACCTTGAGGGGTTTTTTCCAACAGAAAAGGTAATATAAATCATAAAATAAAAAATAAAATCACACCAAAAAACTAATAAAATCATCCAAACTTAATATAAGGAAGGTATTACTATCAAATGAAACCATAGGTACACACCTCGATGTGTCTAGCTCACTATGCTCCACCTGCTCCTAGTTCACTTAAGACTCCATGAAAAGTTATGTCATCTGCATAAGACATGACATGTGCGGGCATATCCCATGTAAGGGTGAGTATAGAAATACCCAGTAGAAACCCCAAAATCCCAAAATAAAAGGTATAAAATTAAAGGGAACAATTTAATTGACCCATAGCCAAAGGATTCACAAAATTCTAGAGAGAGAGAACAAGAATCTACATCTCCACGGTTAGGTTATACATGAATAGTCTTCTCATAACCACATGGCATGTCAAAAAAATATGTGAAATACCCTCAAGGACTCCCAAAATAACCAAGATATATTCACCATAGACTCCAAGTCTCTTAGAGGTCTTAGCCTTATATACAACCACATGATTCTACTCGAGCCTCAAAGGTATCTCTCATTCGAGAGTACTCACTCCATGAGCCTTTTCATCCCTGATGGAACTCAACTAAGAGAATATTCTCATTAGGTATTTCCCTAAATAATGTCATGTTGGAACCCGATGGATATTGATTCCCATATAGGTTATTCCACCCATGTCTTGTGGGTGACTCTATAAACCCAACTAGAACTCAAAGTATCTCAACACAAAGATAGGGGATCACTCCTAGGACCATTGGGGGACACCATTAACCCAATATGAAACTCTATAGATCATAATTCTTAGATAGGGGATCACGCCCAGAACTATTGGAAGACACCATGCACCCTACCGAGACTTATAATCACACCACATAGATAGGGTATCGCACAAAAGACTTCTAGGAGATACCAAAAACCTAATCCAGTACATTCCTTTAAGTATGGGATCAACACATATGCATGTTGATCATGCTGATACCACAAACCCCACTTAGGTAAGATGATACAATAGAGGATCCCACCCTGAGATTCCTCGAGGGATACACAAACTATATCTGAACTTGTACCATAGAGGGAATCAAAATCCTTTGCTTAGGATGTAATGCCTCACTGTACCCTAATTGGGACGAACCAAGGAAGTTCACCCACCTATAACTGATCTACACATTGCTACAATAATCTTCCCACTAACATCAACTTGTTTCACATCTCTAATTCCAAAACTATTTCCACCATCACATTCTATGAGGAAAAAAATTAGGATAGAATACTCACAGGCCTCCATCTGAGTCCTAAATGTGGAGATGAAAGAGGGATAAGTATCTTAGGGGAGTACATGGTACGTCCTCCCAGGGTACATTCCATGTCCATCAAGGTTGACCTCTGGACATTTCCCCTCAAGGTACTCATTTTTTAAGAATGTATATGGTGTTTATATGGGGTTACATGGTGTGTAACCCCACCTAGTCACCTAAGCTTGTAACCTCTCTCAAACAAGACCTGGATGCTCATGTCTCCCTACATGGAATTTCCTTCTTGGACTAACCCAACCATGTGTCCTTGGTCATTCCTATAAAAAGGATCCCATTCCCATGTACCCTGTATCATTACCATGTACAGGGTTATGTCCTCCAACCTGTGTACACCTAGGGTATGGTTGTATACTTCCATACAATCATGTACCCTTACTTGGCATGGCTAGCCATGTCCTCATCAACTGATTTAAGGCCCACTATACTTCATGTACCCCCAATACATGGCTTGTAGTTTTAAAAACTCTATATTCCCCAAATGGGAAGAACCCATGGTGTTTTATCCTACACTACATGTTTTGTGATCATGATTTCTAAAAAGAAATTCCATATGAGCTTCCCAAAAGCCATTATTTTCACCGAATTCCCACATATCATCCCTTAGGGGATATCTAGTAGTAATATAAGGTCTATAAAACATTAAATTAAGGAATTTATGGGTATTAGGATATAAATATAATTAATATTCCTACTTCATGGAGAAACGCCAAAGATTTAGGTCCAAATTGATGTCCGGAACCTACTGCACCTCAATCTTGTGTTGAACGCCATCAAGAATTGAGTACGACATCACCTCCAATCTCTCTCTCCCTCAGTTCATCTATCATTCATTGTGGGAGAAAAACTTCCCCTCCCCTCACATATGATAGAATCCAAAAGGGGTAGGGATTTAAGTTTGTTTATTAATTACAATATATTTAATAAACCTCCAACATTTAATACCCTACCAATAGTCACATCCAACCAGGCATTTGAAATTGAAAAATAGTATGTCGTACCAAGGGTAGATCTCACATTTTGAAGTCAACCATGGTCTCCAATTTCTAATCTGAGACTCATTTTGGTATTTATTACACAATTCTATAAAACAACCATGCATGTGATATAAAATATTTAATATTTTTAATATCCCTGTATCAAGTCTCTATGGGCCCCAAAACTCCGTACTAACTCGACACCTATATTTAGAAATATTCCCCAAAATATTATAAAGTTATAAATGGAAAAAATAAATTCATTACACTCTCCCCGCCATTAAGGATTTTCATCTCAAAAATTGAAATCCTATGCATAAGTTATATTACTAAGCTCTCTACTAGGACTCACATGCTAGCAAGCTCACTTGAGGGTTCCTATGTTTTCAACAACCACTCACCCTAGGGATCCACATGCCCAAAAAGGGCCATATCTTGTCAGTTCTCAAGAATCATCAGGTACTTCAAAAAGGAAAAACCACACCCAATTTCCAACTCATCTGGGTCAACATAATGCAAATATTTGTGCACATGTCTCCTCAGCTGCAACACATAGAAAACACCAAGTACCCATTCTGACTATGGTCATAGGGTCTAGTGGTATTCCACCTTTCTAACCCACATAGTAACTGGAGGATTTGTCTATGAACCTTAGAGATAGCCTTACAACCCAGCTAACTCTCTTTAATCATATAAAAGGAAAGATAAACTAGAATTAAATATCTTCTATTTGAACTCCAAAGGCCACCATCATCGGTCCACAGGGGACTCCTGACATGTCTTGGTAGTTCACATCCACACCTGCATGAAATGCACCCTCAAAAACCATCGTTATCACGAACTATAGGCCCACAAGTGCTATCCCCCACTAGCTATGACCAGAAAATTGGTGACCTTTAGGACACCCAAGCATGGCCTCCAAAGGTCCTACAGTAAGAGTTGAGTAATAACCGTACCATTCCAACTTGAAAAACATGAACAATATTCTTTACTTATATATTTTTCTGGGGGGAAATACCATGATCAACCACAAATGAGCACCAAAATCCTCCTACATCCACTTCATAATCGTGACGTGATATGAACACCACTATATGAAATGATTATTGAAGTAATTATATGAAACCGGAATACCTCCTACACTCATAGACATCCCATCTCTCTATTAAGATTTGTTCGCGGATGGTTAGAAAGTGGGCCAACCTGATGATCTGGTCCACGATCACTCAGATAATGTTATGAACTCTCGTTAATCATGGAAATACCATAATGAAAACCACAGTGTTTCCACCCCATTCTCACTACCTTGAAGGTACCTTGGACCCCACCTAATGATAGGTGAGACATCAAAATCTAAATTCAGCCACAAGCTACCACTTCCTTGGCCACCAAACCCATTTCCAAAGGATCCCGGTACAACCACACATCTCCTATGTTTACTATTGAGGGAAATAAACCTCCTTATAATATTATATCATAGTTTTATTGGTTTCATCATCCATCTACGGAAAGATGATGTGCTCCCCACCATCATAAAATCCATCAAAAACATGTCTCGTTGATATCTGGTCACACAAGACCTTATAAAAATCACTTAGATGTGTCTCCCTCACTCACTAAAAATGTGGAGGGGGTGAAAACCATAGAATGGAGATTCATTTTACCAACCTCACCCACAAGTGATAACTATAAAGAGATTGTCTGCTATGTTATCTCACTCAACTACAGTGGAAAGAAACCCCCATTGTTAGCATGTTCTACTACATCCACACCCTTGGGTGTCACTCAAACTGGCATGGATTTGACCTATCCCAGGAACAATATCACCCATGTATAGAATACATATCATAAGAAGTAGAACTCCTGGATATAGAACATACTCAATGAGATCTCCTCAAGAAGATTTTACTCTTAGAGCATGTCTATAATCCATCCTCATGTGTATTGAATGAAAATCTAACATCAAGCACATGAGGATAAGAATGAAGAGGACTACCATGAACCAATCTGAATAGGGTTGTATTACCCTATTCACAAGTCTCTAATCCACCTCATAGTCAAAAAACACAGGGATTACCAAGTGATCAAAACGAGTCTTACCAAGTCCTCCTTCTATAATCCTATAACTACACTTCAGTTCACAAAGCTCTACGGGATCCATCCAATATGATGGAGAAAATATAGGGGAAGTCCCTAGGTGATAGTATATGTAGATGTATAAATATTATTGCATAGGTAAACCCAACACACCCTCAAGAAGGGCATCCTCACACTCCGCCAACATTGAAAGAAACAAAAAACTCATAGAATTTACTTCTCCACATGCCATATTAACCAATTGATAAGAAGTCTATTGTATCCTCTCATGCATGATCTCATCCTTCTCTACCTGGTATAACTTCTGAAAAAGGGGATGCAAAATCAATCCCATAATCCTAAAACACTACCAAACTCACTGGTGGAAACCAACGGAGTATGGATGGTAGGTAATCAATCTACAATGAGGAAAATATCATATCATCTCTTTAACACTATAGAACGATTCTATGTGAGACTCTCTACTCTGTATTCATGTCACTCCACCGATAGGAATTATTGACCTATAATCCTCTATACTATAGCCTCCAAGCATAAGGTTCAAGTTAAAATGGGCTCCACTGGTATTGCTAGGCCTCGAATAGTGGCTACACTTAGGGAAATATATCCCATGACTCTATGCTAAACTACAGATGAGGTAGTGAAGTCACATGTTGTACCTCAAAGCATGCTAAATCATCTAAATCTAAACCCCTTCTACATAAAGATCATATTTTCCCTTACCCAGATATTCAACAAAACATGGGCCTACTATGACACCTTAGTACACCTCAACATCCCTAAACACACAAGTAAAAGGAATTTTCCCGCCATACCTCAACTCTATATTCTTTAGGAGTAACTGACTCATCCTCGTGGTTTTGAATTTCTTCAAAAGAATGTTTCTTCTTGGGGGAATCATTCCTCTTTCGTTTGAATCTAAATCTATGTCAAGCATCACCAACACAGGGCTCCACAAACACTTCGTGCCACCCTAGAAAATCCTTTAACAAGAATTGGGTAGAAAAATAGCGGCATGTACCTATGTTATGTAGTACTAAAGATTAATTATCATGGAAATAGATTATACATAGACTCATAATTGAAGCCTATGGGTCACGGTCCACCACAACCTTCATTTTTCCTCACCCATATCCTCCATATCCCTATGCATAGCACATGCCACCTATGGGGTGGGGTAGAAACATGTCAAACTATCTACCATCTCCTACTACTCTACCCACTCCTACTCTAAATATTCCATTATGTGGAACTTTCTATTATCATATTATCTACCTGGTCAGTCCATCGACCATCTCCCTATCTATTGCATGGCATGTTATATAATATCACGTGGGATGTCCCTGACCATTGAAAGCGAAACACCGCTTATCTCTCAGCAACCTAGAACCATCCTATGATCCTTTAATTTCCATCCCTCTATCCTGAAACTATCTACTAAAGCATCTCACATGCCAAAATATTTGATCCTACCATTATCTTCCATCATTCGAAGTCTCGGATCATGGGTTCCCACTACCAGGACCAACCATTTTCATATACTCTATCAAGAATCTATCCACTATCAATTTCCACTCAAGAAATATAGTATAGGTGGGAATGAAAAGATGTATCACTACATCCCTGATATCCCTGCATAGGCCCTATTCAAAATTCCATGCTCAGATGATCGGATCTTGAACCATATCTAGAGATAGTCATGAGAGGTAAGTGAACCTCATTTAATACTTAATCATGGTCATGCGATTTTGTTGAAGCTGCAAAAGCTCCTAGATATGCACCACTTACAACATGGTTAGATAAAAGTCTTCCTTGATGATCCACTCAAACTCTTTCCAAGTGAGTGTCATCTCATCATGTGTTTAATCCACCATTTCCTAGAGGATCCATGGAAATGGCTCGCTACTAGGACCACCATATGATTGGGAGGTTTCCTAACAAAGAGGAAAATGAATGTAACAAACTCAATCAATTCCTATTATTCATGAGGATCTGAATCACCACATAATCTAACATTTCACTACATCTTAATCTCATAGAGTTCTCTCAACCTATGCACATCCTCGACTGATACAGTCGGCACAACATACAGCTCAATGGGTGGTAGCTCGATTGGGAAACCACCTAGAGGTACCACCTCCTGTGCAAACCCCAATAATGAATAATCATCATTAGGAGGATTATACTCATGATCACTTCATGTAATCCAAGATGGAAACTATCATGGAGGCATCCTAAAATAATCAAGATTCACCATGGTCAAATAATACATATGTAGAGTAGAATCGAGAAGGACATGGAACCCAGGACCAAGTATTATATAATGCATGCACCAATGATTCCATACAACCAGTGTCTACATGTACCATGTCAAAAATCATGTTATTATAGTATTAGTGAATGGATATGTTTGTTGTTGCACCGAAGCTGGAGACTATGTCATGAAATCCGAAGTCTTAAAACTTTAACACGGTATCAATAAATCACAAACCAAATCTCATAGGTAGAAAATCATAACTCTACTCCTAATTTATAAATGAATGGATTTGATAAAAATCTATCACAACCCAGCCCATTGGGGCCCACCTATCCAGTAATATGCTGAGTACGAGTACCCAAAACCCACCTCCAATAGTCCAGGGGTTGGAATCTAGCGGCAGGTATGCATATCACCCACATGGTAGGACTTAGCCTACGATACCTGTATGCACAAACACACAAATCCATCTCCATGAAATAGTGCATAGATAATAAAACAACAAATAAAAAATTCCTTCATACATATATCACATAATTAGACCATAGAAAAAGTACTTGAAATTACAAAGGGAAAATACAAGGCCACTAAAAACTGATAGATGTGTCCAACCTGCTCACAAGGAGGGGACTTTTATCAAATGAATACATTAGTATACACCTTGATCTATCATGATGATTATAATCTACATACTCATAGTCCTCTAATAACTCCATAAAAGGCATTTCATTTTCATAAGACATGACATTGTGGGTGGATCCCATGCAGGTGTGAGTATAAAAATACCTAGTAGGCAGCCCAAAAAACCCAAAATAGAAGGGAGAAACTGAAAGGAATTAGTCCTCTCCACCAATATAAATAGGGTATAAAAACCCATAGTGAGATAGAATAGGAATATTCATCACCATAGATCATATATAAATGACTAGTTTACTCATCACCGCATGGTATGTCCAACAATATTTGTGACATAACCATAAGGAATATCATAATAACCAAGATATACTCATCATAAACTCCAAGTCTCTTAGATGTATCAACCTCACATCCATTCATATGATTCTACTCAATTCTCAATGGTATGTCTTGTTTGGGAGTACTCACTCCATGGGCCTTACCATCCTTGATGGAACTCATATGATAGAATATGATCATCGGGTCTTTGTATGAAGAAATTTATACTAAATCATGGGCGATATTGATACTCAGATATGCGATTCAACTCATGTATCATGGTGGACTCCAAGAACCCAATCGGAACTCGTAATATCTCAACACTTATATAGGGGATCACTCCTAGGACTGTTGGGAGACCCCACATACCCAATATAGAACTCTGGAGACCATAACACTCAGATAGGGGGTCACATCCAGAACTATTAAGGGACACCAAGAACACTACCAAAACATATAATCATGCCACATATATCAGGTATCACACCCGATATTGGTAGGAGATACCTAAAATCCAATCAATAATAATAATCTAAATAAGGGTTCAATTCCTATGCATGTTGGTCACGCTAATACCACAAAACCTACCTAGGAAATATGATATAATAGAGGATCCCACCTTTTTATTCGTGGAGGGATACACAAACTTTATCAAAAAAATTACTATAGAGGGAATCATAATCCTTTTCATAGGAGATAATTCCATATTGTACTTCATTGGGATGGAATAAGTAAGTGCACCCACCTTGTGTTGATCTACACATCGTTACAATAAGCATCCCTCTATCATAACCTTGCATCACATATCTAAAACCAAAATTATGGCCACCATAATGTTATATGATAAAAAATATGATAGTATACTTTTGGGCCTATATACGAGTCCTAAAGATGAAGATTTACATGGGAGAAGTCTCTTAGGGGAGTAAATGGCATGTCCTCTTAGGGTACATGGTGTGCCCCTGAAGGCTGACCCCTGACTATGTCCCCTTGTAGTACATAGTGTATAAGATAGTACATGGTGTGAAATTGGGGTTACATGATGTGTAACCTCACCTAATCACCAGGGCCTATAACCTTGATCGTATATAACCTAGCTGGCCATGTCGCCATATATGGTGTGTACCTATTTAACCCGCCCAATCATATGTCATTTGGAGTGATCATGTACTAAAGCTCATTCCTTTGTACCACTAAACTATTCCCATGTAAATAGTCTTATCATCAGTCCTATTTACACCCGAGGTCTATCTGTGTACTTATGCACAACCATGTCCCCTTACATGGTGTTCATAGATATGTCCTCAGCTACATGGTTAAGTCCCACTACACGACATGTTCCCCAAACACTTGAAATGTCAATATAAAAACATTAAATTCCGTAAATGGGAAAACATATGGTGTGTGATCCCACACTATGCATTGTGTGATTGGGATTTCCAAATGGTAAATCCCTGCAAGCCTCTTAAAACCCCCGATTTTCACCAAATTATCACTGATCGACTCTTAGGGGATCTATAGCTATCATATAAGGGCTCTAAAACCTTATAATAACGCATATGTGGGGATTAGGATGTAATCCTCATAAATATGCCTACCTTTTGGTGAAATTCCAAATCTTTGGGTCCAAAATGATGCCCTAAACCTAGAGAACCTCAATCTAGTGTCGATATCCATCAATAATGGAGTATGGCAGTGCCTCTGCTATCTCTCCCTCTCTCTCCCTCGGTTGGTCTGTTGGTCTCCATGGGAGAAAACCGACCTCCCCTCACATCAAATGGAATCCAAAAGGGGGTGGGATTTAGTTTTCTTAATTAATTAAAATTTAATTAATACACCTCCAACATTTAATAGCCTACAAATGATCTCCTCTAACTGGGCGTCTGATGCAAACATACATTATGTGTCGCCTAGGGTAAATCCAACATTCCATACTCAACCACAATCTCATAATTCTGATATGAGACTCTATTTGGGAGTTAGTCCACACTTTTATAAAAACTATGTGTGCAATATAAAACATTTAATATTTTTAATATCATCGCACTGAGGCTATCTGAGCCACGTAATTCCATTCCAACATAGTGCCTCATTCTAGAAATATTCCGAAGTCATACACAAAAAAAATAGAGTTGTTACATCACAATATACCTAAAGGGGAATTATTTAGGGGTATCACCTTTAGAATACCATTTTAAAAATTTACAACTATCCCTTATATTATTCATTAAGAAAAAAATATTTACAAAACATCCTTGGAAGACAAATCATATAAATATCCTTAAGCAAATCACTTGATTCGAGAGTATACCAAAACCATTTAAAGGTCCCAAGCACACATTTATTTTGAAATAAAACCCAATACCTTAATTTTATAACTTAAACCATTTACTTACTTTGAGAAATTTCATTAAAATACCCATATGAGCCTTTAAATGAATACTTTGTGTGCTTGTAATGTCAATACAGATTTACACTTTAAAAAAAATTAAAATCATTTCTCATTACATTAAGTTATGAAAAAAACACTCAATGTTTAAAAAAAATGTTAGATATATTCATTAAAATTAAAAAATACATAAAACATACATTAAAAATCAATAAGTAATCATGGTTTTAATTTTAATAGAACAATCATGGAGCAACCAACCCCAATCAGGTCACATCAATTATTCTTGGTGTTAAGTCACAATGATGAGGTAATAAAATCCTTTAAAGGTCACCAATGAGCCCTAAACACAAAAACCCCCAATTAATTTCAAGAAAACATGAACCACGGGCCATTAAAACCTTATTAAAGAAAGAAAATAATAGAATGGGAAGAAAATAGGGAGTGTGGGAGACTATTATGATATTACCATGAAGAATAAAATTCATTACTTAAAAAAATTCATGGAGATGCCAAAAATAAGATATGTGATGAGAAGGAGGTATGGTCGGAGTCGAGAGGGCCAAAAGAGGGTATAAAATACCCCTACAAGAATTTAACTTATGTAGGGGTAAATTTATAATTTCATAGAATTTAAATTTGGGAAGACACATTCCAGGACATGGCCCTATGTGCCACAGGGTGGCACATGCCCAATGGGTATAACAAAAAGACCCAAGCCCCAGGATTCCAAGGTGTAGTAACCCTCTTCAGTTGCCTATGTAGTGTGGTCTATGGGCCTATGATGTGGAGGACCTCATTGGGGAAGACCTGAGGGGCCCGATCCATAAGCCACCATGGTCCATCACTTGTCACCATAGAATAACCTTGCCCACTAAACCTTCATCATGGCGCAAACCACCTATTGGTTCATTGTCCTCCCCTTGTAATAACCACTACGTAATATCCATGCCCTCCATAAAATGGCATACTTCACCTCATTCTATAGCTTCAAAAAAAATAAAAAACACCCAAAAGACCAATGAAACTTGGAAAAAGAACTAAAATCAATTAGAAAACCCAAAATAATAAGAAAATAAATTTTAGGGTGTTACATCACCAATAGAAAAAGAAGTTAATGTCACAATGATAATAACCTCATACAAATGGTCACTATGAAATATAATCTCATTATATCAATATCTCATTAAGAAAGTCTCATACTTGTTTCATCAACCTATATTCTTGATATATATTTCTTTATATTCCTAAAATAATCTAGTTGAAATACAACCATGGACATATATTAATAAAATAGTTCCATTTTAGTCAAATATATAGAGAAATATAATTTTATTAAATGGAAGTGAAAAAATCTTTGTTGACTTATTCATTAATATATATCTCTTAGGACGTACCCAACATATCCTACCTCACCACAAGAATATTTCATCACAGTTTTAATTAATGTATCAAAGTATGTTATCCATAATATACATTTATAATAATATCAAGTCTAAGGACTAATACACACATCTGTTGATAGGAATATCTAGTTACATATAAAACATGTGGAATTCCTATTGGTGTGTCTATTCTCATAAACTCCTCTCTTGGAGATTACTAAAATAAAAAAATTAATAGTTAAATGATTATCTTATTTTCAGTATCTAGTGCCTTATGGTTTAAAAATCATTTTTCTCTTCTTAGATTATTTCATTCACACTATAGTAAATATATAAGAATATTATCATAGCATTTATAGGTTTCTCTTTATATCAAAGAATAGCTATAAACATTCTATGTGATAGATAATAATAGAACATTGTCACAATAATTTTACGTAGAAGAACAATCATTATTTTATAGGTTATAAAAATTTATTTCATTGAATATATAGGTAATAGAGAGTAGAAATTTAGTTGGTTCTAGGAAAACAACTCCAACCAACCCCCACTTGCACTAGATCCAAATGTTAACTAACAGGTCAACCTCACATTATGAACATTCTTATACTATGGAATGGTTATAATTATTGGTTCTTCCATGTCCTTGTGGGTTTTCTACTAATTTTGAATTCATCCCTCTGAGAAAATACATCATGAGTTGATATCACTATTTTTTTAAAAGGATGATGCCTTGACCTAAGAGGCCAAGGCACAAAATTTATTAAAATATTGATTACAAGAGACAAAAATACGTGATCATTTTACAATCTTTTACATGGAAAGGAATAAGATAAGTAAGGAGGTATCCACACCTGGTCATGTCTTGATTAACTCCCATGTTGGTTAAGCCATTAACAACCATGTTTGTTTCATGATAGACATGTGTAATGATGTAATTCAGATCGGTGAGCGAATAGTTTCATTCTATCCAAAGTGTGGTAATCGGCCAGTCTAGATGAGTTACACCATTCCAAATAGCTTGAACGATTGTCATCGAGTCACATTAAATACAAAGGTTGTTCCAACCAAAGCTCTTGGAAAATTTTATAACATGAATCAAACCCAATATCTCAGCTTCAAGGGAGGTGGCACTACCACAATGACCCATGAAATAACCTCTTATCTGGCTGAGATGGTTCCTCAAGATAGAACCACATCCTGCAGGCCCCAGATTTCCTTTGGAGGCACCATCAATGTTGATTTTGATCGATCCAAGGATAGGGTATCTCCAGAACACCTCAAGAGTGCGATGTGGCTGACAGAAGTTGCCGCTGATTTGAAGATGTTTTAGGATTTCAAAGTCATGCACAGAATTGTGGCAATGACCTTTTTGTAACAAAGAAGCTTCTTTTATGGCAATGAGGATTCGGGTCTGACCTGAATTATGATTGAGTGAGTAGTTTCTATGAACAATAGTATTTCGATCATACCAGATCACATGGTGATGTTCAGAAAATGCAATAAGGAAGAGGTTCCTGATTTACTAAGAGCCCTCCATCTCTGCACATTTCTTAAGTTGAGTTCTAACAGAGTCAATAATCAACCATCTGCAATCAAAGATGTCAAAAATATAGTTCCAAAGAGCAGCAGCAGTAGCACAAGAATGGAAGAGGTGGTTAGCATCTTTTTTGTATTGGTTACAGATTTTACATTTAGAGAAAAGATGATTTCCAAACGATTGAAGACAATCCTCAGTGGGGATTCTGTTGTGAGAAAGTCTCCAGATGAGACTGAATCTTGAGGTCCTTATCCATGTTTTTTTTAAGTGTTTAATCCAATTGAATTGACTCTCGTTGTTGCAGCAAGTGTGATTGTAGTAATGATTTGAGGTAAGCATACCATTGTGAGAAGGCTCCAAAATTAAGAAATCATATTTGTAAGAAAAAGGATAGCTTTCAATGAGATTAAAAATAAGAGCAGGCAGATGATCATGTTGAGAATTTAAAATTTCTTTCATAGAGCTATTGGTGTTTTTAGGAGTTTGATCAAGAGGAATCACATAAATTAGAGGCATGCCGGTCTAATTGTCTAGCCAGAATTTCATGGAGGAATCTCTAGAAACCATCCTTCTAAAATTATTTATAATGTTAGTGAAGGAGTGTTTGAGGG
Organism: Viscum album; assembly: GCA_963277665.1. Taxonomy (NCBI): domain Eukaryota; kingdom Viridiplantae; phylum Streptophyta; class Magnoliopsida; order Santalales; family Viscaceae; genus Viscum; species Viscum album. The sequence continues at coordinate 284,988,408 of OY728167.1, forward strand.
TGGTCCAAGTGGAAGAATTAATGAAGGTAAAGTTTCCATTCTTAAGTTTTTAGAGGAATCTATTCTTGAGAAAGGTGATAGAGTCAGAAGTATTATGAAAAAGATTCCAAGTGAGACGGGTTTGAAGAGCATCGTTAAATGAATTTAATTTTTTATACCAATGCCACCATTTTCAATGGTCTTGCAACAAATGGACCAAGGGATCGTCACATGCTTTCTTTCTAGAATACTACCGGTCCAGATGAATTTTTTTATAGCTGTGTTCATTTTTTTGAGAAGCCTAATACTCCATTATTAGAAAATCATGGAGTAGACCATTTTGGATACAATGGCAGATTTAACAAGGCAAGTTCTGTCGGCCATAGAGAGAGCCTTACCCTTTTAAGAAGAAATTTGGTTTAGCACTTGATCCACAATAGTCACAAAGTGACAGGACTTAGGTCTACCCCAAAATATGGGGACTCCAAGGGATGTGAAAGGGAGAGAGCCTTCCTTCATCCCCAAATCACTGATGATGTTACATTTTCTATAAAGGGGGAAGTTCATCCCAAAGAAGATGCAGGATTTGTTCCAATTTATGTTTTGACCGGAAACGTCCTCATAGTGGTCTAAAGAATTCTTGAGATTAAAAATGTTTCTTTTGTTTCCTTGGAGGAAAAGGATTATGTCTTTAATATAAAGGAAGTGAGTGGGGGAATTTACATTCCTGGGGACATGAATGGGATTCAGTTTATTTTAGACCACCAGTCGATTGATCAGACAACTAAGGTAGCCTTCCGCTATTGAGAAGAGAATGGCAGAGAGGGGATCACCTTGTCTGAAACCTTTGGTGTATTTAAATTAGCCTTCGGGGGCACCATAGATCAAAATGGAGATAGTGGCCATGTTGAAGAGAGTTTTGATAACATTGATAAAGGAGGAACTAAAACAAAAACATTGAAGAACTTTAAAGATAAAGCTCCAATCTATGGTGTCAAAAGCTGTTCTGATGTCAAGTTTAATAGTTATGTTTCCTCTTATATTAGGTTTATTCAATTTGTTGATACACTCATAGGCACGACAGATACAATCTTGAATGGATCTTCCCTTTATAAAGCCAAACTGATTCCTGGAGAAAATTTTGTCAGTAATAGTAGATAACTGATTAGCAATGATTTTGGTGATGATTTTGTAGAGAGTGATGATAAAGAAATGTGTCTAAAAAGGTGAATTTTATAGGCATTATCCACCTTAGAGATCAAGGTGAGGAACTGGTCATTGAGAGCATGGGGTAACACCTCCTTAGTGAAAAAGGACTTAACTAGATTACAAACATCGATATGAACCACATCCCAATAGTGTTGGAAGAAACCATTGTTAAAGCCATCAGGATAGGGGGAACTATCAAGATTCGGACTAAAGATAGTTTCATTGATTTCATGCTCTATCGGTAGGTTAAAAAGGAAGGAATTTTCCACATCAGTGATCACTAATGGAATGACCTTAGAGAGGAGTTATTTTTTATTATCAGGGCCATTGAAGAGGTTTTCATAGTAGGAGACTATATGATTAGCAATGTCATATTCTTTTTCAAGAATCATTCTCCATCCTTTAGAAATTTGAGATGTCTATAGGCCTTCCTAATTCTTTGGAGTGTGTTTTAGAACTTGGTATTTCTTTCCCTGTTAGTTAACCATTTGACTTTATACGCTTTCTTTCTCAAATTTTCCTTAAAAGTGAGCAAGGAATTGAGTTGGATTGCAATGTAAATTTCTTCCATAGGATTAGTGTAGAGATTAGAGTTGGTGTTTTTATTTTTCACATCATTAAGATCATTCTCAAGAAGTCTAATGTCATTTTTTATTTGTTTGGCATTGGAATTTCACCAAGATTTGAGCATCTGTTTGAGGTGTTTTAGTTTGAGGTTGTAATCAAAGGCCCCTTTGTTGTGAGACATTGAGGACCAGAAATTTTGGATGATATTATTACATTCTACATCATAGATCCACACATTATTGAAGCAGAAAGTTAGGTGAGGTTTCATGTGTTTGGAGGATAAGTTAACCAATATATGATGATGATCAGAGTTCAATATATGAAGAGTAATGATGGAGATAGTGTCCCATTGGTCTCAATAAGGGATATTCATAAAGGCCACGTCCAATTTGGAGGTGACCATTTTGTTGTAATGTCTTATATACCAAGTGTATTTTGCACCAGTGAGGTTAATTTCAAGAAGTTTGTTGTCTTCAATCGAAGTTTTGAATTCTCTCATGGAAATAGAAGTGTGAGATGTGCCAATATTTTCACTAGAGCTAAGAATATCATTAAAGTCTTCCAAGATAAACCAAGGGGCATTGATGTTCGATCCTAGATAAGAAAGGTCATTCCAAAGTGTTCTTCTTTCTTGATATCTTTTCTTAGCATAAACAAAGGAACATAAGGTATGAGTACCATCAATAGTAAGGGTGCAAGTGAGAATCTGATTAGAGATATTAAAAACACTAACATCCTGTAAAGAAACATGTGAAAAAATCCATAAAGAATCTGCATTAAGATTGTTATTTATTGCACCAAAAAAAACATAATTTTTTATATAAGTTATATTATTTATAGGAGAACGCAATTTTAGGTTCAGAAATAGCAAAAAGAATAGGATAGTTCATGCTAATAATTATTTTCAAAACATTGAGGGTATCAGAATTGGTAATACCCTGACAATTCCAAAAAAAGATCTTCATTTTAAATCTAATTTTGGAGTTAGAACTGCCTTTCTTTTTTTTACCAGATCCCTTATTTCTAGTATACCTTCTAACCTCTATGCTAGTGGTATTTTCTTGAGCACTGTGAGAGATGACATTGTTCTTATTTGTAGGGTCTTTTAATTGAGTAGTCATAGTTGGTTCTGTAGAATCATTTAATCCTAGAGACTTTGTATTCACTGTGGATAGCAGCACGGTAGTATGATTCTATTCCAGGGAGTCCTTAGTCTCCTTCCTATTAGATGATAGAATAGTGGGTGGACTGTCATGAGCATTAGACTCAGTTTTCTTGTTAGCATGAGAGATGTGCATAGCATTTTGGGGCTCAAAAAGAATAGTCCTGTTAAAGTGTGCAGTGTGAGCCATAGAAGTGGGAGTTGGAATATGTTCATGTGATTTGCTCTCATGATTTTTTTCCATTGTGGTGTCACCTATAGAAACTAGGCTACTGTCCATAAAAGTGGTGTTGTTTTTTTCAGAAATATGGGATGGGTTAGTAGCGGTCAGGTTGCATGAGTTCAGTGAAACAGAATTCTTAGAGAAAAAAATCAGAGCAATATTCATTTTAATTATCACGCAGTTTTTCAGTCTGAATGAAATAGTCCTTATAAGCATAATAAAGAGGAGGATAAGTACCTGGAATAGTAGGATCTAAAGCAGATCGATGTTCGATAGTGTTTTGAGAGAGAGTCTACTTATGCTCTGGGCGAACAATAAGAACCTGCATATGCTTGGGCACTAGAAAAAAAAACCGAATTGTCATGTAAAACAGATGTTGGGATCTTTTTCATGCATGATCGAGCTTTTAGGACCATGGAGGTAGGTTTCACAATGGACCTAGAAGACTGGGGGGTTTCCTGATTGTCCTTTTGAGTACCTAATTTAGAAATGGGAGTAATCTAGTTCTGCTTGTCACCTAAGTCTGGAGTGTTAGCCATAACATTTTCTTTGGTGCAGGCATCATTATTGTAGATGTCAGTATTAGTATTACAAGATAGTTTCTTCAGTTCAGTATAAGAAATATGCCCTCTATCCAAGATTTGATGCTGAAGATTATGCTTTTCTAGTTCATGTTGATAGCTAGAAATATTTTCCTACTCGGTTGATAATCTAATAGTGTCCAGGAGAAGGTTTTTAATTTCAATTGAGAGGTTTTTATCATTAACAGAATTTTATTCTTCGTCCACTTTATTCACCCATTTAGTTCCTGAAAAATATCCTATGTGTGTTAAAGTGTGATTTTTTTTACCCAAACCTCATATTTCTTTTTGGATATTTCAGGCATGTCTATCATGGGGGCTAGGTATTTTTTAGATCTCCTCATTTCTTTACATTCATTCTCATATAGTTGGACTACCTGGTTCCTAATCACCATATAGTTGAATATGGTATGCCCTATGATTTACAGTGATCACAAAATAGGGATTTTCTCTCATATTCCACTCTAATTTCAGTTTTTTATTCATTTTCATTAATGTTAATTGAGCTTGGAGGTTTTGATTCAAGGTTTAGTTCAACCATTACTTTGGAAAATAGACCCAAGTCAGCATGTAAGGTCCTTTGATCAATTTTAAGAGGGGTTCCTATGCATGAGACAATATCATTCTGTATTTTGGGATTCCAAAAAACTAGTTAAGTCCATGTAATTTGACCCATACTTGTGAAAAAGTGTTTCTGTGTGTGTGTGGATTAAATGTGGAGTCTCACTCTGAAATTTTAATTAGAGTCTTGAGGTTGAGATTACCAATATTCAAAACTCTTTCAAAATCATCTTATTCTCTTAATAGTATGTGAAAATATCCTTTTCCTGTAGGGATTAGTTTCCAATTTGTAGTATTCCCGTAGTGTGAAATATGTGAGTGAAGTTCAGTAAGGGGCCAAGGGAAGTTACCTTTGTGGTAGGAGATATGACCCATCACTGAGAATTTTCACAGTTGTGTGCGTTATTGCAGGGCGTCCGGGTCCACTTCAACTAGATACCCACCATCATCCAGTCGCTTTACCAGAAGGGGCTTTGACATGAAATCATTACCTTGGTCAGAGCTTTTTAAAGTGTCCAGGAATGAAGTCCCTTGGACTTGACCAGTAAAAGGATGGTTTGGAGAGATATCATCTAGAGTCTCCACATTTCGTGTAGCCTCGGAATGGTTGTGCATAGGGGGGAGTTGTGTCATCTGCGACGTCGTGGAATGATGAGATTCAAAATGCCCGGGCGTGAGGAAGATCACCATGGGATTGAGATAGGAGTGAGAATGCGTAGCGAGAGAGAAAAAAACCCTAAACCTTCAATGTTTTTAGATAGAGATGGTCTTAAATCTCTCTATAATCCCGTCTCCGGTGATATCACTGTGTATTAATCAATTTTCCTTTGTTAATTTTTTACATTCTAACTAAAACCATATCCTTAATCAAAACATTGATAAATTATAACATCATGTTACTTTTTTAGGTACTCTTTGACACTCTATTTTATCATTGTTTTTTGGGACTATCTTATGGGTTCTTTGGGAGAAATTTTGTAAAATTATGGATGTTTCTAGGTTGTGCACAATTGGAGGATAGTTTTTCCAAATGATGCACCCAACCAGGGTAAATCATGAAACCCCAAACAATGGGGGTTTGAATTTCTATCACATGGTTTGAGAAACCATACACCCATTAATTATAAATCGTTCACCCCTTTAGATAGGTGAAAAATTATGATGCATGGTTTGCGAAACTATGCAACACCCTCTAAGAAACTGTGCCTGCGGAATTTTTTAATTCCAAAAAATGTTTTAAATTTTTTTAAAACCCCCACATGAACCCCCACTTGACCTAAATTAGGATGAGATATCCTAATAGGTCATTGTAACTCTCAAGGACCCATTTTTTATCCTCAAACCTCTCTCTAAGGTAGATCAAATCTTGGTGAACATCGTTCGATCTATCCCTGGTAAGATTTCTTCTCATATTCTCTATCTTCTGCTCTATTCCTCTCTTCTCCTTAGGGTTTGTTAGATCTTAGTGTTGTTGTAGGATATAAACTCCATTGTTTTAAATCTTGAATCTTGGTTTGATTCTTTGATCTCCGTTGTCAACTTTCTTCATTGGAGTTTCCCATGTAGGCATTGTGATAAATGATCCTATGATCAAAGGTAGTTGGTTACATATAAGTTTGGCCAATTAATTTAACCTTGAATTTCTTGATTTAAATTAAATTAATTTCAATTAAATTTTGAAAAACCAATTCATTATGTATTGGGGTTTGGATTTTCTTTGGCAGGAAATTTGGGGAAACCCCCAATTCCAGTGAATTCGGGTGTGATTTAGATTTGATGGAAATTGGGGAATTTGATTTGTGAAATTGATTTGTGAAATTGATTTTGTGAAAATGGATAAATTTTTTTTGATAAGAACCTATGTTTTTTATCTTAAAAAAGTAATTAATTGATTAAAAACCCATGTTTTGGTTTTATAAGAGAAGTTGGCATATTGAACATGGAAAATGGGGAAATTTTATTTTAAACAGTTTTGAAATAATTTTCCTATTATTGATTGTTGTCTGAGCACATGCAAGCCTAGGTAGTTAGTGAGTTATTAGGGAAATATTCTAGGATGTGAATACCCTATAAATAGATATACTCTTTACAACTCTAAAAAATATATACATATGAAGATCATATCCTCAGTGTGATTATGAGGGCTCCCCACTAACCTGTGTCTGAGGGACTTGCGTGCACATTACAATTAGAATTATGTTAGTGTATGAGGATCCCATAACCTTGAAATATCATACCTCTTAGAATATGAACATGTTTCTCATTTGTGATTATTTTGATATATATACCATTAAATGTAAAACTACTTTACACATTCCTTGTAAATTTATATAAACTAATTTATATAAAAAATGTATTAATCCATTGTTTGAAATGTTTCCATAAATTGAAATTAAAAGAATGATTTGTATTAAATATGATCTTGTAATTCCATGCCGGTTTAATTTATAATTGAAATATTTTTTTGGTTAATTAATGTGGAATATTATTATATAACACTTGGTGAGACCTTACCGAGATTTTAGCTCACACCCTTCTTTCGACTTCGGAAATTTGTAGATTATCTAATTCTATGTCCAAGCAAAGGGAAAGTGCCACTTGGATATGGTTATTATTATTGATCCTTTGAACTTGGAGTGTTGTGTCTATGGGGAATTTGGTTGTTTAGATATTTACTTTCTAGTACTTTTTTGGTTTACATTGGGTTTATATACCCATTTGACTTATGATACTGTTCTCTTTATGGAGTTTTATTTTGATCATACTGACTTGTAACTATTTATTCTATTGTTCATTTAGAAAAACCATTCTCATTTTTATCTTGTATGATTCTAGGTGCATGTCTCCAACCCGTGGGGATCTAAAACTCCCTTTGGGATATGCTAGTTCTGTCTTAGTTACCAGGGTATCTAGGATGGTTTATGATAAAGTGGTATCAGAGGTGTGGGTTAAGCATATTACCATGGTTTTAGTATAAAGTTTGAGTATTATTATCAGGACTTAGGAGGAAGTTCCAAGTGAGTTTCTGGATAGCTCTCATCATAATGATCCTTAAGTCACCATGGGTGGTTTGGGAAAGACATCTTGAGGATTAGTTCTAGTGTTTTCCCTACTTTTAATTTGGGTATTTTGATATCCAAATATTTTTTATCTATATGATGGGATTAACTTCCCCATTTCTATTGTATGAGTGATGATATGAGTAAACTTTCTCATGTATTTAATGATTTATGTTGATGTTGTGTACCATCATGCCTCTAAGAATATGTGTGAATAGGATCTAGGTGGAAACTATTGAAGAACCAAAATGAGAAAATCCTCCTTTGGACCAGAACCAGGTTAAGATTATTGTGTGTTTTTCCAAGCTCTAGGATAGGCACCTACACCCATTCCCATTTAGGCTCCAACTGTGGTACCTTAGAGGGATGAATTCAGGATTAATGCTCAGGAATTTCTTCTCCAGAATCCATTGATGTTTCAAGTCTCAGACGATCCCCATGAAACTGAGGATTGGTTGAGGAGGGTTTAACTTTAATTTGATTTCATAGAAACACCTTACTCAATCAAGGTGAAATGTTCCAACTTCAAGCTAGAAGGACCTAGTATAAGATATTGGGTTATGATAGTGACCACAAAGAAGTAAGAGGGAATATAGTTGAAATAATTTATATCTCTTTACACCAACCATTTCTATCGAGAGTCGATGGTTTTTGAACAAATATATAGAGTTTATCAAACTCAAAAGGATGAAAATATCATGAAAAAATATGAAAATCTCTTTGTTGAGCTTGTGTACTTTTCACATTAGATTTTATCGAATGAGAAGATGAATACTTAGTGGATCAATATGGGACTTCAATATAATATTTTTTCTTAGTTTTTCTCACTGAATCTCTCTTATTATGCTGATGTGATGGATAGAGAATTGATGGTTGAGATGGACCTAGATGGTAAGTTAGTGTTGATAGGAGTTCCTTTTTCACTCAATGGAATATCTTTAAGTTTATTCAAAGGAAGGAGAAGTGCGATGAGTCTCTTAGTGGTTCTCGATAGTAGGGTTCTTCTAAAACTCTTATTGTTCCTGGAAGAGGCCCTTTTATTTTCTACTAGTGTGGAAATCTTGGGCACTCAAAATGGTTTTGCACTCAGGCACCCAAGTTATGTTGTTCTTATGGATTCGTTGCTCACTTGAAGAAGTTATGTGATATCTATTATTATCCATGTGGTGGAAAGGTATCATCAGTGACAAAAGGTATTATGGTGAAATCATATGATTCATGGATAAAGTGGTTTAAGCCACATGAATCTAGAATGAAGCATCTTCACACAGTGGAAGATTCTCCAAATGAAGTTGATATATGTCTAACAACCATGAGAAGTAACATCACTATAACTTCATCTTTAGTGATTTCCTTATTTGATACTAGTGAATATAACTCTTTCCTTTCAACTCATATTATGAATCTTCAAAATATTCCTATAGAGATTTTATCTTATGTGATGTATATTACTACACCTATAAGAACTAAGAGATAGTATGGTATCTATTGTCCTTATTGTACTTTCTCTTTATCATAGATTGATCTTACATGGGATTTTCTAGTTCTCGACATGAATCCTCTTGACATCATATTTGGTATGGATTAGCTTATTACTAATAAATTCTAAATTGAGTGTTATCTTCAATTGATCTCCTTTACCACATCTAATGGGGTGTGTCGTGTCTTTCATGGAGAATGGGACCCAAGGTAGAGCAAATACAAACATTCTAATCCAGATTTGGGGAAATTAATATCTTTTTTTTACTAGGAGAAAGAATATTTGAGTGATGATCTCCCTCTATTTTTCATCAATTTTCATATTGTTTTTCCTTCTGACTTATTTGGTTTTCTACCAGTAAGGGAGGTATCGTTCTCTATTGATTTAGTACCTATAACTAAATTGGTGTCTATTCTCTCTGACCATGTGGAACCAACTAAAATGAATGAGTTTAAGACTTATATGGATGATCTTTTAGGGAAATCCTTTATATGACCAAGTGTGTCACCTTGGGAAGTGCCTATTCTCTTTCCTATGAAAGTTGATAGGTAACTTTTCCATTTTGTCGATTATTGGAAACTAAATCAAGTTGTGGTAAGGAACTAGTATATGTTGCCATAGATTGATGATCTGTTTGGCTAGTTGAAAGTGGAGAAGTTGATATCGAATATTGATCTTCGATCTGATTATCACCAGTTGAGAATAAAATAACCATATATTTAGAAAAATTCCTTTCGGAGAAGATATGGCCATTATGAGTTCCTTTTCATGCTATTTGGTATAACTAATACTTCTATAGTCTTTATGGATTTGATGAACAGGATATTCCGTGAGTTTATTGATACATTCATGGTGGTCTTTGTCGATAACATCCTTCTTTACTCTAATTCTGAGGAGTATCATGTGCATCATATGAGATAAGTTATAGAATTTTTAAGAAATCATCAACTTTTTAGCAAGATTTTGAAGTTAAATTTCTAGATTTGAGAAATTAAGTTCTTGGGAAATGTGGTCTTGAAACACGGTATCTCAGTTGATCATAAGAAGGTGAAATCTATTATGAGATGGGATCAACCACATAACATTTTCATGATTCATAGGTTCTTTGGATTACCTAGATATTATCTCTGGTTTGTAAAGTATTTCTCAAAGTTGGATTCTCCGATGAATACTCTAAATCATAAGGGAGTGAAGTTTTCTTGGGATGAGAAACGTTAGAGTTATTTTGTTGAGTTAAAACATCTTTTGACTACTGCAACAGTGTTGAATCTTTCATATTCCAGGCAGGGATATGTGGTCTTATTTGATGCATCAGTTTTAGGTTTGGGTTGTGTTCTTATATATGGTGATCACATTTTCTCTTATGGATCTCAAAATATTAGGCTCGACAATAAGAATTATCCAACCCATAACATTGAACTCACAGTTTTGATGCATGAACTAAAGAGTTAGCATAATTTAATTTTTAGAGAATATTTTATCATTTATTCTGACCACAAGATCTTGAGTTATAACTTCTCTCAAAAATATTTTATTCTCTGCTAGATATTTTTAGTGGAGTACCTGTAATCCTTTAACGTTGACATCACCTATACCCTACGGAAAGGGAATTTCATTAAATATTATTTGATAAAGATAATTCCAACCCAGGAAATGAAATAATATTTAGAATAGTGGAACTTGGTGGCTCTTTTGACATAGTTTCATATAGAAGTTTTGGAAACAGAAGCTTAGGTTGATTTGGCTAGTGTTCAATTGACCTCCACTCTTCTCGAGATGATTCTTTGGGAACAGAAACTTGATGGTGAATTTCATAGCATTAAATACTCTCTTTATGGTGGGGATACTGTTCCTATGTGTTCATTCTCCATGGATGGTATTATGTGTTTTCAGAATAATTTGGTTGTGCTATTAAAGGTAAGAAAAGTTGTGAAGGTTGATTTCCATCAATCCTAGTGAGAAGTGCACCCAGGAACCACAAAGTTGTTTTATGTCATTCGGTAATGATTCTAGTGTCAAGGTATGATATGGGGCATTATGGATTTTGTCTCTCATTGTTATACATTATAGTATGTCGATTCCAAGCACTAGAGAACTTCAGGCTTAGTCCATCCACTTTTAGTGCCAACTTAGAAATGGGATGAGATCTCTATGGACTTTTTTGTCAGGTTTCTATGTACCCAGATAAAGAATAATATGACATGGTTTATTATTGATAGGCTAACTAAATCATCTTACTTTATACCCATTCATGATATAACCAAAATTGATGGGATGGGAAATCTCTATGTCAGAGATATTATACATTTTCATAGAGTTTCATCTATTATATTCTCTGATAGAGATCCACATTTTACTTCGTTCTTTTGGAGAGGGAAATAGGAGGAACCGAGATCTCAGTCGTTTGAGTATAGAATACCATCCCAAGTCAAATGTCTAGACATAGATGGTTATATAGATTCTTGTGGATATTCTTTGTGCCTACGTACTCGATTTTAGTTGATCTTGGTATGACCATTTGGAACTAGTTGATTTTTTATAACAATAGTGACCTATACATGATTAGAATGGATCATTTTGAGGCCTTCTATGGATGGCCTTTTAATTAACCATTTTGTTGGTCAGAGATCGGGGAAAGTTCATTGGTTGGACTAATATTTATTCAAGAGACAAGAAAAAAGATTATTTGATTTTTTATAGGATGTTTATGGTAACGGGATACTATAAATATTATATTTATCATCACTATAGATCGTTTGAATTTTTAGATGGTGATTTTTTGTTCTTGAAAGTTTCACCTCAGTTGGGTTATCAATGGATTGGGAAGAAAGGGAAGTTTTCTTTTCATCTTGTGGGACCTTTTGAGGTTTTTGAGAAGGTGGGAAAAGTGGAATTCATTTTATCACTTCCACCAAAGCTAACTTCGATACATAATGCATTCCAGGTATCATAGCTACACAAGTATTTTTCTGATCCATTTCATGTTCAGAGCTGGACTGATCTTGACGTTGAGCATGATTTATCTGTGACTAAGCATCCAGTCAGGATAATTGATTCAAAAACCAAGGTACTTCATAGGAGGACTATACCATTGGTTCATGTTCTATGGAATCATGGTTTTGATACTCATGAGATGTGGTATAGATAAATATTGATAAGATAGCAGTGACCTCATATCTTTGACACATAGACATCTTGACCTGATTTTTGGGGAGAAAATGTTTCTATAGTGGGTTGTTTTTAACATTATATTAATTTATCCAGATACTCATTTATAGCATCCCACCTTTTAATACCAGAACATTTCAGTACATTTTACAAAACTGAGGATCATTAAGGTTCAGTGTCTTGGAAACCAGGAACTTAATACATGACAACATAAAAAAATTCTTCTTAAACACTTCAAAGGCTTCTTCATTTGTTCATACTAAGTTCATTACTGCATCTCATAACATGGGAACATACATCAATGGAAAGGGTGAGCAGAAGGCCCAGTAAGGGAAATGAGGGAAACATTTTACATGTGAACTTGAGATACATCAATAAAGTGATGAAAATGAACTTTAAGGCATGAGAAAGAAATAATGAGGCATATCATAATAAAAATAACGTGTTTCATAACTTGAAGATGTGGCTAACACATTTAACTTAGATAATCATTTCCGTATCACCAAGGTTCATCCCCAAGGTTTCATAAAAAAATTACCAAGGTTATTCACCAAGGTATCATTAAAATGGTCATCTCTAGAGATTAAGTTTTTACCTAATGAATTAGAGCGCTATCAGGGCGAAACCTTTAATTTGTCTTTATTATCATGTGAGCCACATATATCATCATCAAAAATTTCATAAATAACCCATATAGCATAAAATAAATGGGTTTCATATCATAATCATAATGTTTTAAAAACTGATTTTAAGACATGATCTTTATGTCATTTTAAACCCATGGAAAAGGAAATCGGGTTTCATGTATGTAAATCCCAGAATTAAAATAGAACATTTTGATATATATGTGAATAACCCTGTACAAGAATGACCATTGAGTGTTCACTTAATAAAATAAAATAATTTGAGGAAAAGAGAGATATATTTTGAGTCGAAAATTCTGCAGCATAACGGCTATGTTATAGGGTTTTAGAAAACATTGAAAAGAGGGGGGACATGGGTTACCCACTCATAAATGATCCCAAAAAATAGTATAGGGGTAGAATATAAAGTTTATAAGAAAATGGTAATGAAATTTGAAAGACATACCATATGAAATGAAAAAATTCAAAGGAAGAAAATAAATAAGATTTCTCTTATAAAAATTCAGCAGCCTAACAACATCACTTAAAACATCAAAAAAAATTAATTGATGAGATAAAATAGGGTCTCTCATCATATGAACATAAAAGGACAGTATTATTTATATATATATCATACCCCAACATAAGAAAAATGAACTTGAAAGAGTTGACAGGAAAATAGAACTTTGAAAATGAGAAGGGTGAAAGAATCCTTTATAAAAATTCGGCAGCCTAACGACACCACTTAAAAATTCTTAAAATGAATTGAAGAGAGTAAGAGGGGGTATCTAATCATATTAAAATAAAAAGTATAGTAAGGTGAATATAAAAGGACATCCTCCAACATATGAACCCGGAGCATAAAATAAATGACATAAAAGAGAGTACTTGAAAAGAAAGAGAGAGGTAAGATCCCTTACCTTAAAAACTATGTCCTAAAACTCAAAGGTCGGGACCATGGAGGTTTGAGGGTACCTTGGGAGGACTCCTTGGGAGGTAAGGAGACCATAACATTGTTGGGGAGGATTTTGGAATGGAAAGGATGAGATAATGGCTTGGTATTTATAGGGGAGGTGAGGGGACAAGGCATTAATGGCCAAGGGACACCTCATTGGTGGTATTGGAAAAACCATGGGCTTGCCCATGGTATTTGCCCATGATATTGGTCACATAGGACACCTAATACCTTATCTTACTATTCATAAGTCTACCAGAATTATTACATAACTTTTATATCCTTAATGATGTCATTAAACACCCGAAACTCTAAAATGAAAATTCACTATTCATAGAAAATTCAAATTTTTCAGAAAAATCCCAAAAATTTACCTTAACATAATATTGATGATCTGATTTCAAAAATGAAATCCATTTTATAAAAATAATTTTCTCAATATTTTTAATTTAATTTTTAAATAAAAAACACTATTCACTAAAAAACTATTACTTAACTAATAATTTCTGACACAATTATTTACCTATTTTATTGAATCACATTAATTAATCAAGGTGCGTAAATTATATTAATACTTTCTTTAAGCGAGATTACTAATCCATTTGGTCACATTACTAATCCTAAGTGTAAAATCACTATTCATAATTTCCTATTCACCAAAAATTAAGTTGATCTTATTAGACTCTAAATTTCTTAATGAACACATTTGCAGAAGACTATTTTTTGAAAATCCTTACACATCATTAATTATTTAAGGTTTAAATAAATATTTTAAAATATCCTTTTTTTCAAAATTCATCCATAAGATACATCCTATTTTTATCCGAACATCTAAAAATTCACAAACTTCACCATAGGAAGAAATCACAATTTTATTTATCTCAAAGTATTACACAAATTAGTTACGGTATCATTACATAGACCCTTATAAAACCAGCATATGGCCTAAGTGTAAGGTGTGATAATGTGAGAGAATATTTGGGAGGCTCGGATAACATTTCCCTAGTAGTAATCTCCACTAACTTGAACTTCTCCCATAGGCGATTCCGTTCAAACATGACACGCTGGAGTTTGGCTTGGGCTTGGTCAAAAGAGAGGCCCAAAGATGCCACCTCCATCCCATGCTTTGATAAGTGTGCGTCATATGGTTCGAGTCTACTGGATTAATCCATCGACTCTTCTTTCTGCATTAACCATTAACATCTCTATTAAATCGTTAAGAGTAAATTAATATACTATTCAAAAATTTTGGGTCGTTACATTCTTCCCCCTTTAAGAAATTTCGTCCCCGAAATTTTAAACCAAAGTGCTAGTCGAATAGGTGAGGGTACTTTTGCTTCATTGTTCCCTCAGGATCCCACATCGCTTCCTCAAACGTATGATTCCTCCACAACACTTTCACATGGTGGGTAGTCTTGTTGCATAGAACCTCGTCTCTACGGTCTAAGATCTCCACTGGATACTCCTCATAAGAGAGGTCATGTTCCAGTTGTACCACCTCTGGGTTCAGTACATGCGAAGGGTCGGGTATGTACTTCCTCAAGAGAGATACATGGAAGAAATCATGAACTTGAGCTAGGTTCGGTGGAAGTGCTAGATGATAGGCCACTTCTCCGATGCAATCAAGGATTTCATAGGGGCCAATGTACCTAGGGATGAGATTCTCTTTCTTCCCAAACCACATGACTCTCATCCATGGAGATATTCTAAGGAAGACTTTGTCGCCAACACCAAACTCCAAGTCCCTTTGACGGTTGTCAGCATAGCACTTCTGTCGAATCTGAGAAGCCTTTATGTGTTGTTGGATGGCATGAACCTTTTCTATTATCTATTTCACATTATTAGGCCCAAGAAGCTTTCTCTCACAAGCTTTATCCCAACAAGTAGGAGTTCTACATTTCTTTCCATATAGAGCTTCATAGGGTGCCATCTGAATACTCGAATGGAAGCTGTTGTTGTATTAGAACTCAACTAATGGGAGGTGTTGATCCCATCCCCCTTTAAATTCCATTGAGCATAATATCAGCATGTCCTCAAGTTTCTAAATAGTCCTTTCATATTGTACATCTCTTTGAGGATGATAAGCCGTAATAAAATTAAATTCAGTATTTAGAGCATGTTGAAGACTTCTCCAGAATTTTGATGTGAATCTTGGATCATGATCAGATACAATGGATAGTGGTACCCCATGCAGCCTTACCACTTTTTTTACGTATATCTTGGAATGTTGATCCAGAGATAAATCTTCCTGAATTGAGGTAAAATGGGCAGTCTGGGTGAGACGGTCCACAATAACCAATATCGTATTGTTTCCTTTGGATGTTTTCTGGAGACCAGTGAAAATGTCCATAGTGATATTATCCCACTCCCATGCTAGTCTGGGTAGCGGTTGTAATACCCCCTTTGGAAGTTGTTGTTCTGCCTTTACCTATTGACACACTAGGCACCTTGTAGTGTAATCATCAATCTCCCTCTTCATGTTATCCCACCAATAATGATCACGAAGGTCTCTATACATTTTAGTTCTTCCCAGATGTATAGAGAAATTAGAGCTATGAGCTTCATCCATCAGTTCTTTCTTTATCTCTGGAAAATATGGAACATGTAGTCTTGTACGAAATTTCAATAAACCTTCTTGATCAATATTTAAATTAGGAAACTTCCCATCCTTCACACCCTCAAACTTTTCTTGCAACAAAAGGTCTTCCTTTTGAGCCTCTTTAATCTTCTCTAGTAATGAAGGTTGAGAAATCATTTGGGATAGGGTTGATGATGTCCCTTCCCTTACAATTCCCATGTCCAGTTTTACTAGATCCTTAATCAAGGGATCTCCTAGGATCCTCATTGTTTCCAAAACAACATGGTCTTTCCTGCTTAACGCATCCTCGACTTTGTTTGCTCTTCTAGGGTGATAATGAATTCAACAATCATAGTCATTAATAAGTTCTAAGCATTTCCTTTGTCTCATGTTCAATTCTTTCTGTGTGAAAATATAATTTAAACTTTGGTGGTCAGTGTATATATCACATTCCTCACCATAAAGATAGTGCCTCCATATCTTTAGAGAAAAAATAACTGCCACCCGCTCTAGATCATGCATAGGATAATTCTTCTCATGTTTATTCAGTTGATGAGATGCATAAGAAATTACCTTGTCATTTTTCATGAAGATGCACCCAAGACCTTTCAGAGATGCATCGCTAAAAATAAAAAAATCCTTCTCTGATAGAGGCTAGTGTTATCACAGGTGCAGTAACCAATCTCTTCTTCAGCTCTTGGAAACATTCCTCTCATTCCTTTGTCCAGATGAACTTAACCCATTTTCGAGTCAACTTGGTTAGTAGATTAGGAAGCCATGAATTTTTTTTCAAAAACCTCCTATAATATCTTGTAAACCAAGGAAACTAAAAATCTCAATTACTGTTGTGGGTTGAGGCCACTCCTCTACAACCATTACCTTTGCAGGGTCAACCGAGATTCCTTCATTTGTTACGATGTTCCCCAAGAAAGCCACTTGTTGTAACCAAAACTCACACTTTCTGAACTTTCCAAAGAGCATCTCTTTCCGTAGAGTTTGCAAAATAACCTTGAGATGATCATCATTCCCCTCACGACTCTTTGAATATATCAAAATATCATCAATAAAAACTACCAAAAAGTTATCATAGTAGTTCTTCAAGACTCTATTCATCAAATCCATGAAAATAGTAGGAGAATTAGTCAAGAAGAAGGGTATAATAGTAAACTCATAATGCTCATATCTTGATCGGAAGGTAGTCTTTGGAATATCTTCCTTATTCACCCTAAGTTGATGATAGCCAGATCGAAGATCAATCTTGGAGAAGAATTGAGCCCCACGAAGTTGGTCAAATAAATCATCAATTCTTGGAAGAGGGTATTTTTTCTTCACCGTGATCCCATTTAGTTCATATAATCAATGCATAGCTGCATTGATCCATCCTTCTTCTCCACAAGGAGAACTGGTGCTCCCTAAGGAAACACACTCGGTCGGATAAACCCCTTCTCCAACAAGTCTTGGAGTTGTTTCTTTAACTCTTCTAGCTCCACATTTTCCATTCTATATGAGGTCTTTGATATCGGTCGAGATCTAGGTACGAGTTCAATGGGGAACTCTACCTCTTTTTCTATGGGAGGTACAGGTAACTCCTCAGGAAATACGTCCATGTATTCTTGAACAATCAGAACATATTCTATTTTTATAATCCCTTTTCCTTCTTCATCCTCACCGATTAACTCCATAAATAAGGCTATTGGAGGTGCCTCTAGAAAATGATCAGGTCGGGATATCTCTCCTTGGAAGATAATTGTAGGTCGTTCATTCAAGACTACTGAGATTTCCTTACTTCTGCATTTGATCTTAGCATTATACTTTGAGAGCCAGTCCATCCCTAGTATAACATTGAATTCCATCATGGGAATGACTAATAGATTTCCGATAAGATTGTGCTGACTAAAGTAAACACTAGAGTCTCTAAACACAGTTGATGCATGGATAATCCCACTTAGAGTCTTGAATGACATCTCTAATTTTAGAAATTCAGGGGTTGATTCTAAATTCCTTGCAAACTTGGAGGAAATAAAGGACTGTGTAGAACCAGAATCAAACAAAGTACTTGCTAGTTTTGAGAGGACAACAAGAGTACATACTACCACGTCATCAAGAGCATCAACTTCAGTTGTTGTGATAGCAAAAGCACGACCTTTCTCCCTTGTCCTTTGCTGAGGTTGATGGTAGTTCCCCTCCACTGCCCTCGGATTTGGACACTGATTAGTAAAGTTCCCAAGCTATCCACACTTGAAGCATTAGACATCGGGTAGGGCCAGAACTATCTTTCGTCTGTCGTTAGTGTTGGAGAGTTGAGGCTTCACCTCACTACGACAATAGCGAGAAATATGGCCTTCTCTTCCACACTTATAGCACTTTCCACTTCTGATCAAGCAGTGCCCCGAATGCTTCTTCCAATATTTATTGCATGTATCAAGTTGAATTTTCTTTCCACCTATTTCCTAATAAAAGATTATTATTAGTCTTGGTTCGAGAGATCTCTCCTTTTCATTAGATTTTTGAGACCACTGTGTCTCGCCAAACTAGAGTTTGAATTTCATAGCACTTCAAACTATTTCTTCGTAGCTATCATAGTCCCTGTTGGCTAGATTCTTCCGCAGATGAGGTCTTAGTCCACCAAAGAATCTATTAACCTTCCCATTAGGGTCCATGAAAAAGATTGAGGTATAACGGGAAATCCTTGTGAGTTCACCTCATAGATTCTAATAGATTAATTCTCCTTCTACTTTATCTCGAGAAATTCTTTCTCAATTCTCGTTCTCATCGAACGAGGGAAATACTTATTGAAAAATATTCCCCTGAACTCTTCCCACTACATAGCTTCCATCACTCCTCTTGGTTTAGTGTTTTTGATCAGTGACCACCAATGATCAGCTTCTCCCTCTAGGAGGTAAACAACAAGGGTGACTTTTTCTTGTTCTGAACAATGAATTACAAAAAAGATCTTCTCAATAGAGGTGATCCTTTTCTCAGCAATCAATGGGTCAGTCGATCCACTGAAGGTTGGTGGCCATTGGCGCATAATGGAATCAACAGAATGTTGTTCCCTTCATGGTGAGATCGGCCTCTCATCTTGATTCAGGTTATTACTCATAACTTGAGTCATTTGGTTCATCATTCGCATGAATGTTTCCATTCCAGATTCCATCGGAGGGTCGTCAGCACATGGTCCATTGCGGTCACCATTTTCACAGTTCCTCCAATTGCCCTCCATTTTCTAAAAGAATAAAATCTTAGTGAGAAACTTGTTTCATTTAGGAATATTTTAACTATAAAGGATTATACGTCTTAAAACTTCATGGTTATGAAATTATATTTCTCTAAAATTCCTTCATAATGATTCATAAAAATATTGCGATTAACCAAACATATCCCTCAGGAGTGTCGTAACCAAGAGTGCAGCAAGGCCTATTGTCGTGCACCAATTCCCGTTTGAGTCTAGCTCAGAGCGGTGTTTTCGGGTTTTACCCCTCTGTACATATGTGCCAGAGCCGCCTCTAACTGCTCATATCTAGACAGGGATGTATTTGTTTGATAAACCACTTACTCAATACTCACCAAAATACCAGGAAGTTTTCCCTATATTTAAAATTTTATATAGGGTTCTTCCTAATGTTTTCATAGACTAATTTCCATAAATAACTAAATCTCCTTTTGATACCAACTATAGCATCCCTCCTTTTTATACCACAATTTTTCATTACATTTTACAAAACTGAGGATCTTTAAGGTTTAGTTTCTTGGAAACGATGAACTTAATACATGACAACATAAAAAAAATTCTTCTTAAAAACTTGAAAGGATTCTTCATTTGTTCATCCTAAGTTCATTACTGCAACTCATAACCAGGGAACATACATCAAAGTAAAGGGTGAGCAGAAGGCCTAGTAAGGGAAACAAGGGAAACATTTTACATGTGAACATGAGATACATCAATAAAGTCATGAAAAAGAACATTAAGGCATGAGAAAGAAATCATGATGCATATTATAATAAAAATAATGTGTATCATAACTTGAAGATGTGGCTAAAAAATTTAACTTAGAAAATCATTTCCATATCACCAAGATCCATCCCCAAGGTGTCATTAAAAAAATTACCAAGGTTATTCACCAAGGTATTGTTAAAATGGTCATCTCTAGAGATTAAGTCTTTACCCAATGCATTGGAGCGCTATCAGAGAGAACCCTTAAATTTGTCTTTATTATCATGTGAGCCACATATATTATCATCAAACATTTTATAAATAACCCATATAGCATAAAAAATGGTTTTCATTTCATAATCATAGTGTTTTAAAAACTACATTCAAGACATGATCTTTATGTCATTTTAAACCCATGAAAAAGGAAAGCGGGTTTCATGTATGTAAATCCCAGAATAAAAATAGAAATTTTTTATATATATGTGAATACCCCTTTATAATAAAGAACATTGAGTATTCCCTTAATAAAATAAAATAATTTGAGGAAAAGAGAGAGAAATTTTGAGACGAAAATTCAACATCATAACAACTATGTTACAGGGTTTTAGAAAACATTGAAAAGAGGGGGGACATGGGTTACCCACTCATAAATGATATAAAAAATAGTAATGGTACAGAATATAAATGTTATAAGAATATGGTAATGAAATTTTAAAGACATACCATATGAAATTTAAAAATTGAAAGGAAGAAAAAAATAAGATTTCTCTTATAAAAATTAGGCAGCCTAACGGCGTCACTTAAAACTTCAAAAAATTAACTGATGCGATAAAATATGGTCTCTAATAATATGAAAATAAAAGGAATGTATGATGGATATAGAGATAATACCCCAAAATAATAAAAAGGAACTTGAAATACTTGACATGAAATAGAACTTTGAAAATGACAAGGGTGAAAGAACCCCTTATAAAAATTCGGCAGCCTAACTACGCCACATAGAAATTCATAAAATGAATTGAAGAGAGTAAGAGGGGGTATCTCATCATATGAAAATTAAAATTATAGTAATGTGAATATAAAAGTACATCCTCCAACATATGAACATGAAGCATAAAAGAAATGACATAAAAGATAATACTTGAAAAGAAAGAGAGAGGTAGGATCCCTTACCATAAAACCTAAGTCCTAAAACTCAACGGTTGGGACCTTGGAGGCTTGAGGGCACCTTGGGAGGAATACTTGGGAGGTAAGGAAAGCATTACTTCGTTGAGGAGGATTTTGGAATGGAATGGATGAGATAATGGCTTGGTATTTATAGGCGGGTGAGGGGACAAGGCATTAATGGCCAAGGGACACCTTGTTGGTGGTTTTGGCAAAACGATGGGCTTGCCCATGGTATTGGCCACGATGGAAACCTCATAACTTATCTTACTATTCATAAGTCGACCAGAATTATTACATAATTATTACATCATTAATGATTTCATTATACACCCAAAACTCTAAAATGAAAATTCAATATTCACTGAAAATTCAGCTTTTTCAGAAAAATCGCAAAAATTCACCTTAACATAATATCGATGATATGAATTCAAAAATGAACTACATTTTATAAAAATAATTCTATAAATATTTTTAATTTAATTTTTAAATTAAAACACTATTCACCTTTTACCTAATAACTTCTGACACAGTTATTTACCTATTTTATTGAATCAAATTACTTAATCAAGGTGCCTAAATTATATTAATACTTTATTTAAGTGAGATTACTAATCCATCTTGTCACATTACTAATACTAAGCGTAAAATGACTATTCCTAATTTACTATTCACCAAAAATTATGTTGATCTTATTAGACTCTAAATTTCTTAATGAAAAGATTTGCAGAAGACCATTTTTTTGAAAATCCTTACAAATAATTAATTATTTAAGGTTTACATAAATATTTTAAAATATCATTTTTTGCAAAATTCATCCATAAGATACATCCTATTTTTATCCAAAAATCTGAAAATTCACGAACTTAACCATATAAAGAAATAAGAATTTTATTTATCTCAATGGATTACACAAAGTAGATACAGTCTCGTTACATAGCCCCTTATAAAACCAGTATATGACCTAAGTGTAAGGTGTGCTAATGTGAGAGAATCTGAGGGAGGATTGGATAACATTGCCCTAGTGTTAATCTATACTAACTTTAACTTCTCCCATAGGTGATTTCGTTCAATCTTGACACGTTGTAGTTCATCTTGGGCTTGGTCCAAAGCGAGGCCCAAAGATTCCACCTCCTTCCAAAGCTCTGATATGTGGGCTTCAAATGGTTTGAGTCTATTGGATGAAGCCACATACTCTTCTTTCTTCATTAACCATTAACATCTATATTAAATCATTAAGATTAAATTAATATACTATTCAAAAAGTTTGGGTCGTTACATCATTAACCCTAATTTTTATCATACTTTCTTTCGGTCTTATTTAGGGATGATTTAATAGAAATTTTTAAAAGTTTCTGGGTAGTGCATGGTGGGTTCACGGTTTTCCCAATCTCTGCTCCCAACTAGGGTAAACCATGAAAACCCAAATAGTGGGGGTTTTCATAGTTGTCACATGGTTTGAAAAAACATTTTCCGACCTAGTTTAAATTGTGCACCCCTTTAGAGGGGCGCGTGTTTAGGGCACATGGTTTGGGAAATCGTGCAACCCCTTCTAGAAAACCATGCACACAAAATTTTTTAATTCCTAAAAATGTTTTAAAATTTACCAAACACCCCATATGAAACACCAATATACCTAACTTGGGATTGGACATCCTCTTAGGTATTTGTAACTATCAATGACCCATTTTTTGGCTCCTCCAAACCCTCTTTAAGGTGGATTAAATCTTGAAAAACTTTGTTCAATCTTTCCCTGGTAAGAGTTCTTCTCTCATTCTCTATCTCCCGCTCTCTTCGTATCTCCTCCTTAGGGTTTGTCAGATCTCCATGTTGTTGGTGGATCTAAACTGATTTTTTTAGATCTTAAATCTTGGTTCAATTTTCGTATCTTTTTTGCCGATATTCTTCATTGGAGTTTCACATGCGGGTGTTGTGATACGTGATCCTACAATCGAAGGTATATGGTTTCGTATATGATTTTCTAATTAATTTAACCTATAATTTCTTAATATAAATTAAATTAAATTTATTTCAATTAAATGTTTTTAAATTTTCTTTGGATTATGGTTTGGATTTTCTTTAGCATGAAATTTAAGGAAAACCCCAAATTCTAGTGAATTGGGGTGTGATCTGGATTTGATGGAAATTGTGGAATTTGATTTATGAAATTGATTTTGAGAAAATGGAATAAATTTCTTTGATAAGAACTCATGTTTGATTTTTTCTTAAAAAAATGAATTGATTAAAAATCATGTTTTGGTTTTAAAAGATAAATTGGTATACTGAATAGGGAAAATGGGGAGATTGTATTTTAAATATTTCAGAAATAATTTTCCCATTATTGTTTGTTTTTTTAGAATATGAAATCCTACATATTTAGTGAGTTATTAGGGATAGACACACTAGGATGGGTATTCCCTAGCAACAGATTGACGATTTACCACTCTAAAAAAACTTCACCAGATCTTATCCCCAGTGGGATGCTGATGAGTCCTCTTTGATCAGTGTCTAAGGGACATGTCTGCACATTGAAATTATCACTGTTTGAGTGTTTGAGGATCCCATCACCTGTAAATATTGTACATCTTGGTAGAATACCATGTTTCTCTATTGTGATCATTTTGATGTATATGCCATTGAATGTAAAACTTCTTTAAAAATGCCTTGTGAATTTATATAAACTATTTTATATAAAATGTTTATTAATACATTGTTTTAAATTTTTCCATCAATTCAAATAAAAATCCGGATTTGTATTAAATATTATCTTGTACTATCATTCCTATTTTATTTAAAATCTAATGCTTTATTTTTTTTAATTAATATGAAATCTTATTATGGAACACTTGGTGAGACCCTACTGGGCTTTTAGCTCACACCCTACCTTTCCCTTTGGGAGTTTGTAGATTATCTAATTCCATATTAGAGAAAAGGGAAAGCATAAATTAGAGGTGGTTCTTGTTATTGATCCTTTAGACATGGAGTTTTGTGTCTATTGGGACTTGGATTGTTTAGCTATGTTTTCGAGTACTTTATCCTTGTACTTTGGGTTTATATACCTGTTTAACTTTTGATATTGTTCCCCATGTGGAGTTTTCTTTTGATCATACTGACTTGTATCTATTTCTTTCATTATTTATGTGGAAAAATTATTCCCAATTTTATTTTGTATGAATGTAGGTGATAGTCTCCAACCCATAAGGACTGAGAATACCCTTAGGGCTATGTCAGTATTGTCTCGTCTACCAGGGTATCCGGGTTGGTTTGTGACATGAACTGATTCTTAAACTGCATCAAAATCCATAATTTACTTAGTCTAATATAAAAATTATATCCACAATATATAATAATTTTTTTCTAGTATAATACCTTAACATTATTATGATACTTGATAAAACTAATCTAAAAGAAGACTAGTTTTGTATCTCCTTGAAAACTAGCATTCTCATCTCTCTAATTACTAAGAAACCATCAATTATTACTTTCTCAAGTACTAACAGATAGTTTAATTACAACCTTTTGTAATTAACCTAGTATAGATTGATAGTTTTCATTATGTTTTACATATAATCAATATAAAACCTTAGTATATATCATGAAATATTATATAGAATACAAATTACCATTAGAAATATGTATTTTTATTCATCATAATAATATTCTCATGTGATTTCCCATTTAAACTGGGAGATATTTCATGCCATGTGACACTAACAAAAAATAATTCTAAAATTGGTTTATCATGTATTTTTCAATATAATGTCCATTTATGTACTATTCCTTGATCAAATCAACCCCATATATCTATCTACCAAGATCTTGTTCCCTAAAACTTGGGTTGCTGCATTAAGTCATTCATGGAAAAAATATATTCATTATTCATAAAACTGTATGACTAAACTGTAGAGACCCGAAGCTTGACGTACATGGACATTACATTACTTTTTCGGAATACTTAGTACAGAACAAAAACACACACACAAGAACCGTAATAGTTTAGTGTCTTTGGAAACTCGGAATGTAATCATCTAATCATGGTGATAGATCTTCAACATCTCCCATAAAGATCTTCCCTTTTTTTCTTACCTAAAACCTTTGTTTATATCCTGGGGAAAAGAAAACATAAAAGGGTGAGCTCAAATGCTCAGTAAGGGTAAACAAAACAAATATCAATCACATCATATTCATAAGAACATATCTTTTGGAAATCTTAACCTGCAAAAGAGATCATAATTTCATAACATGGGATAAATCATAGTAGTGAAATGTAATCCCAATAATCATAACTTAAAACATGAAACTTTGTCGTATACACACATAATCATAGAGAATCATTTCTTGTTAGTCAAGACTCATTGCCAATACTATCTTAGTGGAAAAAGTCCATTTCTGAACCGAGATCAGTCCTCGTTTCAGTCCTGTTTCACTGAACCGGTATAACCTACCGTTCCAACCATGTCTATCTCATGAGATATAAAATCTTTACCCAATGCATTGGAGGGAGATATAGGTCCCACCCATCTCATAATGATACAATTCTTATGTGTGCCACAAAATCATAAACCATACATCATAGCATAACCCATGTAATAAAAATGGGATTCTTAAACAACATGACATTATAAAACAATTCATATAAGATAAAGGAATTCATAAAAATAATTCCATCACAACATAATCAAATCAATGTAATAATTGGGATAGAAACAGAACCCTATATTATCTTAGATGGAAAATAATTTTGATAAAACACCTGAACTCCATTCTTGAGTAAAATATCCTTTCTACTTCAAAAACATTTTTCCTTTCTTAACATGTCATACAATTTTAAATTAAAAGAAGTTGATTAAAAATTAACTTGAAAACATGTAAAGGAATCTTCTTGGAAATATGGTTTTAAAAATCCATTCATGCCGTATAAGTTAAAAACACATACTTCGTACTTTTTTCGGAAAAGTCAAAAAGTACCTTGTACGAAAAATGACAAAATATTCCTTTCAAATCCTTTACTAAAAACTCACCGAAGGATAAAATTGGATTTAAACAATTGTAGGTGGATGGAAATAATATTATATATTGAGGAAACATGGATTTGGATGATAAAATACACCCCAGTAAATACTAATGTATAAACAATCTCGAATAAAAATGAGATTGTGATATTTCCCTTACCTTAGGTCCGATTTGCCTCGTAAGTGTCTGAACCTCCTGTATGATGATTTAAATAATTTCATTGACTTATTCCATAATCATAATCATTTTTATGATATCATATATGGTTGACTTAGGGATTTATATTACCCGTTCTTTTGTAAAATTCCATGTTAAAGAGCGTTTTGGGTAAAATCGTTTCATTTGTCGTCCGTGTTTTGACTTGTAATTATTCATAAGATTACTTAGATCATGATTAATTAATTCCAGATATATAAAACATGATTTATATATAATATATATTCATAATATAATAGATCAGTAAATGGAAAGAAATACACCGTTCATGGAGACGGTAGACCATACGTACGCATGAACGCTGTTTTCTTTTCCTTATTGAGTTGAATGGAATTAATTAGATGAAATACATATATATACACATAAATCCAGAATCATTATTATGTCATATATTTAATTATTACTTATTATATATACTTTATAATCATTCATGAATGGTTAACGTGGAGAATGAATCTCATCGCATCGTGGAGACGGTAGTCCGTACGTACGCATGAGCGATGATATCTTTCTCATGATCGTGAAATTGTATTGGAGTGTATGTATACTATTTCAGAATCAATATCACTTTACAATAATCATATATAGTTATTATGTACACCATTATACCCATCCAAGTAAGGTGGTGGTGGAAAATAGATTACACCACGGCGTGGAGATGGTATTCCATACGTACGCACGCGCGGTGATTTCATTTTCCGTAGGATGGATAGATGGTGAAATAAGGTTGTTTAATAATTATAATAACATATCAGTATATAATTGATACTGATGTTATTACTTCATAATGAAACAACCTAAGAATATGAAGTGGAAGAGGAAATAAAGATGAAAGAATCGGTAACGGACATTACTCTTCTTTGAAGCGCCTCTTTGAGATCTCCTTTTAGGGCACTATAATTGGTCTTTGAGGAAGACCAAAACCTCTAGGATGTTTCTAGGGAAGTGGAGAAGATAATTTTTCAGGTTTTGGCCGATCTTGAGGGCTCAATGTGGTGTGAGGAAGAGAGGGAGGAGGTTCTCTTTTACAAGGGAGGAGAGGGGCACCTTTGGAATAACTAAATATATTATTTTATTATAAAGCCAACTTCGGTTTTAAATAGCTCCAAATTGCGTTATTTCGAAGATAAGGTGGGTATGGGTCGAAATACTCTCATCCAATAGAATTTGGACATGTTTAGATCACTATTTGAACCTTATCATTTAGTTTTAACTTTAAGTTAGATAATTTTACTTTTACCGTGTCTTTTTGTGTTCTTATACTATAAGGTTAATAAACTTAATATAAGAAGCCAAACGAACTCCAAGTTGTTTATTATTAATATATATAACCTTATCTAAGTCATTTGGCCGAACCTTAGATTTTTAGGAATAAAATAACAATTAATAATATAATATTTGTTTTAAAAACTATTTTATGTCAATTTTGACACTATTTAGCAATTGATTTTTTTGAAACTCATAACAGAATTATTAGTTCGAACAAAGTTAATTAAATCAATACTAACATGTCATATTAACCTAAAAAATTAGTGTAATTCCTAAAAAGTCCCAAATTGCATTTATTTTTGTATTTATAACATCAATTATGTCAATATTTTATTAATAATATAATTACTGCATCGTCTTTGTGTCATAAATAAATTAAATTATATAAAGTCTAAAAATTAAAAATAAAATACCATTATGTATTAAATCTCTTTATATTTCTAATGAATATTTATAGTCGAATTTATCTTATGTATAACTCTATATTAAAAATGATATACTTATTAAACTTTGATTTTAACTATTTTAACCCTTCTTTAAATAAATTAATAATAAATGTCCTAGTCTAATCCTAGTGGGCCTAAATGGTCATATTTTATTCCAAAGGTTGTTTTTGGTCGAATTACACTTATCCAACAGAATTAGGACATGTGTTAGGGTAATAATAATATCATTTTTACCCTTAATTACCCTATTTACTTTTAACCGTGGTAAAAAAAAGTAAAAAGTTACTATTCACCAAAAAATTATTTTCATCTCATTGAACCACATTTTAATTATTGACATCAACCGTGTCTCTCGGATTTTTGAAATTCCACCCACAGAAGCGGCAATATTACGTTTTATGAAAAATTCAGTTTTTTAACTACCACTTAGTGGTTTCACTATTCATCAAAAAAATGAAAGTTTCTAGAAAAATACCAAAAATTAGGCCTAAGATATATTTGATATTATGAACTCAAAAATTATTTCTATTTTACCAAATTAAAAACATATCAGTTGTATTAATTAATTTAAAAATTAATTCACGTCGTCAAAACAAATAGCGTGTTTTTAAGAGATAATAACTACCAAAAGATTGACACTTGTTTATGTCTGGTTTAAATGTGAAATTACATCCAATGACCAACATTGTATTAAATTGTAAAAATATATTCTAAATATACTTTAAAACCACTCAAATTAATAATTTATCACTATTAATTATTTCGATTAAAAAGGTTGTTTTTAATTAAAATTTTGTAATTTTCACTATTCATTAGAAGATGAAAGTTATCGGAAAAGTACCAAAATTTCACCCTAAGATAATTTCGATATTACGAATCCAAAAATGAATTCCATTTTGAAAAATAAAATTTACAAAATTTCAAAAAGTGGTTATTAATATTCATAACGGCTAGTTTTAATAATATTTTAATAGCATATCGTTGTTTAGTGAACCTCGGTATTGCGTACTGCACACGCTATCGTGAAAGGTCGCTATTGCGTGTAATGAAAGGCAAGTCAAGGATGCGTGTTGTGCAAGATCCTTTTGGTGTAGTGTACAACACAAGACATTAATGAAATTAAAACGAATATTTTTTCATAAAATCTCGGGGTGTTACATTCTACCCCCTTAAAATGAATTTCGCCCACGAAATTTGTCGGGGTTATAAATGGTTTACTACTCCAAATTTTCATTAATAGAAACCCACATCATAAAAAGGAATACCAAAACAAATCTTTAAAAACTAATGTATGAAACATACCGGTTAACTAATCACTGGGTTTCCACATAGGAGAACATAGGTGAAAATATGGATATGGAAGAGAAACCTAACCATCATGTTCTGATAAAGAGTGGTAGAGAACATGGCTATGAAAAAGCCAAAAATCACAAAGCCATAGATTTTTGATGAACTAAGGTACCATCTAATCCATCGGATATAAGGTCACTAAGACAACATTTTTGGTTTTCAATATCATTTCCCTAAAGTTGATGAATTAAAAGAAATACTTACATGATTTTGGTACAATCTCACTGTTGTTCGTGAATTGAACAATTTCCACTTCATCCCTTAATGAAATGAAGTGTAATTTTTCATTCGTGATGTGTTAGCAGATCATGTGATAGAATGATGGGTCATTCCATCTGTCTGAAACAAAAAGGTTAGAAAAGTTATCAAAACTTACATAAGTCCATCTATAGTGAGATTAGTCATATATGGTTCCTAAAATGGACTTATAATTCATATATCATACGTCTTAATATAATAAAACTAGTTTCCTACTAAACAGGGACTTCCTGTAGGCCAGTGGTAGGCGCTAAAGGCCAGTCGCACTTCGGTTGTTGGTTCGATTCCCACAGCCTTGTCCGACGCGATGGGTTGTCGCCCGTCCTGAAGGTTGTCCTTTTTATTAAGCTATATTTCTATAACATCCCATCAATAATATCGAAAAAAGTTCTATCCTAACTTATGTCCAACATAATCTATTCCAATCTTTAGGATTATCTAAAATACTTCGGTCCAAGCTCATAGTATAATGAAAATGATTACTTGAAATGTCACATAACAATCACGTGAATGCCATCATTTATCCCACATATATCATAAGATATATCTTGTTGGTCAAATTACAAACATGTGAATACCTTAATCATGTATTCTCTTGAAGAATGAATACCCATTTAACCTTAGTGAAAACATGAATGCAGTCAAAAGTTAACTCTTTCAACATACCAAAATCCAAAAATTCTATATACTCAAACCATGATATAACCTTATCCTTATATCAGTCATGAGCTCATGAATACTATCTAACATTTAATTTTCTCTTTATCCCTTAATTATGCACATATCATCTACATTCCAAAAATATCTGAATAACCATTCATGGATACTGGTACCATTAATCATACACATTCAAAACTCAAGGAAAGACAACAGTGTAACAATCCTTAGATGTCTCTTTATTCCATAGTACCATGAGATTACTTATACAACATTACACATGATAAACATGTAATCATTCCACTACATTCTTAAACCATTGACCAAGCTTCAACAATTCTTTCATCTCACATATCATTTGTAGTCTCTTCATCATCATCAACATAAATACTACCCATACGACCATACCGATTCTCTTCATGAGACTTTCCCTTAGGGAATTGGTTTGCATAATGCTCGTACATTCCACATTTAAAACATTTAACCATTGTTTATGTCGTAGCAATACCATTATCCTCATCCCTGGTGTTAACTGAACATTTTCCTTTGCACTTACTGGCTTTGTGTCCTTCTTTTCCACACCCAAAGCATCTTCCAGTTCCTTTGAAACATTCTCCTTGATGCCTCTTCCCACATGATTTACATAGGGTAAATTGAACTTTCTTTCCTCTATGATCATCATGAAACTCCATCTTTCTCTTATTAGCCGAGTCCGGAAACTTACCAAATTTTACTTTATTGATCATATTATGAGATTACTGATTCATTATAATAATGATGTTTGGACTTCCAAATCCCATTTCATTTGGTTTCTCATGAGGAATATCATTCCATTGTCCATCATATCCTCCATTATCATGAATAATCTTGTTTCTAGCCATTTTCTAAAACCCAAAAAGAATAGTGTGAGAGGAAAAAATCATAATAAAGGGGGAGAAACTTCAATATCTAATATATTTGGTTTAATCTAATATGGTTACCATAGTTCTAGGACTATATCCTATACGTATACTTATCCTTAGGGACATCGCTAGACATACCTTAGAAATATCTCTAGGGATCTCACTAACGTTCACGCATCCTAGTTTCCAAAGGTTGACTAAACCTTTCCTCAGATACCAACTATAGAGACCCAAAGCTTGACGTACATGGACATTACATTACTTTTGAGGAATACATAGTACATAACAAAAACACACACACAAGGACCATAATAGTTTAGTGTCTTTGGAAACTCGGAATGTAATCATCTAATCATGGTGAAAGATCTTCAACATCTCCCATAAAGATCTTCCCTTTTTTTCTTACCTAAAACCTTTCTTTATATCCTGGGGAAAAGAAAACATAAAAGGGTGAGCTCAAATGCTCAGTAAGGGTAAAAAAAGAAATATCAATCACATCATATTCATAATAACATATCTTTTGGAAATCTTAACCTGCAAAAGAGATCATAATTTCATAACATTGGATAAATCATAGTAGTGAAATGTAATCCCAATAATCATAACATAAAACATGAAACTTTGTGGCATACACACATAATCATAGAGAATCATTTCTTATTAGTCAAGACTCATTGCCAAGACTATCTTAGTGGACAAAGTCCATTTATGAACCGAGTTCATTCCTCATTTCAGTCCTGTTTCACTGAACTGGTATAACCTACAGTTCCAGCCATGTCTATCTCATGAGATATAAAATCTTTACCCAATGCATTGGAGGGAGATATAGGTCCCACCCATCTCATAATGATACCATTCTTACGTGTGCCACAAAATCATAAACCATACATCATAGCATAACCCATGTAATAAAAATGGGATTCTTAAACAACATGACATTATAAAACAATTCATATAAGATAAAGGAATTCATAAAAATAATTCCATCACAACATAATCAAATAATGTAATAATAGTGATAGAAACAGAACCCTATATTATCTTATATGGAAAATAATTTTGATAAAACACTTGAACTCCATTCTTGAGGAAAATATCCTTTCTACTTCAAAAACATTTTTCCTTTCTTAACATGTCATAAAATTTTAAATTAAAAGAAGTTGATTAAAAATGAACTTGAAAACTTGTAAAGGAAGCTTCTTGGAAATAAGGTTTTAAAAATCCATTCATGCCGTATAAGTTAAAAAAAAACATTCTTCATACTTTTGTTGGAAAAGTCAAAAAGTACCTCGTAAGAAAAACGACAAAAGATTCCTTTCATATCCTTTACTAAAAACTCACCGAAGGGTAAAATTGGATTTAAAAAATTTTAGGTGGATGGAAATAATATTACATATTGAGGAAACATGGATTTGGATGATAAAATACACCCCAGTAAAAATACTAAAGTATAAAAAATCTCGGATAAAAATGAGATTGTGATATTTCCCTTACCTTAGGTCTGATTTGCCTCGTAAGTGTCTGAAACTCCTGTATAATGATTTAAATTATGTCATTGAATTATTCCAGAATCATAATCATTATTATGATATCATATATGGTTCACTTATGGCTTTATATTACCCGTTCTTTTGTAAATTCCATGTTAAAGAGCGTTTTGGGTAAAATCGTTTCATTTGTTGTCTGTGTTTTGACTTGTAATTATTCATATGATTACTTAGATCATGATTACTTAAATCCAGAATATAAAACATGATTTATATATAATATATATTCAAAATATAATAGATCAGTAAATGGAAAGAAATACACCGTTCATGGAGACGGTAGACCGTACGTACGCATGAACGCTGTTTTCTTTTCCTTATTGAGTAGAATGGAATTAAGTAGATGACATACATATATATACACATAAATCCAGAATCATTATTATGTCATATATTTCATTATTACTTATTATATATACTATATAATCATTCATGAATGGTTAACGTGGAGAATGAATCTCATCGCATCGTGGAGACGGTAGTCTGCACGTACGCACGAGCGATGATATCGTTCTCATGATCGTGGAATTGTATTGGAGTGTATGTATACTATTTCAGAATCAATATCACTTTAAAATAATCATATAAAGTTATTATGTACTCCATTATACCCATCCAAGTATGGTGGTGGTGGAAAATAGATTATACCACGGCGTGGAGACGGTATTCCGTACGTACGCACGCGCGGTGATTTCATTTTCTGTAGGATGGATAGATGGTGAAATAAGGTTGTTTCATAATTATAATAACATATCAGTATATAAGTGATACTTATGTTATTACTTCATAATTAAACAACCTAATAATAAGAAGTGGAAGAAGAAATAAAGATGAAAGAATCGGTAACGGACATTACCTCTTTTTTGAAGCGCCTCTTTGAGATCTCCTTTTAGGGCACTATAATTGGTCTTTGAGGAAGACCAGAACCTCTAGGATGTTTCTAGGGATGTGGAGAAGATAATTTGGCAGGGGTTGGCTGAGCATGAAGGCTCAATGTGGTGTGAGGAAGAGAGGGAGGAGGTGCCCTTTTATAAGGGAGGAGAGGGGCACCTTTGGAATAACTAAAAATATTATTTTATTATAAATCCAAATTCGGTTTTAAATAGCTACAAATTGAGTTATTTCGAAGCTAAGGTGGGGATGGGTCGAAATACTCTCATCCAATAGAATTGGGACATGTTTAGTTCACTATTGTAACCTTATCATTTAGTTTTAACTTTAAGTTAGATAATTTTACTTTTACCGTGTCTTTTTGTGTTCTTATACTATAAGGTTAATAAACTTACTATAAGAAGCTAAACGAACCCCAAGTTGTTTATTATTAATATATATATAACCTTATATAAGTCATTTGTCCAAATCTCCAATTTTTAGGAATAAAATAACAATTAATAATATAATATTTGTTTTAAAAAATATTTTATTTCAATTTTGACACTATTTAGTAATTGATTTTTGTGAAAATCATAACAGAATTATTAGTTCGAAAAAAGTTAATTAAATCAATACTAACATGTCATATTAACCTATAAAATTAGTGGAATTTAATAAAAAGTCAAAAATTACATTTATTTTGGTATTTATAACATCAATTATGTCAATATTTCATTAATAAGATAATTACTGCATCATCTTTGTGTCATAGATAAATTAACTTATTTAATGTCTAAAAATTAAAAATAAAATACCATTATGTAGGAAATATTTTTACCTTTCTACGTAATATTTATAGTCGAATTTATCTTATGTATTACCCTATATTAAAAATTATATACTTATTAAACTTTGATTTTAACTATTTTAACCATTCTTTAAATAAATTAATAATAAATGTCCTAATCTAATCCAAGTGGGCCTAAATGGTCATATTTTATTTCTAAGGTTTTTTTTGGTTGAATTAAACTTATCCAATAGAATTAGGACATGTGTTAGGGTAATAATAATATCATTTTTACCCTTAATTACCCTATTTACTTTTAACCGTGGTAAAAAACAAGCAAAAAGTTACTATTCACCAAAAAATATTTTCATCTCATTGAACCACATTTTACTTACTGACAAAAACCGTGTCTCTCGGATTTTTGAAATTCCACCCATAGAAGCGGTAAAATTAAGTTTTATGAAAAATTCATTTTTTTAACTACCACTTAGTGGTTTCACTATTCATCAAAAAAATGAAAGTTTCCAGAAAATTACCAAAAATTAGGCCTAAGATATATTTGGTATTATGAACTCAAAAATGATTTCTATTTTACCAAATTCAAAACATATCAGTTGTATTAATTAATTTAAAAATTAATTCCCGTCATCAAAACAAATAGCGTGTTTTTTAGAGATAATAACTACCAAAAGATTGACACTTGTTTATGTCTTGTTTAAATGTGAAATTACATCCAATGACCAACATTGTATTAAATTGTAAGAATATATTCTAAATATACTTTAAAACCACTCAAATTAATAATTTATCACTATTAATTATTTCGATTAAAAAGGTTGTTTTTAATTAAAATTTCGTAATTTTCACTATTCATCAGAAAATGAAAGTTATCCGAAAAGTACCAAAATTTCACCCTAAGCTAATTTCGATATTACGAATCCAAAAATGAATTCCATTTTAAAAAATAAAATTTACAAAATTTCAAAAAGTGGTTATTACTATTCATAACGGCTAGTTTTAATAATATTTTAATAGCATATCGTTGTTTAGTGAAACTCGGTATTGCATACTACACACGATATCGTGAAAGGTCGTGATTGCGTGTAATGCAAGGCAAGTTAAGGATGTGTGTTGTGCAAGCTCCTTTTGGTGTAGCGTACAACAAAAGACATTAATAAAATTAAAAAGAATATTTTTTTCATAAAATCTCGGGGTGTTACATAAACATTTTTTTCCATATGTTATCAATATATCTATATTATAAAATTATAGTTCTCCCACTAACCACTTGTAGACATTAGGATCACCTTAATTCTAAATGAATATTTTTTGATCATTATGTTTTCTTCAATCCATAACAAGATCCTCAAAACATACATACCTTATTTCCATTATTTGGTGTCACAAACCCATATGGTTGCATCATATAAACATATTTTATAATTTGTCCTCTAAGTAAGGTGGCCTTGAAATCTAACACCCAAAATAATTATCAGAAAAAAATACTATGACAATTAGAATTCTGACTGATTTTATCATGAATATTGGTATAT
The DNA here is from genome assembly GCA_963277665.1 of Viscum album. Lineage (NCBI taxonomy): Eukaryota > Viridiplantae > Streptophyta > Magnoliopsida > Santalales > Viscaceae > Viscum > Viscum album. The sequence continues at coordinate 285,024,522 of OY728167.1, forward strand.
GGTTTTGTCAAAAACTATGTATAGACTTAGCTTGAACCTTCAATAACCCATCAATCCATGTTAGTAATGACTTTTACCAAACATGTGTGGTTTGTATTGAATACCCAAAAACATCTTTACATCCACTAGAAAAACTGCCAAAATATAGGACTGTATTTTGGTACATAGAATCCATCTATGAATACATATGAGTTTTCCAATCATAGAATATTACCATTTAATAATTCCCTATAATATTCATTATTCTTATAGAATAATATATCACCTACATAGGTTCATAAAAAACCATGTATTTGGTTTTATATTTTTTATACAGTGTCTTTAGAATAATTCCTCTCATTAGATATACTGGAATCTATTATTCCTATACCAACTTATATGTATTGAAAGCCTATATTCCATTTAATTCTAGATTTCTCCCACCACCTAAAAATATATTTTATGCCCTCTAATTGAAATATTTTCAGTATATAGTAATACATTTTTACCTTATGGATGTTAACACCCTGAGTGAAAATATGATAATTAACTGAGATTCACTTTGTTTTCCTTGATGTATGTTCTTAACTAAAACTAACTTTAAACAAACAATTCCCATTAAACACTTAATATAACTACTTATTTCATGAAAACCCAAAAATATGAGTTTAATTGAAAGTTTTTCACTTTTTCACATTCCCGTTATCTTTTGGGTTTAGAGTCTTAGAGAATTAGGATAAATATTGTATAAAAAATTAGACACTTCCACACATTGTACATTTTTTCCACAAAAAAAGGATTTAAGTTTACACACCTATTTTATTAAAGACACTTTTAATTATTCTAAGAGGAGCCTAATGTAAAAGTTTTTCCATTTCAATAGTCACTACTCATACTTATATCCTTTGAAATATATTTTAAAACATGGGATGACGACAAAAAGCATAGTAAGGGATATAAAAATAAAATAATCTTGTAAATTAAGTGAGAACATAAAAACACATGAAAATGTTTAACTTTTCCCAATAAAGAATTAATCACATGAATAAAACATTTAAACATATTAAAATTAAAATTTTCTTAAATAAAACATTTTAGAACCCATTATTAATCATATAAAAACCAATAAATCATATTGAAAACATTTTTTTGAAAAACAAACCCTTCGCCTTTAAAATTTCACAAACATTGTTTACAATATGAAATAAAAATATTTCCATAAAAAAAAATTAAAGAATAAAATAGTTATCTTAGAGAATCATATTCATAACTCATGTTAACTCATGTTTACCTAGTGTCAGAATAAAAAATCCCAATTAATTCTATAGGGGTAACCAACCCGGTTATCTCCCTCAATTTTAGCCTTCGAAGGATAAATCATTTCTCAATGCATTACAGATATATATCTAGATCACCTATCATCATTAGATATATCCAGCTCAGCCTCCAACATATGTAATTTTAAATTACTATATAATTAATAAAAAATAATAATATTTTAATTTTTCATCATTAAACCCTTTAAAAAATCATTTGAACCCATAAGAAAAATGATTTTAATTTTCACATTATCATAAGGAGAAATATCCTTTTTATTTGAAAGCTCATAAAAAGAAAAAATTACAAGAAGAAAAGTAATAGGATATACTTTAAAAAAATTAAATTATAGATTAATATTGATAATGAATAATGGTTATGATAGTGGTAAAATGTGTTTAATTCTTATGTGCTAAAAACATTTTTTTCACTTTTATAAAAAGTAAAAAATTACCCATACCTAAAAAATCAAAAAGATTCATTTTTAAAATTTTTTAAAGAAAGTAAAATAAAGTTGAAAATAAAATTTAGCATCATTTAAGTCATAAATAATAACATTATTTAAACATTTAAAATAACCTTGATATGGAAGAAAATGAGTTAGAAGGAAAACATTAAAACATGATTTTTTTAAAGTCCCTTACCTAGAATCTCGAATAATTTAATTTGTTTGTATATACTCCTATGTAATAAAATTATATTATTTATATAAATTATTAAGAAATATTTTCATGTTCATTCCATAATCATTATTCTACTTATTTCATTTTTTTCATGTTTTATTCAGTTATTAAAATGGTTATGTTCACAATGGATGTTTTGAGGATGTTCAATATATAATCTCAAAATAACATCGGTTATTTGAATGTGATCAAAGGGTTTATAGTTAAATTACTTAAAAAATATTAAATACATTATAATTATGATTTTTATACATTATATACACTTTTAAAACCACCATTTAAGGTGCTCATGAAAAATTAACCACATCATTTCATGGGGATGGTAGTCCGTATGTACACATGAATGATGTTTTCATTTTTCTACTGGTTGGAAAAGAAATAAAGTAAAAAATATTTTAATTATAAATAATCATAAATATGTTATAAAATTAATAATTATTCATTAGTTCCATTCTTATTCCCAGCATTGTAAGGTGGAAATAAAAAATGAATCACACCTCTTCGTGGTGGTGGTAGTCTGCATGTACAAATGAGTGTTGTTATCATTTCTCATAAGATGTAAAAGGAGTTGAAAATGGGTTTTACCATAATCATAATAACATTTAATTATATATAATAAAATTATGTAACTATTTTATCATGGTTAAGGAATATTTTAAGTAGTTGGAAGAATAAATAAACATGAAATACACAGTTAAGAATTATAACTCTTCTTTGGAAATCCTCCCTTGCGTTACACCTTAAGCTTTATTAGGTTGGTCTTTTGGTGAGACAAGGAACTTTATGAAATGGGGAGGGGTTTTGGAAAGGTATTTTGGTATTTATTTTCTGATATAGACTCGTCAAAGTGTGAGAATAATTAAGGAGATGTGGTTCCTTTTTGTAAGTGAGGGAAGTGGCACACTTGTAAATACTTAAAACTATTAAATATATTTTATTTATTTCTCAACGTAAACTGAAATAAAATGTAATTTTTTTAAAAAAAAAGATATTTTATGGTATAAATCCACACAACCTATAACATTTATCCATTTTTTAGAGATATTTGATACCTTATATCTTAGTTTGACCCCCTATTAACCCTTTTAACCTTTACTGAGGTGATAAAGTTTTACCAAGGTTATTATTCATAATGACCAAAAATTAAATTAAATTTATACAAAATTTGAACCTAATAATTAAAAATATGAAATTAATTTTATAATATTCAATATCCATAGGTGTTAAAAATTAATTCTAACATAAATATTCAATCCTCAATGAAAACAGTTTTTAGAAAAACATGAAATACATCATGTACCTGAGATAAACTAAGAAGTAAGGATGATAAGTATGAAACTAATCCCCAATTCTCTAAAATTTCATAAGGTATAATAAATATTATACTTCATATACCTTTTTTTCTAAAACACAAACACTTTTCTAAGAAGTTACTTTATGATAAACATGATATCATTAAAAAGTGTTATACATTTTGGTAAAAAGGAAATGTTAATTCCATGGTTTATTGGAAGTTAAAAAAATTGGGAAAAAGGTGGGATTAGTTACTTATCATGTATCATTACCTTTGAGTTTGTCTCTGGTACATGATATGTTTCATGTTTCGTTATTTAGGAAATATTTACCTAATGAACCTCATCTCTTGAGCCCTAAAGTACTTCAGTTGGAATATAATATTTCTTATGAATAAAATCAAATTCAGATTCTATATCATAGTGATAATGTATTTCAAAATAATGTGAATCAATAGTTTAAGGTTTTATGTAATAATCATATGATTGAGGAAGCAACATGGGAATCGGAATAAGATGTGAGGGGAAAATACCCTCACTTGTTTAAGTAATTAATAAAATTATGAGGATGAAATTTCTTAATGGGGGTAAGAATGTGACAACCTAGGTAATCCTAGAAATAAAAAAAATCTTATTATTTATAATTATTTATTTTATTAATCCAAATTCATATAATTTTTATAAATATATTTATATGATTTTTCAATAGGAAAGGTAATTTTTTTATTTAACAAAACAAATTTCCATGTATTACATGGTTTTATTTAAAAGATAAATTTCCTAACATTAAAAATTCACATTTAGAAAATTGAATTAATTTTTTATATCATAATATAAAATTTATCTTAGGGTGATTTTTTGGGATTTTTCTATAAAGAGTGATTTTTCAGTGAATAAGGAAAAATACATATATTTATTAAAACTATCATTTATTTTCATGTATTTAAAAAGTATTATTCTTTTTTATATTATCTTTAAAGTGAAATTAGTAAAATTTTACTAAAAATAGTCTAATTAATCCTAAATTAATCAACGTTATTCTTGATTGTGGTATAAAATCACTTTTATACTTGAAAAGGGTAATTTCCTTAACAAACATTTGTTGCTGTTTTCATATTTATATTAAAATTAATTTTTACCACTTATAGAAATTGAATATAGTAAAATTTATTTAATATTTTTAATTATAATGTTTAATTTTGGTAATAATTTTAATTTCATTTTTGGTAATTATTTATAGTCACCTTAGTAAATCTTTATCACCCTGTTAATGGTTAAAAGAGTTAATAGGGGGTTAAACTAAGCGATAAGGTACAAAATATATTAAAAATGGATAAATATGATTTGTTGAGTGTATTTAATCATTAACCTATCTTATATTTTAAATTTTTCCATTTTCTTCCACTTTCCTTTGATAAATACATATATCATATCTCAAAGTTTTAAGTATTTACAAATTTGTCACTCCCCTCACTTATAAAAGGGCACCTCCTCTCCTCACTTATTCACACACATTAAACACTCTAGATCATCTAATATCTACCCAAATACCATCACAAAAACCCTTATTATTTTCTATAGGTCCTAATATCACCAAAATACCAACCTAATAAACTAAGGGATGTTTTCCAAAGAAGAGGTATAATTCGTCACTGAGTGTTTCATGTTTATTTTTTATTCTATGTCATTAAAGTATTCATTAACCATGATTAAATAATTACATCACTAAATTAAATATACTGAAATATTATTAAGATTATAGTATAAACCTTTTTCATCTCATTTTCTATCCTATGGGAGATAAAAACATTGATTGTGCATATATGTGGACTATCACCTCTATGAAGTGATCTGATATATTATTCATTTCCACCTTACATGGATAGTCATAAGGATGTAACTAATGAATAAATATGAATTTTATAACATATTTATGATTCTATTAAATTAAAATATTATCTAATTTATTTCTTTTACACCCGGTAGAAAAATGAAAAATAAGTTCATGCGTACACACCGACTACCGTCTCTATGAAATGATGTGGTTCATTTTTCATGACCGCCTTACATTGTTGGTTTTAAAACTGTATAAAATGTGTAAGTATCATAATTATAATTTATTTAATAATTTTGGAGTAATGGAACCATTACCCCTGTAATGACCCAGGTATTTATAGAATAATTCTTTTTCATATCTATTAATATTTATGAATAAGATATTAATTTTATGTTAAAAGGGGTGTTTTTTCGATATTATACCCAACACGCAATAATGGGATTCTCCGAAATCTTACATTGCACACAACATTGAGTTATACTGAAAAATAACACAAATTATTATTATTTTAAACAGTAGTTAATGCCTAGCTATTAGAATGTAGGGAATGAATAGTATCAACTGAACTTTGAAATATGGCTTACACATGTTTAAATAATGATTCATTGGTTACCAAATTTTTTATAAATGGAAATTAAACCCAATTAAATATAAAGGACGTGTTTTTATGAATAACTATTTAAAAGTGAATAATTGTGTTTATAAAATCATATCACTCTTCATGGATTTTTATTTAATGAAAAATATATGTTATATATTCAATTTCATGTTTTAAATTCATCTTATATGTTTTCTAGATATGATATATGAACAAATTCAATTTTTCGGATAAAAGGAGTATTTTTGTAAAAATGTAGTTTTATCGACTTTTGATGGAGAACCCTTTTTAAATTTAGTTTTTGAAACCTTTATATGTTATATTTTAAAAAAATAAACTTCTTATTTATAATTAGAGCATGAAAATTTACTTTGAATAAATTTTTGATATTTTTCTGATAGCTATCATGTTTTGATGAATAGAAAAAATATGCTAAATTTTAATTGAAAACAACCTTTTCTATCGAGATAATTTATATGGCTAAATCATATTATTTAATGGTTTTAAAGTATAAATGGAATATATTTTTATCATTTAATAAAATTTTGGTCATTGGAAGTAATTTCAATTTGAAATTCGACCAAAACACATTTTAATCTTTTGATAGTTATTACTTCTTAAAAACCCACTTTTTGGTTTTCATAACAGGAATTAATTTTAAATTAATTACGCAACTTCTGTATTTTGAATTTGGAAAAATATATTCCATATTTGGAATCATAAGGTCCAAATTTTTTTAATAGGTACCTTTTATTTTTGGACATTATGAATAGTAAATTTAATAATTATTTTATTTACCATGGTTAGAGTGTAAATCTGGTAAATGAGGGTAAAAAATAATATTATAATAATATTAAACTACCCTAAGACATTTCCTAATCCTATTGGATGATATAATTTCAACCGTGGGTATCCTTGGGTTGATTTGGGGACCCCATGGAGCCACTTGGGTGTGAAAATGACATTTTATAAGAATTAATTTAAAGTAAAAAAAGAACTATGACATAAACATTTATCTTTTAATAAGAAATATTATATGGGGTTATATACGTGATATCTTAGACTATAAATAGTTCATAGAAATATAAAAATATTTCCTACATCATGGAATTTTATTTATAATTTTTAGACATTAAATAAATAAATTTAATTATGACATAATGATGATGCAGTGATTTCTTCATTAATAAAAGATTCAAATAAATGATATTATAAATACTAAAATTAATGTAATTTGAATATTTTGATTCCATCCACAAATTTTATGGATAATATTGACAAATAATCTTTGATTTAATTACTTTTTTTAAGGAATCAGGTTTTTATGACTTTAACAACCATCAATTACTTTATAGTGTCAAAATTGACATAAATGAGTTTTTAAAACAAAAACTATTTTATTAAATTATATAATAGTCCTAAAAATAAAATATTCTTCCAAATGACGTATATAATGTTAAAACATTCATTAATGATCCACTTATGGTTCTCTTGGTATTTTATAGTAAATATAGTTACCCTATATTATGAAAATTCAAGAAGACATGGTAGGAGTTAAGGTTTTTAACTATGGGTTAAAGCTAAAAGATAAGGTTAAATTTGTGACCTAAACTTGTCTAAAACCTATTGGTTGAGATTTTTTCTACCCAAAAGCTTCTTATCTTTTAAATAAATGAGTTTTGAGAAATTTCAAACTGAAAATCATTTTATAATAAAATAATATTTCAAAACATTCCTAAAGTATCCCTCCTCCCTCTTATAAAAGGGCATCACCTATACCCATTTACTCACACCTCTAAATACCCTTGGATCATCCAAAATCTGATCACATAATCTCCCAACATCCCTAACTTTCTCCTAGAATCCTTACTTTTGGTGGAAGGCAATTCAGAAAAGCATTTTGGCTCAATCAAAAGAAGTTACCAGATTTAGAGGTAACGTCTTCTCTCAAGTTATTTTATTTTATTTTCTTTCTCCACTCCCTATGATCTTATTATTATTTTATTACATAAAAAACCAGTATCCTCAATACTAGGATTTTTTTATGAGAATTATTCAAACTACACATACACACACCTCCATCTAATGGATATTAACATATTGTGTCTGTGGATGGCGAACTACTGCCTCATGAAATGATGATTGTTCAATTTTACCCTACCACCTCTCATGGTGTCCATTATGATGGGACAATACTTATATATGATATATATTATATTTATATTGTCTCTATTATTCTGTAATTTTTTTTACAGCAAAACATTATGCTTTTTATAATGTGTAAATATAATAATTTCATTTGAGTAATTGCGGACTACAGCCCCCTCAAAGTGATATGACTTGTTCATGCCATACATGGAACGTATAAAGTATGGAGTTAATGAACTTATGTAACATATATAAAATATCATATTATATTGGAATTATAATATACCTATGTATCATTTAGTTTTCACTCCGTTAATTATGAAAAAAAATTAAAAAAGCGTTCATGCGTGTGTACGGCTTACCATCTCCATGAACGGTGCATTTAATTTCTTATCTACAAATGTAATAATGGATATAAATACATATATATGAGATATATATGAGACTAAAATCATGAATAATATTCTGGTGATGATGGAATTTTGACTACATGGACAATTTATATCAAAACAAGTTCATTTTCGACTCAAGTACTGAATATCAACAAAACGACCAATATGAACTTAAATAATTATGAAAATTTTATAACATGATGATAAGAAATATAAAATTAATAATAAACATGACAAATGTACTTAATCAAGTAGAAATTAACCTAAGTTTATTATTCAGGAATATAAAGAACGAATGAGACAACTCGGACTCAATGTAAGGGACCTCGTCTCAATCTCCTTTCATTGAGGTATATTTTTGTTTATACATGACCTTATTTTATATGGGGTATAATTACACCATTTTTATTTTAATTTCATTCAACAGTTTTCAAAAGGAATCTTTTTTTATGATGTGTTTTACAAAATGACAAAGGGAATGTTTCTTTTAACGTATGTGCTGACAATGACCTTTTCACCGTCGCGATTATTATTTAATATTTGGATTCCTTAACAAGTTGTAATGTTGTTAAAAGTAAAATAAATACCATATACCCTTTTTATGTATTTCAGGTATTGAAAATGGTTTCGAGAAATCATTCATTATGTCAATATCTTGAAATAATATATTGTGATTGCAATGTGGAATGTTATCTTTTCTTTATGATAGTTTTATGTGTTTTGAATATATTATGGTTATTGTGAATTATTTATGTATATGGGTGGTTCCATGATAAACCAAGGGCGGGTGATCCCAAGATATATCTCTAATACATTAGGTAACATGGAACAGGTAAACATTAATGTTTCTTCTAAAAGATTTAGGGAATATTTTGTGATGGGTATTCCAAACGTAACTCTATATGTAACTGTGAAAGCTACAATGTAAGTATGTTATGGATTTCACAAGTTACCTTTATGAGTTATTATTTATATTTTTTATTCATAAATCATTTGATTTCATGAGGTATGTTAAATATGTTATTTTTTATGATTGAAAACTATGATTTATTTGACTTGTGTGTATTCATGGACTAATGTTTTTTTCCTTATTTTATATCCCTTACTAATCTTTTTTATGCTCATCCCAAGTTTTTGAAATGTTTTTCACATGGTATAAGGAAGGGTAAGGGAAATGAAGATTTCAAAAATACTTTTATCAAGAAAATAATTCTCATTTTAATCAAGGAGTTTTATTATCGTTAAAAAATTGGATAGAGTATAAGTGTCTACTTTGTAATATTTGAGATGTTATATAATAGTTATGGCCGAATTATCTAAAACTCTAAACCTAAAAAGATCCTTAATGTGAATTTTTGACTTAACTCAAGATTATGTAATGTTTAAGGTCGGGGCCTTATAGTTGGTATCAAAGGTAAGTTTAGATGACTTTAGATTTTAGGGTGTTATTTAAGCATAAGTGACATAACAATAATGGTAAGCATATTAGAAAGAGTTATAGTTATTTTAGATAAATTGAATGAGTTTAAGATAACATGAATAAGTATATATTAGTGGTTACCCTCCTCATAATATAGTATATGATAATTGTACTAATATACTCACACTGACCTTTTAGGTTTTAGAGTAAAGGGTTGGATCTAGCAGGCATCAAAGTAATAATGGATGTGTAGGAAACTGTGGTGGTTTTCTGAATAAGAAACCGAATGAAATTGGGGGTGTAATTAGAAATCTTGTGGTTATTATGAAACAACTATCTAGAGTAATTATTGACCACTTAAACCATGGTGATTTTTATAAGGCATCATATATGATAGAAATGAATCCCTATGGATGTTCAGGTAATAATCATAAAGGTAAGTATATTCAAAAACCTATGAGTAAAGGATGTGGAAAGAAACGCCTGGAAAATTCATCAATGGGACAGGAAGATGTTATAGATGTGGTAATGATGGTCATAAATAAATAACCTTCCATATAAAAATGAACCATTCAGTTGACTCCAGGAAAGGGAAAGAATTTCTTTCTGAGGGATCAATTGAATGTTTTAAATGTGGTGTGAATTTTCAATATGAAAATAGATGTCATGTGAAGAAGGTTAAGGAATGGGATCATCATGAACATATAAAATATGTTTACTAATACCTAATGTCATTCCAACTGAGGATGAGGAAACTAAAAATAACCTATGAAAGGTATGGATTATTCCTTAGCTGATATTTTGAAATTATTTAATATTAGGATATGATTAATGATTTCTTTTATAGGAAAGAAGTATTACGGAATAAGTTGAAAAAAACAAGGATAAAGGATCACAAAGAGTTTTCTATTTTTACGATGTCTGCATTGTAAAAATTGAAGAGTTATATCAGATCTATGGATGATGATATTTTTAAAAATATTAATGATGGTATTATTTTGTAACACTTCTAGTATTTGTAACCCTTATGTTTGTTTTATAAAAATGTTAATTGAGTAAGAATTATCTTTTGTTTTAGGGATATTATTATAAAGAACCATTATGGTTTATATAATCCTTAAATTTGAGTCAATTGAGGGTTATTACTTTTTGGGATGAAAAATGCGAGGTATGAGATAACCTTTGAGGTTAAAATATGTTATGGTTATTTTTTAGGAATTTATCTCATTTTTTGGAATGTTATAAAATTTATATTGTTTTTGAAAAATGACAATACGCAGACCATGTGACAACTCGTCATGTCAGACAAAGCTGCGGGAATCGAACCCATAACCAAAGTGCGACAGAGATTTATCACCTACCACTGGTCTACATGAAGTCTCTAGTTAGTATGACATATTGTTTTTAGTTAAATGATTTTATGGATTAATAATTAATTGATTTTGGTAAATTATGTTTTGTCAAATGAATATCCTTAGTATAAGAAAATTATTTGATGATTAATTGATAAATGTTATTTTGGGAGACATTTTCTCTTTTGGGAACAATATATGCCTAAGGAAAATAGAATACTAAAGGATTTCATTTGAGGAGTAATGGTGGAATTTTATTTTGGAAGAATCTATGTTTTTATTGTGGACTTACAGGGAGTTGGGTTATTTATTGAAATGATTAACCTTTCTTGGAGAATATGTTATTAGGTTAATTACTTTTCAATATGAGACTTTAAGAGTAGTCAGTGTTATTTGGAGATAAATGTTAAGATTTGTCATGGAAGACTATGTGATCATATTCTTTTGAGTTTTGGGTTTCAATCTTATTTTGGATGATTTTTAATAATTTTAAGGACAATTGTTTATTGAATGGTCGTTGTTGATCTTTGGGTCTTTTTTGTTGAATTTTTGAGATTAAGAGTACCATTACATCTTATAAAGGAATTTTCTTTTTGGGGATTATCTGATCTTTTACTAACTATTTGGTTTTGGTTAATATCTAAAGATAGGGGAAATATATAGTTCAGCTTTTTTGGATTATGTGATTCTATAGAAGTTGATTATATCACTTCAGGTGTGACCAAGTCTTCTTTAATACTCATCGTTTGGAGAAAAGATAAGTTTGTGGTAGATATTAATTAAAGGATGAACCTCTACTTGACAAGTATGAATGTTTCCATTTGTTCTTAGTTTAAATCATAAATAAATTCCTCAACTTTATGAAAAGGACCTTAAAATAGAAACATTGTTCATTTACTTTTCATATTCGGAAATAAAATATCGTTTAACACATCACATGTTTATGGTCTTCAGATTAATAACTTTATCCTGATCATGTTTTCCATCACTCTTTATCAGAACTTGATGGTTAGTTTCTCTTCCATATCCATGCTTTCCAACATGAAATCCTATTATGTGTTATCTCGAGTGACCATTGTACTTCTCTTTCTTTTAAATTGATAGATTTATTGAATATTTTTCTGATGTGGGGTTTTTAATGATGTTACTGAGCATTATTTTAAAATTGCAAGGACGCAATTTCCAAAAGGGGGAATGATGTAACAACCCAGGTATTTAAAGAATAATACGTTTTCATATATATTAATATTTATGAATACGATATTAATTTTATGTTAAAGGGGATGTTTTTTTTGATAGTGTACTCGACACGCAACAGCGGGTTTCAATGAAATCTTACGTTGCACACAACTTTGAGTTATACTGAAAAATAATTATTATTATTATTATTATTTTAAATTGCAGTTAATGCCTAGCTGTTGGAATTGAGGGAATTAATAGAATAAACTGAACTTTGAAATATGTTTTACACATGTTTAAATAATAAATCATTGGTTACCAAATTTTTTATAAATGGGAATAAAAACCAATTGAATATAAAGTATGTGTTTTTATGAAAACCTATTTAAAAGGGAATAATTGTGTTTATAAAATCATATCACTCTTTATGGATTTTTATTTAAAGACAAATATCATTTATATATTAAATGTAATGTTTTAAATTAATATTATATGTTTACTAAATATGATATGTGAACAAATTCAATTTTTTGGATAAAAGAAGTATTTTTCTAAAAATGCAATTTTATCACCATTTGATGGAAAACCCTTATTTAATTTAGTTTTTGACACCATTATATGTTATATTTTACAAAATAAACTTCTTCTTTAGAATTGGGTCATGAAAATTTACTTTTAATGAATTTTGGATATTTTTCTGATAGATATCATGTTTTGATGAATAGTAAAAATATGCTAAATTTTAATTCAAAATAACTTTTTCCATCGAGATAATTTATATTGTTAAATAATTTTATTTAATTTTTTTAATGTATAAATTGTATATATTTTTATCATTTAATCCAATTTTTTCATTGGAAGTAATTTCACTTTGAAATTGGGCATAAACACATTTCAATATTTTGATGGTTATTACTTCTTAGAAACCTGTTTTGGGTTTTAATAACGGGAATTAATTTTAAATTAATTACTGAAACTTCTATGTTTTGAATTTGGAAAAATGGATTCTGTATTTTGAATCATAAGTTCCAAATTTTTTAAATAGGCACCTTTTATTTTTGGACATTATGAATAGTAACTTCAGTAATTATTTTATTTATCATAGTTATAGGGTAAATATGGTAAATAAGGGTAAAAAATAATATTACAATTATATTTTTAACACCCCAAGCTTCCATGGTATGCTTCTCTTTGAATAATAGAGCAGTGTGTGTTGTACGCAACCTCGAGTTCTAACACACCACGACCAATCAAAGTAGCCATTATGAATAGTAATACCAACTTTTTGAAATTTTATAAATTTTATCTTTTAAAATGGACTTCATTTTTGGATTCGGAACATCGAATTTAGCCTAGGGTGAAATTTTGGAACTTTTCGGATAACTTTTATATTTTGATGAATAGTGAAAATTACTAAATTTTAAATAAAAAACAACTTTTTTAATAAAAATAATTAATAGTGATAAATTATAATATTGAGTTGTTTTAAAGTTTAATTAGAATATAATTTTACCATTTTATCCAATGGTGGTCATTATAATTAATTTCACTTTGAAATTGGATATAAACAATTGTCAATCTTTTCCTTGATATTGTTTCTTAAAAACACGCTATTTGTTTTGACAAAGGGAATTAATTATAAAATTAAATAATTCAACTTATATGTTTTGAATTTTTTAAACTAGACATCATTTTTGAATTCATAATATCAATTATATCTTAGGGTGAATTTTTGGTATTTTTCTGAAAAACTACAATTTTTGATGAATATTGAAACCACTTAGTGGTAGTTTAAAAACTAATTTTTCATGTAAATGAAACATTACCACTTTTGTGTATTGAATTTAAAAAATCTGACATTCATGGTTGTCATTATCAAGTGAAATTTGGTTCAATGGGATTAAAATAATTTCTGGTGAATAGTAACTTTTAAGGTCTATTAATCTCGATTAAATGTAATTAGTGTAATTTAAGGTAAATATGATCATATAATAATATTAAATTACCTTTAGACTTGTCCTAGACAAATTGGATGAGTCATGCACGACCAAAACAATCCATGGGCCAACTTGGGGACCCCATGGAGCCAATTGGGTAAGAAAATGACATTAATAACTTTTTATTTAAAGTAAAAATAAAAGTATCACAAACATGTATTGTTTTACTAAAACAATTTTTACATGGGGTTATACAAGTCATATGTTTTACTATAAATAATCATTGGATAGATAAAAATATTTTCTACATCATGGTAGTTTTTTTATAATTTTTAAACATTAAATAAATTAAATTTTTTATGACACCATGATGATGCAGCGATTACCTCATTAATTAATGATTTAAATAAAATGAAATGATAATGTAAAATATAAGACACAAACTTGTCAAAAACCTATTGGATGAGTATATTTCAAACCCTTATCACCTTATCCTTGAAATATATAATTGTGGGACCTTTAAAATCTGAAACTCAATATATAATAAATTAACATTTCTTGACTTTCCAAGAGTGCCTCTCCTCTCCTCTTATAAAAGGCCCCCACCTACACCACCTTATTCACACCATCAAAGCCATTTTTCTTGGCCAAAATCTACCCAAATACTCCCCCAAATTCCCTCTCTTACTCCTAGAAGCCTCACTTCGGGCATAAGTCTTCCCAAGGAAGCCTTTGGCTCAAATGGAAATGAGTTACCCAGTTTTAAGGTAATGTCTTCTCTTATGTTATTTTGTTTTATTTTGCTTCTCCAACCCCTTAAACTCTTTTAATTACTTTCTTTTGTAACAAAAACAATATCTTAAAGATACTAGTATGTTGTTATGAGAAGGATTTTATTTACACTTACACACACCTTCGTCTAATGGTTGATGAACATATTGTTTCTGTGGGTGGCGAATTACTGCCTCACGAAACGATGATTGTTCAATCTTCTTTTAACACCTCTCATGGTGGCCATTGTGATGAAACTGTTTCTATATATGATATATATTATGTTTATGTTTTCTTTATGCTTCTGTATTTTTCATTTATTTCATACCTTTATTATTTCCATTATGGGTAAACGCGATAATTTCATTTTAGGAAGTGCGGAATACCACCCCCTCAAAGTGATTTGAATCGTTAATTCCATATGTGGGATGTGTAAAGGATAGAGTAAATGATATTATATATGACATTATACTGGAATTATAATATACCTTTATATAATTATTATTTCAGTCCATTAAATATGAAATAGAAATAAAAGTATCATTCATGCGTACGTACGGCTTACCGTCTCCATGAACTGTGCATTTCATTTCTTACCTCTAAATGTTATATAATATTATAAATGCATATATATACCTGGATATATATGGTATATATGATATCTACATCATGAATATAATTCTAGATATAATGGATATTTTACCACATGAACAACTTGTAATTATGAGAAGTTTATTTTTTACTCAAGTACCAAAGATCGACAAAACAACTGTTATTAACTTAAATAATTACATAATGTTAATAACATGGTAATAAGTGTTAGAAAATGAATAATGAACTTGAAAAAGGTTCTTATTAAAGTATAAATTAGCTCTAGTTTATTATTCAGGAGGTTAAAGAACGATCGTGTCAAGTCGGACACGAGGTAAGGTACTTCGTCTGAATCTCATTTCATTGAGGTGTATTTTGTTTTATACACATCTTTCTTTTATACGATGTATAAACCCCTTTGACTTTTACATTTATTAAAAAGGAATCTTTTTTATACGAAGCGTTTTACTAAACGACAAAAAGGAATGTTTTTTTGTCGTACGTATGCGGAGACAACGACTTCTCCACCGCTGTGACCATTATTTGAGTTTCATTTCCTCTACAAGCCATAACTATTTTTAAATAAAAAATAAATACCATGTTTTACTTTTATTTTTTTGGTATTTAAAATGGTTTTGATAATGTTTTCATTATATCAATGTGTTTTATTGATATCTTGTGATTGAAATGTGGAAATGTTATGTTTCATTTATGCATGTTTTATGTTATCTGATTATGTTATGGTTTATGATATGTTTAAACCTTTTCATATAAGGAATGGATTGGACTTAATAAGTGACGGGTGGAGCCCGCTATATCACCTCAATGCATTGGTAGGTCTCATGAGACAAACTAGTGTCTTGGCATGAGGCCTTGACAAAATCTTATTTATAGTCTTGGCACGAGGCCTTCGCTACGTGGTTATGATAGTCTGGAATTATGCATTCCATCTTTATGAAAGTGGTTATTGATATTGCATGTCATTATTCGACTAGTAGAAAATCCATGTGAATAAGTAAATGGCATTATTTCATTTTGATTTTTCCATATTATGTTGAAGTTCAAGTTTAAAAGGATTTTGTTTTAGTTATACATTGCCTTAAATGTTTATGTTTATTTATGAATGTTTTCGCTATATTGTTATCCTTATTGAGAATCTGAGCTCACCCCTTTCTATGTTTTATTTTTCCCAGGATGTGGAGAAATATTTTATGACTGACCTGCAGGGATAGTCTAAAGGGGATATGGGTGTGGACTATGGAGACTATGTTATTGTAGTTTTTCACTTTATGATGTCATGTAACGTTTATGAATGTATCTAGTGTTTCCAAGGCTACTAAACTAATCAGTCTTTCGAGAGTTGATCTTTTGTGATCATGCCAATGTTACATAATAATCCACCAACTCTGGGTTACTGGGTTCGGGGCATTACAGTTTGTATCAGAGGTAGTTTAGTACTAACCTTGGAAGCTAGATTTAGGTAAACTCTGAATAGAGCACATATCCCTAAGATAGACTTTGAGGATTTTTATAGAAGAACATCCTAGAATATTATTATTGTAGAAATTTTGTGAGTTTTCTGAGAAATAAATCTCTGTCTAGATACGAGTAGGTAGAGGCGGCTCTGGAACAGATGTAACTTTGGGTAAAACCTGAAAACACCGCTTTGAGCTAGACTCGAACGGGAACTGGTGCACGACAACGATCCTTATTGAACTCTTAGTTACGACACTCCCGGGGGATATGCTTAGGATAATTCATATTTTCTTTATAAACCATTGTGAAGGGTTTATGAGTATATACTTCTTTAAAGAAAACATTTTTATGATTATGGATTATATCCATAAATAGTTCAATTTATGTTAAGTGTTTTGCAAGTTTTTTATAATGTATTTCAATTGATAAACTAATCTAGTTTATGAAATTGTTTAGAAATGGCACCTAGTGGAAGAAATGGAAACCGGATCAATGAACACACTCCATGTAGGGATTACCCTCCTACTCAAGATAATTATTGTGAAGATGGTGATGTAACTGGCGCTAAATAGCTAATCACCATACGGGGACAACTCACTCAGGTTATGAATAATAACCTTACTCGTATGGAGCACCCTGATCTGCAATGCGGAGGATCAATGTTAGACTGCTTCATGATGAAAAAACCAACAATATTTAATGGGGGTAAAAATCCATTAGTAGCTGAGCAATAGATAAACTCTTTAGAGAAAATATTCCATGCCTTGGGGAGTAATGAAAGGGAAAACGTTGTCATGGAAGTTTACCGCCTCACTGGAGATGCCAAAAAATGGTGGTCACTAATTCAAAACACAAAGGAAGATGATGAAGTATCAAATATGGAATGGAGGGAGTTTAAAGAAATTTTCATTGGAAAATACTTTCCTCATGACCATCGAGCGGATATAGAAACAAAATTTCTGAGTCTGAGGAAAAAGGAGGATGAGAATGTTGTAAAGTATGATGATAACTTCACAAGGTTAGAGAGGCATGTGGAAGATTATATACGTAACCCAAGATGTATGATTGGTCATTTATTTTTTGGTTAAAACTGTTTCTCCGTCGAGCCTTGGTCTCATAAACCTTCTCACCGTACGGAGATATTTTCTCATGTGCCATCAAGATAGAAAATGAATTCTCTAAATCTTATGACAATAAAGTAAAGCAAGAGAAGAAGATAATAGTGGAACAAGAGATAGATAAAGGGAAAAAGGGAAAGAATGATTTTCCATTATGTGATAATTGTGGGAAGAATCACCCCGGTACTTGCCTAAAAGGAATGGGAGTTTTTTTATAAATGTGGAGAAAAGGTCATCGGGCTCGTGATTGTAAGGGAAAGAAAGAGGCTATCAATGATGAATGCTACAATTGTAGGGAAATGGGGCATTATTCAAATGAATTTCCTAAGCATCAGGGAAACATACCTCATAAAAGGCCAAGGGATCAAGGCCAATATTATGTTGTTACTACAGTTGATGTTGAATAATTAATGTATTGGTGCTTTTGGACTCAAGGATTATATTCTTGTTGTAAGAATAATGTGATATATATAAGGATTGTACTGTAGTACTTGTTTTTTCATTCAGGTTATAATATGATAAAGGTAATCATATTTTTAGTATGTCACAATAAGAGAAACATTAATTTGTTTGGGTAATCTGATGTTACAATTGATTTTGGAATTTAGAGACCTTTTAGAGAATGTCTTGACAGAGGTATTTTGGATAACAATAAAGGTTGGAATGGATTAAGTTATACTTTGGATAGTATTGTTTAAGGTAAAAACATTTCTTAAGATTATTATTGGAATATTAAAATACTATAGTTTTAGGAAAAGGACGACCTGCAGGTTGGGGGATAACCCATCGCGTCGGAAAAAGATACAGGAATCGAACTCACAACCATAGTGTGACAGGCCTTTATTAACTACCACTAGCCTACAGGAAGTCTCTGGTTATTACAAAATAGTTTTCCTAATCTAAATGGTATGTGTTGATATTTGGAACCTTTTACTATTAGGATAAATATAATATTTTTGAGTTCTATTATCTTTTTTAGGGAAAGATGAGTTTGTGGTAGAAATTAGTTGAAGGTTGAAACTCTACTTGTCAGTTATATATGTAAGAACCCGGTTCTTAGTTTTGAGGTACGAGCTTCTTCTTTTTCCTTTTCCTTAAGTGTTTTCGAGAAAATATGGAAATGGGAAAAAATCCTAAATTTTGGAACTACATGCCGCATACATTTCCACATGTCGTGTACTTTTGGCCGTGTGGAATGGGTACATGGGGCGTGTAGCCTTGTCGGTGACGAGGGGTGTAGGAACCGACTACATGCCATGTAGTGGTACCTTACATGTCGTGTAGTCAGTCGGCAGGATTAAATAGTAAGGCGGTGGAGTCGCCACCAGTTGGGCGACAGTACATGCCGTGTACTCGAGAGTACATGTCGTGTACTCATGTTGACTGATGAATAGTGTGGCGGTGCCACCAGAGGAATAGTAAAATGTTGGAAGTACACGCCATGTTCTCAGAAGTACATGCCGTGTACACAGAATTACACGCCGTGTAATTTGTTTTTTCAGCTTAAAACAGATAGTAGCCTCCTCATTTGGAAGAGGAGGCATTTGAGCCGTTTTGGAGCCAAAGGAGGAGGTCAGACCTTTAAAGATCCACCAGGTGTTCATCTGGAATCGGTTTCCGCCTCGGACGATCTCGTTGGAACTGCACGGGTAAGCCCTCTCTTCTCTTGGTATGGTTCTTACCAATTCTTCCCCTAACAGAAGTTATTTGTTTTTAATGGGTTTTGTTCTTCGTCAGATCTACGCCGTTCTTAGGCGTTTCTGGAGTCGGCATTCGGGTATAATGTTCGTTGGCATATAAGGTAGGTGGCTTGGTGTAAATTTCCAACTATCATGTGTTTTTTTGCGATTTTCGTGCCACGAACCCATGTTGGGGTGTCGTGTGGCTGAGTCTGTTGCTATATTTAATGCCTAGAATTGCTAGGTGATTAAATTGTGATAATGAAATTCTGGTTGGGATCGTTGCTTGGATCCGGAGCCACCCCAGGGGTGTGTTCCACTGTTTAGCCGTTTGGCCAGGATACCCGAGGGTATGCCTTTAATGTATTAATTGTAGAATTGCCGTGAGAGGAATTGCTTATTTACTTCATTTGACATGTTGGGAATGGCCCATTTACCTGTTTAGACTGAGGGCATTGTTGTGATTAGCCTATGGGCACTACACTATTTATCCCGAGGGCTGTAGTTATTTCGTCCTGAGGGAAACTTCTTCCGTGCCTGTGGGCAGCTGACTCTATGCCTATGGGCAACACTACCTATTCTTGAGGAAAAACTCTGTTATTCTTGAGGGCAGATTCTTTTGTTGGATACTCATTACCCGAGGGTAGGAGATTATGTGTCTGAGGACACTAGTTGTTTACTTACAAATGCACTATAGTGATTTCTTAAATTAAATGGATTAAATTAATAATAAAATGGAAATATAGCTGGTAATTAGTTACTTTTTAAAACTGCATACTTTATTGCATTTTACTGCTGCACACTATTGTTGCATGTTAGCACACTGTTGGGCATGGGCCTTTGGTGAGTTCCTACTGAGATATATTTCTCACACCCTGTTTGGGTCACGGTTTTCTACCCAAACAGATTACATTGCTACAGGTGTAGATAGGGGCAAGAGTCCCTATACAGGTACTTGACTATTGCTGAGGAGTATTAGGGCATGGGACCGAGCCTAGGCTCGCGATGCCACTGCCATCTGTTTGCTTTGTTCTGCTGTACTCTGCTCTTTGTTATACTGTATTGATTTATAACATGTTCTGGTTGTTTTCTTTGAACTTGAGACATGTAGCATCATTGTCCATCTATTGTTGGTTATATCCACAGCTGTAGTTTATTTCAGTTGTGTATGGTTTACTGCTTCCTCTGTTTGTTGTATGTTTTATTTAAATTCCGCTGCGCTACACATTGAAAAATGAGGGCATAGTTTCCCCACTATCAGACCTGGGCCCTCGCTACTAGTCGGCAGCCTCTGGCATTTGGGGAAATGTTCATGAGGTCATGTGGCGAACCGGGTTCGGGGCACCCGTTGAGTGGCACCTGGGTCTGGGATGTTACAATATATATATACCTCTCACTTATTCTATGAATAAATTAATTCTTAAACTTTAGGAAAAAGATATTAAAAATAAGTGTAATCCTAATACCTTATGTTTTGTGAACTGATGATATTTTAAATCACCATAGATTGAAGGCTTTGAGGCCCTCAATTTTACACTTTTTTGTGATTGATGACCTCAATAACTCCCTACAAATATGTACCTTTTCCCTCCAATTATATGTCTCTAATTTCCACCAATGTTCTCCTAATCGAGATTATAATTTGGTGGTGACTTTTTCATTTCCCTTTCCCTCTTATTAAGGCTAAATTTTATTAACCTTATTTCAGATGTGGGTTTTCCACAAAGGTATTTTCTATTGTCAACCATTTTTTTTCGAAGAACAATTTCAAATTGAGAGGAAAAAATTTATTGAAGGAGGGGAGAATGTAACACCCCAAGCTTCTATGGTACGCTTCTCTTTGAATAATAGAGCAGCGTGTGTTGTACGCAACCTCGAGTTCTAACACACCGCGTCCAATCAAAGTAGCCATTTTTAATAGTAATACCTACTTTTATAAATTATATAAATTTTATCTTTAAAATGGACTTCATTTTTGGATTGGGAATATTGAATTTATCCTAGGGTGAAATTTTGAAACTTTTCGGATAACTTTTATATTTTGATGAATAGTGAAACTTACTAAATTTTAATTAAAACCAACTTTTTTAATCAATATAATTAATAGTGATAAATTATACTATTGAGTGGTTTTAAATTATAATTAGAATATAATTTTACCATTTTATCCAATGGTGTTCATTAGAATTAATATCACATTGAAATTGGACATAAACAATTGTCAATCTTTTGATTGATATTGTTTCTTAAAAACACGCTATTTGTTTTGAAAATGGGAATTAATTATAAAATTAATTAATGAAACTCATATTTTTGGAATTTTATAAAATAGACATCATTTTTTAATTCAGAATATCAATTATAGCTTTGGGTGAATTTTTGGTATTTTTCTGAAAAACATCAATTTTTGATGAATAGTGAAACCACTAAGTGGTGGTTTCAAAACTAATTTTTCATGTAAATGAAACATTACCACTTCTGTGTATTGAATTTCAAAAATCTGACATACATGGTTGTCATTAGGAAATAAAATATGGTAAAATGGGATTAAAATAATTTTTTGTGAATAGTAACTTTTAAGTTCTATTAATCACAATTAAAGGTAATTAGTGTAATTTAAGGTAAATATAATGATATAATAATATGAAGTTACCTTTACACTTATCCAAAAATTATTGGTTGAGTCATGGCCGACCAATAAAATCCATCGGTCAACTTGGGGACCCAATGGAGCCACTTGGGTAAGAAAATGACATTAATAACTTTTTATTTAAAGTAAAAATAAAAGTGTCACAAAAATGTATTGTTTTACTAAAACAATTTTTACATGGGGTTATACAAGTCATATTTTTGAGTATAAATAGTCATTGGAAATCTAAAAATATTTCTTACATCATGGTATTTTTTTTAATTTTTAGACATTAAATAAATTAAATTTTTTATGACACCATGACGATGTAGCGATTACATCATTAATTAACGATTTAAATAAAATGAAAAGATAATGTAAAATCTAAGACATAAACTTGTCAAAAACCTATTGGATGAGTATATTTCAAACCCTTATCACCTTATCCTCAAAATATTTAATTGTGGGACTTTTAAAATCCGAAAATCATTATATAATAAAGTAACATTTTTGACTTTCCAAGAGTGCCCCTCCTCTCCTCTTATAAAAGGCCCCCACCTCCTCCACCTTATTCACACCATAAAAGCCATTTTTCTCGGCCAAACTCTGTCCAAATACTCTCCCAACTTCCCTCTCTTACTCCTATAATCCCCACTTTGGGCATAAGTCTTCCCAAGGATGCCCTTGGCTCAAATCGAATAGAGTTACCCGATTTTAAGTTAATGTATTCTCTTATGTTATTTTGTTTTATTTTACTTCTCCAACCCATTAAACTCTTTTAATTCTATTATTTTGTAACAAAACTAGTATCTTAAATATACAAGTATGTTTTTATGAGAATTATTTGATTTACACTTACACACACCTTCGTCTAATGGTTGAAGAACATACTGTTTCTGTGGGTGGCAAATTACTGCCTCACAAAATGATGAATGTTCAATATTCTTTTAACACCTCTCATGGTGGCCATTATGATGAAAATATTTCTATATATGATATATATTATGTTTATGTTTTATTTATTCTTTTTTATTTTTCATTTAGGGCATTCATTTATGATTTCCATTAAGGGTAAACGCGATAATTTCATTTTAGGAAGTGCAGACTACCGCCCCATCAAAGTGATTTGAATCGTTAATGCCATATGTAGGACTTGTAAAGGATGTAGTAAATGATATTATATATGATATTATATTGGAATTATAATATACCATTATATCATTAGGATTTCAGTCCATTAAATACGAAATATAAGTGAAAGTAGCGTTCATGCGTACGTACGGCTTACCGTCTCAATGAACAGTGCATTCCATTTCTTACCTCTAAATGTTATGTAATATTATAAATGCATATATATACTGGATATATATGATATATATGATATCTAAATAAAGAATATAATTCTAGATATAATTTATATTTTTCCACATGAACTACTTGTAATTATAAGAATTTTATTTTTGACTCAAGTACCAAAGATCGACAAAACAACATTTATTAACTTAAATAATTACATAATGTTCATAACATTGTAATAAGTGATATAAAAGGAATAATGAACTTGAAAAAGGTTCATAATCAAGTATAAATTAACTCTATTTTATTTTTCCAGAGGTTAAATAACGATCGAGTCAAGTCGGACACGGGGTAAGGGACTTCGTCTCAATCTCCTTTCATTGGAGCATATTTTGTTTTATACACAACTTTCTTTTATATGGTGTATAAACCCCTTTGACTTTTAAATTTATTCAAAAGGAATCTTTTTTATATGAATCGTTTTATTAAACAACCAAAAGGAATGTTTTTTTGTCATACGTATCCGGCGACAACGACTTCTCCGCCGCCATGACCATTATTTGAGTTTTGTCTTCCTCTACAAGCCATAACTATTTTTAAATGAAAAATAAATACCACGTTTTACTTTTGCTTTTTTGGTATTGAAAATGGTTTTGATAATATCAATATTATATCAATGTCTTCTATTAATATCTTGTGATTGAAATGTGGAAATTTTATATTTCCTTTATGCATGTTTTATGTGATCTGATTATGTTATGGTTTATGATATGTTTAAACATTTTCATAAAAGGAATGAATTGGACTTAATAAGTGATGAGTGGAGCCCGATATAGCTCCTCGATGTATCGGTAGGTCTCATGAGACAAACTAGTGTCTTGGAAAAAGGCCTTGACAAAATCGTATTTATAGTATTGGCACGAGGCCTTGGATACATGTTTATGATAGTCTAGCATTATGCATTACATCATTATGAAAGTGGTTATTGATATTTCATGTGATTATTCGACTAGTAGAATATCCATGTGAATAAGTAAATGGAATTATTTCATTTTACTTTTTCCATATTATGATAAAGTTTTAGTTTAAAATGATTTTGTTTTAGTTATACATTTCCTTAAATGTTTATGTTTATTTATGAATGTTTCCGCTATATTGTTATCCTTACTGAGCATCTGAGCTCACCCCTTTCTATGTTTTATTTTTCCCAGGATGTGAAGAAATATTTTATGACTGACCTGCATGGATAGTCTGAAGGGGATATGGGTGTTGACTATGGAGACTATGTTATTGTAGTTTTTCACTTTATGATGTAATGTAACGTTTATGAATGTATCTAGTGTTTCCAAGTCTACTAAAGTAATCGGTCTTTCGAGACATGATCTTTTATGATCATGCCAATGTTACGTAATAATGCACCGACTCTAGGTAACTGGGGTTGGGGCATTACAATATTAAACTACCCAAACACATGCCCTAATCCTATTTGATGAGATATTTCTGACCATGGGATTCCTTTGGCCTATTTGAGGACCCCATGGAGACACATGGGTGTGAAAATGACATTTTATAAGAATTAATTTAAAGTAAAAAATAAATATGACACAAACAGGTATCTTTTAATAAAAAAAATTTATATGGGGTTATATAAGTGATATATTGTACTATAAATAGTAATTATAAATCTACAAACATTTCCTACATCATGTTATTTTATTTATAATTTTTATACATGAAATAAATAAATTTAATTATGACACAATGATGATGTGGTGATTGCTTCATTAATGAAAGATTCAAATAAATGATATTGTAAATATTAAAATAAATGTAATTTGAATATTTTGATGCCATCCACGAATTTTTTGGATGATATTGACATATTATATTTTATTTAATACCTTTTTTGAAGGAATAAGTTTTTTATGACTTTAACAAAAATCAATTACATTATGGTGTCAAAATTGACATAAATGAGTTTTTAAAACAAATACAATTTTTTAAATGATATAATAGTCCTAAAAATATAATATTCGTATAACAGACTTATATAATGTTAAAAATGTCATTAATGATTCACTTATGGTTTTTTTCATTTTATATTAAATATAGCTACCATATATTATGGAAGTGAAAGAAGACATGGTAAGAGTTAATGTTTTTTACTATGGGTTAAAGCTAAAAGATAAGGTAAAATTGGTGATCTAAACTTATCTAAAAAAATATTTGTTGAGATTTTTCAGACCCAATATAATTCTGTATTTTAAATAAATTAGTTTGGGTCAATTTGAAACTGAAAATCATTTTATAATAAAATAATCTTTCAAAAGTTTCCTAAAGTGCCCCTCCTCCCTCTTATAAACGGGAATCACCTATACCCATCTACTCACACCTCTCAATCCCCATGTATCATCCAAAATCTGATAAAATAATCTCTCAACATCCATACCTTCCTCTTAGAAGCCTTACCTTGGGAATAAGGAAATTTAAGAAATTCTTTTGGCTCAAATCAAAAGAAGTTACCTGATTTAGAGGTAACGTCTTCTCTCAAGTTCTTTTCTTTTATTTTTCTTCTCCACTACCTATGTTATTATTATTATTTGATTAAATAAAAACACTAATATCATCAATATTCTATTACTTTTTATAATAATGATTCAATCTACACTTACACACACCTCTATCGAATGGATATGAACATACTATTTATCTGGACAGTGAACTACTGCCTCACGAAATGACGATTATTCAATTTTCCCCTACCACCTATCTTAGAAGCCATTATAATGTAACTGTGTTTATATATTATATATATTATATTTATATTGTCTCTATGATTCTGTAATTTTTATTTATAACACACCTTTATGTTTTCCATAATGTGTAAATACGATAATTTCATTTGAGGAAGTGCGGACTAGCGCCCCCTCAAAGTGATATAAATCATTCAGTACATACATGGAATGTATAAAGGATGTAGTTAATTAAATTATGTAATGTATATAAAATCTGACATTAAACTAGAATTATAATATACCTATGTATCATTTATTTTTCATTCCTTTATATATGAAAAATAAATGAAAGTAGCTTTCATGCGTACATACAGCTTACCGTCTCCATAGACGGTGCATTTCATTTAATATCTCCAAATGTTATACTGGGTATAAATAAATATATGTGGGATATATATGATACTTAAATCATGAATAATATTCTATTGATGATGGACTTTTGAATATATGGACAATTTATATCAAAATAAGTTCATTTTTGACTCAAGTACCAAATATCGACAAAATGACTGATATGAACATAAATAATTATTTAATTTCTATAACATGATGATAAGTAATATTAAATTAATAATAAACATGAAAGAGGTTCTTAAGAAATTATAAATTAACTTAAGTATATTATTCAGGAATATAAAAAACGAACGAGACAAGTCCGACTCAAGGTAAGGGACTTCGTCTCAATCTCCTTTCATTGAGGCATATTTTGGTTTATACATTAACTTATTTTATATGATGTATAATTATACGCTTTTTAATTTAATTTAATTCAATGGATTTAAAAATTAATCTTTTGTTTTATGAATATTTTTACTAAATGACAAAGGGAATGTTTCTTTTTAACGTAAGCGGTGAAAACAACCATTTCATCGTCGCGGGTATTATTTGATATTTGGATTCCTTAACAATTCGTAATGTTTTTAAAAGGAAAATAAATACCATATACCCTTTTTATGTATTTTTTTATTGAGAATTTTTTTGAGAAATCATTTATTATGTCAATATCTTGAAATATTATATTGTGATTGCAATGTGGAAATTTTATCTTTCCTTTATGCTTGTTTTATTTGTTTTGAATATGTTATGGTTCTTGGGAATTGTTTACATATATGGGTGGTTCTGTGATAAAACAATGGTGGGTGAGCCTGAGATAGATCTCCAATGCATTGGTTAATGTGATGGAGGTAAACGTTAATGTTTCTCCTAAGAGATTTATGGAATATACTATGATGGGTATTCCCAACGTAACTCCTTATATAACTGTGAAAGCTATAATATAAATATGTTATGGATGCCACAAGTTACCTTTATGATTTATTATTTCTATGAGTTATTCATAAATCATATTATTTCATGAGGTATGTTAAAGAGATTATGTTTTATGATTGAAAAGTATGGTTTATTTGATTTGTATGTATTCATGGACTAATGTTTTCTTTCCTTATTTTATATCCGTTACTGAGATTTTTATGATCATCCCATGTTTTTGAAAAAAAATTCACAGCGTATAAGGAAGGGTAAGAGAAAGGATGAATTCAAGAATATTTTTATCAAGAAAATAATTCTTGTTTTAATCAAGTGGTTTTATTATTGTGAAAAAATGGATAGAGTATAAGTGTCTACTTTGTAATATTTGAGATGTAATGTAATAGTTATGACCTAATTCTCTAAAACTATAATCCTAAAAATATCCTCAATGTTAATTCTTGACTTAACTCAAGATTATGTAATGTTTAAGTCTGGGGACTTATAGTTGGTATCAAAGTTCGGTTTAGATAACTTTTGACATTAGGGTTTTATTTATGAATAAGTGACATAACCATAATGGTTAACATATTAGAAAGATTCATAATTATTTTAGATAAATTTAATGAGTTTAATATAACATGAATAAGTATATCATTGTGTTTACCCTCCTCATAAGATATTATATGATGATTTTAATGATATAATCACACTGAAATTTTTTGGTTTTATAGTAAATAGTTGGATCTAACAGGCACCAAAGTAACAATAGATGTGAAGGAAACTGTGGTGGTTTTATAAATAAGAAACCAAATTAAATGGGAGCTGTAATTAGAACTCTTGTGGTTATTATCAACCAACTATATAGAGTCATGATTGACCAATTTTACTTTGGAAATTTTTTTAAGGCATCATATATGAGAGAAACTAATCCCAATGGAAATTTAGGTAATAATCATAAATGTAAGTATATTCAAAAATATATGTGTCAAGGATGTGGAAAGAAACACCTAGGAAAATGCTTCAAAGTCATGGAGAGATGTGATAGATGTTGTAATGAAGGTCATAAAGCAATAACCTACCCTGGAAAAAGGAATCATTCAGTTGACTCCAGGAAAGGGAATGAATTTCTTTCCGATGGATCGATTGAATGTTTTAAATATGGTGTGCATGGTAATTACAAAAATAGATGTCCTACGAAGAAGGTTTGGGAATGGGATCAATAGTACCGTAAAAATATATATGTTTACCAATACCTAATGTCATTCCAATTGAGGATGAAGAAACTGACAATGACCTATGAAAGGTATAGATTATTTCCTAGCTAATGTTTTGAAATTATTGATTCTTAGTATATGATTCTTGATTTTGTTTGTAGGAAAGAATTATTATGGAATAAGTTTAGAAAACATGTATAAAGGATCACAAATAATCTTGTATGATTAAGATGTCTACATTTTATGAATTGAAGAATTATGTCGGATCTATAGATGATGATATTTTTAAATTTATTAATGATGGGATTATTTTGGAAGACTTCTAGTATTTTATAACCCTTAAGTTTGTTTTATAAAATGTTAATTGAAGGAGAATTATCTTTTGTTTTATGTATATAGTTATAAATAACCATGGGGGTTTATATGATCCTTGAATTTGAGGAAATTAAGGGTTATTACTTTTTGGGATGCAAAATGCGAAGTATGAGATAACCTCTGAGGTTTAAATATGTTATGGTAGTTTTTGAGGAATTTATCTCATTTTTGGGAATGTTATAAAATTACATAGTTTTTTAAAAATGATAACACGCATACCGTGTCATAACCCATCACGTTGGAAAAAGATGTGGGAATCAAACCCATAACCAAAGTGTGACTGGGATTTATCTCCTACCACTGGCCGACATGAAGTCCCTAGTTAATATGAATTATTATTTTTAGTTAAATGATTTTATGGATTAAGAATAAATTGATTTTGGGAAATTATGTTTTATCAAATGGATAACCATTTTATAGGAAAATGATTTGGTGATTAAGTGATAAATGTTATTTTGGGAGATTTTTTCTCTTTTGGGAACACTATATGCCTAATGAAAATATAATACTATGGGGTTTCATTTGAAGATTAATGGTGGAATTTTATTTTGGAAGAATCTATGTTTTTATTGTGGACTTATAGATATTTGGGTTATTTATGGAAATGATTAACCTATCTTGGAGAATATGTTATTAGGTTAATTAATTTTCAGTATGAGACATTAAGAGTAGTCAATGTTATTTAGAGATAAAGGTTAAAATTTATCTTGGAAGAATATGTGATCAAATTATTCTGAGTTTTGGGTTGTAATATTACTTTGGATTATTTTTAATAATTTTAAGGACAATTTTTTATTGAATGGTCTTTGTTGAAATTAGGGTATTGTTTGTCGAATTTTGGAGATTAAGAGTATCATTTCTTTCTATAAAGGATTTTTATTTTTGGGGATTATCTGATCTTGTACTAACCATTTTGGTTTTGGTTAATATCTAAATACATGGGAAATATATAGTTCATATTTTTAGGATTATTTAATTATATAGAAGTTGATTCTACTGCTTCAGGTGTGACCAAGTCATCTTCAATACTCATCATTTGGAGAAAAGATATGTTTATAGTAGATATTTATTAAAGTATGAACCTCTACTTGACAAGTAAGTATTTTTCCTTATGGTCTTAGTTAAACTCATAAATAAATTCTTCAACTTTATGAAAATGAATTTAAAATAAAAACATTGTTCGTTTACTTTTACTACTGGGAAATCAAATACCGTTTAACCCATCACATGTTTATGGTTTTCAAATTATTAACTTCCTTCTAATCATGTTTTCAATCACTCTTCATCAGAACTTTATGGTAAGTTTCTCTTCCATATCCATGTTTTTCTACATGGAATCATAGTATGTGTTATCTCGGGTGACCTTTTTACTTATCTTTATTTTAAAGTGATATATTTATTGACTCTTTTTTTTATGTTGGATTTTTAATGATGTTACCGAGCAAATTTTTAAAATTGTGAGGACACAATTTCTAAAATGGGGGAAGGTTGTAATGACCTAGGTATTTATAGAATAATACGTTTTCATATCTGTTAATATTTATGAATAAGATATTAGTTTTACATTAACGGGGATGTTTTTTCTAATAGCGTACTCGACACGCAACAACAGGTTTCTCCAAAATCATACATTGCACACAACTTTGTGTTATACTGAAAAATAATACAAATTGTTATTATTTTAAATGGTAGTTAATGACTAGCAGTTTAAATGGAGTAAATAAATAGTATTAACTAAACATTTAAATATGGTTTATACATGTTTAAATAATTAATCATTGGTTACCAAATTTTTTATAAATGGAAATAAAAACCAATTGAATATAAAGGATGTGTTTTTATGAAAACATATTTATAAGGGAATAATTGTGTTTATAAAATCATATCACTCTTTATGGATTTTTATTTAATGAAAAATATATGTTATATATTAAATTTAATGTTTTAAACTCAGCTTATATGTTTTCTAGATATGATATATGAACAAATTCAATTTTTCGGATAAAAGGAGTATTTTTCTAAAGATACGGTTTTACCTTCTTTTGATGGAGAACCCTTTTAAAATTTAGTTTTTGAAAAGTTTATATATTCTATTTGAAAAAATAAGCTTCTTATTTAGAAGTGGTGAATTAAAATTTACTTTGAATGAATTTTTTATATTTTTCTGATAGCGATCATGTTTTGATGAATAGTAAAAATATGCTAAATTTTAATTGAAAACAACTTTTTCCATCGAGATAATTTATATGGTTAAATCATATTATTTAATGGATTTAAAGTGTAAATGGAATATATTTTTATAATTTAATCCAATTTTAGTCATTGGAAATAATTTCAATTTAAAATTGGACATAAACACATTTCAATCTTTTGATAGTTATTACTTTTTAAAAACCCGCTTTTTGGTTTTGACAATAGGAATTAATTTTAAATTAATTACTACAACTTCTGTGTTTTGAATTTAGAAAAATGGATTCCTTATTTAGAATCAAAAGGTCCAAATTTTTTAAATAGGTACCTTTTATTTTTTGACATTACGAATAGTAATCTCAGTAATTATTTTATTTACAATGGCTAAAAGGTAAATCTGGTAAATAAGGGTAAAAATAATATTATAATAATATTAAAGTACCCTAACACATGTCCTAATCCTATTGGACGATATATGACCGACCATGGGAATCCTTGGGTAGATTTGGGGACCCCATGGAGCCACATGGGTGTGAAAATGACATTTTATAAGAATTAATTTAAATTTAAAAAAACTGACATAAACAAGTATCTTTTAATAAACAAACGTGTATATGGAGTTATATAAGTTATATATTCGACTATAAATATAAATTATAAAGATAAAAATATTTCCTACATCAATGTATTTTATTTATAATTTTTAGACATTAAAAAAAAATTATTTATGAAACAATGATGATGCAGTGATTGCTTCATTAATGAAAGATTCAAATAAAAGAGTTTATAAATATTAAAATAAATGTAACTTAAATATTTTTATCTCATACATTAATTTTATGGATTATATTGACATATTATATTTGAGTTAATGCCTTTGGTTTGAGGGAATCCGGTTGTTATGACTTTAACAAAAATCAATTACTTTATAGTGTCAAAATTGACATAAATGAGTTGTTAATGTAACACCCCAAGATTTCATAGTGTGTTATTTCTTCAAAATAATTCAATAACTTGCACTACACGCAACACCGAGTTCAATCACACCATGAATTACCAAAGGAAAAATCCATTCAAAATAGGTTATGAATATTATTAACTAAATTTTCAACTTTATATAATCCTTATAATTTTAGAATCCATATTATGAGTTTCTTAGTCATAATGCAAGAACAGATTCATTTTCAGTGTTACACTTTTATCAACTTTTAATAGTGAAACCTTTTTAAATACAATATTTTATACTTTTTGACTAAATGGGGACATCAAAAAATTTAAAATGAAACATCCCAAGCTTACACGGTACGCTTTCCTTTGAATAAAACAGTAGCGTGTGTTGTACGCAACTTCGAGTTTTAACACACAACACAACCGATCAAACTAGTCGTTATGAATAGTAATACCTAATTTTTGAAATTATATATATTTTATATTTCAAAATGGACTTCATTTTTGGATTCGGAATATCGAATTTAGCCTAAGGTGAAATTTTGGTACTTTTCGGATAACTTTCATATTTTGATGAATAGTGAAAATTACTAAATTTTAATTAAAAACAACTTTTTTAATCAAAATAACTAATAGTGATAAATTGTGAATTTGAGTGGTTTTAAAGTATATTTAGAATATATTTTTACCATTTAATATAATGTTGGTCATTGGACATAATTTTACAATTAAACCGAACATAAACAAGTGTCAATCTTTTGATAGTTATTATCTCTTAAAAACACGCTTTTTGTTTTGACAGCGGGAATTAATTTTAAATTAATTTCTGCCACTTCTGTGTTTTGAATTTAGGAAAATGGATTCCATATTTGGAATCAGGAAGTCCAAATTATGTAAATAGGTAACTTTTATTTTTACACATTTTGAATAATTACTGCGGTAAATATTTTATTTACCATGGTTAAAGGGTAAATCCGGTAAATAAGGGTTAAAAATAATATTATAATAATACAAAATTACCCTAAAACGTGTCCTAACCTTATTGGTGTACACATACCCGACCATGGGCATCCTTGGGTCAATTTGGGGACCCCTTGGAGCCACTTGTATGTGGTAGGGACACATTATATTAATAAAGTTAAAATAAAAATAAAAATGGCATAAGCTTACATCTTTTAGAAGAACAATTTTTACAGAGGGTTATACATGTTGGATTTTCGATTATAAATATTCATTAGAAATCTAAAAATATTTCCTACATAATGATATTTTATTTATAATTTTTAGACATCAAATAATTTAAATTATTAATGACACAATAATGATGCAATGTTTACCTCATTAATAAATCATTTAAATAAATAAGATTATAATGATTAAAATATTATCTAAAACCTGTCCAATTCTTATTGGTTGATGTTATTTAGAATATTAGTCATCTTATCTTTGACCTCAATGATTTTTGGACTATTATAAACCGAATATAATTATATTATAAAGTAATACTTTCACACTTTCCTAAAGAGCCCCTCCTCTCCCTTATAAAAGGAGACCACTTCTACTCATTCCTCACACCTCTCAAGCCACTTGGCTCGTCCAAACTCTGCCCAACTAAGCTCCCCACATCCCTCTCCTCCTCCTTGAAGCTTCCCCTTAGGCAGAAATCATTTCAAGAAGTCCTTTGGTTCCAACCAAAGTGAGTTACCTAAATTAAAGGTAACGATTTCTCTTAAATTATTTTCATTTATTTTGCTTCTTCAACCCCCAAACTCTTTTTATTTACTTTCTTTTGTAACAACACCAGTATCCTCAATATACTAGGATGTTGTTATAAGAAGGATTCAAACTACACATACACACAACTCCATCTAATGGATGATGAACATAATGTTTCTGTGGATGGCAAACTAACGCCTCACGAAACGATGATTGTTCAAATACATCTTACCGCCTCTCATGGTGGCCATTATGATGGAACTGTAATTAAATATGATATTAATGATATATATTTTATATATAAGCTTCTGTAATTCCATTTTATTTCATACCATTATTCGTTTCATGTTGTATATACATACGATAATTTCATTTGAGGAAGTGCGGACTACCGCCCCCTTAAAATGATATGACTCGTTCATACCACACATGGAACGTATAAAGGATGGTGTTAATGAACTTAAGTAACATGTATAAAATATTATATTATACTGGAATAGTAATATACCTATGTATCATTTGTATTCGATTCTTTTAAAATAAAAATTAAATGGAAGTAGTGTTCGTGCGTACGTACGGAATACCTTCTCCACGAACGCGATGAGATTCATTCTCCATCGTATCCATTCAAGTATAATTATCATTTGATGATTTAAAAATGATGTTTAATGACTTGATACCATTCTGGATTTGAATAATATACAAATTATCCTTTACAAACATGTCTTACGTAACAAAACATACAAAAGCAAACAAGTAAGTTCACACCCGAAACAGCGATAATACTAAGATATTATTATCAAATCAATATTAAAAGATCATATATGATATCATATTAATGTATATGATTCTTGTATAATTTAATAACAATTATTTCACCATTATACAGGAGGTTAACCTACCCCAACCAAGGAAAAGTACAAGGTAAGGGTTATTTCACAATCTCTTCATTATCCGAGGTTGTTTATACGTAATAATCTACTAGGATTTCTTTATCATCCACATCCATGTTTCTTCGAAATGTATTTCAAAACATATTTATTATTTACAAGAATATGGGTTAAATTCATTTATACCCTTGTTTGACATTTTGTAAGAGGTTTATAAAGGAATCTTTCCATCGTTTTCAAAACAAGGTCCTTTTTAACCTTTTCGACAGAATTAAGATAAGAATGTTTTTTTTTACTTATACGGCGGGTGCGGTTATTTTCCGCCGTTATAAAATCGTCAAAGCTTTCCTTACAAGCTTACAAGAATATTTTCAAGAAAATTTTTTATTTTATATGGCTCTTAAATGATTTCAAAAATAGAAAGAGATATTTCTCTAAAAAGTGTTTTGATTTCATCTATGTCAACATCCTTTAATGGATTTTACGCTTATTTGAAGTTGATTTATTATAATACAAAACTTCTATATTGTATTGAAGGTTTTGTGATATGTTTGACTGTGGATGTGCTATTTTATACCATTCATAGTTTATGGTGAAACTATTGACATTTCGTATGCTAGTTTTAATCCGAATGTTTATGTTATATTTCAAACTTTTCTTCAGATGAATGTGCTAAACAAGTATGTTCCGGGTTGGGGACCGGTAAAAGTAAGCCCTCCAGGTTGGGGACTGGTTAAAGTAAGCCCTCGAGGTTAGGGACTGGTAAAAGTATGCCCTCCGGGTTGGTGTCCGGTTATTAGAGGCACTCCGGGTTGGTGTCCGGTTATTAGAGGCACTCCGGGTTGGGTTCCGGTTAGAAGTAACCCCTAGGTCTTGGGATGAGGCCTAGAAAAAGAAATTAACATTTATCATTATGCATTCCAACATTATGAAAGTGGTTATTGATATTTCATGTGATTATTCGATTAGTAGAATATCCATGTGAATAAGTAAATGGCATTATTTCATTTTACTTATGCCATACTATGTTGAAGTTCAAGTTTAAAAGGCTTTTGTTTTAGTAATTCATTGCCTTAAATGATTATGCTTATTTTTGAATGTTCCGCTATATTGTTATCCTTACTGGGCATTTGAGCTCACCCCTTTTCTATGTTTTATTTTTCCCAGGATGTGAAGAAGTAAGTTATGAATGACCTGCAGGGATTTTATGAGGGGTTAATAGTGTGTATTGTGGAACCATTATGTTGTTGTATTAGTTTTTCATTTTATTATGTAATGTAAAACTTATGAATATATCTAGTATTTCCAAGGCTACTAAACCAATCGGTCTTTCGAGATTTGATCTTTCTTGTGATCATGCCAATGTTATGTAATTAATGCACCGACTCTGGGCAACTGGGGTCGGGGCGTTACAGTTGGTATCAGAGGAAGTTTAGTACAAACCTTGGAAACTAGATTTAGATAAACTCTGATTAGAGCACGTAGACCTAAGATGAACTTTGAGGATTAGTATAGAAGAACTTCCTAGAATTTTGGTATTGTAGAGATTTTGTGAGTTTTCCGAGCAATACATCCCTG